>JAPWIX010000004.1:0-1208125 GCA_028751805.1 Podosphaera xanthii
AGCGAGCGCCATTGTGCATCAGTAAAAGTGACGAACAAGCTTCTCGTACGGTAGTTTTTCTAGGTAAAATCCACTGGCAGTCGGTTACCGAGTTCAATTTCCCTCAAATTTTTTCCCAACCTAGAAAACTGCTTTTTGGTTCCCATGGAGAGATCCCCAATACATCCAGCCAGTTCTTCGCACAAAACTGGGAGATAAGGACGTCTCATCAAACTCCTCACCAGCTTAGACTTCGTTAGTGAAAAACCAAATGATCAATAGGCGAACTGACCTTTCTGATGACCCACAAACATGTGTGCTGACCGCCAGTAACCCAAGATTCGTCGGTCCATAGGACTTATTTCCACTGCTCAATAGTCCAACTCGAGTGAGACCAAGCGAAAAGTAACTGTCGCATTTTATTTTCATCGCTGAGTGGAGGCTTACTCTGAGAGACACAACGCTTATATCCCCTTTCTAGAGTATTCCGAAGAGCTATCTCACCGACGTTCGGGTGGAAAAGCTGCACTGTAGCAAGTTCCAAGTAGGACGTAAACCAACCGACTCGTGAACTACAAACAAATGTTCAAGCTCATCATCTAGAGCCTCACTCAAGACTGGCGGTCGACCAAGACTCCCGGCTTCTGAAAGATCACCACGTTTGCATGCGTACTGAAATTGTCTCTGGCTTAGCCCCAATTCATGAACGATGTCAATATATGAAAGCCCGTGTCTTCGAAGTGTCTGGATTGCGACTCTTTTATCCCGATTAAGATTGTGGCGACTGGTTCTCCTCGAAGACTGATGGGTGTGAGAATTCATTTTGATTTTTCAGTGACAGGATCTCAATTGGTGTCAGAAAAACAAATATTATTGCGGAAGCTAAATGTTAGTAGGGGTATTAGCGACAAGCTAACTATTAGCATGTGTTGTTAAGAATGTTGGATAAAAGTATCACTAGTTATTTAGCTTGATTCATCCTTTGTATATTGGTTAAAGCTGCGAGGGAATTAGTTTAGCGCCTTTCATCTGAGTTACAAGTTTGTCGCAGACATACGGTATTCTAAACGTGGTACTAAGATATTGTCAAGAATATCAAACACAAGCTTCTAGGATGGGGGATGGAGAAAAATATAACTATGTAGTAAGATCCTTTAGTTAGAGGACAATGGAATGAACATCGAGTTTACATTAAAAAGCATTCTATCTATTGTCTAACAATTGGAATAAGAAGTAGGAAATGTAGTGAGCACATGTCTGTGACTGGGAAATCTGGAAAGTTGAATATCCAACTGCTTTCGAGAATATGTCTGTGAACTCACTAGATGGTTTGACGGTGTGGGATTTAGACTGAATCTGTTAGCCCTTTAGAAATGATTAGAGTAAAATACAAGGATGAGGCCTATAATTTCGAGATTTAAGGTTTAACAATCTTTAGGGTTGAGACTCTGCAACGTACCCCACGGGTTGGCGAGCCACTTTTGCCAAGCCCCCGCCAAAACCACCACATTTTTGCGCAAAATAGCCCACTTTGACCGTCCTCGTCTTTCTGAAGCTGTAAAAACTGCTCCTGTAGATATCTGGCCTATCATGAAGCCTGCCTCGTCGAAGTTGAACGTATCCTCATCCTGGATGCCGTACTTGGCTTTGATGTTGGCTACTAGGCCAAACCAGCCTTGTAAAATCTCATGATCCTCGCAAAGGGCTCTCTTGAAGTCGTACTTGCGATTGAACTTTGTTGTGAGCTCAGGGCGGCCTTTGACGAACGTACTGGGCCAGTTTATGCCAACCTGGCCCATATCACGCTCCGTGCGCAAGGAATTGGCCATATCAGCCACGACTGCGAGCCTGGGTGGGGGGGAATTCTCGCGCAACCAGCTCAAGTATATGCTCAACAACAACGTCCTCCTCAATCTTAGTTAGATTCTTTGATTTGGGCCAGCGATCTGGCTGTGGGAGTCGTCCGGCGCGTCGATGACCTAGAGTTGCTCGAGAGACGTTATAGACAGCTGCAGCGCGTCTCTGAGAGTGTGTCGCATCTAGTTTAAGAGCCTGAAGGGCAGTCTGTATCTGACGTTCATTAGAAGGTTCCATCTAGCGTTGTTATTAAGGCATCACGTAGGAAGGTAGAGTTTTGTGGGGGCTTGGCAAAAGTGGCTCGCCAGCCCGTGTGGCTCGCCAACACGTGGGGTACGTTATATATATACAGTCGTCCTTCTAACAACTTAAATGATTGCACATAATCCATCAAGTCTCCTTATTCCTCTCCTGCTGTTCACTCTAATTCGATTTCTCATTCGATACCTATCAAGTGCATTTTCGTTTGGGCATCGCGCTCATGATGGCCAAATCACAACAACCACCCCCTTTGGCCCAGCGCGTCGCTGAAGAGCTCGAGCTTGTTCAGCGCGTTGCGAAGGGTCGAGCTACTTGGGTTCAATCCTTCCATATCAAGTTTTGGTCAGCCGTCGAAGAGGCCGATCCCCTCATCCAGTCCTTCGTGCGCGAGCAAATGGACGCGTTTCTCCTTGCGGTTGCTTCCGGGCATCCTATGCGACACGACAACCAAAGACAACCTAAATCATCGGGCTCCTTACCCAAGCCTAGCGAAAGCGTACCAGCTCGACCTCCTATCCCTACAGCTAAGCAACCGCAGAGTTGGGCAGCGACCGCCGCAGGCCATCCTGCCACTGGCCCTCCGGTGCCGTCTTCGGACCGGCCCAACACAACGTCTCGCCCCTCTAGCACGCCTGTTTCTAAACAAACTGCTATCACCAAGGGTCCCAAAGCCATCTTCCATCTCTCTGAAGAAGCTCCACTTCTCAGAGCAGACGTAACTGCAGTCAAGTCTGCTTTCATCCACATCGTTCCTGGTCTCAAGGATGGAATCGCCTCTGTTTCTTGCTGCTCCAGCGGTTTCACCGTCGCCTTCTCGTCAGATGCGTCGCTGAAAATTGCGTTGGACAATGCTGACTCTATAAGAGCGTCTCTCTCGGGCTCTCTAATCCAAATTGAGGATCACATTGGGTACGTTGTCAAGCGTATCCCACGCACTATCTAGAATCCTGTGAAAGGCTGTCTCGATTAACTCAGAGATTGAAGTTCAGAATTATAAAATAAGAAGTGCGTGGAGTTCAAGCCATGCTGTGAGCTATTGTTATATACATGAGTGAGTCTTTTCCCCTGAACACCATCTCCACGCCAAAGAATCAATTTTCCCAACCAACGCCTTAGCCATCGTAGATACACATATTCCGAATTATGATCGCCAACATCCAACGTCCCGAAATGATGATTTGCGACAGGGGTCCTCGTCCGATAATTTATCCCGAAGTGTTGTAGCGCCGATATGCTGGGCTACCCCTCACTTAGGCGAGATGCATAGACAAGGGCCACAAGCCCGAGTTTGGCACCAGGGTTCTAACCCTCACATTATCCCCCACTTTAACACGTTTTTTTTTTTTTTTTGGTTTTAATCACCATACATAATGATGTAGTTCTATTCATTCAATCATTCTGTTTTTTTTTATTTATTTTTTTTTTATTTTTTTTGCGTTGATTTTTAAGTTTTTCTGATTTTGGGAGATTATTCCATTCAATTAGAGCGACGTTATCTTGCAGAAATGATTCTGGTTCCCAGGTCGGCTTTGCGTAACCAACCCATTTCACCAAGTATTTTAATTTCTTTCCTTTCCCCGGTGCTCGTTTCTGATCAATGATCTTTTCAACTTCATATTCTTTTGATCCGTCAACCAAAATAGCCGACGGCTGGCCGTCGTCAGTAACTTGTCCTTTTAGCGGTGCAGAATTAGCCGGTCTCAATAGACGGGAATGGAAGACGTTATGGATACCCGGTGGAGTATCAAGCCGATAACTATGAGATCCAACCACTTCAGTTACAGTGAATTTTGCATGCCTTGCATCAAGCTTTTTGCAGGGCCTATTTGTCTTTATGTTTTCCATGTTGAGCCACACTTTTTCACCGACTTTGTAACCAGGGGCTTGGTCTCTTGCTCTATTCGATGCATGTTCTTGGGATTCCTGAGATGCAGCCATCGACGCTTGCGCCCAGTCTTTTACTTGCTTTAATTTCCTTATGACACGATCTGCTTTTGCGATGAGAGAATTTCTTGTATCATTGTCTGAGATGTCATCTTCAATGTGTTCGAGTAAGTTTTGATTCCATCCATGTGTCATGAAGAAAGCGTTGGTTCCAGTGGAAGATGAATCTCGTCCACAAATACTGCTAACAACCACGGGCAACCATTCAAACCAGTCACTTTGGTTCCAATCAACGTATTGTCTAAGAACAGTCTCAATCACCTCATTCATTCTTTCAGTAGATCCATCAGTCTCGGGCGAAAATGCTGTCGATAGTCGTCGTTGTATTTGCAATATATCGCAGAATCTTTTCCAGAAAGCACCGGTGAACTGAGTGCCTCGATCAGAAACTATAGCATTTGGTATAAAATGGTATGGGAGATAATTTTTTATAAACCATTTTGTAACTGTCTCTGTATCGATATTCTTCAGTCCATCGGCAATTACGCCTTTGCTCAACCTGTCTGTGATTACGACTATATTAGTACACCCTTGAGATTCCGGGAGGTCAGTAATAAAGTCGATTGATATTTCAGACCATATTCGATCAGGAATCGGTAGAGGCTTTAGGAATCCTTGTCGTCTACTTCGCCAAGCTTTATTTCTACCGCAACCGTCACAGTTTTCGACAAACCTTCTAATGTCTTTAGCTATACCGGGCCAAAAGAATTGACGGGCCACGAGAGCATAGGTTATTTCTCTTCCGGGATGTCCGTTCAAAGGTGAATCATGAGTCTTTTGGATTATTCTAGTCCGCAAATCTGAACAATTTGGCACCCACTTACGTTCTCGAAACAATAAAAAGCCCTGTTTTGATCGAGAACATTCTGAGATCGAAACTTTGAGCTGAAGTTCAGTTGGAAACTTACTAGCCCCCTCCTGAACCGCTTCCAGTGCTAGTTTGTATTGCTCGTCCTCCTGAAGTTCTTCATTCCATTCCTTGAGCTCGTCCGGCAATTCTCCAACTTTGAAATGCTCATTTTCGGGTTCTATGCTTGTGTTCTCTGAATTTATTATACTATGACTCGCCACTAAAACATCCGGTTTTAGAAGGCAAATTTTTCTATCCGCGAGCCGTTCATCTTCTTTGTCTTTTGGCATATCCTGGTCTCTTCTGGAGAGTGCATCGGCACGCTCGTTCAATCTCCCAGGCACATGAACAATACGAAAATTATACCGGGAGAGGATCAGAGACCACCTCATTTGCCGCTCTGTGAGCCGACGAACTGTCATGAAGTATTCAAGGTTTTTATGGTCTGTACAAATGTCGAACTGCTTAACTCCTCGAAGCTCAGCATCCCATTCTTCCAAACAGCGAATAATTGCGAGCATTTCTTTATCATAAATCTCGTAATTACATTCGGCTGGATTATTTTTCTTAGAAAAGAAAGCACAAGGGACCCATAGTCCTTTATCATTCAATTGTTGTAGTGTCCCTCCGGTGCACCAACCGGAAGAATCCGTTTCGATCCTCGTGACCTTATCATAGTCAAACTGACTTAGAGCTGGAGCGCTAATAAATATATCTTTTAATTTATGGAATGCTCGATCTGCTTCGGAACTCCACTGAAACTTACAATCCTTTCGAGTAAGATCTGTTAGGGGTCGCGCAAGATCTGCAAAGTTATGAATAAACTTCCGATAGAAGTTCGCAAAACCTAGGAACCCTCGAACGCCCTTAATAGATGTAGGTGCTTCCCAGTTTTTAATGGCTTTAATCTTTTCAGGATCCATGTGTAATCCATGACCTGCCTCTATAATAAACCCAAGGTACTTTGTCGTTGTTGTTTCGAATTCGCATTTGTCGATATCAATTTGCAGACCAGATTCCCGAAGACGCTGTAGTACTTTTCGCACGTGTTCCTGATGCTCTGCTCTATTTCCGGATGAATAAATTAAGATATCATCGATGTACGCAGAACAAAAATTGTCGAGATATTCACGTAAGGTCCAATTAATATACTTTTGAAACGTGCTTGGGGCATTGGCGAGTCCAAACGGGGTAACCATCCATTCATAAAGGCCATAGCGAGTACGGAAAGCGGTTTTCCATTCATCTCCTTCCGCTATTCGTATCTTGTGAAAGGCGGCTATTACATCAAGCTTTGTGAACCATTTTGCTTTGCTAATATTGCGCAAAGTCTCATATATTAGTGGGAGAGGGTATCGGTCTTTCCGTGTGATACGATTCAACCCGCGGTAGTCCACGCAAAATCTGAGGCCACCACCTGGCTTTTTAACAAAAAGTACGGGTGCAGCTGCGGGTGAATTGCTAAC
Organism: Podosphaera xanthii; assembly: GCA_028751805.1. Lineage (NCBI taxonomy): Eukaryota > Fungi > Ascomycota > Leotiomycetes > Helotiales > Erysiphaceae > Podosphaera > Podosphaera xanthii. The sequence goes on from JAPWIX010000004.1 coordinate 6,358, forward strand.
TCTTATAAACTCTTTATCAAGTAGCTCAGTCAAGGTCTTTCGAAGCACCAACAACTCTTCTCTTGACATGCCGTAGAGTGGCCCCCACGGTACCTTGGCTTCTTTTCCATCAACATTTTCGATCTCAATTCTATGATCTATACCTTGGCCTCGTAACGGTGGTAGTAAGTCGGCTCTTCTGTGGTCGAAAACATCGAGATACTCATGGTACTGTACTGGTAACTTAGCAATTGGATCCGATCGCTGCTTACCAGCCAAAGCTTTGTTTATGTCAGCCATACTCGCAGCAAAGACCTGAACTCTCGTATTATTAGAATATTTTTTGGATAAATATCCGAAAGTCATAGCCGAGACCTGTACTGGTTTCCTATGAGCACTTTGGACAGCCAAGAATGACTCTATACTTAGAACTTTTGTTCCTGTAGAGCTAATTACCATTTCTGATCGAGGGCCATTGATTCTTACGTCTTGAGAAGTGATCCACGGCATTCCCAGAATCATATCGTAATGGCCTATAGGAGATATATAGAGAAACACCCTAGACTGTCGGTGTCCGTCCAAATCAATATCAACGACAGCAACTTCGTCCACTGAAGACGCGACTTTCCCGTCGAATCCAATTACTTCTCTAGGCTTTATTTTTAACCGCGCAAAATTGTTCCGTTGGGCAAATCGGGAGTCACATAAGCCATAAGAAAGGCAGCCAGTATCAATCAATGTATTAGCAAATATGATATCATTAATGAAAACTTTAACGACAAAAGGCTGGCCATCCATAGAATCCTTAAAATATTCCCAGTCTTCCTTCAGGTCCAATTTCCCAAGCCCCTGACTGCGACTTTGGTCAAGGGCTACACATTTCCCGAAACGCCTTCAGCAGACCCTCCTGTCGTCAAATTCATCGCCGATACTGCTACTTGTGGTGATGTGATTTGTCTTTTAGGTTGGCGATTGGGATTGATAGGCGGGAGCAGAGCGCAACCCTTAATAATGTGGCCTCGACCCCCACAACGAATACACAACCCTGCTGAAATTCTCCGACCAATCTCTTTGTGTGACACCCAAGTTGCACGGGGTCTTTGAGGCAACGATATCTGGTGATTAGGGGTTCTCTGAACTGAAGACACGTTTAAAGATTGAGTCGGTTCCCAATCCATGGGATCACCGTTAACTTGAGTGTCGGCGACTGGGGAGGGGTAGGGGTAGGGGTTGATACCATGGTTCCGACCTTTACGACTGTCCCATGTCTTCATCTTGTCTGCCTTATCTGACGTCACTCGTAGTTGCGATACAAACTCTTCATATCCTTCAGGCTCGCTCTGAGACACCAAACGGTCAGAAAGTTCCCGATTGAGGGCAGCCTTCAGGTAGCCCTTTTTAACAGGGTCTTCCCAGCCCCATCCTCGTGCCTCTAAGAGAAGCTGTTCGAATTCCTGGAGAAACTCTCTAAACGGTTGGTTGCCTTGTTTAATCGAGTTTAGTTTGTCAATGGCCTTTGATATCTTTTCCGGGTCGCTGAATGCTTTATCAAGACGAATCAAAAAATTGCTGACGGTGAAAATTTCCGTACCTTTAGCGTATTCTATCCATGGGTGTAGTCGTCTCGATGCCGTGTCAGAAAGGCGACCAAACCCATACCATACTTTTTCCTCCTCATTTCCGATCGCTTCGCCATCGATCTTCAGTTTTGCCTCTAGAAGACTCCGGAACTGAGGATATTCTGATGGGTCAGTTCCGGAAAACTTTTCAGGGTGAGGCTGTGAATGCCTTGGTCTTGAGTTTCTGGTAGTTCCGGTCTGCTGACTTTTTAAGAATTGTGTTAACATCCTGACGATGCTCGAAACCCATGAAGGGGGCGAATCATTCGCACCTGGAGATGCTTCCGGGTCTTCAAATTCGTTGAACTGTTGGTCTTCATCCCTCATATCGACGTCCCCCATGTTGGAAACGATTTTCCCGATGAAGTTACTGACTGATGGGATTAATGAATGAAAAAAAGGATGGTATATATACTGATTAACTGATCGAAAAAATGATTTAATTGTAAATACGCTGAATGACTGACTGAATGACTGACTGAATGACTGACTGAATGACTGACTGAATGACTGACTGAATGACTGACTGAATGACTGACTGAATGACTGACTGAATGACTGACTGAATGACTGACTGAATGACTGACTGAATGACTGACTGAATGACTGAGTACCAGCTGATGGTATCTGACTAACTGACGATAGATATCGAACTAACTAGAGGTGACTGACTGATGAGGATGAGAATCTCCGATCGGTGTTGATGAGAGAGACGCACTTCTACTGTGAAAGGCTGTCTCGATTAACTCAGAGATTGAAGTTCAGAATTATAAAATAAGAAGTGCGTGGAGTTCAAGCCATGCTGTGAGCTATTGTTATATACATGAGTGAGTCTTTTCCCCTGAACACCATCTCCACGCCAAAGAATCAATTTTCCCAACCAACGCCTTAGCCATCGTAGATACACATATTCCGAATTATGATCGCCGACATCCAACGTCCCGAAATGATGATTTGCGACAGGGGTCCTCGTCCGATAATTTATCCCGAAGTGTTGTAGCGCCGATATGCCGGGCTACCCCTCACTTAGGCGAGATGCATAGACAAGGGCCACAAGCCCGAGTTTGGCACCAGGGTTCTAACCCTCACAATCCGGCCTCAAATCTGGTTCCAACCACGCTTGATGATGTCAAGAGCATTGCCCAGTCACAGACAGGCGTCGCTCCATCGGGCGCCCAATAGTCTATACATGACGATTGACGAGATCTTCTGCACACGGCTGTTATTTTATTTCCTAAAGAGGTGTCCACGTTTCGAATTGTTGACAGCGCCCCTTCTCAACGGTACATCCCAAACCCAAAGGTAGTCCAATGCGATGCTTGCTTTGGGTTTCACCAGTCCTCTCGCTGCCGCACTCAAGCTTTGTGCGTTCGTTGCGGTACCCTTCGCCACGACAGAGAATGCCGCCAACTCTGTTGTTGCATTAACTGCCTAGGGCCACATTCTGCAGACAACTCAAGTTGCCCTCTCCGCCCTCGCCCTTTCAAGGGCAAACTTATTCACCCTTCAGAAAAAGCGGTTACAGACCTCCGTTCACAGAACCTTAATAAGCTCCGGAAACAACGTCGCGCAGCTGCTGCCGTTGCAACTTCCTCTCCCGACAGGTCCAACGCACTGACTGTATCGACAGAAGTCCCCTCTGTCCCTTCTCAAACTATGCCTTCTGCTAGCCAGAACAGCTTCACGCCTCTTGCTTCTGCTTCGGACGGGTCTATGGAAGTAGACCTATACGAGCAAGCTCCCAACTCCTCCACTAGTACTTTCCATGAGCAATAGAGCCTTTTTAAGGAGCACCCCCCCGCCTCGCCTTCGTTTCCTTCAAGCAAATGTTGGGCGTGGTGGATCTGCTCACCTCATTCTTCTTCAAGCTGCATTTCACGGCAAGTATGATGTGATCTTTGTCCAAGAACCCTGGACTAAAACAATAAACTCTCAGAACGTAACCAAGGCCCATCCGGCTTATGTCATTTTCACTCCTCCTAATCGTGACTGGAAAAATTCGCGCCCGCGCGTTTTAACCTATGTCCGAAAGAAATCTAACCTCCGACCTATCCAGCTGGACTGTGGTCTTTCACCTGATATCATCGCCCTCTGTCTCCAGAGCTCTCCTTCATTAAAGATCATAAACGTTTATCGACAACCTCAAGCTCAAATGCCAGAGAGTCTCGAGGCACTTTTAAGCTGGCCGGTTCAACCGAATACCATAGTCTTGGGAGATTTTAATCTTCATCACGAACTATGGGAGCCCAACGTCTCCCGTTCGTCTGGCGTCAGCAGCTTTGTTGAATAGATTGACAACTATTCTCTGAGATCGGCATTGCCTTACGGAGCTCCTACACACCAAGCTGGCCACGTCCTCGACCTAGTACTCACGAACATGGAAGGACTTTCAGCCCGAGTGGACCCGGAGACACATTCCACTTCCAATCACGAGACGATATCCGGCTTTGTCCAACTCTCGTCATCTAGACGTCACCCAACGCTGAAGCTGCCCAAATTCAACAACAAGAACGCTGAGGTATTTCGTCTTGCCCTCTCCGCTACCGCACCTCCTAGCCTTCCTATTGGAGACCCAACCTCTCAGCGCCTGGACGCGGTGACTTCATCGGGAATTGCCTCTCTCTCGGCAATGCTGCTTGCAGCTAACCCGCCGAGGCCTGCCTGCGTCCCATACAAAGACTTTTGGAATCGCGAATGCTCGGACCAACGTCGTCAGTATCATGAAGCTCGCCATAGCGGTGACCAAGATCTCATTAGCGAGGCACACAATAATTTTCGGAAGTCTGTTAGACGAGCCAAACGCGAACACAAGCGCTCCATGTTGGATAATGTGGCTTCGATCCTGGAAGCCCATAAAGTTGTTGGATGGCGGAAGCTGTCAAGTCGCTTTGGTCCCCCCCCAATTATTCATCAAGGTGTCACCTTCAGCACCCCGACAAATCGTGCAGACATATTATTTCGAACTAAGCTGGCCCGCTCTATGGGTCAGCCGGATATACCCAGGAATACCCCTACCTGCCCACTGCGTGCGATCCCTGCTCCTCTATCCGTAGACGAAGATGAAGTACGCCACTGTCTTCCAGAAGTTTCGTCAACTACTCCGGGACATGACCACCTCTCTGTCTCAGCCATCCGGATTGTATTGGGAGTGGATAGGTAGCGCTCGTGGATTGTTCAGCTTTACAGCCTATGTTTGGAACATGGTCACCATCCCAGCATCTTCCGCCGCGCTGAAGTGGTAGTTATTCCTAAACCACACAAGGACAATCTTACTGACCCCGCCAATTGGCGTCCGATTTCGCTTCTCCCAGTTATTGGGAAGGGGCTGGAACGTCTCTTTGCAAAACGCTTTGCCTTCTGGGCCTTGTCAAATCGTATCATCTCCCTGACGCAATTTGGAGCGCTACCTGGAAGGTCTGCCATGGATCTTGTGGAATGTCTGGTTCACGATGTCGAAAAGGCGTGAGAGACAAAGCAAGTTTGCACTCTCGCCACCCTTGATATCCAAAGTGCTTTCGATAGTATACAGCCCGGCCGTCTTCGTGTTCGTTTGCGTGAACAGGGATGGCCTTTACCATACGTGAATTGGGCTGTTTCCTTTGCCTCTTGCAGGAAGGCTCGCCTCAGAGTGGATGATTTTGTAGGTGATTTCTTGGAAATTCAGCACGGCTTGCCCCAAGGGTCCCCTGCTTCCCCAATACTTTTCCTCCTCTTTCTCGAGCCTTTATTCAAACTCGGGTTTCCCACATTTGGATACGTAGACGACGTAGCAATCCTCTCGGTCGCTAAAACGCTAGTTGACACTTCTCGTCTGACCACTAACAATGTTGGAAGCATCACCCATTGGTGCGGTCAGAACGGACTCTCTTTGGTGGAAAACAAAACAGAAATCATACATCTTCACAGATCCCGTCAACCCTCTCCACCGGTAATTGTTAATGACGTCCTAAGAACTACCAGTTCTACTCTGAGGTGGCTTGGCGTCTTCCTCGACACTAAACTCTCTTTCAAACAACATGTACAAGAATGGAGTGCTAAAACGCAACGAATCAGTGCCCACATACGACAGCTTGGTAATACCAATCGTGGTGTACCAACAACTTTTCTACGCACTGCAGCCCTAGCTGCGGCGCTACCCGTTCTATTATACGGTGTCGAGGTTTGGTGGCGCGGTCACACTTTCCTCCGTCGAGGACGTCCAACATCTACCCGATCTCAGCACCTGGTAGACATGATCTCTCGAGCTCTAGTCACCCTGGCCCGAGCGATTTTACCGGTATACAAGACCACGCCTACTTCGGCACTCCTAAGGGAAGTGTGGCTCAAGCCTGCTCATATATTACTTGAGGAGATTCGCCTCCGCTCTGCTGTTAGACTGGCCGCCGTGGACTGTTTTCATCCTTTGGTTAGAAGATCCACCGTCTCCCGCCCACAAACTCGCCTTACGGAAAAATTAAAGCTCGTTCCTCCCATCTCTCAACCCCAGCTTTTTCCTCCTTCCTATAAATCCCCTCTCAATCAGTCTCGAGCTGATTTCTCTGCCCAAGAATTTGCTGAGCGCATTAGAGAGCTGCCACCATGGGATATTCTCGTCTTTTCGGACGGCTCAAAGCTGGCGAACGGTTCTGCTGGGGCAGGTGCCGGAGTTTTGCACAGAGATATCACTATAACTGAAGTGAAAGTGCTCCTAGGTCCCGACTTTGAGGTCTACGACTCCGAGATCATCGGCGCTCTAGCAGGCCTTAAGGCTGCCATAGCAGCACCTTCGACACATTTTGCAACCAACATTAATGTAATTCTTGACAACCAAGAGGCTGCACACCGCCTTCTCGAAGCCTCACCCTCTAAGTCTTCGCAAATGGAGATTTTGGAATTTCAGGATCTCGCTTCTCGCTGGCCTACGAGGAGAATTCTTCCTATTGCATCTCCTGGCAAGGTTCAAGTAATGTGGTCCCCCGGTCACATGGGAATTCCTGGTAACGAGTTGGCTGACAAGTTGGCAGGAGAGGCTGCCCGTCAACCAGCTCCCCCTGGCGCATCCCTTGCCGGAATCCGCGCAAAGATAAAAAGGCAGATATGGGATATGACCATAGCATGGTGGCAATCTCATGCTCCCCCTACTTATTGTGAGTTGGGTAAGCCATTTCCCAAAAAACCTCCAAAGGAACTACGACTACCTCGCCGTTATCTTGGGTATTTAATCCAATGTCGTACTGGACATGGTGACTTTCGTGCTTATCACGAAAGGTTTCACCATAATGATGCTCTTCTGACTTGTTGCTGCGGGGCTAATAAGTCAATCACCCACTTAGTATTTTGCCCCCTTGTGCGAGAAAGACTGGCTTCGGCTGGTCACCGTCGAAGTCTGGGCTCACTTGATTTTCTTCTCAGCACCTCCCATGGAGCTAAGCGTTTCGCCACCATATTGGAGAAGGTTAGGTTTCTATCAGAAAGCTGCCCCATCCGTCCCAGTTAAGCCAGCGATGTGAGGAATCCGCTGCATAGCGCTCGCAGTATCTGCATGTATCTTAATGGCGCTTCTGCCACCACACTATATTCGTTGTATGACATTTTGCAGTCACCATGTCCCCCTTGGGATGGGGCTTTAGCTATAACTAGCGCTCGGTGGACATTAAAAACAAATCAATAATAAAAAGTCAATAATCTCATAATGTCAGAGTTGTGACCCACACGTGACTCGACGGCGAAAGGCTGAAGACTGAAGGCTGAAGATCGGAAGCGCTGAAGCGCAAGGCTGAGGTATGGAGACTTAAGGGGCCGAAAGGGTAACTGTAAGGCAACTAAAGACTAATGCTGAATGTCCAATAAAGGAGTAAGGGAGCGGAGATAAAGACAAGAGATTAGAAACTAAAGAAGTCCGAGAGCTGAAAGTTACTGAAGACTGAGAAATACTGTAGGCTAAGAGACACTGAATGCTGAAAGACACTGAAGACTGAACTTGACTAACTTGAATTCTATAGTCTCGAGATGACGGAAAACTAAGCGTAAGGAGCTCATCTAGCAATCAGTGCCCTACTATATATCCGGAATAACATCTCAAACTACCAAAGGTATCTTGTCACATTGAAGGAGAAACATTGGGAGAACTTCCAAAACGCTGGGGCTCCTTCGATACCCAATACAACACCAGAATACATGAAGCCAAACAATGGAAGACATCCGATGCTAACCCACTCGTCTAAAACATAACTAAACATGGGCCAAATGATCTGCGAACTCTAACATTATCCTCCCTTCTTTTCTAATGCGAGCTCTCGCGAGCCTAGAGCTTCTGGGTATGCTCTATGAAAATCCAGAACTAGTTCTTTACAGTTATCTAAGTTATTAGTTGGTTCCCGAGTAGTTTCATTATAGCCTGTCCAACGAACTAAATATTGAATCTTCTTTCGTCGGATTCTGGAGTCTAGTATAGCTTCTACCTCGTAGGTGTTAGGTTCCTCGTTGTCCTGCACGAGTGGAGGAGGTCGTTGTTGCTGTTGCGATGGGTAACCTGAAAATGCTGGACGGAAAAGACTGACATGGAAGTTATTGTCAACTTTTAATTGCGGAGGAAGTTCTTACTTAGCAACTAGTGGTGTTTTCATTTCCAATATCTTCCAAGGACCTGCCCTGAGATGATCTAATTTCTTAATAGGCCTTGATAGTGCAATATTTTTAATGAGAGATATACCATATCTCCGGGTTGATAACGAGGTGCAGGAAGACGTTTTTCGTTAGCATAGGTCGAATGATAAGCCTGTGCCAGAGTAATGTGTTCTGAACAATGTTGAGATACGTTACTCATTTTTTGAACAAATTAGGGTACATCTCGCGGTAATGGGGATTCGGATTCAGGTTGGAAGTTGAGTCTGGGGTGATGGCCAAAAGAGGCAAAAAATGGAGTTAAACCTGTGGATGCATTGATGCTGTTATTATAGCAGAACTCTGCTAAGGCTAGGTGCTTTACCCAATCGTTCTGATGATAGTTAACGTAGTGCCACAGGTAAACTTCTAAGGTCTTATTCGCTCTCTCGGTTTGCCCATCAGTTTCTGGGTGGTACGAAGAAGAAAGCTTGTGGGAGATATTTAAACAAGAACAAATTTCTTTCCAAGTCTGATCAATGAAAGTCATGCCTTGATCAGAAACGAGGGAATCGGGAAGTCCTGCAAATCGAACGACATGATTTATAAATGCTTCTGCGGTATCTTTGGAAGATGGTCGCTCTAGGGGTATAACCCATACTCTTTTAGTCAAACGATCAACAACTTGGAGGATAAATCTATAATCAAAATTTCGGAAATGACAAATGGGCAGAGGGCCTACAAAGTCAAGAGTGAGATGACGAAATGAGGATTTAGGAGCAGGGAGTGGCTGTAAAAATCCATGTGGTTTTTGCGTGGATGGGTTATTCCTCTGGCAGTCTTCACATCCGCGTGCATATTTCTTAGAATCAGTGTGACAATTTGGCCACCAATATTGGCGGGTGAGTAGACTGTAGAGAGCAGCTGATCCTCGATGACCATAGAGAGGGGTATTATGAAGTTGTCGCAGAAGAGATTCACGAAGTACAGCTGGGACATATTATTTATCATCTAACGAAAAGGAGTGGGGTGTTAGCTTGCAACTTGCTAATTGTATGTCTTTCCAAGTAAAACATCTATTTTCTAATGCTGAACGAATTTCTTGACAAAATTTATCATCTTTACATGAGGTAATCCAGTTATCCGTTGTTAGTTTGATATTAGGTGCTATTTCCTGATCAGAGGGAGTATCTAGATTGCGAAGAATCTGATGTGGCTTTAGTATTGTTTGGAATTGATGTTGATTTCTTTCGTCCTCATCGGTTGAAGGCTTATCGGAGCTAATTCTGGTCAGGGCATCAGGCTTCTCTGAACTTTTACCTGGTCGGAAAACAATTTTAAAGTTGTATTCTGACAAAAGCTCATTCCAGCGAGCTTGTCTTCAATTTAATTTTTTAGTGGTTGTAAAGTATTCCAGATTTTTATGATCGGTGAGGACTAAGGTGGATGCTTCTACAGATCCCAGCTCCGCAGTCCAAGTTTCAAATGAATTAACAATGGCTAGTAGTTCTTTGTCATAATTATCGTAGTTACATTCTGCTGGGAGCATCTTTTTTGACATAAACGCTACAGGTCGAAGAACTCCAGAGGTGTCGTATTGCGATAGTACTGCAGCTGTAACAAAATCAGAGGCGTCAGTTTCAAGGACTGTTTGAAGTCCGGGGTCGAAATGAGCCAGCATAGAACCCTCCCTAAAAGCTTTCTTAATTTGGAAGAAGGATGATTCGCATGTATCATCCCACTGAAAAGAGACGTCTTTCTTGGTAAGCCTAGTCAGAGGGGTGGCTAGTCGGGAAAATTCCGGTATAAATCGCCTATAGAAGTTCGCGAACCCAAGGAATGCTTGCACATCGCGAACGGAGCGAGGAGCCGGCCATTCTTGCACACAAGCAACTTTCTTAGGATCCATTGAAATTCCCTTTGTTGATACAATTAACCCAAGATATGTTACTTGTGTTGTTTCAAAACTACACTTTGAGATTTCCACTTGGAGACCGTGTTCACGAAGGCGCTGGAGTACCTTTTTAACATCGCGGCGGTGATCCATCAAATTTTCGGAATAGATTAAGATATCGTCCATGTAAGCAGTGCAGAACTGGTCTAAATAGCCTCGAAGAGCATGGTTGATATATGACTGAAACGACGCTGGGTCGTTTGAAAGGCCGAAGGGAAGGACAAGGGGTTCAAAAAGACCATATCGACAGGTGAAGGCGGCTTTCCACTCGTCTCCTTCTTTGATTCTGAGTTTATTGAACGCTGATATGATGTCAAATTTTGTATAATATTTAGCTTTTGAAAGTTGATTTAGCGTTTCTGAAATTAGGGGGAGTGAGTGTCGATTTCTCACTGAGATAGCGTTCAGACCTCTATAATCAATGCAGAATCGAAGATCTCCATTTGATTTCTTTACGAATAGTACGGGCGCTGCAGCTGGGGAGCGAGAAACACGAATGAATCCTTTTGAAAGTTCAGCATTTAAATACTGGCGAAGAGCTTTTAGTTCATGTAAGTTCATCTAGTAAGGTCGTGCTGCGGGGGGTTCTTTTCCCGGCTGAAGGTCAATGGGGTGATCCCAAGGTCGATGAGGAGGTAGAATATTGGCTTGTTTTCTGTCAAATACATCAAGAAAATCGTGATACTGCGGCGGCAGATAATTTTTGGGGTCGACATCCTTGGGTATAACTTGAGCCTTGTTACCAACTTGAACGGTTGCCAATCTCTGCATAGGTTCGTCTAATAAGAGGTCAAGCTCGCGAAGGCTCAGAGCAAATGAATGGCTGTTTGTTAGCTGTACCGCAGCCATAAAAGCAGGAGCTGAAATTTGAACAGGCTTAATGGAAGGGAGAGTGGCTAACTTCTGGGGCTGGCTTGGGGTTTGTATAAAAATTGACTTTGATAGGTCAGGACTCATTTTCGAAGAATTGACATAGGGAATAGTAGTCTCAAAATTGCAACAGGATCTTGCTAAGCATGGTTCACCAAAAGTTATTGTATGTTCCTTCCAGTTAACGTAAGGCTCGTGCTTCTCCAACCATGGTAGACCAAGAATGAGGTTGTACTTACAGGTCTCAGTGACGTATCGCGAGAGCAGTTCAGAGTGATTACCAAGAGCTAAATGGAAAGAGACCTTGTGAGTGATTTTAGGACCAAAATTTCCATCGAATCCTACAAGGGAGATAGGCGACGGAAGATTCACAAGAGTGAGACGTAGGCGATTGCACAGAGATCTAGAGATAAATGCGCAGCCAGAAGCGCCGGTGTCAATGAGGGCAACCAAGTTTTCATTTCCTATCTTTCCGTGTACATACATATGACGAGAACATGAAAAATCGGAAATCACTGCAGATCCAACCGTAAATGACTCCAAAACGCGACTTACTGTTGGAGTATCTCTTTTAAATTCTCTTTTGACATCGTTTTTTTTTCTTCGACAGTTGTTGTTGCCACCGTCTGTGATCCCAAGGGACAACTTCTCGCAAAATGACCAAACTCGTTACACCCGACGCATCGACCCAAGCTTCTCCGAGCATTTTTGGCTTGTTGTGTTAATCGGCCATCTGGTCCTTTCTCTCAGGACAAAATATCGAGATCCATTGCCGTACCGCCCTGTGAAACCGTCAACTTTGAAGAGTGAGGCACTTGATGAGAGGGTGCATGAGAGACAGGAAAGGGAATGGGAGCCGAGAAGGGGGGACGATATGGTGTAGGGGAGACGACTGGCCCGGGTGAAGTCTTGATAGACTGATTGACAGCATCCTTTCCGCGCAAATAATTCACAAACGCATGATATTCCACTGGTGCGTAACTCATTCGAAAGACGTCTGTGCAACATCTTTTTCCTGTGGGTCTTGTCGAACTCGCTATACACCGAGTCTGCCAGGTTATCCTCGAAGATGGTGATAAAATCATGGAATTTCATATTCCTTTGATAAAGCGACTCTACCACTTTTTTTTTTTTTTTTAAATCATTTTTGCGTATGCGGCCTGAGGCTATGACGCGAATGATTACGGAAGATATGTATGTGACGCAGAATAACTCTGTTTGACGTTTGGAACACTCATACTCAGATTTCATTTGCAGATACCACTACGAGAATAACGCCTTACGACATGTACCCTCTTCCGTGAATACCCACCACAGGGAAAAGCGGGAAAAACCTGTGGCTATCTGAGCATGCTTTCGTCATTCTACGAATACAGTATCACCGCGAGAGAAGTGGTGTGAGGGTTTTGCTGGATTCGAACCAGCTTTCTCCTGTCTCAAGTGGGGCATGTGTCCAAGCTACCCAGATTCTACTTAGAAGAACGGCCCGGATAGTGTACCACTGCACCATCCGACCCTACTCTACCACTTGTGTTACTTGATCTTCACGCGCCGGGTCTTGGCAACGTTGTTTTAGCGCTGAAAGAAATTGGGTTAGGGTGGTAATCTCTTCTGGTATAGTAGGATCTTCCAGGCATCTGAAAGATCTCATCTTTGAGACGGCGCCCGGACCAAGGCATTGGTAAGCATAGCTTATTTTGGCTGTCTCAGTTGAGAATTGACCAGGGTTGCTCCGAATTTGGTTCATTAGTTGTGAGCAAAAGGAACGCAGGGATGATGGCTGTCCGTCATAAGGGCTAATTGGTGGGGCAGAAATGCGAAATGATGTGGGTGGCTGTGGGGCAAAAACAGGTGGAGAACTGGATACGGAAGGCGCCTGAAGCTGGGGTACGTTTGGGATTTGCGCCTCATAAAGGCTACTTACCCTTGCCGGATCCATTTCAACTACAGCATTCCATGTTTCAGGTGAGCTAAGGAGATAAGGAATATTCCACAAGTTTGAGGGTAGCATACGAAACTGAGGTGGTGGCGCTTGAGGCTGAGCTCCTGGAGATTGTGAAACATGGGTTTGGGAGGTATCCATGTCGGCTTCGTCGTCAAAAGGGGGCTGATAAGAGTTGCCAGATGCAGGTTGTTGGTTAAAGAAATTCATTATTATTATTATTATTATTATTATTATTATTATTATTATTATTATTATTATTATTATTATTATTATTATTATTATTATTATTATTATTATTATTATTATTATTATTATTATTATTATTATTATTATTATTATTATTATTATTATTATTATTATTATTATTATTATTATTATTATTATTATTATTATTATTATTATTATTATTATTATTATTATTATTATTATTATTATTATTATTATTATTATTATTATTATTATTATTATTATTATTATTATTATTATTATTATTATTATTATTATTATTATTATTATTATTATTATTATTATTATTATTATTATTATTATTATTATTATTATTATTATTATTATTATTATTATTATTATTATTATTATTATTATTATTATTATTATTATTATTATTATTATTATTATTATTATTATTATTATTATTATTATTATTATTATTATTATTATTATTATTATTATTATTATTATTATTATTATTATTATTATTATTATTATTATTATTATTATTATTATTATTATTATTATTATTATTATTATTATTATTATTATTATTATTATTATTATTATTATTATTATTATTATTATTATTATTATTATTATTTGATTTGATTTGAATTCATTTAACCCGATTAGGCACCCATTGGGTCCATGCAGGTGACTACCAACTTTCATATGTACATAGGAGGAAACCTTTCGGTGAAAACCCCCTAACCTGCCTGATAAAGTTCTGTTATATAAAAGTTTACCTTTAGGAAGTGCAATCACACTGTTGTGTCCAGTGTAGATACCTTCTCGTCAAACAGCCCTCGCTTCCTTTTCTCTTCCCCTCTCTCCAACATCAACCTCTCCACTTCCCCGACCAGTCGAAATTGTTCAAACCATCCTTGGTCTAGGATCCACTGCGTGATTCTTGCCAGATCTTTTGGGTCGTTCATCATGGCTTCAAATGATCGAATTTTGGCTTTCCTCCACACCTCAGCCCTACCCTTGACTCGTAAAGGGCAGGCCATTACCGCATGTTATTATTATTATTATTATTATTATTATTATTATTATTATTATTATTATTATTATTATTATTATTATTATTATTATTATTATTATTATTATTATTATTATTATTATTATTATTATTATTATTATTATTATTATTATTATTATTATTATTATTATTATTATTATTATTATTATTATTATTATTATTATTATTATTATTATTATTATTATTATTATTATTATTATTATTATTATTATTATTATTATTATTATTATTATTATTATTATTATTATTATTATTATTATTATTATTATTATTATTATTATTATTATTATTATTATTATTATTATTATTATTATTATTATTATTATTATTATTATTATTATTATTATTATTATTATTATTATTATTATTATTATTATTATTATTATTATTATTATTATTATTATTATTATTATTATTATTATTATTATTATTATTATTATTATTATTATTATTATTATTATTATTATTATTATTATTATTATTATTATTATTATTATTATTATTATTATTATTATTATTATTATTATTATTATTATTATTTTTATTTTTATTTTACGTCTGAATGCTAGCCTTATATCTTACGAAAAAGCGACTAACCATCCCAAGCAGGACATAGGACGCTAAGGCCAAAGCCCCAGAGGATCTGACTTCTTTCCCAAGTCTGAATAACATGGCTGTGATGCGTTGTATGAAACTACGCACAGGAGAAAAATTTTTAGACAAGGTTACATAATTTCGGAGACCTCCCCGAGCTCCTAACTGATGATCAATCAGTTCGCTTCACCCGCTCTTCCTAGAGCCCCCGATCTTGTAAAGCAACAAAGAGAGAATAAAAAGATATGCCTCATCGGAGGCATATTTCCTCGAAAAATCGAGACTGATCCAGCCATTTTGTTAGAGATATTGCTCCTTCTGGCGTGCCCAGTAGACGTGGAATTAACAAGTTGATAGGCCCTGCAGGGCGGCCATCACGACGACGGAGAATTCGGCAGAACAAGAAGTGCGTAGGTGTCTTTACCGATCCGCAGAGACAGTTTAGCGTGGCATCTTGGTGATTGAAGCGGTTGTGGTAGGCAGCAAAGTCCCCATGGCCTGTTCTGGCTGCAACAACCCGACCTAAGTCCTTACGACTTAGGAAAAGCTCTTTACTAGGGGCCTTTCCAATCTCGAGTTGGGTGTATTTGGATGGAGATGAAGTGTGCCACCAGTTATCTCTGGCTAGTTTAGTCTGTTCCTTGTGCCATTTTTCCAGTGCAGCAAAGGAGTACACAGGTGGCCCCGAAAAAGGCATTGCCGCCCCCTTCCTCGCTTCGCAATCCGCAGCTTCATTTCCCACAATACCAGCATGGCTTGGGACCCAACGGATGTGTACCTGTCCTTCCGAGGTATGGGGCAGCCTTAATCGAGATTTCCAAATTTTTGCCGCGTCAAGGGTTTCTAAGAAGACCGGTTGAGAGGAAGTGGTAGTGGTCCTCCTTAGTACTTTTCCTGCAACTTCTTCATTATCAAGAAACACCCATAGGTTGTTGGAGAAGCGGGCTGTCGGTACGGCGGAGGCAGCACGAATCCCCGGAAGAACCGCGTGAGCTTCTGCATCGAATGCTTCTTTAAACTTTCCAAGGGGGAAGGCTCCTGTACACACTTGGATATCGAATTGATAAACTACGAAGCCACCACCAGCGCTTCCATCCAGGAGTTTGGAGCCGTCTGAGTATATTTGTATGTCGCTCCTCGGGATTGTACTAAGAAATTCCTGAAACGAGTTCGCTTTCAGCTCTCTTGGGCCTGCGGAACCCCGGATACGGGCCTTGGTGGTTTGACGAGATTCAACTCTCTCCCAGGGAGGGTAGAGAAGAGGATTGTGGCTTTCTGAGGCCGGAATACTATGGCATGAGCAAGCAAATCTTGACAGGGCAGGGCATGTGAGTGACTTTATCGCACGCTTGTACAATGGATGTTGGGGATCTAGTCCGCGGGTGCGTATAGCGGCTCTCCTGGATATGCTATCCAGAGCTATCTCCGCGGGATTGATTCCAGCTTCCCTGAAAAGAGAGGCGGTAGGAGTGGTACAATAGGCAGGGAGGATAGCCCGTGCGGTGGCAGTGTGAACCTTTTCTATCAGCGAGAGATGAGAACTGACCCTATTAGAGATGGCTTTTCCTCTATTAATTCTCGATTTGCCTGGCCACCGAGTCTCGGCGCCAAAGTAAGCAATAGGGAGGGCACATGCAAAAGCGGCTTGTCTAGATAGAGAAGGAGAAGCTCCTCTTATCGTGTTTCCTAGACAGCGTAGAGCGTGGGCAACCTTAAGAGCCTTAGTAGATTGTATTTTCGCGTGGTGCTTGAAGTTAAGCTTCTTGTCGAAGTGAACTCCTAGCCATGTTAAATATGGCTTCAGAGGGTCTTCAGAGACGGTGAAACTGTTCGTTTCCACTGATGGTCGCGAATCTTTATCCCTATGCTTGCGTGAGAAGTGGAGAAGTCCCGATTTAGAGGGATCGAACGTGATGCCTTCATCGGATCCCCATGCCAGTGCCTGGTTAATGGCAGTCCCCACCATGCTCGAATTCTCTTCAAGTGTTGGCGAGATCCCTATGACTGCAACATCATCTGCGTAACCGAAAGCGTTCTTGAGGGCAGTAAGTGTGAAGAGGGGGGCAATGAAGAGCATGAACAGAATGGGTGATATTGAGGACCCCTGTGGGAGACCACAATTGAGTGCGATGGGGTCGCCGATCTCCCCATCTAGTCTTATGCAGACCTCACGTTCAGTGATGAATGAGGCGATCCAATTACAAAGATGTACTGGCCAGCCTTGTTCTCTCAGACGTTTGACAAGTCTACCCGGGAGCACTGCGTCAAATGCACCCTTGATGTCGAGTGTGGCTAGTGTAGCAGTCAAGCCTTTGGAGAGCGCAGTTTCTACGTCGTGCGTGAGGCAAGTTGTTAGATCTACGCTCGAGCGTTTGGGTAGTGCGCCGAACTGCTGAGGAGCGAGTACTTGGAAATTAATTGCTATCCATGACATTCGCTTTGCTATGAGTCTTTCCAACCCTTTTCCAAGTACGGAGAGTAGTGCGATTGGTCTGTACGATCTAGGGGATGTCATATCAGCTTTGTTTGGTTTCCCAATCATTGCTACGATCGCAGTACGGAAACATCTAGGGTGGTGACCAACATCTATGTATGATTGGTAGAGGTCGTGCACTAATGCTGATATGTGAGGCCATGCGAGGCGGAGAACTCCGGTAGGGATCTCATCTTTCCCAGGAGTAGTGTTACCAGCTCTCAGGATACAGTTGGAGACCTCCTCGATAGTAAGTTCAAGAAAAGGCAGGGAGTTATTTGCTACAGTAGGAGTCCAAAGTGGAATGTCTCCTGCTTCAGATTGATTTCGCAAAAGGTTCCTCGCAAGTAGATTTCTCTTGTCGTTGATAGACTCGGCTAAGGGAGCTCCTGGGTTAAGTGGATCTTTTAGGGGTGGAGTACGGAAGGTGCCTTTCGACTTGTGCTACCTTGCAATCTCAAACACGTCTTTTCCGTTGGCGGCCTCCTCAGTTTTCTTTTGGAAAAAAGAGATTTTTGCTTGCTTGGTGACCCTTCGAAAGTCCTTTCGATCCACTTGAGTTGCACTTCCATTCCGGACCTTCTCCCGATATTTCTTCCTCGCTTCCCGGCAATTCTTATTCCACCAGGGCTGTCCCCTATTATGAAGTAGCGCCCGTTTTGCTGATCCGGCGAATGAAACGTGCAAAATTCCTATGATCTTTTCTGCTCTTCTATCGATATTTGTGATGGATTTGTCTGTCAGCGGCAAGATGCCTTCTAATTGAGGAGCCAAGAGCGATAGGAAGGTATCCTTGTCGACGGTAGCAAAGCGGAGGCTTTTTCTTGGTATGTTTCCCCGTGCTCCACAGTGTACAGTAGTAAGTAGAGGGAGATGATCCCCTTGGCCACCAGTTGACTTGAGCCAAAGCAGAGATCTAAAACATTTCCACGATTATGTGTAGGTCTATCAATCTCTGAAATTAAAAAAAGGCCACACGATTCGAGCCAGCGGGTGAAAGCTTCAGATGGGGGGGATGGTGAGCCTTGGAAAGATGGGTGCCACATTGGGTGATGTAGGTTTAGGTCTCCCATCAAGATGGTTTGGCGAGGTAAGGAGACATCTGCTATGGAGATGAGACGAGATACTCCAGCCCCTGGGTTAGTGGAGCTCGGGGGTGCATTGTATGCATTGATGATCAACAGGCGAGGGTTGTTGGGGGCTTTGATAGAGAGACATAAGATATAGCCTATTCCCTGCTCCGTAGAAGATATCGGTCGCTCTTGATAGTGAATTATATTGGTGTTACGCTTCGCGTAAGTTATCACCCTTGGTCGTATAGACCAGTCGTCAACTGGAGAGTAGCATTCGAATGAGGGATGTTTGCACGTGATTCTTCGCCCGGTATCTGAGGAGATATGGGGTTCTTGTATCAGTAGGAAGTCTATGCGTGCATCGAGGGCATTTTGGAGGGCTATTAGTTGGGTGGTGGAAGAGCGGCCAACATTAACTGAGAGTATTTTAATAGTACTTGGTGTATTACTCATTCATTTGGTCGGGTCTGCGCTGATGGCTGTCCTCCGCCAGAATTTCGTACCTGCCTAATCCTATGTCTAGGGCCTCAGAGGGGCCAATATTTGTCCGGGAGCCCTGCGAAATAGATGATGTAGAAATAGTAGATTTAGTATTTTCTGTTGGCTGCGTACGTATTATCCCGCAGTGAGCAGCTTTGAGGCGCAGTCTTGCAGCAGCTGCAGCTTGTCGGATTGCGCTGGTTTGTTGTTTGGAAGGGAATGTATTGTCTTTTCTTGGACGGACAAGGCACTCTAAGGGGTCAGCAGGGTGAGGCCCGTGGCAGTTTATGCACTTTGGAGGGCAACTGTGGGCGACCGCAGGGTTGCAGGAAACGTGACCACCCTCCACGTGTTGTGTTGAGGAACAAATTCTGCAGCGAGGAACTCGAGCACACGCACGTTCATTGTGCCAGCTGAAGCAACGTCCGCACTGAGGAATTCTTGTTCTTTGTGGTAATAGTTTGGCCACCACGCGGACGCCGAAGAGTGGGAGAGATCTTGATAGGCTCGTACCTCTGGGGTATAGAGCTACCCAACTCTTGCAAGAGCTGAAATCAGAGGTTACTGTACCTCGGGATTCGAGGACGTTCAATGGGGCGACGTGAGTGAGGACGGTGAGAGCTTCTGCAAGAGAGGCCTCATTGATCTCTATTGCCTCTACTGCGCCTTCCTTGTTGTACCCAACATAGGTGCGAGGAACACCAGAAATCCTGTAGGCTGAATGACTTTCCGGTTTCTCAACTATGCACTGTCCCCGAGATGATAAGAACGTTTGAATCTCGGTAATTTTAGAGGCTAGCGTTTCCTGAGCTGCTGCGGAGGCTGGGCAAATTGCGAAGCCAGTTTTTGTGGTCTGTACTTCGCGTACAAGCTTTTGGTCTAGAAAATTGTTGAGCTGTTCCATTACGGCGTAGGGAGATATATCCAGCGCTGGATGTCCAGATGAAACTCGAACTAGGAGTCTATTATCTTCAAGCGGCTTTGCGAGTTTCTCTCTGTTCGTATTTTGGGAAAGCTCTTTAGGCAGGCTAGCTTGCTTGGATAAAGGCTGCGGGCGGCTTGGTTTCGGAGCTGGGTTGCCGCAACAGCAGCGAGCAGCTTTTTACCTGAGGGTTGCGAGGTTGGGCCTAGGCTTGCTGTTGATTGGGAAACCTTTTGCGTTGCCTGTGTTGTCTGTATTGCCTGTGCTGCCAGGTATGGATTGGGAGGACGGGGTGAGCCTCTGACATGACATTCGAAGTGACGTCGAGCTACTAGATTAAGATCCGTGACAAATTCCCGGAATTTCTTCTTGAGGTGGAGGGGTAAGGTGTCGTTATCACCAATCGCCTCATCAAGTACAATTGCAATGTTTTGGAACATAAGAGTGGCCTCACGATTCCTGGCGTCAGCGGCGGAGGTGGTTGACAATAAACTCTCTGTCAACGACAACCCCCCACCCATCTGGGTGGAAGCATGTAGGGGTGGAGGGGGGAGTGAAGGGGGAGGAAGGGGAAGATTCGACATGATGGCGCGGTGAGATTTCTGATGAGTGATGTGGTGTGGGAAGTGTAAAGAAATTCATAGTTGAATATTTTTAGACGCTTAGTAATATCAGAGTAGTGACCCGCACGTGACTCGACGGCTGAAGACTGAAGGCTGAAGATCAGAAGCGCGGAAGCGCAAGGCTGAGGTATGGAGACTTAAGGGGCCGAAAGGGTAACTGTAAGGTAACTGAAGACTAATGCTGAATGTCCAATAAAAGAGTAAGGGAGCGGAGATAAAGACAAGAGATTAGAAACTAAAGAAGTCCGAGAGCTGAAAGTTACTGAAGACTGAGAAATACTGTAGGCTAAGAGACACCGAAGGCTGAAAGACACTGAAGACTGAAGGCGACTAACTTGAATTCTATAGTTTCGAAATGACAGAAAACTAAGCGTAAGGAGCTCATCTAGCAATCAGTGCCCTACTATATATCAGGAATAACATCTCAAACTACTAAAGATATCTTGTCACACTGAAGGAGAAACATTGGGAGAACTTCCAAAACGCTGGGGCTCCTCCGATACCCAATACAACACCGGAATACATGAAGCCAAACAATGGAAGACATCTGATGCTAACCCACTCATCTAAAACATAACTAAACATGGGCCAAATGATCTGCGAACTCTAACACATAATTTAGATTGAAAACGTTTAACAATACTTCAAGCAGAACTATTCACAGCTCCATGCTGTACGTTTACTAAAAGAGAACTCATTTTTTTATTTTTTAAATAAAGATTTGAGAAAGGAATTTGGAATAAAAAAAAATTAATATGGCAAATGTAGAAAATGAGTTCAAGTTAATACGTGCGAAATGTAAATCTCAGCTTGAGATAATTTATGTTTTTCCATGGACTGGCTGGATTTTAAGAATTTAAGAAGATGAAGTGTTATGATCCGCGGTCATGAACAGGGTACTGATCATCATGTGTCGCTGCGCATTTTTGATAGATGAAGACCACAGTCTGAATCGGTGATTGATATCGGACAAGATCGCCGATGCTTAATCTGTAGTTGAGTCCAATGTAGTAGTAGTGATATGACGCACAGACCAGCCTCTGATGTATATAGTATGCTGGTCGTGCCTCTAACTAAACAATGCTAATCGTCCTCTCTATTCTCTCTATCTTCCCACTCCATTCCATATATCAAATTTATAATACGAAGTCTACCAACTTTGGTATTGAATAGTATAAGCAGATTTACAGGTTTCAGCCCATCAAATTCCTTCTTCCTTTTCTCCTTAAAATGTGAGAAGTAGAGTATTAAGTGTGGTATCGTTTGCTCCGCCATCTGATAGAAGTTGTAAATGTGACCACTCCCTTTTCCTATCTTCTGAAGATAGGTCTGGTTATTGCCTAAAAATAGGATAATTGGGTCCCTCTGCTAAACTTGTTCATATAATGGCCTTAGTCATGAAGATAGGTGTAGTTATTGTTGCAGATGTTTTATATAATCTTCCAAGTCTAATACCTTTCCTGCCATCTTCTTTTCTAAATACTTGCTTAATCCAATCAGATTGCCAAGATGAGATAATATGATTTTTGATATTTTCATTCAAATAGGAATAGGATGTGAATATATCCTTGGACAAAATTGGTTAGTCCAGATCTTTTCTTGCCAGGTTGTCGCCCAGTTTATTGCCTTTGTAACGGTTAGCTAACCGGATGGTTCCTGTAGGCTGCGTGGGTCAACGCAGCCGCTAGCACTTATAGTAGCTTACAAAACTGGTCAAATAAATCACCAAATCTAATACATTTGACCACAACTTTACAATATGATCTTGAAATGAAAATATTACAGCATCATATGAAAATTTAATTACTTTACTATCACTGAGACAATTTTTAAGCAAAAAAAAAGAGAATTGATTATTCTATTGTGGTCTTGGCGTTCACAATTACTCGACCAGTTTTGGAAGCATCATTTTAATACTTAGTATGACCCCCTTTGGCCTTTATTACAGCTGCAACACGCGACGGCATACTCTCAACTAGAGTCTGACATAAAATTCGATCCAAGTTTTGCCAAATTTCCCTAAGTCTTTCCCACAATTCATGTATGCCTTTCGGTGGCTCTGGATACTCACCGAGTCGACACTTGAGCCGACCCCAAAGATGCTCAATCGGGTTCATATCCGGCGATGGAGAGGGCCAATTCATTGTCTTGAGATTTGTAGGAGCTATCTAGCTTTTTGTGTTCTTGGATATGTGCTTTGGGTCATTATCTTGCTGGAAGATTAGCTCAGTTGCAGGTACCGAGTCGGGCTCTCTGGCAATTCTATCCATAGTAGGTACTAGAAAATTATCCAAGATTTCCAAATACTGTTTAGAATCCATTTGTCCAACTATACGGCCCATTCCACCTATCCCATACCATGACATACACCCCCATATCATTAGATTACCCCCACCAAACTTCAGGGTCTCTTCAATCGCTTCTGGTTGCAAATTCTTTGGGCCTTTAACCCAAGAATATTTCATCCCATCGCTATTTAGCCTGTTTATTTTGGGTTTGTCTAACCAAATCACCCTTTTCCAGTCTTCTTTCATCCAATTTTCGTGGCATAAAGCCCAGCTCAAGCGAGCTCTCTGATGAGCTTTTGACAGCTTTGGTTTCTTCTTATTTATCGCCTTCAGACCTTGCTCCCTTAAAGCCCGCCGGACAGTCTGAGCGGAAACTTGATCTTCTCTTTCTGAATTTACTAGTTTGGACGCTCCTACTGCCGTCTTAGCGCTTCCATTTACCATTAAACGGGCGATTTCTCGCTTGTCTCTAGCTGATAGTTTTTGTGGCCGTTCATTCTTTAATTTCGGTGCTTCCTTCACTATCATCTTTCGGTATTTTACAACAGTGGCATGACTGAGTCCTAATATTGCTGAAATTTCATTCTTTTATTTCTATTAAAGGTATATTTAGCTTGAAACTATACTGCTGGTAAATCTCCTTTATTTACTGTACAACTTGACAATAAAAAATGTATATATATGTTTCAATCTAATTTGCTAAGCTCTACATCTAGTTGGATTCTCCCAGCGCGCTAGTTAAGCCCTGCTTACAAAGCAAGTCACATGTCTTCATGGCTGAGTGACTGATACTTCAACAATTTCCCTTCATGGACTAATTTTACAATGGGTGTTATTTGGTCGGGGGATATCTTTTTCATGTTTTTTAAAGAGAAGATTACTTTGATAAAAATCCCAAATAATCTCGTTCAGGGTAGAAGTATTTTCAAAATATAAGTATGAATCAAGTGATTAAATAATTTTGATACTTGAGGCGGAATGATTCCTATAAATACAATTAATCTGACTTTTATGTTTCCTTTTTACATGATGGTTGGAATTATTTTTCGCCTTAGTTCGAACTCTATCTTTTCCGATCGATTGAATTCCATTGAGATTCAAATTACGCTACAGATGCACTTATCACCTCACGGATCGATTCGATGGTATTTCATATAACGCTATTTCTGTAAATTTTACCTAATTGACAGGTCGTATCTTCACCATTCATCTATATATTAGCTCAGAAATCGGTTGATTCATTCTCCATGGTTGTTTAAAGGTACAGATAATAAGAAGTTACAGAATGCAAGAGAAAATATATTGTGGATTGGATGGCTAGTTGGGAAAAGATCTTTGAGTTCTTGTATCAAAATGATGCTTCCAAAACTGGTCGAGTAATTGAGAACGCCAAGACCACAATAGAATAATCAATTCTCTTTTTTTTTGTTTCAAAATTGTCTCAGCAATAGTAAAGTAATTAAATTTTCATATAATGCTGTAATATTTTTATTTCAAGATCATGTTGTAAAGTTGTGGTCAATTGTATTAAATGTGGTGATTTATTTGACCATATTTGTAAGCTACTGTAGCACCTCTCTTACATTTGAGTCACGTGATAGCACGTTTACTATATTTGTTATATTTACTCCAAAGAACATTATTATACCAGGGGGGGAATGGGTCCCATAAAGCTCGCGTAAATGTGTATATAATGGGACATTTTGCCAACAACATCTTTCCCCTTCTCATACAGAAAATTGATTAGTTTAAGTCTTCTTAACCTTAAGCCATCTTAACTCTTCTGACGACTGTGGGAGCCTTCAATTCCTTGATGGTCAGGACACTAGTGTGGTTACAGATTAGTCTTATTACATTTAGATCTAACCTTGAGTGAAAATAAATTAGGTGCCTTATAAATTCCGAGCAGAGCAGCTTGGCTATCAGAAAGAAGAAAACAGCTTGCTCTGGGTATTGTCGCAGAAATGTGACCTAAAGCCTTGTCATTTGCATAGGTTTCTGCATCAGTGGTACCAATGCAACTACCTAGATTGAATGAAAGATATTTTAGTTCCCGGATGTATGGAAGATAGATAGAAATACCCATGGCAGTACCTTTGTAATTGACCAAGGAGCCATCAGTATAGATAATAAAGGATGAAGGAGGAAAAGTTTGTATTAAATTCATGTGACGATCTTTTATTACAGACTTATCAAGTTTGCTAATAGTTATATCCTAGGAGTTTCTCAGCTATGATGAGGACCACTTGGCATTTAGAGGCTTCAACTTATATGTTATGGAAAATTTCTTGCGTAAGAGAGCTGTTCTATGGGGTTGACTCCTAGGCTATTCGTCTGAGGCAAACATACTCAGATCTATTGAGTCGCAAGGAAGAGAAAGTTCATTTTGTAATGTATTTGATAGTGCAATATAAAGGTGAAAGTGAACTTGAAGTTTGAGAAGACGTAATGCATAGAAGGTAGCTTGTTTCAGGTATCTTACTCTGGTTAGGAGAAGAGCCGCTTCCATCTCCAAGGTCTTACTTAGACTGTTTCTTTAGGCACCTGTGATTGACAGAAGGGCTTGCTTTTGTAACTTGTCACACATCTCAGTCAGTCTCGCTGTACTATATTTGTCGTACCAACGCATTGAGACGTATTCTAAAATAGAAATGATCCAGAATAGATAGAGTTGCCTCAATACAATCAAGCTTAGTCTCTTGGATTTAGAAAAAACTTGTAATAGCCTCTGCATAGCCCCTTGAGCTAGATGGAGTCTTTTTTCCACATGGTATTTGGACAACAAATTATGTTGTAGCTAGATCCCTGGTCACTTCACTGCATTCTCTGATCCAATGTGAAGTCCTCAAAATGCAATGGCTCTCAAAATTTCTGTCTTTTTTTGATTAACGTAATAGCTCGGATTTTGATATTTTATCAACAATTAAGGATAATTCCGCTTTGTCCAAAAGGGTTTGAAGCTGGAGCTGAAGTTTCGCAATAATTTTTCTACTAAAGAAGAGGCACAGTAAATGCAAATATCATCAACATAAGAGATTTCCAGGAATTCATCCAATGGATTGATAGAGAATAGCTCGCTTGTAGGTAAATAGAAAAATTAGAGGTGAGATAGGACTATCCTGAGAAGCCCCGGTGACTGGATAGGGGTCACTCGCATGTCCACTGAAAAAAAGTCAAATTTTTCTGTGGGAAATGTTAGAGGAAACTCATGACATGAAGATAGCGGGGAATTTTATCCTTCTCAAGACTTGTATCATCTGACTGGGATGAAGTCTATCAAGAGCTCCAATCAGATGTAAGATAACACAGGGTTTTCCGGTCACATCTGTATTAACTGCCGGAGAGGGCAGTGAAAAATTGAAACCCCGCGGAATCAGTGACCTAGATTAGTTGGTCGCCAGATGGAATTGGTCCAGGATGATGATGATGATATTATTTAGCGTCTAATAGTGCGCCCGTGCCTTAAGGCACGTGCACATTTGTCCCTTATAAGGGCAAAGGACGCTAGAGCAGGAGCTCTAGGCTCCACGGGACTCCAAAAAGTCTAAAATACAAAGCCATGCCGCGTTATGTTAAACTGCGCATAGAAGAAGCGATAAGCATACAGCAATATAAGATATGAGATATGAGACCTCCGCTAGCTCCAGACTGGTGATTAAGCAGTCTCTTTCCCCCGCTCCATCCGTGGAGCCCCCTATCGGAACAAATGAAAAGGTGAGTAAGCCTCTCATCGTAGGCAAATTTCCTCAAAAAATCGAGAGTTTTCTAGCCATTAAGGCATTTAGATTGCCCCTTCCGGCGTGCCGATTAGGTCCGGAAAAAGTTGGTTGATAGGCCCAGCAGGGCGGCCCCCACGGCGTCGGCGGAGGATGCGGCAAAATAAAAAGTGAGTAGGGGTCTTTGATGACCCGCAGAGGCAGGCAAGTTTGGCTTCGGCGTGATTGAAGCGAGTGTGATAAGCAGCAAAGTCTCCGTGTCCGGTTCTGGCTGCTATGATGATTCCATGTGCTTTCCTGCCTAGAAGAAGTTCTTTCGGAATTGGAGGGGCGCTCTGGATTTCGAGTTGAGCGTATGATGCAGGAATATGCTCTTTCCACCAAACATCCCTTATCTGGGTTTTGAGTGAGACGTTCCATTTTTTTAGCGATGCCATAGAATGCTTGGATGGGCCGAGATGTGGCATTAATGCACCCTTCTTAGCCTCCGAATCGGCTAGCTCATTGCCCTCGATGCTGGAATGGCCTGGAACCCAGCATATTTTGACTTGGCCTTCTGTAGTATGAGGAAGCCGGTAGCGAGTTTTCCAATTCTTTGCTACATCTTGTATCTGACGGAAAGTGGATTGTGATGATGAGGTAGCGATAGGGCTTGCCACTAGTCTTCTACAAACTTCTTGGTTGTCTACGAAAACGAATGAGTTGCTGGCGAAACATGCGGATGAGAGAGAGATGGCTGCTTTCATTCCTTGAAGAGCAGCGTGAGCTTCTGCATCAAAAGACTCTTTGTTTTTCCCAAGTGGGAAAGCACCCGAGCCTATTTGGTGATTTAACTGAAAAATTATGAAACTTCCTCCAGCGTTTCCGTCCGGGAGCTTTGACCTATCATTATAGAGAAGAATATCGCTCTTAGGAATAGTGTTCAGGAAATCGGAGAACTTGTCGGCCCCTGATTCGTTCGACCCTGCCAACCCACCAATGCGCTGAAGAGCATCTCGCTTGTCTTCTACGGCTTCCCATGGCGGGTTAAGAATAGGGTCGAAATGTTCGGAGTGTGGGATGTTTCCGCAAGAGCGGGTGAGTCGGGACAATGGAGGAGATGATGTCGACATTCGCGCACGCTCGCATAGGGGATGGTAGAGATCTAGGCTGCAAATTCGGAGGGCGGCTCTCCTGGCTATCTCGTCTAGCGCAATTTCTGCTGTGGAAAGCCCCGCTTCTCTGAGGAGAGCGGCAGTCGGAGTAGTTGAGAAGACGGGGAGAATCGTCCTGGCAGCAGCAGTATGGACCTTACTGGGTGCGCTTATGTGAGAGCCAACCCCATTTGATATTTTTTTTGCTCTTCTTATTCTAGTTTTTCCGGGCCACCAGGTCTCAGCGCCGAAGTAAGCGATAGGTAGTACGCATGTAGTGACCACTTGTCTAGAGAGTTGGGGGGGTATTCCGCGAGCCGTGTTTCCGATGCAGCAGAGAGCGTGGGCTACTTTCAGTGCTTTGGCTGCTTGTACTTGCATATGTTGCTTGAAGGTGATCCGCTTGTCAAAGTGAACACCTAGCCATTTGAGGTATGGTTTTTGTGGGTTTTCTGCTATGGAGAAGTGGCTAGTGTGCACAAGAGGGCTAAAACCTTTATCTCGATGCTTCCGGGAAAAGTGAAAGAATTCTGATTTATCAGGGTCAAAGTTTAGACCTTCCTCGATATCCCATGCTAGCGCGTCATCAATACTAGCACTTATCTTTTTCGAGATTTCTTGCAGCGACGGAGATATCTCAAGGATTGCGATATCGTCTGCATACCCAAATGCTTTTCTGAGACCATTTA
The DNA here is from genome assembly GCA_028751805.1 of Podosphaera xanthii. Lineage (NCBI taxonomy): Eukaryota > Fungi > Ascomycota > Leotiomycetes > Helotiales > Erysiphaceae > Podosphaera > Podosphaera xanthii. Next base: position 34,571 of record JAPWIX010000004.1, read on the forward strand.
TCCTAAATAGCGGGGCGATGTATAACATAAAGCGTATTGGTGACACTGGTGATCCTTGAGGTACTCCGCAGAAAATCGGCCTCGGTTTTCCAATTTCTCCATCTAGTCTGATACAGATCTCCCGTTCAGTTGAGAAAGACGCAACCCAATTGCAAAGTTGTGCCGGCCAACCTTGTTCCCTTAGTCGTCTAGTAAGTCTACCTGGGAGGACGGTGTTGAATGCTCCTTTGATGTCGAGGGTAGCCAGCGTAGCTGTTTCGCCTTTACCCATCGCGGTTTCAACGTCGTGGGTAAGGCAAGTCGTGAGGTCTACACTCGAGCGTAGGGGGAGTGCTCCGAATTGCTGACGGGAAATAACCTTGTACTTGATTGCTATCCAGGACATTAGCTTTGCAACTAGCCTCTCTAGTCCTTTTCTGAGCACTGACAGCAGTGCAATTGGCCTGTATGATCTGGGTGAAGTCATGTCTGCCTTGTTTGGCTTTGGAATTATTACCACAATTGCAGTGCGAAAAACTTTTGGATGATGGCCGGTGTCCAGGCATTTCTGTAAGAGGTCAAGCACAAGCTTAGAGATATGAGGCCAAGCAAGGCTTAGAACAGCCGTCGGAATCTGGTCTTTGCCGGGAGTGGTATTACCCGCGCTTAGAATTGCCTTCGACACTTCTTTTTCTGTGAGTTTGGGAAAAGGCAACGAAGCACACGCCACAGCGGTGGAGTCCAGGGGAATGTCTTCTACCTCTGACTGATTCACTAAAAAGATTTCGCGCCAGAAGATTCATCTTTTCTTCTATTGTCTGTAACGGCGGAGCTAGTATCGAGCAGATCTTTCAAAGGTGGGGTTCGGAATTGTCCTTTTGACTTGTGCCATTTCGTGATGTGGAAGGCATCCTTTGCGTTCACAGCGTTGTACACGAGTTTCTGGAAAAAGAGGAACTTTGCTACTCTAGTGGCTTTTCGAAAATTTCTTTTGTCAGCAACAGTTGAGTTCCCAGCCCGGACTTTCTCTTGATAAATTTTCCTTGCTTTCTTGCAGCTTTCATTCCACCACGGCTGTCCTCTGTTGTGCGGCAGCTTCTTTTTCGAAGATTCAGCATATGACTTATACAAGATCCGGATTAACTCCTCGGCCCTTACGTCGAGGCTTTTAGGAGAGCTGGAGTTAAGTGTGTCAAGTTCAGTAAGGAGAGCACTAAGTAGTTCGAGAAACTGTTCTTGATTAGTGGTAGCAAAGCGTAGTCCCGTCTCAGAGTTTTGTTTTTGGACCTGGCAAGGAATTGTGACAAGTAAAGGGAAGTGGTCCGATGTGACATCCAGATCCTGTTGGACTGACGCAGAGGTATTGATAGCGCAAAGTTGGTCTGAAGCGAAAAGAAGGTCTAAGAGATTTCCGCGACTATGCGTGGGCTTGTCTATTTCTGAAATAAAAGAGAGATTTTTAGACTGAAGCCAACGAGTGAAAACTTCTACCTGAGGGGAGGCTGAGCCCCGGCGAGATGGGTGCCAGTTTGGATGGTGGAGGTTAAAATCTCAAGCCAAAATTGTTTGCTTAGGAAAATTAAAATCAGACAAGGAAAGAAGAAAAGATACTCCAGCGCCTGGATTGATAGCTCCAGGGAGGGCGTTATATACATTTGCTATCAAAGTAGAAATTTTGTCGGAAAATTTAGCCAACAGAAATAGAGCATTCTCAGTGCCTTGGGCTGAGCTAGAAATGGGGCAAACTTGAGAATAGGAAAAGGAATTATTTTTCTGCGAGTACGACATTACTCGTGGCCGAATAGACCAGTCGTCAATGGGATTAAAACATTCAAAAGCAGGGTGTTTTCGCGTAATTCTCCTGGTTAGGTCTTTATGAATGTACGGCTTCTGTATCAGCAAGACATCCGTGTTGGTATTAAAAGCAAGTTCGAGGGCGATCTCATGTGCAGATGAGGAGCGCCCCACATTGATGGAGAGGATTTTTAAACATGAGGACTTGATACTCATTAATCCATTGGTGATTCGCTGATATCACTGCATTCTTGAGTGAGGGTCAATAAGGGGGCAAATTTATTGCCAGCGGGACTGGGGTGTTTGGTGAAAAGCCTTCTCACCTCAGTTGGGGTCGATGGGATTACATCCTCAACTTGAGATATACTGGTAGGTGAAGTGCTTCACGGATCAGGAGCGTAGAGCGTCATGAAACGGCTTTCAATTGTATTTCTAAGATGAAGAACTAAACTTAACTGCAGATAATGCTGCTATTATATACAAACAAATGGGGCTATGACGCTAGGTTTAGAAGCCAAGAGAACATGACAGAGACAGAGAGGAGATGGTAGAAACAAAGAGAAAGTAACAGAATAACCTGGGCCTGTAAGCAGCTCAGTTATTGTTGTGGAAGTAACCAGAAACTAAGGGAATCAATTAGAGGATGGTATTGAGTTATGAGGAGTAGATGCAATGTTACTAACTTTAGAATGAAATGTGTGATTCCGTGAGGGTAAGAAGTGTATTGGTAAGATATAAGGTATGTATTGCTTGACTTGCTCGTCCATGTAGGTAATGCACTCTCTTTATATACACAAGCCGTTGTTACCCTACTGCGCTCATCCTATACTTGCGCCCAGTACCTTCTGAGTACCAAGTCAAATCTACTGATATCTATTTACAGAGTTGGAGACCGCTTCTTGTTGTGCTTGGCACAGACAGAAATGATGGGCATGAAGGACGCATAAGCGGATTGATGTGCAAGCCGATGCACAGAGGTCACGGAGTGGACGGAGGACCAGAAGTCCGGATGGAGCACGTGGTATGGTTAGGCGAGACACAGCACACATAGTTCTCAGTGTTTGTCATGTTTGTTCTGTCCATGCACGGACTATGTCGGACTATAAATAGGCTCGGGATTCCCCCCATTGTAAAACACATACAACATCTTTATTTAACATTTGTTACATTCAATCTCACATTAACATATCTCTCTGTTCAACTAGACTCTATCTTAGCTCCCTCATAAGTGTATGTTCCCATGTCGCATACCTAGTAAAACAGGTTATGAGCCCGGCGCAGTACCACTCATAGATGAGCATTGCTAATGATATGATCTAGACATTCATTCATACGAACGGAATGTACCAATCAATACACCGAGACACATCAAAGGTGGTTCTGACCCAGGATGTTCCACTTGCCAAGTGGAAGAGCAGTCTTCAAGCTAAGCTTGCCAAGAACAATGTCATTGGACATGTGTTCCACAACTTTCCCGGCATTTGCCCAATCTCTCGTCCCATTGATCCCACGACTCAAATGAGTAAAGATGACGACAAATTCAACGCTGTTCTCGAATCACATCTTCGAGATCTTGAGGTTTGGACGCTGGGAGAAATCTCGGCTAAAAACATCATAATCAACCGCCTAGATTCAGCGACTTGTCCCCGGTCATACGATCAGATGACGGCAAAAGAATTATACAACAGCATCGCAGACACCAGGAAGGAAACAGCAACGGCACCGTATGCGCGCTCATTGGAGACGTTCCTTCGGACTAAATTTGCCTCCTCCGCCGATGACTATATCATCCGTTTCCAAGCTCACCTCCACGGCCTCAATGAGGCAGCCGATGTCCTTCAGTCTTCGACGGGCGTAGAGTACCACGTCACCAAAGGGCAGGCTGCCGCCATCTTCGTTCTTGGAACGAAGCATGTCCCATGGCTCAGCACCTGGAGGGACCTTAGAGCTCTCAACGAGAATAACGGGTATACCACCCTCGAGACAATGATGTCCACCCTGCGTGTAGTTGATGGCCATAGGGCTCATCAACCGCCGCCACACAATTCCGCAATGGCGGCTCACGAAATCGGCCAAAACGCTAACCCCAACGACGATTGCAAGCTTTGCAAACACCACCACAAGAACAAGGAATGCTACAAACAGCATCCTGAGCTTGCAGTCGGGACAAAAGGCGAAAGGTATTGGTCACGAAAAGCCATTGGGCTAAACAAGGGTAAAGCTAATGCGGTGAGTAATCTGGAAACTGACACCGACTCAGATGAGGACGGAGCCATAGTTGCTACAGCCGCACATATTAATTTACATCTTACCATCTATGATACCGGTGCCTCGCACCATTTTGTCCCATGTGAATCTATGTTCCGTGACATGATAACCAGGCATAAGCCCATAAAGTTTGATCAAGCAGTCGGAAGCACATCCTTAACAAAGCAAGGTACAGCACGCATTCGCATTGGCGGCGTCTTACTTGACCTTCGTAAATCCCTTTACTCTCCCCACTCGTCTTGCATCATTGTCTCCGCAGGAAGACTACAGAAATATAGTGCCATAGTGTTATAGTTATGAGCTTACGAAGGGGAATTATCTTTAGAGGTGATATCACAGTTGACTGGACTAAATGTGATACTCTAGATCTGGACGTCAGAATGCTTGGTGTAGAGGACTGTATTCTTTCTAGGTTGGCCAGAGCTCAGCTAAATACACTAAGTAATTGCCTGTGCACGTGCTCTAGTAACAAATTGTGAGCCATAGAAGCTTCTAGTAGCTTCCCACTTATAGCTGATCTACATAAGTTAATATCCAATCCATAATACTACCAAAGCATTGCATCTACGGAATTCTCGCTGACTGCCATTTACAACACATAGTACCCAACAAAAACATGACTCAACTCATTAGAAACACTTCCCAGAACCAGCAGATACCGATTGCCCAACTCGTTCAGAAGAACAACGTCTATTACATCCAACCGTTAACTGACCACACTCATGTACCACCACACATTGCAGCACCAGGAATAGCTAGAGTCCCCAAGACAACCAGCGCTCAGCGATGGCATCAGCGACTTGGTCACACAGGTCAGAAGATTTTAAAAAAAACTGCCTAATGCTCCAAAGGTTTGGAAGGATTAGACATCGGTGAACTAACTCTCTGCGAAACCTGCCACCTCAGCAAAGCTCAACGATATGTGTCACGCGAACCAAGACCAACACCATTTGAACCTCTCGACAAAGTTTTCATTGATACTGTCGGTAAGCTAACTACAGCATGCAATGGGCATCAATACGCTGTCATCATCACTGACGCCAAATCGCGCATGAGATGGGCCGTCACTACAAAAACCAAAGACCAGATTGCACCCCAACTAATAAAATAGGTTGAACACCAACACCATAAATTCGGCAAAAGGGTTCGCACCATTTTCAAAGATGGTGGATCAGAATTCTCCCGCATCAAAACATACTGCGACCAACATGGTATCAGAACAGACGTGTCTGCTCCATATACACCAGAACAGAATGGCGCCTCTGAAGCATCTAACAAGGTCATCCTAAGAAAAGCCAGGTCCATGCTTATTGACGCCAAAATGCCTGCTTGCTACTGGCCATGGGCTGTTGAGCATTCCTGCTTCATCACTAACCGCCTCTACTGCTTACGCACCAAGTCAGTGCCATTGTTAAGTTTTCTCCAAGGTTTGAAACAACCTCATCCAAGCCAAATTGATTTAACTAATCTCCCACGATTCGGATGTCGTGCATACAAGCTCATCGACCCGAAACCAGGCAAATTCGAACCCAGAGCAAGTATGGGTTGGTTCATAGGTTTTCAAAAAAACACTAACAAAAACTTCCTCATTTACTATCCCCACTGGACTCCAGTTCAAGGCTGGAAATGGTCTGAAGGCATCACCCCCCATGCAACTTTTAATGAGGATATAGTTTTTGGAGATGAGTTAAACTCAATTTAACGCCAAAATACTATCAGTTACTGGTCAAATCATGATTCCATTTTCTCAGAACCATCATTCCATCCAGCATACCCCTCGCACAATACTCGAACAACTACGCCCCATCAAGAAACTCCAGAGGATCAGAGGGAGAATCCTCCTTCCACACCAGATCACTCAGTTATCAACATACAACGCGAAGAAATATGATACAGCGCCATCTTCTCCCATAACAATCCCGCATCTCGATTCGCATGACGTTCACACTGAACCCAGCTCCCCACTGACTTCAACACCCTCGCATTCGACAGACCTTCAAGTTATATCAGATGATCAACAACTTGCTGATCAGAGGGAGATATCCTACGAGGAACCATCCGACGATGAAGCAGAATTGACTGAGCAAGATGGCCCTTATGATCAAGTCATGACTGGCTGGGACCCAGTTCAACCAGTAGCCGGAGTCAAGCGTCCACATTCACCAGAAGGTTACATCACAAAGTCGCAACGCGGTAGAACAATCAAGCGCATCGACTATCATCGCCTGCATCATGGAAAGACAGCGCAAGTATCAACAGATCCACAGACGTGGGATCAAGCAATGACCAGTCCAGAAGCCTCACATTGGAAGAAGGCAGCTGAAGAAGAATTTAAGTTGCTTAAGCAAAAAGGCGCCATAGAGATTATCCCACAATCGCAACTACCTCAAGGCCGCAAGCCCATGAAATGTAAGTGGGTATTTAAGAAAAAATATTTGGCCAATGGCGACATCGAAAAATACAAGGCTCGCTGCACGGCTAAGGGCTTCACTCAGCGACAAGGTATCGATTACCATGAAACATTTGCTCCTACACCCAGAGCAGAAACGGGACGAATTATTCTTGTCCTTGCACACCAGCTTGGTTGGCATAGAAAACAAGGTGACGTACCAGCAGTGTTCCTCAACCCTGACCTGAATATAGACTTGTTCATGGAGCTACCAAAAGGATACGAGAAAGATGGCCATGTCATCAAGCTCTGCAAAGGCCTATATGGACTCAAACAAGCTGTAGCACTGTGGTATGATGACGCTAGATCAACACTCGCCCAACTAGGCTTATATCCCACCACATCGGACATTTGTCTCTAAACTAACGGTAATGTTGGTTTCTACATGTTCTCACCTTTGTTTTGTTCGCTTATGTAATGGTTGGCGAACACAGATAAGTGGGATAATCGTAGAACTTTGATAGAAAGAAAGAATCATTTTTTGAAAACGTTTTACGATAACAGGTTTATCGACACTGATCAGTTTCGAAACAGATCAGAACCGCAGGTTAGAGTAATCTTTCCTTTGTCACACAAGCTAGATCCTCTTGTTAGCAGTATAGCAGACAATCGCGTCCTTTCGATAGAATAGATTATCCGCCGAACCTTTCATAAGATCGCACATCAAGATGTCCAACGATCAAGACGCAGCGGACTTTGTTCCATGGACTATTGAAGAGGCGAACAAAGCCTCTGCTCAGCAAATCTCAGAATACATCTCCGAACGAATGAGCGAATACGACGATGATAAATTGGCTGCATCTTTGCTCCACGAATACTTTGCGCATGACTTTCAAAGTTTTAATGAGACTATATTCCGCAAAGTATCAAACCTTAAGCCACTCCGCGATTACCTACGGTCTCACGACGTTTTTGTCGAAAAACGGCGCGGAAAAAAGATAGCGCCCGCTTTAACCAAGACCTGCACTTCTCAGTACGCGCCATTACCTAGCGGAGAACAGATTGAAGTTTTGCCTCAGTTTAGAAGTCAGCAACTCCTTCCGAACCCACAATCTCAGCCTCCAGCACAGCTCACTTCGCAACAACCATACCAGCGCTCAGAAGAAGATAAAAAGACCGCAGCCTTGATCAACCTGAGCAAGATATGTAAAGACGGTCAGAAATATGGAGGATCGCCGGATGAGTTTTTTGATGATAAATTTGCGGCATTCATTGAGTGCTGTAATACTGTAGGGTTACCAGCCACACGACAACATGAAGCTTTCCATATAATGCTCGAAGGTGCTGCCTTACAGCATTATCGAACCATTGTCAATCAAAATAAATCGGTTATCCCACCAATTTCTACGCTCGTGAGCGATATGAAACAATTCTTTGAAGGAAAGGAGCGTGAGAGCATGCTTCGCAATCAGTGGAACGAAACGTCACTTTTTTCAATTCTTGCTGAACAACCAGAAACGCAAAAGAATGTGGATAAAGCCCTAACTGTCCTTGTACAGCGTCTGCGTCACTTACAACAGGGGCTTCCCGCATCTTATAGCTCTGAAGATATCTTTTACGGTAAACTGATGGACTCCTGCAAGGGTCACCCAGCGACATGTATCGCCTGCTCGACAACACCAATCGGAGATACTTCAATTGACTTTATCAATCGCGCTAAGGCGAATATCTCGACCTGGAAGGCTTCACTCAACTTAGCAAATCACCCGCAATATCAACAGTATTTCGAATCTGCCCTTGAACAAGAAGATTGTTTTTACACGGATCGACGATTTCTAGGCAGCTCTCACAAGGGACGAAAGATAACTTAAGCAAATCATCAGAAAAGATACCCAGAAAACCAAAGAGGAAACTTTAACCGGACTCGCCGTGCTAGCTACGTGTGCCGAAAAGAGAATTGCTGGTCGACTCATCACACCGAAGAAGAACGTCAGCAGGCTCGCAAACGCCTTAAAGATGCTTATCATTGCCGAAACTCGGCGTACATGACTGATACTGAATTTGATGTAAGGTTTGACGCCTTTGTAAATGAATTGGAAGCGCAAGATTATGATGATGAATTTGTTGAGCAGCTTGCAGTAATGACCATTGATGAGGCTCACGAAAGCGAGCACTTTCTCCTAGCCTCAGAAGAAGAATATCCATTGCAGCAACTACTTGCAAACCAATCAACCGCACACGCCCTTACTTCTTCAGTACCTCTGGAGGACGTTAAAATTGAAGATGAAACCTATCTTATTCGCCATCAATACAGCCAGGATGTGTTTCACGGCATCTTGATAGACACAGGAGCTGCTGGTCAATCTACGGCTGGCTTCAGTCAGTATAAGGCATTCGAATCTCTCTTCGGACCTCATCCACTTGACAAGTCTCGTACAATTAATGTAAAATTCGGCATCGGTGACGCACTATCTATCGGTTCGATATCTATCATTACACCTATCGGACCCTGCACTTTTCATATTATTGAAACAAATACACCATTCTTACTCTCCCTCCGCGACCTAGATGAGAAGAAAGCATACTTTGACAATCTCACTGATATGATTTGTCTTCAGAAGGACGAAAAGCGTATTTCAATTCCTGTAGTTCGAAAATTTGGTCACGCATTTCTACAGTGGGGACCAATGACAGCCACAACCTCATTTTTAACAGAAACAGAACTCCGCGTTCTTCACAGACGCTTCGGCCATCCCTCCGTACAGCGACTCGTTAACATGTTAAATAGGGCTGGCCACATAGATGAAAACCACCGCCACATCCTTAATAAGATTACGGAGCACTGTCAGAAATGTCAACGTTACGGTCCCGCCCCTCTACGTTTTAAATTCACACTTAGGGACACTGATAATGTAGATTTTAACCAATCAATATTCGCTGATGTTCTCTATATCGACGGCGCTCCGGTACTTCATGTTATTGATGAGGCTACCCGGTTTCAAGCGGCACGTTTCCTGCCAAACATGACTGCCTCGGCCCTATGGGAGGCTCTTCGAATTTGCTGGATTGATACCTATCTTGGACCTCTAGCCATCATAAATCATGATGCAGGAACAAACTTCACTTCAGTTGACTTTCAACGATACAATAAGTCGCTTGGTATTGAAACAAATGAAGTCCCAATCGAAGCCGCACAATCCATGGGTATCGTCGAAAGATACCACAAGCCACTCCGGAGGGCATACGAGGTAATCCGCGAAGATTTATCACCGAACCAACAGACAACGCAACAAACTCGCTCTTTAATTTTACAGATGGCCGTCAAGGCAATAAATGATACAGCCGGTCCCGACGGTATTGTTCCAACCCTTCTTGTTTTCCGCGCCTTCCCTCGTATTGTTAAGGACAATGTACCCACACCGGACATTATGCATCGTGCAAAAGCAATAAATAGAGCAATGGCCGAAGTATCAAAGCTACGTGCAAAACGGCAAATTCAAGAAGCAATCAACACACGAAACGGCCCATCTTCAAAAGCAATTCCAATCGGTTCGGATGTTCTAGTTTGGCGAACCCATCGCAAAAAATGGGAAGGCCTATATAAGCTTATTTCAACTTTTAACAAAACAGTCACAGTCCAGCTTCCCTCAGGTCCAACTCAATTTCGCTCAACATGCATTAAGAGTTACACCTCAGACAATAACCCCAGCGAAAGCGGAGATGACAGAGACAATGACCCTCCCACTAACCCTGTCGCTACTGATTCTTCTACTCCAATCACCAGTCAACACAACAAAACACCACGCCCACAACGCCAGAGACGACTACCCGCACGTTTTCGCAATGATACCCCAAACTTGTCAGTTTTTGTGATGAACACAACAATGCCAACTGACTTCACCGCATCTCGTCAAAAGGAACTCGATGGACTTCTCTCCCGGGGCGTCTTCGAAATGGTAGATTCCTCCCAAATTCCCAAAAGCACGCGTATTTTCAAAAGCCGTTTTGTTGATACTATCAAATTACAAGGGACTCCTCAAGCATTCAAAAAGTCCCGCTTAGTAGTTCAGGCATACAATGATGAAGAAAAGTACTCGGTTCTCACACAATCGCCAACAATACAACGCGCTTCACAACGCCTATTGTTCTCAGTCGCCTTGATGCGTGGTCACTCAATTTACTGCCGTGGCATCAGTCAAGCTTATACGCAGTCAAAAACGCTTTTATCTCGGAAGATTTTCGTCAAACCACCTACAGAGCTTAACCTCTCACAGAACGTGGTCCTCAAGGTCTTAAGACCTTTGTACGGCATTCCTGAAGCAGGAAATCACTGGTTAAAGACTTATCATGAACACCATAGGTCACAGTTAAACCTCCAACAATCTTCCAGTGATGCCTGTCTCCTGTTCAATGACTCCGCAATTGTTGCGCTACAAACTGACGATACATTGTTCGCCTGCAATGATGAATTTAAGCAGAAAGAACAAGAAGCTATCGATGCTGCCCGGATTCAGGCTAAGGACGTAGAGCAACTTGCACCAGGAAGCTCAATAACATTCAACGGCGCGAAACTCTCCCTCTCCAGTGACTCTGCACTGTTGTCTGTCACCCAAGCACCACATTGCGAAAATTTATCAACTGTCAGTAATAAAGAGGAGTACATCGCTCAACGCGCTCGCGGTGCCTATGTTGCCACTGTATGTCAACCTCAGGCAACTTTAGATCTTTCTCAGGCGGCACAAACAACGCAACCCACCTCTGACCAGATGAAGAAGTTAAACAAAAGACTAATGTGGCAAAAATCGTACGGCCAAAAATTCGGACTAAACTTTATCAAATTAGATCAATCTAAACTTCGTCTCATTGCGTTCAGTGACGGCTCATTTGCCAATAATACGGACTTCTCCAGTCAAATCGGGTACGTAATCATTTTGGCAGACGATCACCGCTGTAATTTAAAACAATGGTCCTCCACAAAATGCAAAAGAGTTGCGCGCAGCGTTCTAGCGTCTGAGTTATATGCGATGGTACATGCATTTGACGCAGCTTGTGTTCTCAAATACACAATCGACGCTATCACCAAGAAATCTGTGCCTTTAACCTTATGCACAGACAGTCTGTCCCTCTATGAATGTCCAGTTAAACTTGGAACTACGAAAGAGAAGAGATTAATGATAGATCTTTCGTCTATTCGTGAAGCCTATGAGCTTAGGGAAATTGCGGAGATTGTTTGGATCAAAGGTTCATCAAATCCATCGGACTCTATGACTAAAAGTAATAGCAATCGAGCACTTGAGGAAATGATTAGAAGTAATCGCTACAACCTGGAAAAAGAGGCATGGGTTGAAAGAGATGATGAATCAAACATGAATGATTGTTGATTGAAAAGAATTTGCCAGTGTTGGTTTCTACATGTTCTCACCTTCGTTTTGTTCGCTTATGTAATGGTTGGCGAACACAGATAAATAGGGATAATCGTAGAACTTTGATAGAAAGAAAGAATCATTTTTTGAAAACGTTTTACGATAACAGGTTTATCCACAGGTAAAAAGGATCTCTTTGTACTGATGCATGTCGACGACTTTCAAGTAGTGAGTCCACATCAGTCAAAGATAGATCGACTAATGAGTGCATTGTATCGTAAATATAACCTCAAGACTGTCAGCACTAATTTGTTCCTTGGCATAGAGATCAGCCACCCATCAACCGTGACGCTCAAGCTCTCCCAGGGTCAATACGCTCGCACACTACTCAGTCGACACGGTCTCGCAGACTGCAAAACAGCAAACACGCCAATAGAGCGCATGATGGAGTCGAACATTGAGAAGTGCCCGCCACATGAAAAGACAGAGTATAACTCTTGCATTGGAGGACTCCAATATCTATCAAACAACACCAGACCGGACATCGCGTTCGCAGTTAACCATCTCGCAAGATTCCTCACCAACCCATCAAAGGAACACATGCAAGCTGCACGCCAAGTACTCCGGTACATTGCTAAGGACCCCGATCATGGCATAACATTCGCCCAAAGCAACCACCATCCAATTCTAGAGGCCTACACGGACGCAGACTTTGCAGCCGACCCATCAACCAGCCGATCTACGTCTGGAATGCTTGTCAGACTATCATCAGGTCCAATTTGCTGGAAGTCACATTTGCAACGAGAAGTCGTCCTGTCCACTACTGAAGCAGAGTACATAGCTGCCACCGAGACATGCCGCCAACTTCAATGGGTTAAGTCATTGATCCAGGAACTGGGTCTCACTGACCGAATTGAAGGGGCCATATGCACCAACCTCCATGTCGACAATCAGTCGGCTATCTCACTCATCAAAAACCACGACAATCATAGGCGTTCTAAGCACATATCACTCAGAAACTTCTATTGTCGCAAACAACATCAGGAGAAGAAAATCACTGTCTCCTATATCCCATCCAATCTTCAGCTTGCTGACGCACTTACAAAGGCTAAGTCACCTGTGGCAATTCATTAGAAAGCCAAGCAAAGGTCGTCACCGACAGAGGGAGTGTTGTGCTTGGCATAGACAGAAATGATGGGCATGAAGGACGCATAAGCGGATTGATGTGCAAGCCGATGCACAGAGGTCACGGAGTGGACGGAGGACCAGAAGTCCGGATGGAGCACGTGGTATGGTTAGGCGAGACACAGCACACATAGTTCTCAGTGTTTGTCATGTTTGTTCTGTCCATGCACGGACTATGTCGGACTATAAATAGGCTCGGGATTCCCCCCATTGTAAAACACATACAACATCTTTATTTAACATTTGTTACATTCAATCTCACATTAACATATCTCTCTGTTCAACTAGACTCTATCTTAGCTCCCTCACAAGTGTATGTTCCCATGTCGCATACCTAGTATAACACTTCTGGTATCGTCTCCTTACAGGGTTTCATTTCGCCATACGACTTGTGTCACATGACTCGGTACATCTGACTCGATCTATCTGACTCGATCTATCTGACTCGATCTATCTGACTTGATATCCTTGGTACATAGGACACGTACATGCAAGTGCCTATTCTTATTGTTTTATACCTACACTTCATAAATCCAATGTCGCTATGCACAACACTCCCCCTGTCGGTTACGACTTTGTTATTGAATAGCAACAGGTGATTTTGCTTTTGTCAGACAGTCTGCCAATTGATTATTTGTTGGGGTGTAAACTACCTCGATTCTTCCCTTTTGGTACTCTTCACAATAGTAGAAGTTTCTGAGTGAAATGTGTTTTGACTGTTTATGGTTATCATGGTTTTTAATCAATGAAATGGCAGATTGATTGTCAACGTGTAGTTTAGTACAATTAGCTCCATTGATACGGCTGTCAGTGCAGGTTTCTTCAAGGAGAGATTTTATCCATCGGAGCTGTCGGCAAGTTTCCGTTGCTGCAAGGTACTCAGCTTCAGTCTTTGAGAGAACAACTTCTCGTTGTAGTCGTGATCTCCAACATATAGGGCCGGAGGATAGCATAATGACGTAACCTGAGGTCAATCGGCTTGTCGATAGGTCTCCTGCAAAATCTGCATCTGTATATGCCTCAAGCGTTGGTCTGCCATTAGAACGAGTGAAAGTAATGCCTTGATCGGGGTTTTTTGAGATGTACCTGAGTATTCTAAGTGCCGCCTGGGTGTGCTCAGTTCCCGGATTGATCAAGAATCTTGCTAGGTGGTTTACTGAGAACGCGATGTCTGGTCGCGTATGATTTGCAAGATATTGAAGACCACTGATTATGGAATTATAATCAGTCCTTTCTTTTAGACTGCACGGTATAGTGCTCGGTTCTAAGAGACGCTCAAGCGGCGAGCTCGCTGGTTTGCAATTTTTTAAGCCGTGCCTGGAGATTAGTGTACGTGCGTACTGACCTTGTGAGAGCATGAGGGTCTCTTTAGTTGGGTTGCTGATATGGATACCCAGGAAGAGATTAGTATTGACTGTTTTAAGCTTATATATTTTGTGCATTGCTTTCATGATATCTTCGATCTTCTTGAGGTTGGGACCCATGATTTGGAAGTCATCCACGTACATTATAATAAACAGATCCTTTGATTTGTTTGTGTACAAACATGCATCGGAAACTGTCGGGAAGAGACCAAGTTTAGCCAGTGTTGCTTTAGCATGATCGTACCAAAGTGCTGCAACTTGCTTTAGTCCATATAATCCCTTTCGGAGACGAATGATATGGCCCTCTTTTTCAAACCCCCGAGGCATTTCCATGTAGAGATCAATGTCGATATCAGGGTTGAGGAATGCTGTTGGTACGTCTCCTTGTCTTCTGTGCCAGCCTAACTGGTGTGCGAGTGTAAGTAAGATAGTTCCAGTCTCGGGCCTCGGAGTTGGAGTTGGAGCGAAGGTCTCTTTGTAATCTTTGCCTGCTCTTTGAGTGAACCCTTTTGCCGTGCATCGGGCCTTCCATCTGTCAATACTACCATCAGCCTGGTACTTTTTCTTGAATACCTATTTACATTTCATCGGTTTTCTGCCTTTGGGAAGTTTAGAACAAGGGATGATGTCAATGGTGCCAGTATTTTTTAGTGAGCGGAATTCTTCTCTGGCTGCTATTTTCCACTGTGCTGCTTCTGTACATGTCATTGCCTCTTCCCATGTTGTAGGGTCCGATGACGCGTGAGCTGATCTTCCGTGGTGCAGGAGGTTGTAGTCGTGTTTCTTAACCTTTCTCCCATGTCTCGTCTCCATCATTTTGGGTTCTGGAGAGTGTGAACGCTTCTGGCCTGCAATCTGAGGAATAGGCTGCCATCCTGTCATGACAAAGTCAAGAAGGTCTTCGATGGTGTCTAAGGCTGTTTCCTGTGGATTTTGCTGCCTCCGGGGCTCTATTTCCTGATGGATATTAATAGTGTCCAGTGGGTCATTTTTAGTGCCGAATTCTTGCTGACCAGCGGTGTCTAATTGCAGAGGTGTGAAATCTATGAGTGGAGGTCGGGTCTGTTCATCAATACACGATGGATAGGTCAATTTTAACTGTGTTGTCTGTGTAGGTGATGATGGAGTTGGCGACTCTGAATAGATTGGCGTATCGTCGACTGTTGCTATCGATTCCGAAGAGTGATGCGCCTCTGTATGTTGTGGCGAAGTACATTCTGTCAAGTCTTGATAGATAGGACTGCTTTCTGGTGGGGGTGATTCAGTAGGCTTCTCTTCTAATGGCGGTGATTCGGTGATTATGCTTTCTGGCGAGGATGCTTGGCTCTCCCCCTCAAACTGTGTGGTGGTTTGACTATTGCGAGTTAGAGGTGGGGTAGTTGTAACAAAAATTGGTAAAAAGTTGGTACAATCATTGGAAGGTTGTTGCCGATTGCTTGGTTCATCACCAAACATTGCATCTTCATTGAAAGTCACATAAGGTGTGAAGCTTAATATCCATCTTAATTTTTGGGATGGCGTTTGTTGAGGATGATAAATTATAAAGTTCTTTGATGTTTGTTGGAAACCTAGAAACCATCCTTTGGTAGCTCTTGACTCAAATTTTCCAGGCTTCGGACTTATTAGTTTGTAGGCTCTACAACCAAATCGCGGCAGGTTGCTGAGGTCAATTTGATCTACATGCGGTTGGTTGAGGCCCTGCAAGAAGTCTGTCAGTGGTACTTTCTTTGTTCGTAGGCAGTATAATCTATTGGTGATAAAGTATGCATGCTGGATTGCCCATGGCCAGAAAGATGCGGGCATGCCAGCGTCTATGAGTATTGATCGTGCCTTGCTTAGGATTACCTTGTTCGATGATTCTGATACTCCATTTTGTTCTGGTGTATCTGGTGCTGAAATTTCGGTGCGTATGCCGTGGTGATCACAATATGCTTTGATTCGGGAGAATTCCGATCCTCCATCTATAAAGATTGCTCGAACTCTTTTACCATACTGATGATGTTGTGATTCGATCCATTGTATGAGGAGTGAGGCGATTTGATCTTTGGTATTTGTGATCAGTGCCCAGCGCATTCGTGTTTTTGCATCTGTGATTATCACTGCATACTGTTGTCCGTTGGCTGCAGCTGTTATTTTGCCAACAGTATCAATGAATATTTCATCTAATGGTTCATTCGGTATCATTCTTGGTTCCCTGGTGACATACCTTTGGGCTTTGCTTAGGTGACAAGTTTCGCATGTGGTGATATCATTCGTGCTTATCCCTTCAAGACCCTTTGAGCATTCTGCTGTTTTCTTTAGGATGTTTTGACCTACGTGTCCCAGCCTTTGGTGCCAGCGTTGGGCATCTGCGACTGGTGTTCTTGCAATACTTGGAGCAGCTATAGTTGTCGAGGGATTAGTTTTTTGTTTAAGATTAAGTGGGTGTATGTAGAATACATCATTTTTGTAACGGCTAGTTAGCCAATAATTACCTGTAGCATGCGCTAGTCAGCGTATGCTTTCATAGCGCCCTGAGGACTGGTAGATCAACCAGAGTGATCTAGAAGATTCTCTAATTCTAGTCTGTGCGCAGGTAGGCGGCTACTCATGAACTAGCTCTGATGTATCAACTAGGATCTTCGAGAAGATTCTATTATCCTGCTCCGTGCACAAGCAAACAGCCGCTTGTGAAGCAGCTCTGATGAAATGACTGGAATCTTCGAGAAGACTCCTAAGGTTACGAGAATGAGGAGGAAGTAATTAAGGGTTGAGGGTTAAAATGTATAAAGACCTCTATTAGTTACCTCACAACGAGGATTCATCATTATATTAGATATTTCTTCATAGTTAGATTATTAATTTACCATCATTTACTCGGATGCACATTGCTTCGATATCTTGATCTGTGACAATTTTTCCGAACAAGATTAGCTACTGGTTTGTTAGGATTGCCACTTTGTTTTAGAATTAGTAGAGATTTATTGAAGTCAGGAAATAGGTTTGATAATCTCTCTAATCTTCCAGCAGATACGATGTTACAAGAGGAGTTAGGGGAATATAGGGCATCGTGTAGATGTAAGATAGTGCTTCCAAATTTCAATTATGCGTTGCCTTTTTCTAGTAAGGATGCAGCTCCAATTGCTTTGTCGAACCTGAAGGGTTTGCGACAGGGTTTTAGGTCACTGAAGAGTTTCTTTTGGGAAATGAAGTGGTGCAATGCACTGGTATCATAGATTGTAGGAATTTCTTCGAAACGAGCTGATGCTATTGTGTTGTGCTGACTCAGTGGAAACGTGCCAGAACAGGGAGAAGGATGAATGGCTGTCGAATAAGGAAAGGGTGTAAGACAGGCTGGCGCACGGATGTTGTCAATCTACGACAGAATCTCTTTACCTTCTATGTTAAGTTTGGATCTATCTCATATACATGAATATCATTCTTCCCACCATCCATTAGAAGATATCATCCATCGTTGGAGTGCGCAACAAGTATCTCCTTTATAGATCATCATTTATCCATCGTGCTGTCAATCCAGCGTGAGTGCATTATTCTGCAACTCACCACCGCACCCGAGCCCGTGTAATTCCGCCGAAGGACAGCAGAGTAATATAATTGCCATACCCCTCCTAGCTCTTAATTACAATATATTGTGACACTAATTTCATCTTCACTATCAATGTCCGTTGCGATTGCAGCTCCTTTTCCTTTCTTTCGCTTGCCGCCCTTTTTCCTCAACTCTGGATGTTGTATAAAACATTCCTTATTTCTGTGTCTGTGTCGACAGTTTGTACAGTGGGCTTCGGGGTCCACACAGGGTTTGGACGGTCCAGATGCTGCACATATCATATTGTTTGGCTGCGTTCGGTTTCCGGCGGTTGCTCTGAGGGATGACATTATTGATTGAAGAGGCGCAAACTGATTGTCGGCTTGGAATACCTTTGTTTCCCTCCAGGTTGCTAACCAATCCACGTGACTCGTTCCAATAACAAACCATGCTGAGGCAAGCCCTTTACCGATCACGTGTGCATTTTCGCTTGGTTCTGTGTTGTTAGGAATAAAGCTATCAGCGGCGTTTTTACACTCTGTAGTGTAGAAAGGAAGGAGTCAATGTAACAATCCGCTGTGCTCTCAAATCTTACTTGCAGGAATAATTCTAGCGCTGCTATGTAGGGTGCGGTCGCAGTTTCCTGTCTTGTACCGGCAATATTATCATAAAGCTGTTTTGCAGTCATGTTTTCTACTGACTGTGGACAGTTAGTCCGGTTGAGATGTGATACGATAATATTCTTAGCCTCAATTTCCCGAAGGATCCACTGCTCAAGTCCCTCGATATGTTGGGAGATCAATTCTTCCATATTCATCGCATCGGGATTGGTAATGGTAGGATCCGACGGTCTTATGGCTGGTCTGATGCCTGTAATGTTGTGGAAAACGTGACCAAGCACGTTCCTGCGCGCCAGCTTAGCTTGCAGCGATGATCTCCATTGTACGAAGGAGACA
This sequence comes from Podosphaera xanthii, assembly GCA_028751805.1. NCBI lineage: Eukaryota > Fungi > Ascomycota > Leotiomycetes > Helotiales > Erysiphaceae > Podosphaera > Podosphaera xanthii. The sequence continues at coordinate 53,395 of JAPWIX010000004.1, forward strand.
CCATTGTCGGGGATCACGATGTTCTTTTCGTTAGACATGTTGCTACCCCAAGGTTAGCACTTCTGAGTTAGACTACAGCAGAGCGGCCCGGGCTCAAAACCTATTGAGTTATGAGAAGGAGTAGATGCAATGTTACTAACTTTAGAATAAAATGTGTGATTCCGTGAGGGTAAGAAGTGTATTGGTAAGATATAAGGTATGTATTGCTTGACTTGCTCGTCCATGTAGGTAATGCACTCTCTTTATATACACAAGCCGTTGTTACCCTACTGCGCTCATCCTATACTTGCGCCTAGTACCTTCTGAGTACCGAGTCAAATCTACTGATATCTATTTACAGAGTTGGAGACCGCTTCTGGTATTGTCTCCTTACAGGGTTTCATTTCGCCATAAGACTTGTGTCACATGACTCGGTACATCTGACTCGATCTATCTGACTCAATATCCTTGGTACATACGACACGTACATGCAAGTGCCTATTCTTATTGTTTTATACCTACACTGCATAAATCCAATGTCGCTATGCACAACAGATGGCAGTGACAGGTTGCCTGGCGATGGCAGGGCCTGAGGCATCAATATCCCGTGGATCATTACATTCGATCCCTCCCCTCCTGAGGTCTTCCATGGGCAGTCGTGAATTGCTTCGTATTCTTCCATAGCAGCAGTGTCCTCCAAGTGTTGAAGTGGTTCCCATGTTGGCGCAGGGTAGCCTTCCCATTTGACGGCGACTTCCCATTTGTTCTTTAACTGACGATGGTCAACAACTTTTTCCACAATATGTTCTCCCACAACGTGATCCTCATCTGCGTCGTCGGCTTCAATGGGTGGTGTTTCTATGTCTTGAAGATGGGAGGGAAGAGGATCTTCTCGAGCGCGGCGGACAAGGCTGACATGTAAAACTGGGTGAATGCCGCGTGGTGTGTCGAGTTTGACTGCGTGCGACCCTACAAGTTGCACCACACGGTATGGCAATGAAATCCAGTCAAGTTTCTTGCAGGGTCGCTTTGTACGAATGTTCTTAAGTCGAAGATAGGCGCGATCATTGACTCTGAAAGCTTCAGAAGGTTGACGACGGCGGTTGGCGTGACGTTCTTGGGCTTCCTGGGCAATGGCTATCGAGGCTTGTGCAAAAGCGGTAGCCTCCCGGTGTTTGTCCAGCCAGTTTCGACCTTTTGCTGCAGGTCATATAGCTGATCCCTCTGTGTCATCTGCAGTAGCATCATCAATAGGGTTGATATGATATCCATGGTTAAAGAAAAACGGGGACATGCTGGTACTTGTAGATGTTCGATTCATCATAGCAACTTGTGCTTGGGGAAGTAATATATCCCAATCGTCCTGCGAATAAGCGGAGAATGCACGGAGGTAGGTCTCAACTTCCTGATTTGAACGTTCCTGGGCTCCATCAGTTTCCGGGTGATAGGCAGTGGAAAGACGACGAGTAATGCCAAGTTGACGGCATACTTCCTTCCAGAATAGACCGACAAACTGTGATCCACGGTCAGATATAATAGCACGGGGAAGCCCATGGTGAGCGTAGACATGGACGATAAACTGTTCTGCCATGGTGGCAGCCTTTTCCGAACTTAAAGGAATCAGGATATGCTGCTTTGAGAGCCGGTCAATTACTCCCATGATGAGGGTGTTGCCGCGTTTTGTCTTGGGTAGCTTCACAACAAAGTCAATGTCCAGCTCTTGCCAAGTACGTTCTGGTATGGGCAGGGGCTTAAGCAGACCGCGCTTTTGTTCCTTCCAGAACTTCCCTTTTCCACACGTACAGCAGTTACCCACAAATCGGCGAACATCTTCAGACAGGTCGGGCTATGCATAGAAGCGACTAATAAGGTCGCGGGTGGCGGAATGTCCAGGATGGCCAGTCATGCTAGAGTCATGTGTCAACTGGATGAGCCGAGTGCGAAGGGGCTCGTGATGAGGGATCCATAATCGATCACGCCATAGAAGTCGTCCAGCGTAGTCCAGGGAGCACTCTTTGACTTACCATTGAAGGCCCCAATCGTTAGGGAACATCCGTCCATCAGTCTGGATGATTCTGCGGGCCTCCCAGTATTGTTCATTGTTGCTGAGAGCACTATGCCAGAGTTGTTCTAGCTCGGGGTCGTGGAATGGAGAACCCAGAAGTATATGAGCACCAGGCCGTGTATCTTTCGGGTCCTTATCAGGATCCTTCGTCCAGATGGCTGCCGCAAAGACAAACCCTTTGCCGCTAGGTTGGAGAACTTGATGAACACGGGATTGTAAGCGTTCGTCTGAGATGTCTTTGGGAATATCTTGATCACGTCGAGAGAGTGCATCAGAAGTGACTTGAGTCACACCAGGCTTGTGGATCAGGCGGAAATTGAACTCGGAAAGCTCGTGAGCCCACCTGCGTTGTCTTTCAGATAGAGTTTGTTGCTGCTGGAAATAGACAAGGTTGCGGTGATCCGTATGAACTTCAAAAGGGATACCAGCAAGTAGGGGACGCCAATTGCGTAGACAGGAGTAGATGGACAGCATTTCCTTATCATGGACCGGGTAGTTTACTTCCGACGGGGTGAACTTCCTCGAATAGTACGCAACCGGGCGCCACAGGTTATCTTTGCCTTGCTGTCGTACCGTACCCCCGAGAGCCCAACCTGAAGCGTCAGCTTCTACAACTGTAGGGAGATCAGGGTTAAAAGTTGCTAAGACAGGCGCCGATATCAGAGCTTCTCTAAGTTTCTCAAACGCGTGTTGCTGTTCGTCACCCCACTTAAAAGGGTGATCCTTTCTTGTAAGAAGCGTGAGAGGCATGGCCAGACTCGAGTAATCTTTCACAAATCCTCTGTAAAAGTTGGCAAAGCCGAGAAATCCCCGGATAGAGGTAGGGGCTCCCAGTCTCGGATGGCTATTATCTTATCTGGGTCCGCCTGAATGCCAATGCCGGGTTGAACAATAAATCCAAGATTCTTGATTCAGGACGATTCAAAATCGCTTCTATCCTAATCTAGTTTAAGGCCAGCATTGCCAAGAGCACGAATTATCTGCTTAACAAGTTCACGGTGTTCATGTTGTTAGCCTGAAGTGTAGATGACAACATTGTCAAGGTAAGCAGAGCAAGATATTCCAAGCCATTTAGAAAGAACATGGTAAATGAAGCGTTGGAAAGCGGCAGGCGCTCCACAAAGGCCAAAGGGGGTAACAAGCCATTCAAAGGATCCTAGACGTGTTCGGAAGACAGAGTACGCTTCACTGCCTTCTTTCAAACGTAGGCGGTGAAAAGCTGATATGACATCAACTTTTGAGACATACTTGGCACTGGCAATGTCACGGAGGGTATCATTAATTAATGGAAGTGGATAACCATCTTTCTCAGTAATATTATTGAGAGCTCGATAGTCCACACAGAAACGGAGGCCTCCACCAGGTTTCTTGACAAAAATAACAGGAGCCCCACCTTCAGCACTGCTGGCGCGAATAAAGCCAGAATCTAATAGATCGTACAAGGTTTTGCGAAGGACAAGAAGTTCTTTCCTACTCATAGAATAGAGCGGACAAGAGGGCGTGGATGTGCCGGGCAGTAGGCGGATCTCAGTATCTAGGCCGGGGCGATGGGGAGGGAGTTCTGATGCTTTCTTCCTCTCGAAAGCGTCAATCACTGGGAGAAGCCACTCAGGGCAACTGTTGCGAGGATCAACATAGACCTTGGTTTTCAAAGCTTTTTCAATGTCATAGAGGCTTGCGGAGAAAATGCGGACATTGCCTGTACGACGCGCACATTCATGGTACGCTTCAATAGTGCGGTGCGTGACAGCGGTAGTCTTAGCAACTATCTCGCTAACTGTGAGACAGAGCTGAACCGGGCGGCGGATGAGAACTTGTTTCTAATGTAATGGGGACAGATCGGAGAGGCGAGACGTCAAGATATCTGTGTAAGAGAAGCAGCGTAGTGTTTGAGATAAGTGAGGCTATTATAGAATAGGTGAGATGACAAAGAGAGAGATTCCTTCAGAGATATTCAGCAATGTGATTGACTGTATTGGGCTAGCTACTGTATGAGATCTTACCTTCAGAGATATTCAGCAATGTGATTGACTGAAGAATTCTGAAGGAGAAGAGAGCTCGTTATATACAGGAGTGTAACCCTTATGGGACTTTAATTAGCATTATTCATGATAGACATTGATTTCCCAATATAACAATATTATCATGGTATGAGTAAGTCCTAAACCTGAATGTTTCCCTCAGAATACTTAGGTGTAAGACGCTCATATGTGTAGCTGTTAGCTCGTACCATCCATAGTTATAGATGATATAAATAAACATTAAGTGGGAAATCTAAATATAACATATGAGATGATGACGATCACGTGACAGTGTACGAGTCGGTGTGAGACGCGCATCGCGTGGGATGATGGACTGTTTATTTTACAACAGTTTCTTGGCAAGACAAAGGGAGGCGTCATGGTTTACCAGCTAACGTTGGCCTAGAATTAGGTCTTCAGTTTGACCTGGGACAATGTAGGTGTAGAGAGTCTCATCATATCCCCCAAATCCAACATGCAGGACGGCTATATGACTGATAACTGGAGGGTCAGGGTCATCTACCACTTGGGCAATAGGACGAGGAATTATAGGCAAGATGGATGCTTTACAGCGCGTGGCAGTGCGCATGGAGATTGTAGCCAGACATAGGCAACCAGAGTCAACAAAGGCAGAGGTAAAGACTAGTTTATTTATAGTGGTGTCTATGTACATTCCTTTGGCCCCTATTTCGTTCTGAGCTATTTTCTCTCCAGCAGGCTCTAGACGGCGACGTTCGCCTAGAGCCCTCCATTTTCCGACATAGTATCAACATTTGGCACAGTAGTCGGCGTAGTCGGGGCAGTTGGCTGAGTGATGGTCGCGGCACGTGTGGAAATCTGTCCGCGGGGGCAAGTGCGAGAGATGTGCCCAGCATTAATCTGGCGGCAGCAGAAGCAACCATTATTTGTGCGGAGATAACTGCGCTCTTGCTCGGTGAGGGGTTTTAGTGCAGCCATGTTCACAGGTGTGGGAGTCCAGTCCATTGCGTCCGGGTTTCTAGTTGACTGGGGTACAAAAGAGGATTGAGCCGCAAACTGGGGTCTGTTGCGGCGGCGGGCGTGAAAGTTCACCGCCTCAAGCTGTGACGATGTCTTGAACAGATAGGCAACGTATTCAGAGTAGACGTCCGGGATGTTATTACCAACCAAGACCCGCGTGAGTTCTAAATTGATATTGTTCTCCAGGTAAGAGATGCAGTTGATGTCTCCCTCAACGCCAGCTTCGTGTAGCAGACGTTTGAATTTCGGAAGATACAGAGCAAAGGATTCATTATCTCGCTGTGAGATATTGGTTAGTCTTGACAGGGCGCGCTTGGTGGCGTTGGGGTCAATGAATATAGTGTCAAGATGGGCTAAGAATTGAGTGGCAGTAAAACCAGCAGTAAGGCCGCATTCATAGTAAACAGCCACCAGGTTATGAGCTTCAGTCTCCATACTGTAAAAGGGTTGGCTAGATTGTAAAACACAAGGAAGTCGGCTAGAAAGATCTATATTTCGTTCAGATCTAAATCTATGTACAGTTACATCCCTTATATATATACGCGTATCATGCCTCTCCGAGATCGTGGAATTCGAGAAGGTTCTACCCAACTCCTTCGGTGGTAGTAGGGAATTTGGGAAAATTCCGTGATCCTCCCTACGCATCACAGAAGCTTCCATGGGCTTCTGGATGATGCCAAGAGTTCCCTGGCACCACACGCGGGTCCCTGCTTCTTAAGCGAAGTTATGCGAGATTACGCGATGGTAGATCGGATCCGGCTGAGCGCCGGATTAAGTCCCGGGGCTCTAGCCCCATGACACATACGAGCGAAGATATAATCGAATTGATCCCCTGGTGTGCCGATTGCTTCGCCATCCTTCTTGATTTTCTGCTTTGCTGCGAGTGCCCAAATTCTGAACTCGTTCCGTTTGCCAGAGAACTTTTCAAGTTCAGGAATCTTATGTTTGGGGCGCTTGATAGTAGCTGCAGTAGCGGCGCCGGGAGCTGGAGCAAAATGAGAACTAGCTGGTGTACCGGAGCTAGTCATAACAGTGTCCTGATCAGCTTGATTAGTACGTGCTTGGTCTCTCTCTTGCGTAACAACATGTAGCTGCTGTTGAACCGCCACAAGACTGTCTTGCATAGAACGGATCATCTCTAGCATCTCCATTGTCAATTGCTGGGGGACTTAGTTAGACATGGTGATTGGTGATGCCAAAGGAGGTGCGCTGTGAAGGGTGTCTGTAGATGAGGGAGTATTTGTTTCTGAGCCGGAGCTATAGTCTAGGGAGAAGGACATGCAAAACAAGAGCTTTGGACAGTGGTGGTGACAGTGGTGGCAATGGTGACAGCAGTGACAAAGAGGATGGTAACGGTGTCGCTGATAACAGTTAGATCTTAGAAATAATGTAGTGCTTCACGGATCAGGAGCGTAGAGCGTCATGAAACGGCTTTCAATTGTATTTCTAAGATGAAGAACTAAACTTAACTGCAGATAATGCTGCTATTATATACTAACAAATGGGGCTATGACGCTAGGTTTAAAAGCCAAGAGAACATGACAGAGACAGAGAGGAGATGGTAGAAACAAAGAGAAAGTAACAGAATAACCTGGGCCTGTAAGCAGCGCAGTTATTGTTGTGGAAGTAACCAGAAACTAAGGGAATCAATTAGAGGATGGCAGTGACAGGTTGCCTGGCGATGGCAGGGCCTGAGGCATCAATATCCCGTGGATCATTACAGTAGGCGCCTGCGTGGAAATTATGCTACAGTGAGCTGCCTTGATACGTAATCTTGCAGCAGATGCCATTTGTCGGATCCGGGCAGCTTCAGATTTAGTAGGTACTAAATTGTCTTTCTTTGGCCTGAAAATACATTCAAGTGCGTCAGCAGGATGAGGACCGTGACAATTGGCACATTTTGGCGGGCAGTCATGAGGTCTAGTAGGATCGCAGGAAATATGCGTATTTTCTAAGTGCTGAGTTGATCCACAAAGCCTGCAGCGGGGAGCTCGTGCGCAAGCTCGCTCATTATGCCAGCCAAAGCATCTACCGCATTGTGGCGTTTATTGTGAGACGTGGATCGTATAGGGAAATGCTGGGGCGACGTGAGAGTTAAGAAGGACAACAGTCGAACAAAGAAGCAGGTGAATAGAGCCTTAGATATAAAGCTTAGTAGGTTGACACGAAGTGGGTACGAATGTAGCCTTCAGATATATTCAGTAAACGCAATGAACTGAGAATCTCCGAAGGGTGAGAGCTCTAAATATATATACAGTAAAGTCCTTATGGGACGAATATAGTAGAAACCAAGATAACCGCCCGTGTCCCAAATTAGCAGCTAAATCAAGGTGTTGATTTGCCCTGACATTTAGTTAATCCTCCAAAACAACTGAATGTAAGAGCAGAACATGCATGTGATATGAAACTAGTAAAACCCCTAGATACGTGCCAAAAATACAATACAGATATTAAAATTAGTGTACGACTAGTATCATGTGAAAGCGCACGCACGTGCATTATTTGTAATGCGGAACTGGATATTTACGACAGCGTTTTTGTCTTTTTAGTAAGCCTTTTGGCAGGAACGTATACGCCAAACAGAGGAAGCTTCTTTGCTAGAGAAGATCGTTCTGGGTAGAGGACTATTCAGTCTTTATTATGAGAGAACTGGGCAGTGGTTGAGCCTCGAGGTTCGAAGACATTTATTGGTTCAATGTTGGTAAGGTCTGTTAGAGCTTCAACAACTGTTGATGCAGTGATGGGGATGCTTTCGATAGAGGCACCATTAAAACCTGTATATGAGCGGGGAATGCCGGAAAGTAAATATGCCGCATGATTCGTGGGTTTTTCGATCTTGCATACGCCTTGGGTTGATAGAAAGCTTTCCAGTGCATCCATTTTGGAAATTAGTGCTTCTTGAGCTGTGACGGAGGCCGGGCAGATCGCAAACCCGGTTTTGGTAATTTGTACTTCTCGGACCAACTTTTCTTTCGGGAAGTCATTGAGATAGAGCATCACTGCATATGGTGACATAGAGAGTGCGGGATGTCCCTGAGTTACCCGGACTAGAAGTCTGTTATCTTCTCGGGTTGGCCTTTGATGGGATGGTTTAGGTTGCTTGGGAGGTTGCTGCAATTGCTGTTCAAATTGTTGCTTAGAAGCTGCTGTAGCAGCTTTCGCAAAGCTTCGAGGTTGCTGGTGAGCTGGGGCAGCTGGGGTCACCCCGGAGACACCCTGTACGGCTTGGTTGTGTATAGGTTGTCTTGCCTGGGTTTGTACTGTATTGGCAGAGTAGGGCGCTGGCGGTCGGGGTGTGCCTCTGACATGACACTCAAAGTGCCGATGCGCCACGGAGTTTAGGTCTGCAATGAATTCGCGGAAAGGTTTCTGAAGGTGTTGAGGAAGGCAATTTCCACTGATAGCGTCATCAAGGACGCATGCGATGTTCTGAAACAAGAGAGTAGCCTTTTGATTCCTGGTATCTGCGGCGGAGGTGGTTGACAGTAGCATTTCTGTCAATGACTCTCCTCCACTCATTTTGGCGGAGCTAGGTAGGAGGGGGGGGATGAGAAGGGGGACGGCGGGGAAGAGTGTTCATGACGGTTGCTTTTTGAGAGTACCACTGTGTGTTAGATTGCGATGTATTGGAATTGGTCCAGGAAATTCTTATGAGGTGTGGGTGGGGAAGGAATATCCACATGATTGGAATTTTTCGGGAGACTGAGACGTCGGGTCATCCTAGATAGGCTGAGCTAGCTGGTACATCAGCCTTAGAGCTGTGTGCTGTGCGCCGGGTCGACGTAACCAGTAAAAAAAATCTAAAATAATCTAAAAAAAACATAAGACACAGCTCTGTTTTTTTGATTAGTGACAACCAGCAAAGTTTTGAAAGAGCATAATAGCGCCTGTAGCAGATCTTTGTTTTTCTTAATATACTTTTTATACGTTGACGGTCTGCTAGTAGTTACATTCATAGCCCATCTCTTTTTTAAGTGACGTGATTTGGCGCCTCCAGGGCCCATATTGGTATTTTTGAAAGATACGTAATTTTCTTTCCATTGCCTCAGTTTTGACGTTTGTAACACTCTTGCTCAGATTTACTTTCCATATACCACTACGAAGTTAATCCTCACGGCATATCACTTCTTCCGAGAATATTGAGTATAGAGAAAATGGAATCTCGGCGGAGCGGAGCTCCAAGTATATATCCGAGGAACACGTGAGCTTGATTTTCAGCCAATCATGAATTTTCCAGTTTTGAACTTGTCGAATTCAGAAAGATCACGTTCGACTTCACACCGTTTACATAACTTGCTCATGTTCGTGGGTCGTGGGTCGAAGCGCTTGGTGCTGTGTGATATTGAAGAAGGAGCTTTCGTTGCACGAATTGATGTTGAACAAGAAGAAAGGGGTCGCTTACTAAGCGGACCCACCGGCCTTTTTGTTCCAGGGGTTCACAGCAAATCATTTTTAGAGTTCACTAGTTTCACGCTAAAAGTTCCGTAAGTAAGAAATCCTCGTTCCTCGGATAATAAAAAACCGAGGGTACCTCGTGGCTATTCAAGCAGAGACCCTACTGGATTCGCACAATATTTTATGTGGGGTGTACTCTGATACTACGGTATTAATCGTGTATAGGCGCTAAAATTCGACTTTTACAGGGTATATAGGCTTTTACTAACTTGAATTAGCATGACGATAAGTAGATCTCCCCACCTAAACTTTAAATTTGTATGGCAAAAATTTCACAACGAAATATTCGTTGGTTTTGCTTTTTTGGTCCATTATAGCCCTCTATTCACTTTTTAATTCATTAATACATTTCATAAATAAATTATACTTCTATCTAGCTAATAATTTACATATCCGCCTTCAGCTTCGTAAACGGCTCTGATTCTTCGGGGCATCGAATCTATCAGTTTCTCCAAGTCATCCCCATTAAACCCCAGATCCCACGCCTCGTTCACTATTTGACGAAGATGCCCTTGACTCCGCTGCCCCCTTGATCCAACGCTGGATAAAGACGCTCCATGTACGCTTTCATATAACTCCACAAAGTTTCTATCGGATTTAAATCAGGAGAATATGGCGGCCACTCCATTAGAGAAATATTCCTCCTTTCAAACTCACGCATAGTTTGCCTCGACTTGTGAGGAGGGGCGTTGTCCTGCATCACATCTAGTCCTGGTTCCCGAAAGACCGCACTCTCTATGAGAGGCACTATCCTCTCGCAGTAACTGGCCGCAGTGATATGGCCCCACTCCTTCTCCCAAATCAGGCAAGGCCCCTTCTGTCGTCCAAAGAAAGATCCCCAGAACATCCACCCAACTCTCCTCCGCGTCTTGGCTAGGTCACAGGTATCTTCGTACTCTTCCCCAATCTTTGACTTAAACTTAGCTCAAGGGAACTCTAAATCTTAGGAGCCTTTAAGGGACTACTGACCTTTCTTGTGACCCAACGATCACTTTGCCGACCATTCATAGCCCAAGTCTCGTCGGACCAGAGGACTCTCATCCAATGTTCCTTCCGCCAGTGGAGATGTATTCTGGCAAACTCATATCTCTTCAGTTTGTTGACTGAAGAGATAGGAGGTTTTAATCGTGCAATCCTGCGTGCATATCCCCTCTTTGCCAGTTCACGTCGGATCACATTCTCGCTCACACCAAAGTGCCGAAATATAAAATGTGCAAGTTGGAAAAATGACATCCGACGATTTTCCGATGATAAACAGACGAAAAATTCTATTTCATCGACCTGGGAACTACTTAGAATAGGTGGCCTACCACTGGAGTACTGAGGCTCGGTATTTTCAACGCTCATGGTGTATTGTACCTGTCGCCATGTAATCCCAAGGCGTTGAGAGATTTTGACGTAACTGTGTCCCTCACTGGCCAAGGTTCTAACCTGCACATGTTACTCTCTTAACCTTATCAATTTGTAGATTTCAGACTTACTTGAATACGTTGAGTTTTTGTTAGGCGTTTTGCATAAGTAGGAGATGCTGATGATGGAGAAGGTTGTTGAGGTGAATCCATCTTTGCGGCGATCTAGTACAGTAAATTAAAATCTTCTAAAGTAGTTGACTTAAGGTTCAGATGCACTCACATGAAGTAAAAATTAGATAGATGAATGAAATAAAAGTATGCCGTTGAGCAAAATAATAGTAAATAGCTGACAATGATTTAAACGAAACGACCTCAGGTGTGCGCGAGTGAAGAAAGGTGCAGGCATGAAGGTGGGCGTTGGACTTCATATACAGATGCATATCTCTTATGCCTTAGGCCATAAGATTTTAAAATTTGAAGCTAACAGGGATACTGTGGATCTATCGTGAGGTAACCTGGAATATCACCACTTTATCTCCACTTTATCCCCGCTTTAACCCCTGTACCCTATAAGAAGCGGATCAACGAACAATACCCTATCATGAGAGTATGTCCAAGCTTCCTAGACTTTACCTTAAAACTTTTACTAGTTAGCGTTAATTTTGTATGTGAGTCCCCTTCTAAATTCAAGCTCAGTATAAAAATCGTAGCAGATTCAAGATATAAGTTATGGTGGAAGCGTACTCTATTACAGGGGTAAGAAGTGTAGCCCCACATTCTGTGTAATTTACATGGGCTATCCCTGACATTCCGACTTTAGCGCTACAAAAATGACTAGACTAAGGCAATAAGGCAACCGAGGCATTCCTTCTTCCTTGAACCTTCTCTCTTATGTTCGATAGTTGCACAGCATCCTCGTACCACACTAAATCGGTTGACACGACATGTCGAATAACCTATATCCTCACGATAAACTGCGAAGAAAAATGAGCACCCCAGCATCTCCCACTACTCCAAGATCACGGAGCCAGCTTTCTAGGGATCAGCGAGTCCAGATATGCACGTTACGTAGCCTTGGTTTTACTCATCTCGCCATCGGTAATCAATTCGGTATCACCGAAAGAAGGGTACAATCTGCCCTTGCAAGGCAATGTCTGACGCCCAAAAAGCGAAATGGCCGACCCCACGCCTTGAACGCTCAGCAGGAAGTTGAGCTTGAAGAGTTTGTCACGTCTTCAAGTGAGGCCCGCCAGATGAGCCACCTGGAGCTTGCTGCTAAGTTTTCCCACTGGAATTGTGGCCAAATCGCAATCAAAAGTGCTCTTGAGAGAAGAGGGTTCATGCGTTGCATTGCTCAAGCGAAGCCTACTCTAACGCTTGCACAAATGAGGAAAAGATTAGAGTGGGCGGAAGAACACTCTTCTTGGACACCTGAACAGTGGTCCCAAATTCTTTGGTCTGATGAGACTTGGGTCACTGGTGAACGTCACACAAGAGTATGGGTTTCGAGGAAGGTGAGTCCAGATCTCAGCCATGTATCAACTGCATTAATCTAATTTTTTAGCCCGAGGAGACATATTATCACACTTGCCTGGTTCGAAAAGGTCCTCGAAAGCGTGGTTGGATGTTCTGGGGCTCCTTTTATGGGAACCAGAAGGGCCTTGCCCTCTTCTGTAGTAGGGATTGGGGGACTATAAAAGCGGAGAGTTACTGCCAGAGGATTGTTCCTTTAATCCACGCGGCAACACAACCAATTGACTCTCACGGCCCTCTTCTCTTTATGCAGGATGGTGCTCCTGCCCATTCTGCTCAACGTACGAAAAGAGAGCTGTCATCAAGGGGGGTAGATTTCATAGTCTGGCCGTCATATTCCCCAGACCTGAATCCAATTGAGTCAGTGTGGGATATGATGAAATCCCATATTGAAGAGCACCACCCAGAATTTGATTCTGGTAATCCATCCGAGGAAGTGCTCCGTAATGCAGTCCTAGAGGCATGGGAGTCAATTTCTCAGGAGCAACTGGCTACGCTTGTAGAGAGCATGCCAGAAAGGTGCCAGGCAGTCATCAGAGCAAGAGGAGGTTCGATTCCTTATTAATGATGCTTAATTATTAGTAAAAATGTATTTAATACTTGATAAAAGCTAGCACTTTTGAACAGAATATCATCATTTCAACGAGTTACAGGGATCTCCTACGCTTCTTTTATCACGCAAAATTTCCCATACAAAAAGGTTCAGCTATTGTCGGATTTGGTATGGTCAAAATATTGCAGCCAATGGCATATTGTATAATCCCTGTCAGATCTTGGCATTCAGGGGTTTCCTTCACTATTTACTCCTGCAATAGAGTACTTGAGTGTTATTCTTATTGTAGCTCCGTTTATAATGATTTTCGGCTAATATGATTCTATATTCTTACACTCAGTCTACAGAATAAATGCCCACTTATAACAATCTTTAGGGCTGCAGCATGACATGCAAGTTGGACCTTCCCCCCCTTGACAGCCTGTAAGGCGCCTGACTTGGAGTGATGTCTCCAAATGATATTCGGGTGTGAGTGCCCCTCATATCAGGTTGAGTCATCACTCTTTGTACCGCGCCAGTGTCATTCATGTCATAGCTTCACAGCTGCATACACAAAAATGATTTGAGAAAAAATCCAAAGGGTTGAGAAACAGTTTAAATAGTATTATGACATGTATTGGTACTATTATCCTTAAGCGGAGCAGCTGTGTGGTTCAATTACCGTAGTTCTCAAATGGAAAGGGAATATGCAATTTACATTTCTCGGACCACAAATAACATGTATATTCATAGAACTTTGCCACTAGCGCTCTTGTTCCTTTTAGTCCGAAGTACTGCGGTCGTGGCAGACAACTTGATGAATAGGTCATGAATGCTAGGAGTTGGTGTAAATCGTGTCATTATCTCGCCCTCATCAAAAGATAACGGAGTGCTGCGGAATCGTACTGTTACTGGATTTCCACGCTTTTTCCGCTCTGATGCGACGAGCAGCTATGACACCAACTTATAATAAATATATATATATATATATATATACAGTGACCAGCAAAACTGTTCGAATGTTTTGTAACTTTCGCTTGTAAGCCTCATAAAATTTTATCTGCTTGACCAATTCACAAAATTTTTACATTAATAAAAAATTCCAATTCTTTGATTTCTTTTGATATAAATTAGATGATGTGAATCGAAAATTTGGTGGAGTAATCGCGATTGAAAGGGCGTTGGTCATTCGAACAGTTTTGCAGGGGGGTATGGGGAAATTTTTGAACTGGTAATTTAGTACTTTACATGCCCACCTTTCGCCTTAATCACTGCATCTATGCGCCTAGGAAGACTCTCTATCAGCTTCTGACATTCCTCTGCAGGAATCTTTGCCCATTTATCCTGAACTCTGTCCCAAAGCTCCAGGATCCCATTTGGCGGTTGGGGGTAATCCTTGAGTCTTTTCTTGATGTAATTCCAGAGATGCTCGATGGGATTAAGATCAGGGGAGTTTGCTGGCCAAGGGAGAACGTCGAGAGAATGATCTCTGAGGAATTGTCTGGCTTTCTTCGAGGTATGCTTTGGATCATTGTCCTGCATGAAGATAACGGATTCGGGGGTCTTACCGTATTCCACCAGCGTTTGTAGGAGATCCTCCTCCAATATCTCAGTGTATAGATGCTGGTCCATCAGCCCATCAATCTTACACATGTTTCCCGTCCCCTCCCACAGCATACAGCCACAGATCATAATATGACCGCCACCAAATTTGAGGGTCTCCTCTACCTCTCTCTCTATCAACCCTCGTCCTCGCCTTTTCCAGGTCCAAGATCTTCCATCTGACTGCAAGCGATTTATCTTCGTCTCGTCTGACCAAACTACACGCTTCCAATCATCTGTAGTCCAGTACTTATGGGCCATAGCAAAGTCAAGACGGTCCTTCTTTTGCTTTGCTGTTAGTTTTGGCTTTTTCTTTTTCACAACAGCTTTTAGCCCTGCTTTTTTGAGGGTCCGTCGGACTGTATCAACAGAGATAGAACAATTTTTCATATCCCTGATGTTTTGGGCAACTTCGGCAGCGGTATCGGCCTTACCGAATGTTATGGTACGGACGGCATGACGAGTGTCATGCTCGCTGAGCAAACAAGGTCGCCCTCCTAAGTTCACCTGAAGATCTGGACGGTGTCTCTTGCGAATACATGAAACGGTAGAAACTGAGACATTGCATTCTCGAGCTGTTGAACGGATGGAAAGTCCATGGTCAAGGTGGTGAAGAATGACATCAATTTTTGATTGAGATAGAGGCCTCATGATAAAAAAAGATTCGAGTAACAGTAGAAAATGATTATGTGCTGTAAATGATTACAAGCTCAACCTTTCATGAAGACCTACAGTGCTCCTGATGCCTAGTTATACTTTCCCACATCCCCCCTGCAAAACTGTTCAAATGACCAACGCCCTTTCAATCGCGATTACTCCACCAAATTTTCGATTCACATCATCTAATTTATATCAAAAGAAACCACAGAATTGGAATTTTTTATTAACGTAAAAATTTTGTTAATTGGTCAAGCAGATAAAATTTTATGAGGCTTACAAGCGAAAATTACAAAACATTCGAACAGTTTTGCTGGTCACTGTATATATATATATATATGCATGTATAAGGTGCGACATGTGCGTCAGAGTTACGAGCAGCGATTTCATATCTCCGTGGAAGAAAGTATCTAAGTTACTCAGACTCTGTCTTCAGATGAGACTTGGCCGAACGGATGACCATTGCTCCATCACGGTCTGGTCTCGTGCCTTGTGAAGAAGGTCCCCGTGAATAGGAACGTTATTCTACCCCACCTTTTCGTGTCAGCCTAATGCGCAGGTTTACTTATTCCTCGTCACCCTGAGGCCACAATCATCCATGCTCTCTTCTGGGTGCGCATATCGTTCGCCTTTCACTTGCGCTCACCTCCGGCGTATCGATTTTTTCGATCCGTGGTTTCAAACTGTAGATAAGACGAGTTACAGGCGCTTCTCAGCTTCGCGCATTACAACCAGGGCAACGCATTTTGGCAATTCAGCGATTGACACCGCCCCTGTGAAAATCAGATCAGGATATTCCAAAAGATACCGTGCACCACCGAAGCTCGTCTTTCAAGCTCCGATTTCAAGCAGCCGTAACTTCATTGCTTGCCGATCGAATACCCCTATCTCTTTTCTTAATTTTCAAGCACGGCAATCAACACGATTTATCTGTCAGAGCTCGACAAGCTCTTGGTACCTTGTAGCTATTTTTAGTGTGGTTATCTTGCTGTCTACTTTTGGTAACCTACCATCATCAACGTGCGACGGGTCAGTTAGGCCAACCCATCACCAGAAGATAACGGCCAAAGAACGTAAAGACGAGATCTGTGAAATGGACGCGGAAAATATGACGGGACATGTTGGGAATCTTACCCCGGAGCAAGAAGAAAAGCTGAAGGAGCTTTGGATAGCGACATTTCAAGTCTTTCAAGTGATAGATGAATCCGCACCTACTGCGCCTGGAGATGCGAAGAACAAACCGGATCCGGGAAGTGCAAAAAAATCTAAGAAGAAGCGTATGTCAATATTTAAACGAGGCAAAGATGAGGAACAAGTGGCTGGGGAAGATGAATTGGATGACAAGTTCGGGCAGAGAAAGGTCTTCAACGAAGCATTAGCAAACATGACTCCTGAGTCCCTCAGATCCACCTTATGGAGCATGATAAAAGCAGATGATGCTGATGCGCTGTTTCTCCGTTTCTTGCGTGCCAGACAATGGAACGTTGAAAAGGCTCTAATAATGATGATATCGACAATGAGATGGAGACTCACTGAAGCTCACATTGACGATGATGTCATGCTGAATGGCGAACTGTATGCGTTAAACGAATCATCTGATTCGGATGCTACGAAGCAAAAATTTGGCAAAGATTTCTTGGAAAATTTCCGCAAAGGGAAGAGCTACGTACATGGAACAGATAAAAAAGGCAGACCGTTGGTCTACGTGCGTGTACGTCAACATAAAACTGGAGAACTAAGTGAAGAGAGTCTTGAAAGGTTCACATTATATTTAATCGAGACGGCGCGCATGATATTACGTCCTCCCATTGAAACCGCGGTAAGTGCCAAATTTTTCTCGAGAACTGTTGACTCATTAATTTGTTCCAGTCTGTTATCTTTGATATGACTGGATTTTCTATGGCTAACATGGACTATGCTCCTGTCAAATTTATGATTAAAGTTTTTGAGGCAAACTATCCAGAATGTCTAGGTGTAGTTCTAGTTCACAGAGCACCATGGATATTTCAGGGTTAGTTTCAGAAGTTGCACTGTAAAATCGAGAATTAATATCTGTGACAGGCATCTGGAAAATCATTCGTGGCTGGCTGGATCCAGTAGTCGCAAGCAAAATTCACTTCACAAACAATATAGAAGAGATGGAAGCATATGTTGATAAATCTCATATAACCGCAGACCTTGGCGGCGATGATAAATGGACTTATGAATATATCGAGCCCGTGCCTGGAGAAAACGATGCAATGAAAGACACCGAGTCCAGAGACAAGCTACTCCAAGAAAGACTGAAATTGGTGAAAGACTTTGAGAACACCACTCTAGAATGGATTCATGCGAGTAGTGCCGACTCATCGTCCATAAATGAAAAGCGTCAGCAGACGGCAAAGTTAATGACAGAAAACTACTGGCGCCTTGATCCCTTTATCAGAGCTAGATCATTCTACGACCGGATTGGAGTTATCAACCCTGGAGGCATTATAAATCTGAAGTAGAACCTGAAGCTTTTGCAAGCGCATAACCCAAACCAGGTTAAGAATTAAACCAAGGTACAGTTTTAATTTTTTACTTAGACAACTGATAGAGCAGGATTACAAACTGTCGTCAAACCATTAAAAAGCCGGCAAATCCGTATTGATGCCGTATATACGTTGCCCGGGACATGGCAGCCCTTACAAAATGAGTTGTTAGCTTTGCGAGATAGTGATCCCTGTTAGTATTGTATAGATGCGTCGGAAGTAATTAAGAATTACAACGAGCAATTGAATGACTTGTAACACTTTTACCTCCTCGAGTAGCGATGTGATGTACCCTGTAAATTCAAAACTAAGTTTCTACAATCTTCTGATCTAAACCAGCTTTAGATTTAGCCTGGCACTAGTTTAAGCTTTTCCTTACTAGACTACCGATGGAATAGAATGTTCCTCGCCTATCAAAACATTAAGAGCCTGGCGAATTCATAGAGATACCAAAGGAATAATCTAGATCAGGGAAATATGTTTCGTCGTAACTGGTATCAGAATTTCAAGGTTCATAAATTGTGTTATAATCAAGTTTCAATAGCTGAATTGATCTCGGCACAAAGTTGTTTTAACTTTTCCATGTCTGTCTGCTGCTGTGGCCAGTGTATACCTAATCCTTCGGCTGAGTTTGGTTTCGGGATCTAAAAAAATTCAGTCCCTGGACACCTGTTTGTTTGGAAAGTTAGTTAATTTGCGTACCATGTGGAAATGGACCTGAATTTGTCAAGGTTAATCATTAGCACACAAGGTCATTTGCACATAGATACAACTTCAACTTACATGATTCACTTCCTGATGGGCAATACGCCCATTATTCTGCAAGACATTCCAATCCTCGGCTTCGGTGGCCTTGGCTATACGTTTGACCACAGGCTAAGGTCTTTTAGTTTTGCGAGCGAGCGGCGTAAAACACCATTGACATCATACCAGGATTTCAGTGAGGTACTCATCGGGGATATCGGAGAGCTTCTCCCCGTGAAACTTGGGAATCACTAACTAGCACCGCATCAGCGGCGGAGCACAAGCGTGAGATCAGGGTCGCGTACCGCATGGCCTCGGGACAAGGGGTTGATGTCGAGGAAAGAGAGTACCCTATTCGACTCATAGAGTTTGAATGATGGGATCTCACCTGCGGAGTGGTGCGTGTCAGCCAGATGCGGATCGCTATCATGCCCGAAATCCTACCTTGGATGATCTTGCAGAAAATACACGGTTTCGACATGTTTTTTGAGTGTGTGCGATCCCTTTGGTCAGGCGAGGTCGTCTTGCGTAATGCGGGGCGGATTGGTCTGCGCCCCCTCGAATTGAGCGACGACCCTACCGCCTGGGAACGCTGATCACGCTTCGCAACTCGACGCGACGGTATTACCCTCATCTATCTCAACATAAGGAATGAATTGTGGTCCCTCGTGCACAGAATCATGCGCGAGCAATTGCCGAATATGATTCTTATTTAGTTGATTCCGTTCGTGCCCCGGAAAGTCATACGATTAGACTTTTGTGACTCTTCATGCTCGCATCTATCGCATTATTCATCGCCGCGAATCTCACGGAAAATCTCAGAAACAGACACCAAAGCTTGAGAAATTTCTTTCTGATCGGATCTTTCAATAGGAAGGCTTTGGATATCCTCCGTCTCGCGTTAGTGTTCGAGAAATGGCCGTCAGAAATCTGTACAGCTGTGGAGAGACTAAACTTCTTGATAGAGAATGGACGTCTAGGTTCTTCCAATGTAATCCCGACAAAAAATCACGTGTCTCTAAGCCTGTTGAAGCTGCTAGAATCAACTGTACTCAACTAAGAAAAAACTCAAAAATATTCCTCTTGGTTTGAACACCTGTTAAAGCAGAATGCTATCCTCGTGCAGGAGTTGTGGAATGAAGTTGAGTTTGAGGGAAAACTTGGGATTTGTTCGAAAAGCAGAGTACTTGTCTGAACTTCTAGTAATCGAACTTGTATGAACCTGTCATTTAATCTATGTCAGATGTTAACCATCGAGATAAATTTGACAGTAGAGCGCTGCATCAAGTCTCTAACAGTTAAGTCAACTGGGAAGTCGACAATATCATCTTCAGGAAACTAAAGCAAAGGCCGGCTTTGAAATGCGAAAATCAAAGATCGAAGAGCAAATAAGATAACAAATTTGAACCAGTCAAGATAGATAAAAGTTGCGAAGCTGAAGACTGCCTATGCGCAGAATCCAGCTATTCAAGTTTAAAAATTTCCACCTCATCTTGCCGACTTCTATTTACAACATATCATCATGACTTGAGCCTCATCAAGAAATTGAAAACATCCGGCTTCAAGTTTTCTGTCCGAAATCATGGCTCTCCATATGATTGTTGGAACTTGTTCATGAATATTAACCACAGCCTTCTAATTTAATTTTGTCTCAGCGACGAGTACAGGCTCTAAGTCGCTTATTGTACTGAAGGGCAAAAACTTACCAAATGCCTTGTTCTAAGCCGAATCTGTGCCTGATTACGAGTGCACAATCGCAAAAAATTGCAAGAACTCTAATCAAGTTGCATTAGAATAGCGAAAAGAGATTATTCTTCTCGAAACAGAGCCTGTCAACGGCAAGAAACGACAATGGGTACTCGATATCCACAGAATTTAGACCATAGCCGAATTCTTCTAGATATGCCGGAAGAATAATTTCTATTCCATCTTCTTTTCGCTCCACTCATCCTATATTCTTTAGCCTCTTAATTTGTCGTTTTTTTCAGGCATTAAATCACTGTACAGAAATTAGATCAGGGCGTTTGCGTTCATAAATAATGCGGCCCCGGTAAAGAAAAATTGATTTATTGAATATTAAAACTCAGCAAGGATTAAAAGTTTTGAGGGAGCTTAGGGGAAAGTACGTATTTTTGTTTGTTATCATTATTGTCATACTTTTTACGAATGGGAATCTAGGCTTTTAACGTAAACAAACACGTAAGCTGGCAGGTCGTGGTTGCTTTTGTTACCAAACTATCATTTGCATCTATAGACTGAAGATTGATACTTCAACAAAAAGCTTTACTAGAAATATATCTAGAAACGAATGGAAAGCATGGGGTATAGTTGCAGTTAATTGATCTAAGGGCCCTCTTTCGTCGCAGGTTCAAAATCAGCATATTGAATGCCCTGGAATAACACAAAGATCGAAATAGCAATTAAACTATGACGAGATGGATCGAGATAATACTCTTAAAGGCCCCCTATGATGCTTCTAATGCTATTCGGCTCTTACGTGGGTAATACTTCATAACAGCAGAATCCTCTTTTTTCACTCGAAGAGCGGGTAAGTGCATTGGTAATCTATCAGCGGCGAAGGCGTAATAATTTGCTCGAGCCGATAGATTCAGGGCTGACATAGGTCAATTTGAAGATCAAAGATCAAGAAAGCGTGTCTTCATCGATCTGAAGACCTGTTTTAGCTGCACGTAGGACATTAGGTCGTCACTAAATGTTGCAGTTGGTAAGGAATGCAATGCTTTCATTCAGGACTCTAAACAGGATTCAGAGTTGTGCGCAAAAGTAGCATGTCGTAGTTATTTACAGGATTATCTACCTGAATGGCAAAGTTAAAGAATATTAACGTGCTAGTCATGATTCAGTTCGTGGTGTTCATTTTCGACAGATGATCAGCTTTCTCGGGTCTTGGCGTAATAAGTGACGGTTTTCAAAGATCATCGAAGTACAGTAGGAGTAAGTAGATTAGTCATTTTTGAATGAATGATTGATTTCGTCGAAGTTGAATGTGCAAAATGCGGAATGGAAAAATATGCGGATCGAACTTAACAAGTAACGTGCAATAACCATCTCTGGGCTTTTTTTTTTTTTTTAAAATCATTTTGTATTCAGCCTAATAGCTATGACAAGTGATCTAAAAAAAATACAAAAATATAACGAATTTCCCCAATCATAGGTCATGATAGCTCATAACTTTATTAGTGACCTTGCCAAACTCCCAAATAATTTCAACTAATAAATTTATACAAACATTGAAATCCCACTTCAACTATACCCAACCTCTTCATCCTGCTCCTTTGACATTAAATTTGGGGTTGTATTTCTTTATTTATCAAATAATTGTTTATTATTTATTGTTGCTTTATTTATTTATTTATTTTATTTTTATAATAAATGTTAATCAAGTTTGAATCTGATGTTTTTCCAGGGTTAAACATTTCGAGATCTCAAGGAATCTTAGCAGCTTCTCCCTGCCAACATTAGTATTAAAAAGTATTTGCAAATTAAGAGGCTCTAATCCTTCATGTGCCATTTTCCTATCTGCTGAGAATTGGGGGCAGTGTAACAGCAGATGTTGCATGGTCTGCTTCTTCCTGTAACAGAAGTTGCACATGTCACTGCTCACTTTTCCAATCAGCTTAAGATAGGCCAGGGTGTTGCCAATCCCTGTTCTTGCCTGAAAATATGAGGACTGAGTTCCCGTAGAGTATTTTGGAATTTTAATAGATTTAAATTTGAAAATTGGAGTAGACTGCCTTGCAGAAATCCTATAAAACCTTCCTAGGCCAACAGCCTTCCTACCCTCTTCCTCTCTAAGCACTTGCTTGGTCCAGTCAGAGTTCCAGCTTAATAATATTCTTTTTCTAATTTCTTCTTTTAGAAAGGAATGTGAAGAAAATTGATCCCTGCTGAGAGCATCTTGCCCCAAACCTTTCCTTGCCAGGTTGTCAGCAAGTTCATTGCCTTGGATTCCTTGATGTCCTGGACACCAGTGCATCTCTGGACTTGCTGCCATTAAAAAGTGTGTAAACGAATATTGTTCATAAAGCAAAGATTGACAATCACATCCGATCAAAATTTACATCCAACTCGACACTGAATGAGTGTTGTCACTTTACATTCACGAATTGTCAATTAAGAAGTTCGTCTATACGACAATTAGTGATAAGAGCTTCAATAATTTTTTGGATCAAAGGTATCCCTGATAAGTTCAGTGGAATCAGCTTGTCAGAATATATGCTGTCATCAGCCTTGAGATGAGGGAAATTTTGCTGCGATCACCTGAATCTTAAGTCTTTTACTGTTCACAGTGATGCAACTCAGTTGAGATGATGTGATTATCTCAATTATATCACTGTGTATTGGACTGTATGTGAGAAGCTTGGGATCCCGATAATGTTAATTCATATCAGAAATTAGAAGATACGAATTGATCAGATCAATCAGGATTGTACTAGGTACTGCACCTCTTTCGCGACAATAGATGAAGGAAAAAACTCTGTTTCTTAGATGAAAATCTCCGAAGAGCTGTAGTTTTGAGTCTCGCACTCTGGACTTCAGCTAAACACTCGATGAGCACTTAATCGTAGCTCGAATTACAACACATGACAAGTTTAAATCGAACTTCCTCTTCCTCAGCTTTCCACAAGCGGCTCTCTCTGGTCCAACTTCTTACATGAAAAAGTTTCTTGCATCTTCTATTGATCTTCCAGACGATATTCTTTTATTTAACAGTCTGTACTCCTATTCATACACCTAATGTTTCGCCTTGTCAACAAAAAAGAGAATTTTGAAAACCCTTATTATTCTTTCATCCATCCACTATTTCAGCATCAGTAATCTACGCCATTTTGTATCCAACTTACGCTTTAATCACAGAATTTAAGTTTACGACTATTTTTACCAGTCATGTCCAAAGGCTCAACTACAGCATCCAAATCTTCTGCCATGACTCACGTAAAAGACTCTTCTCGACTTAGATTGGTATCGAATTAGTAACTCCAGAAGGACACACAAACTTTAACGATGAAAATAAATGTCTATGCAAATTAAGATGCCTTCGATGATGAACTTCATAGTCTTTTTCATTCTGAGATCAAAATTTAGACTTTTCTCGTCTCGAATAATATGGCTTACGTTGTGTTCAGACGCTACAGAAACTCCTCAGACAACGCTGGGTCTACATAGATTGAACTAGAACAGATGTGTCAAGTAATACAAAGAGTTAGGGACGAGAAGTAAGATAAATATATGGAGAAGTATGTATGTATCGAGATTATAGGACAAAAAATGATGTAGATAAAATTATTATATACATGTAAGAGATTATCTTGCGTTGTGTGTGCCAAGCCACACTAGATTACTCAGCAATTCCTGACACTCCCCCATGCTGAGGTATCTAACTCCTGATGACCTACTTCTTTCGACATTGCACCTAGACCTCGTTAACTCTCAAGACGGCCGGGTAAGCCGCAGAGCCTACATCTACAGAGGCTTGATAACTCTGCAGTTCAGCTCAGCATACGTAATGCCTTGATACAAGAGTGTCCCTGGTGCTTGTCTTGTGGTGTCACATTCTCGTACTATTGTCGTGACACCTATTCGCGATAATGTTAAGAATCCAATATCCCAACACCCAGTACCTTCAGATGTTTGTTTAATGAATCATGAGGTAATTGTTTTGTCAGAATGTCGGCCGGATTTTCATTTCCAGCAATTTTGCTGACCTTTAACCGATCCAGTGCAACCATATCGTTTCTAACATATAGGTGACGAATTTCAATATGCTTAGCCTTTTGATGAAACTTGCCGGAATCCTTGCAGAACTCCTTTGCCGATTCGTTATCGCACCAGAGCGTTGGGACGTATCGAACTTGGTACAGGTCTCGCCAT
The DNA here is from genome assembly GCA_028751805.1 of Podosphaera xanthii. Taxonomy (NCBI): domain Eukaryota; kingdom Fungi; phylum Ascomycota; class Leotiomycetes; order Helotiales; family Erysiphaceae; genus Podosphaera; species Podosphaera xanthii. The sequence continues at coordinate 77,739 of JAPWIX010000004.1, forward strand.
AATTTTTCCATCCAAGCCGCTTCCTTGGCTCCTTCGCTAGCAGCTATTATCTCTGCCTCTATGCTGCTCAGTGCGGTACTTTTCTGGCGTTGTAAAATCCAAGAAATTGCTCCCCCGTTGTAGACTACAACATATCCTTGAAAAGATTTTCTATCATCTTCCGTTCCCCATGTAGCATCAGCGTATATATCAAATGCGTTAGACTTATGAACATTGTTTGCGTGTGTATCACTATAGTCCGGCGAGTAATTGATCCCATAGTGGGCAGTCCGCTGAAGATATCTCAAAAGATGTTTGGCGTGACTAAGGAAAGACTGTCGTGGCTTTGCCATAAATCTTGCCAATTGGCCTACCGCATAGGAAATATCTGGTCGAGTTCCGTTTGAGAGATATATAGTGGAGCCCACAATTTGTCTATAAAGAGCCGCGTTGTCCTCCTCAAGAAGTTCATCATCATCCCTTTCTTTTAGTACAGTTCCGGATGCAATTGGTGTTGAGACTCCATTACAGTTTCCCATGCCGAGTCGTTCCAGTAGTTTCCCAGTGTAAAATTCTTGGTGAATTGTTAGAGTACGGTTTGCTGTATTTCTTTTGACCTGGAAACCAACGAAGGTTTCTACTGGGCCTAGGTTCTTACTTTTCCATCTCTTCATAATTATTTGTTTGACTTCTTCAACGAGCAATTGAGAGCCGGCGATGAGCATATCATCAACAAATAAAAGAATATAGACTCTATCCCCTTTCTCCCCCATTGGTGATGATATGAACAGATTTGGGTCTGCATCTCCCTGCTTAAAGCCCATGTTGTTAAAAAATTTCTTAACTTCAAGAAACCATTCTCTAGGTGATTGTTTAAGTCCATATAACGCCTTCCTGAGTTTGAGGTAGAAGTTATTCTCGATACCTTGTATCCATGGTGCTAGCAGATGAAAATTCTCCGGTATTTTCATGAGGTAAGGTTCTTTGAGCGCGGGATTTAGAAATGCGGTGTCTACGTCAAGATGATCCAGCTCTTGATCGTGGAATGCTGCAAAAGAGAAAATTGCCCTTAAGGTTGCGTATCGAATTATAGTGGCAAAGATCTCAAAATAGTCGATTCCATGTTGTTGTTCATATCCTTTGCCTACAATTCTTGCCTTTCTTCGAGCAATCGAACCATCACTGTTGAATTTATTTCTCAACACCCAGCGAGACGAGATTCATTTAAGTCCATTTGTAGATTTATAGTTACCTTCAATAATTTCAAAAGTGTTGTTCTTTTCTAAGGAACGAAGCTCATCGAGTAATGATGCCTCCCATGCTAATTTATCTTCTAAAAGTGCCTGCTCCAAAGTAAGTGACTCAAATGGGACAGCTGGAATTCCAAGTGACGTTGATCCCTGATTGTGCTCAATGTGAAGAGCATTTACTAAAGCGGCGCTATGTCCGAATCCTTTACTATTTTTCTTGATTAAGTTTAACCCGGCTACTTTTCCTGAGCGAGTGACTATTTGAAGGTTAGGATCATCATCTATATCTTTGTTTGAGTCTTCCTTGACTGATTTATCAATTGATCTAAGTCTATGACTTTCTAGATCTTGACCCGAATTCTCTCTGACTCTATTATTTATTGATCTAAGTCTGTGACTTTCTAGATCAGGGTCTGAGTCTGTGACTCTACATGTGTTATTAAAACTATTTGATCTAAGTCTTTGTTGACTTTCTAGATCTTGACCCGTACTTTCTTGGGTACTATGGTTAGGTCTGGCATGCGTCTGATGACTTGTGAGCTTATCTCTCGGAAGGCTTGCTTGGATTTGGGGGTTTGAAGGACTATGACTTTCACCTTGTCTAATTATTCCGGGGAATACATGTTCTTTGAACTGACAGTTGACTGTGCGTTTCTCTGTCCCTGTTTTCCTATTTAGTAAAATCCAAATTGAGTTGCTTTGAATGCCTATAAATATCCAATTAGTCTCTATGTTTGGGGTGAATTTGGAAGGTGCAATTTTAGTTTCTTTGAAAGCCAATGGAAACGCTGCGCAACCAAATACACGAAGTTTCTGTAGAGAGATAGCTTTATCTGTGAACGCCGAAATGGGCGTTATGTTTGAGCCAGGGCGTGTGTCTTCCGGTCCAAATGGTAACGCAGTAGTCGGAAGTTTATTTCGGATATACATTGCATGTTCGATGGCGTAGCACCAGTAAGACTTCCAATCTAATTGGGCATGAAAGATCATTGACTTTGCTAGTTGAATTAGGAATCCGATCGCTCGTTCGGCGACTCTATTTAACGAATGTTTGTAACTTGGGGGGGGTTGTACTTCAATTCCAAGCGATCTGCACCAATCTTTCCATGCTTGTCCAAATTCCTCTGTGCCGTTATCTGCCGTAAAGAATACTGCTCTCTCTCCAGAGCTTAACTGCAAATGGGCCAATATTTCTTTGCTTGCTGGTAGACATTCTGCTGTGCCTTTATTCTTCAGTAGTCGTATCCATCCACATCTCGAGGCATCATCAATTATTATGAGAAAATAGTTATATCCCCGAACTGATGTTGGTAATTTGCCAGAAACATCGGCGTGTAACCTGCGAGTTGGTCTGGATGTTCGATTATCGGTCTTTTTTGAAAATGTTTCCTTCATCTTGCCGGCTAGACACGCTTCGCATGCGTTCTCCCCCTTGCTGATGGCTTTAGGTTTTTGAGGCATATTTGGCAGTCGAGATATCGTTTTATAACTTGCATGAGCTAGCCTAAAGTGCCATAGTTCTGCATCATTGGATGGAACCCGGGACATTTCATCGATGGATAGAGGTGATTGTGCAGTACTACCTGACTGCTGAGCTGATAGGGAATGTTGAATATGCGATTCTGATTTTCTTGGCTTGCCAACTAGCTGGTATAAGTTGTCACATAGAGGAGCTTCGAATAGCACAATCCCTTTGGTTCTGGCAGTCGCTACACAGTCTTCGAACACAACACTTATATTGTCTCTATTGAGTGCGCCAACAGAGATTAACCTGATGTCCTTGAAAGCTGGAACATACCACACATCTTTTTGGGTAAGCTCCCCAATCTTGCAAGTTCCGTAACCATCGGATGGGCACGTACTGCCGTCAGCGGTTGACACATACTTGGGCGATGACCATCGCTTTAATCCTGAGAAGTCTCCAAGTTTTCCACTGAAATGGCGTGTCGCCCCGGAGTCTATTTTCCAACTGGGTTTATTTATGTATGTAGACATGAGAGCGGTCTCTACAACCACAGCTGCATGCTCATTGGGACAGAGATAATCATCACGGTTATATTGATTTTCTGTTATTACATTTGCGTGGTCCCTGCTATTTGAATTTGACCTGGTCTCCAGATATTGGCTGCGTACCCTTTGATAGACAGAGCAATCTTTTTGCCAATGGCCAGACCTGAGACAGAACCCACAATTTCCACGACCAACATTATTATTACCATTAAAATTTAGTCGATGATTTCCATTTCCACTAACGCCTGAACTCCTGTCGCGGTTGTTCTGCAGGTTAGGACCTCTACCTCTGATCCTTCCTCGGAAATTAAATCTTCCTCTATTGGCACTCCCACGCCTTCTCCCACGAGGGTTGCCACGACCCCTGTTGCTGTGACCTCTGATATTGTCACTGCTATGATTTTGGTTGCCTGCAATGTTGGCAGATTGTCTCGGCGTTGGCGATAGTGTCTCGGCCTCTCGAAGGATTTGAATCGCGCTGGGCAGATCGAGTTTGTTGTAGATGATGTGAAATCTGGCATTGTGCCAGTTATTTTTCTCAATGGGTAGATCCTGAATAGAGAGAAGAATCCTATCCAGAATTTCTAGTTCGGATATCTGCCGATCTGACCCTAAGAGAGTCTTTTGGATGGAGGCCAGTTCTGCGTAGTACTCTGTGATTTTCGTGGTTTCGGGGTTGAATTTGATAGTGTAAAATTTGGCACGTATTGCCGTTGCGAAGATACCTTCTGAATTGGAATTGAGCTTGGCAACTTCTTTCCAAAGAGCAGTGGCATCACGAGCTGTTACAGACTTCCGAAAGTTTTCTGTACGAAGGACGGAGCTGACAGAGCTGGCGGTTATGATAGTCGCTCTCTCGTTTCTTGCGATCCAATCGGTAATTCTGTCGTTGACGACCTTGTCTTCCTTGGAGGAAGCTTTTGGCTTTAGCTCTTCACCCGTCACTATTGCCCATACACCTGCAATCTCTAAAATATCCTTGATGCTTGCTTCAAATTATTGGAAGTTAGTACCATCAAAAATCTTGATGCTTCCCCAAGCTGTCCTGTTCTCACCGTTGTCGTTAACGATGAAGTTTATTCCAATGGACGACATTTTGTTAAATCTTTGGTGAATTGACTGGGCTATAACCTGTCAAGTAATTCAAAGAGTTAGGGACGAGAAGTAAGATAAATATATGGAGAAGTATGTATGTATCGAGATTAAAGTACAAAAAATGATGTAGATAAAATTATTATATACATGTAAGAGACTTTCTTGTGTTGTGTGTGCCAAGCCACACTAGATTACTCAGCAATTCCTGACAAGATGGAACATTTGATGACATCCCTAAAGATTTGAATTTTGAATTTATATCCTGGTGACATGAAAAATAAAAGCTTCGATTGGAGATAAGATCGTATTTTATCTTACCTTTGCAAATATCTGCGCGATCAACGGTGTTGCCGGGCTATAAAATATCGCATATTTCTATTAGCAAAAAAGGTGGCAAAAATATCAGCTCCACCACAACCAACCATAACCAGAACTGTGCCATAACATGGAACAGGAATTCTTCCAACTGAAGCAAAACCCGACCTTACTTGCTTTGTTCCTTAATCTGCTGATCATAAATCAATCTTTCCTTGTTTTACTTCAAGAATGCTCCTCTCAGAATTGAACATTGGCCGTAATGTAGATATTTTCCGGGAAATCAAAAGAGTGTCAAACAGTATTTGAAAGAAAAATATATTTTGCTGAGCAGCCAATCCAGATTTCGCATCAACGACATTTTATCATTCGTGCAACCTAGCAGGATTAACTCCCGAATATTAATTTACAGGTTTTCCAATCCTGCATTCAGGAACTGCTTCATAAGTTTGCCTCTGCAATGTGATGCGACTTATATCCACCGATGACCGGTTGTGTGAAATGATGCATGCCATCTTTAAAAGTTACGATTATCGTAGCCAAGCTCTCAACAAATGCAATATCTTGTCTCTAAAGAAGATAATCGAGGCAAAACTTGAAAAAGACGCCTCTTTCTTTGTAGGATTAGTGGCTCAAAAACGACGACAACTCCAGCACAGCATTTCTCCAGAATTCCAATCAGAGAGTTTTCTACACAAAAAGGTGATGAAAGCATGTCTAGACCTTGAAGGATGTGAATATACCCGTTTAATCCAGCACTTTCTTGTCCCAGCCTATACAAAAGTTTACGGTTACTAGTTGTTACCCGCAAAAAAGCTATCTTGACCTCTACAGCTAACATTATTTATTAATGGAATCACCAGGCCTTCCAGTACATCCCCGTTGGTAATAATGAAATTTAGTCATTGAGATTTTCTCAATAACTTAATTGCAACAGTCATTAGTAGTGTATTCAGGAAATCGGTGATTCAAACACATGATATTGAAAAAAAACTTGATAATAGAAAAATCGGAAAACTTGTTATTTTTACATGTAAGCTGGAACTTCTCACAATGATCAGTATTTATGTATAGTGTACATGAAATCTCCTTTTCATGCAACTACATGATCTAGCGCAACATAGCGATGGAATAAGAGAACAATATGGATTAGAGTTTGGAGAGTAAAAAAACAAACATGGCGCTGAAATAAAATTGTCGCGTTACCTACAGAATTATTATCTGAATTTACTCACCTGACAAAGCGCTACAAGACATTTCAATCTGTTCCAGACTCACCACGACTAGCACTCATCAGGAAAGAATATCTTTATTGCTCGTTGCTCTTCAGCATACAACTTGAAGATGAAAAAGATTCTAGACATACAAATTTATATTTACAAGTACCTCTGACTTAGCTTGAATTGCATGAGGGTATCAGTATGATTATAATCTTCAGTTCAATCAGGGAAAATTCAGGTCTCTGCATAGAAGACTTGGTTCCATATGAACTATAAACAGAGCCTACTGGAGAACTTGAGCCATGTCTACGAAATTATTATTGATAAATTCAACTTACTACATAGATGAAGTACAAACATCAAAGTCTAGCTTTATTGGACAAACGAATTAGAAAAGTCGAGAACTTTCAGCACGAGATTTTGAAATAGCCTCACACCAATGGCTAAAACTTATAATGAATCGAATATTAAAACCGGATAAAAAATGTTGTAGCTATTCACCCTGCAATTTTAATTATTCAAATAAACCTTGGATAGGCTCATCTATAATGGGAAAATTACCCACATCCAGTCGAAAAGTGTGAAGAGAAACCGAGCGTTCAATAAATTATTATCCCACATCTCAGCTTTGATTTACTCCAAATTACAAGATGATGTCAACAAATATCTAACCAAGATAAAAGACTATCAAGAAATCCAACCCTCTTTTAAAACCAAAAATATATTTACTCAGAAGTAGTCTTTCAGCTTGGCGAAGTGAGATCAAATTGAACTAGATTTTGATCTATACTTTCATTGAAATAAAGATAGTTCGGTTTAATGGCAACTACTAGAAGGGCACGGTGGTTACATGCAAAAAACATGTTTGTCGACCATGTTCCTATACGTGAGAAATGAGTTTCGACTCCAAACATATGTTGAAAATTACTAAATCTCGCGTCTCACTTTAATGGGACGAGAGCAACGGTCACTGTACGCAAGCAATGCCACAAATAAGCTATATTTTTCTATGGAAGAGAAAACTTCTTAGCCAGCCTTAAATGCCCATATGGTTGTTATGGGCTGTGCCCATGTGAGGTATGGTAGCTGGAAACATCCCGGTAATTGCCCTTGTCGGACGGGCCCGTGCATCAAGGAGAGTACTAGTACATGTACCGGGGAACTACGTACGCGGGGAAGTACGCAAACAGGGATAATGAACCTAAATAGCATACAGGAGGGCTCAGGGCAGGAGTAGGAGTTAGTGTGTATTTAGGGGGTTAAGAGAATATATAGGGGGGGGGTTTTCCAGACGTTTTCAGGCAGTTGTTAGTTCATAGAATAAAATCAATTACTTCCGGTTATCGATCGTACCTCGTGAACACGGGCGTCTAACCTTTACATATTTTTATTCTATCCTTTTTTTTATGACAATTCAGGTGCCAGATTCTGACTCCGATTCTGACTCCGATTCTTTCTCCTTTCACAGCACCGCAACAATGAATCTTCCAGCAAACAATGGCAGAGATACCCCAATGGAAGGCAATCCACTGCAAGCAGGAGGGGCATTAAGCAATCAGGACTGGCAGGAAATAATGCAGATGTTGGCGGAGCGGAGAAGCCAAAATTCGAATACGGCACAGGCAAGTATTCCTCGACCAGCGCGGAGGGAAGCGGTCCTACCCAGGTGGAGTGGGCAAGTTTAGGACTTCGGATTCTTCATAGGGCATCAGGAGACAAGGATTGAGAATGATTTCGGGCCCTACTTTGACGACTGCACGATTTGCCTCGATATGATTGATACATTACCGGATAGGCTCAAGCCCAGAGTAGCCAACTGGTTCGAAGCAAGGAGGTCTTCTGGGGAGTTTAATTGGAGGGAATTCGTCACCCACTTCAAGGACACTTTCTCCGACCGGCAGGCTAGGTAAGCGGCATTAGAAACATTGGATCAAATGGAATAGGGCAGACATCAGTTTTTCGCAGATTTCCTTCAAGATTTCGAGCACCGAGTCGCACAGAGTGGGGGCGAAGAAGCACACACACCACTGGGAAAGGTACAGAAGTTAAAGGCGCCTATCAATGTTAAGCTCCGGAGGGCTTTAATCGGCTTAAAGTTACCAAGTGCCAACCTCTACCACGAGTGGGTCGCGGAGGTGAAAGAGATTGCCTTGGAGGTGGAGGGATTGGCAGACTACCGTCCTAGGGGAGCACGACACACCAGGACACACTTAGGGGCTCCAAAACGTGGTGCAGCAGAGATCACGCCAGTGCCTCAAAGACCGACGGTTGATGAAGAGGGTGATGTGAGGATGGGTAGGATGAACGCCATTCTTGCGGGGCTTCAACGTTTGGTCTTGCAGAGGGAATTACAAGACACGGGTGATACGCTGGACAAAATTCCGCAGGTGGAGGCAGTGAACGCTGTAGGTCAAGAGGGGGGAGGGAAGATATTACCCAGGGCGCCATGGAGGACACCACAGGAATTGCAAAGGCTCATGGCAGAAGGAGTGTGCATCCGTTGTGCCAGGAGTGGAAACTATGCTCGTAACTGCACGAGGTTTCGCAGAGCTCAGCGTCCTAAGGGGGGCTTAATGCCTCGGGAATGGATGACGAGCAGGGAAACGGGAACCCCTGAGAAAAGTCGCTCTCGGGGATGACGAAGGTATCTCGTTCTCAGCAGATAGTATGAGTGTACAACCACTTTTAGTAGATTGCTTAATTGATTCTTCTCTTTCCGTTAAAGCAATGGTTGACACCGGGTGCTTGTGTTTAGCTGTGATTGATGAAACCCTCGTGCGCACTTATGAATTAAGCCTTCAACGTATACCATCACAACATTTACATTTAGCGGATGATAGTAAGTCTGCTGAGATTACCCACATCGCTAGATTTAGACTCGACATTGGTAATTGCAAAGAACTTATTTTTGGATATGTCATGTCAGGTTTGGCGTACCCACTAATACTAGGCAAGCCTTGGATGGAGAGGAACAGGGTGGTGTACGCGGCCGCAAGGCGATCCCTAATTATAGGGCAGGAAGAGGCAAGAATACGTGTCAACAATCTAGAAGTAAGCCATAGACAAAATTCGACGTCCTTTAGAGAGAGATGGGACGTGATGAGGAAAAGCCGATTGTCAAGCTTACCAGATCAAACACTTGGGGAAGCTTCGGAGGAAGGGGCGAAAGAGGAAATACTTGCAACGATCTCATCCGAGGATCTAGCCGAAGCCATTAAACGTAAGAAATCGTGCCCCCGCAAAGATGTTGAAAGAAGTTTACCTGAGGAAATAAGCCATTTTGTCGACGTGTTTCTGGAGGACGGGGTGGCTGGGGACGACGTGTTACCTCCTCACCGATCAGGAGTAGACACTAAAATAGTGTTGCAAAGGGATGAGCAAGGACGAGAAAAGGAAGCGCCGTGGGGACCGCTCTACAGTATGTTTAGGGAGGAGTTGCTGGTGTTGCGGAAAACGCTTGACGAACTTCTTAAAAAAATGGATTAGAGCTAGTAGCTCCTAAGGAGGGGCTCCGGTGCTGTTCGAAAAGAAACCAGGAGGGGGACTAAGATTTTGTGTGGATTACAGGGCATTAAACGCAGTGTCTGAAAGAGATTGGTATCCACTTCCATTGATTAGAGAGACAATGCAAATGCTATCAGGATTGTCATAGTTAACTAAGCTCGATGTGAGATCTGCGTTTTATAGATTAAGGATCACCAAGGGCGATGAGTGGAAAAAAGCGTTCAGAACAAGGTTCGGATTGTTTGAATGGCTAGTCACTCCATTCAGGCTGGCAGGAGCCCCTTCTGCATTTCAACAATGGATAAACAGGGAGCTAGGAGACTTGTTAGGTGTAACTTGTTCAGCTTACGTCGATGATGTAGTCATATTCACCAAAGGCCATAAGGAAGATCATTTTTGAAGCGTGAAAGAAGTGTTAAATAGACTGCAGCAGGCGGGACTCAAACTAGACCCAAGAAAGTGCGAGTTCGCAAAAAAAAAATCAAGTACTTAGGGTTCCTCATCAATGTCGACGAGGGTATAAAGGTAGATCCGGAAAAGATTCGTGCCATCGCAACATGGGAATCCCCAAGGAATGTTAAGGGCGTTCGAAGCTTCCTAGGTTTTGCAAATTTTTACTGGACATTCATACCAAACTTCGCACAGGTGTCCGATTCCCTTCAAGTACTAACCAAAAAAGGAACTCCTTTCCTGTGGGGTCAGGAGCAACAGGCATCCTTCGAGAAACTGAAATCGCTGTTCACCACTGCGTCCATTCTCGCGCTACGGGAGGGAAATTGTCAAACTATAGTGGAAACAGATGCTTCAGGATGGGCTACAGGGGGTTGTCTATTACAGAGACAGCCGGAAGGCGAAGTGAAGCCAATTGCCTATTATTCCAAAAAGCTTCCCCCCCCCAGAATGCAACTATGACATCCATGACAAGGAGATGCTGGCGATCATTAGGTGCCTGAACAAGTGGAGAAGTGAGTCACTGGGGGTGAAGGATCCTTTCCTTTTACTCACCGACCAAAAAAATCTAAATTATTTCATGACATCTCGTCGGCTGTCAGAAAGGCAGGTGCGATGGTCGCAACTGTTATCTCAATTTAATTTCAAGTTAGACTTCCAAAGTGGTAAACTGGCGGGGCGACCGGATGCATTATCACGTAGAGCTCAGGATTTGCCAGTCTCGGCAGAGGATCCGAGATTATTGGAAAGGGAATTTAAACTAATAAGGGATGATTGGGTAAAGATTACCAGTCAGGATGAGATAAACCCTTGTCCGCTGCAGGGGGTTAGGGAAATACCCAAGGGTGAAGCCTTGTTTAAGGAAGGAGAAATTCAACAATTGTGGAATTAGGCATTAACTATGGACGGGGTATTTGAGGACCTATATAAAACCTTGTGGAAAGACGAGCCACAATTTGCTACCAATTTACTGCCAAAAGTATTGAGGTCAGAGTGTGAGATTGACGACCGGGGGGCGTTATGTTTTCGCAAAAGGTTATGGATACCAGAATATAAACCCTTGAGAATGGCATTGATACAGAGAACACATGATTCATACTTAACGGGACACTCAGGAAGGAATAGCACAATTGAAATTTTAGCTCGAACCTTTTTCTGGCCAGGAATGAATGCCATGGTTCGGAGGTTCTGCAAGAACTATGATGTGTGCGGTAGATCTAAGGTGTGACAATCCAGAAGGCAGGGGCTGTTATTACCATTACCAATACCCGGACGTTTCCACAGTGAACTGTCAATTGATTTCATGACGGATTTACCGGCTAGAAATAAAGGGGACCTAAAATACCTCATGGTGATCACAGACCGGCTCCTTAAAGCAGTAACGCTGGAAGCAATGCACTCGATGAATGCGAAGGAGTGCGCTGAGAGATTCTTGTATTGCCATTATCGTTTTCATGGTTTCCCGCGGGCAATTGTATCTGATAGGGGCTCTAATTGGGTCGGCGACTTTTGGGCTACGTTATGCAAACTGACTCAAATAGAACGGCGGCTATCTACCGCGTTCCACCAGGAGACAGATGGCTCTACAGAAAGGATGAACCAAGAAGTCCTTGCTTATCTAAGAGCGTTTATATTCTTCTCGCAGATAGAATGGGCGTCGATGTTACCCACTGCGCAACTAGCGCTAAATAATAGGGACAATTCGACTTCAAATCTGAGTCCGTTTCTCTTATCTCACGGCTACCACTCCGACCCGGTGCAATTGAAATCACCTTGTTCAGAAAAACTATATTCAGTTCCAGCCAAAAGAGCGAGAAATTTATAAATAAGCTAATAGATGCACAAGAGTTTGCTGCGGCGGCAATGGCGGCGGCCCAGCAGACTATGGAGGAGCAGGCCAATAAACACAGGTCCCCGTCTGTGCAGTTCAAAGTAGGAGATAAGGTATGGCTGAACTTGAAAAACATCGCAACCCCGCAGCCGAAGAAAAAATTGGCCTGGGTCAATTCAAAGTACAATGTGACAAAGGTTATCTCTCCACATGTGGTAGAGTTGGACATCCCATCAAGGGTTTGGCCTAGATTCCATGTCGAATTACTTCGGAAAGCGAACGAGGTCCCCCTCCCGTCACATATCAAGGACAATGTACAACCATCTGCCATAAAAAACCAAAATTCCGTTCCAGAACAGAGGGTGGAAAAAATCTTGAGAGCGGAGCAGAAAATACGCGGGAGGGGCTGGGTTAGAAGGCTATAGGTCAAATGGGAGGGATTTGCTGAGCCTACCTAGGAAGACAGATCAGGCTTTGAAGATGTTAAAGCGTTAGATCACTTCGGAAGAGAATTTGGCACAGGAGACAATGTGGGAGAAGAAGAGGGCGCCAGACAGGGTCTCCGCAAAAATCGGAGGCCTAGATGGGGGGGTAATGTTATGGGCTGTGCCCATGTGAGGTATGGTAGCTGGAACCATCCCGGTAATTGCCCTTGTCGGACGGGCCCGTGCATCGAGGAGAGTACTAGTACATGTACCGGGGAACTACGTACGCGGGGAAGTACGCAAACAGGGATAATGAACCTAAATGGCATACAGGAGGGCTCAGGGCAGGAGTAGGAGTTAGTGTGTATTTAGGGGGTTAAGAGAATATATAGGGGGGGGGGGGGTTTCCAGACTTTTTCAGGCAGTTGTTAGTTTATAGAATAAAAATCAATTATTTCCGGTTATCAATCGTACCTCGTGAACACGGGCGTCTAACCTTTACAATGGTCTCCTTTAAGATATATACAGGTACTGTAATCCTATCTCCTGGACGAACTATATCTGTTGTAAATGGCGGTCGGCGGGAATTCTTTAGATGCAATGCTTTGGTAGTATTATGGATTGGATATTAACTCATGTAGATCAGCTATAAGTGGAAAGCTACTAGAAGCTTCTATGGCTCACAATTTGTTACTAGGGCACGTTCACGGGCAATTACTTAGTGTATTTAGCTGAGCTCTGGCCAACCTAGAAAGAATACAGTTCTCTACATCAAGCATTCTGACGTCCAGATCTAGAGTATCACATTTAGTCCAGTCAACTGTGATATCACCTCTAAAGATAATTCCCCTTCTTAAGCTCATAACTTTAACAATATCGTACTAGTAATTGATGCAGCCCCCTTGTTGTAACTTGGTTATGAGCAGATATAGAATTGTGAATAAGCTAGGGATAACAGGGAAGTGCAGGAGATGATACTCAGAGACTGAGGATATGAATAACTTAATTAGTGTGATCAATGATACTCCTAAGGTAGACAGGACTAATACATATACATATTACATTTTCAGGATAGTCCATGATATAACCAGAATGTCCGATAGCCTAACATCCTATCCTGTCCCATTATGCTACCATCTCCCGTTATGCTACCATATTGTATAATGATACCATCTCCCATAATGCTACTATGTCCCATAATGCTACCATCTCTCATTATGCTACCATGTCCTATACTGCTACCATGATGTACTAGTAGCACTAGGCTCTCAGTGATGATTGTAATAGCGGCTGTGCAGGGCTATGTAATCCCCGTACGCTGTTCTAGGACTAGTACATGAATATGCTATATCCCTGTAGATAGACAAGGGTATGTGCACAGCGGGTCTGACATTCATGTCAGAACACTCCTTGCTGAGCCCCCCAGTACCAGTTCTCACCAAAGATGCTAAGTTATTTGAGTTTTCGGCTAATGACCAAGGCTGAGCCCCGGTCCAGCCCAGCCACACGACACCGGGTAAAACCCTTAACATTCAGCTCTAAAAAACTTCTGAGCTACGCGCATTATTGTGTTTCGAACATTTGTATCAGCAATGGTTCATCAGCAAAAGTATCTGTTGAAATGATTGCTATCATGAAACAAGTAACGTCCAACTTTGGATGTGATAGTTGTTTGCACTCACGTAGATCTGCACGTACTAATCTTTCCATAAAGTTGTGAGGCTGGTAAATACGCTAAACCGTATTAACACAAATCACTAGATTTCTGTTTCTTTAGATAGATATTATATATTTTAGCGATCTGTTTTCTAAGCTGGAGTAATAAAGAACTCCACAGCTTACGATTAACAGCCTCTTACATTCCAAAATCTGCAAGATCGTGATAAGTGCCTAATCAGTCTTAACAAACTGTTGCTAATCCCTTCCAAATTTCTACAGGTTATGAGCCCGGTGCACTAGCATAAGCACTTATTGTAAAGGTGAACCCTAAACACTAACATATTGTTTCTACAGATTCGATACCTCAAAGATGTCTAATTCATCTACTTCTCCGCTCCCTCAGACTAGCTCGTTGCAAAGTTCGGAAACTGTTGTTTCTAAAGATTTCTTCATGATAATCGCCAAAGAATACGGTGGTCGTTCCATGAACTTAACCCACGTCGAGCCCCTCGACGGGCAATCGAACTACGATTCATGGGCCTCGACCATGATTGCTGTGTGGAATACGCTTGGGTTACACGAATTAGTTATTGAAGGTTTAAAACCAGTGGATGACGCCGACACTGAAGAGAAAAGGTCGTATAAGTCATTATACACTTTGGCTGTAGGTGTCTACATTCAAGTTGTTAAATCTGAGATACGACATAGTATCCTCGACAAGATTGACCCTCACTTGATGTGGACGCACCTAAAGATGATGTACAGCAGAGATACTGCGTATTCTCTTGTTTATCAATTAGGGAACCTATATGAGCTTAAATCAGTGTATAATGCGTCTCAGACTCTCTCTTCTTTCATCGAGCAGTTTGAAACACAATGGTTTAAACTTCACAAATTGTCACGAGAATCTACAGATCCTGATCGTCGTGAGATTGCATCCTTCTTTGAGAAAGATACTATTAAGCGTGATTTCCTTCTTGGATTCTTGGCCCGTCATAAAAAGAACGTCGTTGATAATCTCACGACTAAGAGTAATCTATCTTTTTCTGAGGTCAAGCAAAGACTTGTTGATACGGATGAGGTGGAAACTGCTTATTCCTCGTTTTTAACTACTGTGGAAAAAAGGCCGAAACCTCTAACCAGGCCCGCAAATATCTCCAAGAGAAAGGAATGCAATTTTTGTCGGAAACATCATCCGAACAAGGCATCCGGTCACACGTGGAATAATTGTCGGATGTTGAAGGAGATGAAAAAGCATAAGGCGAAGGAAACTCCTCATGTTAGTGAAGAAGCTCTCATGACTCTCTCATCTACAGACAAGGTTAGTAAACAGAATTTCTATCTTGATACGTGCGCAACTTCTCACATGTGTCCATACTCAGATCGTTTCGAGCTCCTCTCAATATGTACCGGATTTGTGACGTCAAGTTCGGGCAAGGAGATGAAAATCTTGGGAAAAGGATCTATTGTGTTGAATTGTGTATTATCAGATAAATCTATTTCTTCATTTCGTCTCAGAGATGTCTTGTATGTGCCATCACTTAAACACCCTCTTTTTTCATGGAAAAAAGAAAGAGCTAAAGGCTATAAACTTTATGATGATGGTAACGTAATGCGTGTCATTAAAGACAAAAAGGTCTGGCTTGAAGCAATCTTCTGTGGCTCTCTACCGGTTATACAAGAGTTGAATCTACCAATTAAAGAAATTGCATATCTTACCTACTCTTTTTGGCACCAAGCATTATGCCACTCTGCCCCTTCAACTATATCCAAAACAGATAAGTTAATTCAGGATTCCAATTATGTTCCTGATTGTCCTAAAGACTTTCACTGCGAGGCCTGTGCTCTATCTAAGTCAACTCACTGTAAACCTCATGCAGCTACTTCGAGATCAATTACACCAGGAGAATATCTGCATTCCGACCTTTGTGGTCCGTTCCCAATAGTATCTCTGTGTAATTCTCGTTATTATATTTCATTCATTGATGATGCAACTCGTTATTCTTGGGTCCACCTCTTAAAATCTAAATCTGATGCTGTTCAAGCAACAATTGATATGATCACCAAGATTGAAACCCAAAATAACTGTCGAGTAAAATCGTTGAGAACCAATAATGGTGGTGAATATGTAAATGAAAAATTTTCAAAATACCTAGATCTGAAGGGGATAAATCATGACTTGACTCCTTCCTATTCTCCTGAATCTAATGGCGTCGCCGAAAGGTTAAATCGTTCCATCGGCGAGAGTATACGCGCCATGCTAACAAGCACTACCAATAAACGGTTATAGGCTGAAGTGGTCGAAACTTTCATATACACCAAAAACCGAGTAGCTCATAGTTCCGTTAGTTGGCGGACACCTTTTGAGGCCTTCAATGGCGTAAAATCCACTATTAAACATCTTCAGCCATTTGGTAGAGCATGCTTTGTTCACATACCGGAAGCTAAGCGTACTTCAGGCTGTAAGCTGCTACCAAGGGCTGTAAGAGGTATAATTGTAGGATAAACCAAGGTGCCACATCATTACTGTGTTTTCGTTCATGAATATGGTAGTGTAGTTGTCTCAGCTGATGTCAAATTTCCGCCACATGTGGATGAAAAAAATAGCACCAATTCTGGTGTCAATTATTCAAACCAGCGACTTCCTATCACTACTTTGTTACCACCACAATCAGTTGTTCTGGATAAAGTGTTTACTTCAAATGAACGTCCAAATACAAATTGTGCAAGTAATATAATTCATACGGTCGAGCATAATCCATACCAACAAGTGTCAGAAGCCGCACCTTCAAATGACAATCCCTTAAATGTTGCGGAAATTACTCCACATTCCCATTCATCTGATTTTAACTGCAATGCTGAAACGCTCAGAAGATCCAACCGCACTGTACGACCTTGTGTGTTCGATGACACGATTACGGGGGAGTGGTGGAAAAGATCTCGTGTACATTCTTCACCTCGTCTACCTGAATCAATCAATATGATTGATGGTATCAAAGAAGAAAGCGCATTGATTAGTATTTCAGATGTCAGAGAACCAAAGAGTTACAGTAAAGCAAAAAGCTCATCTCAATGGTCTGATTGGGAGAAAGCCTTTCAGGATGAAATGGCATCTCTACAAGAGAACAATGTGTGGGATATAGTTCCAAGACCAAAAGGGCGGAAAGTTGTTAATGGTAAATGGGTTTGCAAAGTCAAGGGAGATGCTGAAGGTGAAATCGAACGATTTAAAGCTAGATATGTTGCAAAAGGATTTTCCCAAGTTCAGGGACTCGATTATGATGAAACCTTTGCTCCAGTTGTTCGGCTTGAGTCTTTACGATTGCTCCTAGCTATATCCGCAAATAAAGGATGGAAACCTAGACAACTCGATATTAAAACCGCATTTTTATACGGTATATTAAAAGAAGAAATTTATATGGAACTTCCTGAAGGGTACAGGATAGATAACCATGTGGCTCGCCTTAATCGGTGTATCTACAGACTGAAGCAATCACCCCGAGAATGGTATTTCAGATTGGTTGATTTTATCAATCCGCACGGTTTTGTTTCTACCTTTTTTGACCCATGTGTCTTAATCCATAATACTGGCAAACTCATAATTGCTATATACGTGGATGATTTAGTACTATTTGGTGATCAAGGAAAACTCATGGATGACATGGTCAACCTTCTCAAATCTGAATTCAAGGTCAATGACATGGGCACACTCCATTGGATACTTGGCATTCAAATTGAGTACTCAAATGTAGGTATCAACTTGTCTCAGACCGCATACATTGATAGAGTCCTGAATAGATTTTCTATGCAAGATTGCAACCCAGTCTCCACGCCCATGGAGTCAAACCAAAGACTCATGGTAGCAGCAAATGGAGATACTAGGGCCAATGCCACTCTGTATCAGCAAATAATCGGATCTATAATGTACATCGCGACTGGAACTCGCCCTGATCTTGCGTATACAGTCACTCATCTCTCACAATATAATTCGGACCCATCATCAACTCATCTAGGAGCAGCAAAACGAGTACTTCGATATTTAAAGGGAACCAGAGATCTTAAGCTAACATGCAAGTTTCAATCTCCCCTGGTACTCAATGGTTTTTGTGATGCATCATACGGAAATTGTCTTGACACTCGACGAAGTTTTGCTGGCTATCTCTTTCAGCTAGGAAATTCTACGTTTAGCTGGAGGTCTAGAAAGCAGCATACTATAGCTCACTCAACTTGTGAAGCGGAGTATATGGCTATCTCTCTTGCCACTAAACAATTCTTTTGGATTGTGCGTGGTCTTCATCAGCTTGTTGACAAAGATATACCAGCAGCTTTGTTTACGAACAACAATTCAGCTATTGATATTGCTCACAATCCAAGATTGAGTGATGCTACAAAGCACATTGACATTGCTTATCACTTTACTAGAGAACGGATTGATGATGGATCGCTTATCTTGTTACATTTTCTATCAGCTGAAAATTTGGCTGATATATGTACAAAGGCATTACCGAAACCGAGATTTAATCACTTGTGCACCCATATCTTTGGTACAAAGTGAGGAGGAGTGTTGAACTGATTGCTATCATGAAACAAGTAACGTCCAACTTTGGATGTGATAGTCGTTTGCACTCACGTAGATCTGCACGTACTAATCTTTCCATAAAGTTGTGAGGCTGGTAAATACGCAAAACCGTATTAACACAAATCACTAGATTTCTGTTTCTTTAGATAGATATTATATATTTTAGCGATCTGTTTTCTAAGCTGGAGTAATAAAGAACTCCACAGCTTACGATTAACAGCCTCTTACATTCCATAATCTGCAAGATCGTGATAAGTGCCTAATCAGTCTTAACAAACTGTTGCTAATCCCTTCCAAATTTCTACAGTATCTATCATCAACTATTGCTTCAATATCAAGCTAGTTAGGCTACAACATCTTGAAACAGCGGGGTACTTATGACTGCAGAGGAATATATGTATCTTAGAAAATTGCAGTTTTGATAACATAGAAGAAATCGAATCTTTTTACCTCTCCATACTTATTTTCCATATACTTGTGATTTCACACCTTTATACTCTTTCTAAATCTACTTCTTGAAAAGGCAGGAACTTTTCTAACCCTTGATTTCAATCATTCCCTCATATTTTCCCTCTCTTATTGTCAGAGGTTGTAAGCTACTTAGTCATGTGACAGGGGTTTGAGCCACACTGTGGCGTTAGATATTCTGGCTGTTTCTCTGTAGCTCTACAAACTTCTTTATTATCCCATTCTAGAAATATGTTTATGGGCCACAATGATCTGGGGAGTTCTGGTGGATTCTATGGTGTTCTATGGTATTCTATGATGCCCCTTGTTGTTCTATTTACCTGTGCAGGAGTTCTAGATGGTTCTTTCAGTGGCTTGTTGGACCATGTCCTAAAATGTATATATAGCTGTCCTTACTGTACCTCTGAAGTCTTCAGATCAGAGTCTTGTATTTATCTTTACTTTTTGAAGAATCTGTTTGAAATCTGAATCCTATCGATTACACCACCATTGTGGTTACTGTTCTTCTGGACCATTGATATTGATATTGTCCTTGTTATTGTTATCGTGTTTACTGCTGTTGTTAGTGTTATTGTTATTGTTATTGTTATTGTTATTGTTATTGTTATTGTTATTGTTATTGTTATTGTTATTGTTATTGTTATTGTTATTGTTATTGTTATTGTTATTGTTATTGTTATTGTTATTGTTATTGTTATTGTTATTGTTATTGTTATTGTTATTGTTATTGTTATTGTTATTGTTATTGTTATTGTTATTGTTATTGTTATTGTTATTGTTATTGTTATTGTTATTGTTATTGTTGCTGTTACTATTATTTTTGTTGCTTATCTATCATTGCCTTAGTTACTGATATTGGTACTTATTTTCTATTGACAGCGTTGTCTTTGGTATTAATCCTGCACCGTTCTGACACTTATATCCCCAAAATCTGACACCATAGTCTCTGTTACGGGCTGCGCCTGAGCCTCAATTGTTGATCATGTGTGATTGTCTTACCAGGTGTATGATTTGGGAACATACTTATGTGAAGGCAGCTAAGTATAGTTTATGGGAATAGATGTGTGAGGTAGTGATACTTGAGAAATGTGTATCTAAAGAGGATGAGAATAATACTCTACACGAGGGTGACCTGCTGCCTATTTATACCCAAATAATGTCCGTGAGTCAATAGTGCAAACAGGGCGAGCATACACACCCGTGAGCTCCGGATCTCGCCTAACACGTCCCGGCACTCTAGCCTGACTGTGGCAGCATCATCCCTTCCATGGTCTGCTGATCTGTTCCTCCATGCCCACCGATGCTAAGCACAACAGTGATGGGTTACTAATCACGAGTCATGTGATATTAAGTGTTGCTATAATCACTTCAATGATGGTTACAAGGGCTACTCTGGCAAAGTACACCTACCCCTAGTTTTAACAACAATGGCCAACGTCAATCTACGAGTTGTATCCGTTACAGAACGTATCAGGAAAAAGGCGTCACGTATGGGAAATACGTCGTGCAGTGTAGAGTTACTTGGATCTCATGAATCTCCTTCCTGACTAATTTAGAAATCCAGATAGTAGATACACAGCATCACGGCCAGCTTACTTTGTGATATTGTTTTGGTGATAGCCCATTACAGTTTCCTGCATATCTAGACTACTTGTGGGTGGGTTTTGGAACTAGATCGCGCATATAGAGATTGAAGTTAATCTATAAACTCCTATCCTCTAGCATTACGACGCAGCATTTGAACGCAGACAAGTCACGACTCAAGGATGAGAATCCCTCTGCTTGCCCGCAAATTATAACGCAGAAAACGGATACAAAGGTCTTTGTCTGTATGAGTAAAAGGAGGTCTTTTATTTGGAATCGGTGGACATTTATTAACTTATCCATAAGAATAGGCCGTAGCTACATTCTATTGCGCTAAGCCTTATTTGATGCACAGCCTGCTAATCGACTCACCGGATGATCGGCGAGCCTTGTAATTGGTTCTGAGTTGACAGACCTTCATCATATTTTACCAGATGATTCAATTCTAAAAATTGGCAATGGGCAGACGTGATATTGCAAAGCTCACTTCACGCATCAAATATAATCTAAGGCTTGAGAGGATGTAATTTTGTATACTTTATATCACAATTAAATCTATGTCACATATTGTGGCTATAGGTAATCTGGCTTGATATTGATTATTTAGTGTTTTATCATTAAATTCATTGCCAGAGGTTGCAGCTCTTTCAACTACCTATGTCCCAAATGTAAGTATCGTAGCTGTCATAGCCTCTGGCTGGTCTATCTGCCTGACCCTCCATATTTTTGATAGCAATTTGCCAGAGGATTGTTCACTAGTTGTTTTTGGCTCATAGAAGTCTCCATGGACTTTTAGCTTAGATATACCTGAGGCTGTTGTTGAGCGAGAAGCCCTATGTTATAGTTATGAGCTTACGGAGGACAGGATGTTGGCTACTGAATCTGTTGCAGTATACACAGAGGATGGTGTATACTGATGATGGCTGTATACACAGAGGATGGTGTATACTGATGGTGAGAATAGATATAGAATGAATACTGTATGCGTATTATAATGAATGATCTGATAATCTGCCTAATAATATGATGAGAGAAAGATATGTCTTATATACATTAAGATTATAGTTGCACACCGTCCCATTACTCCTGATCATGACCTCTGGAATCTTCTAGCATCTACTTGTGTTCTCTATAGAACAGAGTCGATGCTTCTGCTGACTTCCATGAGGTTCCATGTACTTCCATCTCATCCAAGCACAATTATCATTACTGATACCAGCACCTCAGCCGAGCCAGCACAACACCCTAATAGTAAGAGGTATCCTTGTTTTAGAATGACAATCCTCATTATTATCTGCAATGTCTCCTCTTTTTCTCTCGAGCCGTTTTGGTGATATTATTAGAAGATTAGCATACGTTGAAGATGAAAGGAGCTGTATTTTAAACATAGATTCACCTTGATTTTGACCTCGATCATGCCCCCCTTACTCGAAAAGGCTCACGACTTTTTTCCTGTACAGTTTGCGCGAATTGAGAAGGATGACGTCTTGATGATAACTATGCTTCCCTAGGTAATTCCCTCAACGCAGCCCGATATCGACCCCGTGTGGGAATTACTCTGGGATCTATAATGTCAATTCTAATATTAGCATCCAAATTCTGGCTATGATTGAACCACCAATGTTGGTGTATGTCAGCTTTACTTCGCTGACTCTTTGCTCGAAGAAAGCCGAAAACTTTATGACAACATGACAGTCCGTATGCGAATCGTAAAGTGCATGAGCAAAAGGTCGCCCTGATCTGATACTTTTCGGATCTCAAGAACCAGCTTCTGTAAAGCAATATTATGAATATGCCTGATTAAATTAGCCGACATGGAATGTGTAAAAGTATGGCTGATATTATCTTATAATTCATCCTTGTAGATTGTTGGACAGTCTACCGGGCTTGCTGTAAAGCCGCGGCGGCTCGAAGAAAAGACTGCTCCAAACGTTTCTTTCGCGTATGAGACTTTGGTAGTAATTAGGTTCGGGCTAGCCCAGTCGGGACAAACGGTTCCTATTCAATAGTTGCTGTCGACCTTCTTGAAAGATTGTGCAACGTCTTGTTAATTACTATCCTATTCTGACCATATTCTAAGATAAACACTTATCCTCGACTCTCCCGCACAGTCATTTTTGAATACTCCTCAGTATTATCTTGTAAACCCCTCGCACTTCCGCTGTGTGGCAGGATCATTAGTGTTATGGTGGAGCTTTTTTTGGTCTTGGGTTTTACTGTCGCAATAGATGGCTGTTGTGCAGCCCAAAACAGCAGGAGCTTATCAAATACACCAATTAAATCATAGGAAGAGCATCGAAGATATGCCCACATTGTTGAATGATATCCTTCCATGGTGGATGTCACAGTATCTCCAACGTGTAGATGCTTGTCCACCCAAAAGCTTAAAAGTTTTTTTTTCTAGATTAGCCAGGTTTGTTTGACATGACAATATTCCTCTAAAGGTGCAATAGACTTTAGATTGGCGACTGCTTGATAGTATGTTTCTTTCGAGGTAGCATCAAGTACAATATTCTACGGCGAAAGAAATTCTATGAACACAAGGCTTCGTGAATGAGAACTCCCTTGCCTTGCTGGTGGTGGAAAGTATCTTTATGATTTTTCCAAGAATTTCATGTTTACATGCCAGCGACAAAGCAAGCGTGGTGTTGTGGAAAAATTTATCTCTAGCATTTCACCAGGGCAGATTCTCTATCCGTGTAAATAGATAAGGGGGAAACAAATTCCCTCGGTAGCCATTATCTTTTTTAAATGAACAAGTACCCAGTCATAATCGCTTTCTTTCTTGCCAGAGAGAAAAAAAGACCGGGTTGGATTAATTTTTTTCAACCAGTAACTCCACAAATATTAAGCAATGGCATGATGAAACTATTAGATTTATAGGTACAATCCATGAGAAGAACGTCTGGATAATTTTTCCATGATAAAAGTGATTGAGGGTGAGGATACATAAGTATTGCAAGAGACCTATCATCGCTCGTTTCACATTTTGGATTGAATCCACAGGCTTGGAGTTTTTGAAGTAGCCATTGTAATGAAGTCATTCAACCAAGCTGGTTTGCCTTTTGTCAGGAAAGCCTCTACTATATAATATATATATGGAGATTGCCAGTTCATAGTGTTCTATGATTATGGTCTGGCCTTTTAGCTGAGTGGTGATGCATCTATCTCGTGTATCATGCAGGATGGCAATCTTTAGCCTGACACCCACCTCATGTCCCCTGTCTCCAGCCTCGCTGATTACATACCGCTCATGACATCTTTGCTATTGTATAATATATGAAGTATCCTTCCAAGTAGATTAAACCTTTCCCTAGTGCTGAAAGCGCTCATAATTTGGCCAATTGAGAGGCCAGCTTTTGAAGATAGAAGTTTTCCCTCTCGTATTAGTTCCGGTAGTGCCGCTGCTCGATGGGCTGGATAAGCTTTACTCGAGATATTTACACCAAGATTTTATGTACTTTTGAAGGTTATTTCCAAATGCTTATTGTTGTTGAGTTTTATTGTGATCCCAAATTGGCATCCACACTTCTAGCTTCCAGTTTGTTATGGTTTGGAGGAAATTAGCTTGGGCGTAATTTGCGGGAACAATATTTAATATTTCTTTCTGTAAGGAGGAAATCTAGATACAGGAATTTGCGTTCGACTTATACTACACATTGCTCTACTTCCTGCCTCAACATATCCCTTCCCATCCCGTGCTATCGCGTCATTATAGTTGAGAAAAATGCCATCTCTAAAATTCTGCCTTACACCTGTTGAATGGGGATTATTGCTTATGTCATAGAGCACATTACCACCAATAGTGGTATTGCCCGCACGGTATTTGACGCTCTCCCTAGATCCCGATTGGCCCGGGAACGTTCTGTCAATTGTGGGTCCATCAATTGTAGATACGTCAATTGCAGGCCCCTCACGCGCTCCTGTTATCTCTGTGGGTCTGATTTGAGGGGTAGAAGTTCCGGGTATGATCAACCCCACGTGGACCTTTGAGTTCATCAGAGAGGCTTGTGTTGAATAACGCGAGCTACAGGCTACATCCGGACTATTGGCCATTACACAGTTCTATCTCTCTGCTTTGATTTTGATGTGATTTTAAGCTTTTCTTGATGAATTTTAGGCTCGTTATCGCAGTTAAAACAAGTATAAGACCATTTGTAACTCTAGTCTTGTTTTTTTAAAAGTTCGGGAAGGCAAATCCTCCAATATTAGCCTGTGCCTTGGCCCACGAAACTGCCTCTGCTTCAGAATTAAATGTAGGGGTGTTCACGGGGAATGAATTATATTCCCCACCAAGAAATCAAAGTGATAGAAAGTTACCCATGATAAGTCTAGGTATATGTAGGGTATCAGGGGCAATTAGTTTTGTTGGTCCAAATTACCAGTGTCTTACGATGATATAACTTATTCTACTCTATGTTTATGATCTAGGGAAGTAAATAGACGCATCTTGGGTCATGTGACATAGCACTAGCACCAACAGTTTTACTCGCTTGTAGTATTGCAGGCAGTCACCATATCCCCCCAGGGATGGGGCTTTAGTTATAACTAGCGCCCAGTAGACACAAAAATAAATAAATAAATAGCATTGCAGGCCTAAATATTGTAACTAATTAAATAAACTTAGCGCTGTCTGGTGACAATATTTAGCTCTGCAATACTACGTGCAAGTAAGGTTAATTGCCCCTGATAGCCTGTAGGTGAGCAAGGTAATGACCAATGCGGAGTAAAGTCATGAATTACTTTGGGTATCTCTAATTTAAATTGGGTTAGAAAGTGTGATGGCTACTTAAATGAAGTATGAATGTTATGAAGTCAAAACGTTGAAGCGTCAAGACAAAGTTATAGGTTTCATAGAATGTAATTGGGTCGAATGGTGCAGTGGTACACTGTCCGGGTGTCATGTGTAAATATGCTTCACTTATTCTAAGAGTCAGTGTCAAACGGCAATGACTAGGCGAATTAGCGAGTCATTTATTTCAAGATAATTTTGAGTCATTTAGGAGATTTCGGGCAAAGGAAGGGTTAACGAGCCAAGTGTTAGACTTAACAACTTGAGAGCTTTGTACGAAAACGAGTATGGTGATAAATGATGAGAGGTATAAAGTCTATTATTTACATTTCACTTGCAGATAGTGATCTGCACAAACGCCGGACATATTAATTACCCTGTGTCAATCTTTGGGAATGTTAGGAATGTAAAAGGCTCCTGGTGTTAGGATTGATTTAACGGGAATTGGTTAGCTTGGACAGTGATGTGAAACGTGTACACATAGCTGACTCTGGACCTCACTTAAATGATGATGTTTCCGAGAATATTCACAAAGCCCATACCTTATTTCCTATGTTGTTGACCTATTACCAAAGGCCTAACCCCTTAGTTTATCCCTTCTCGCCTTTATCTCTATCACGACAGGCGACAGTACACTTCAAGTTGTTGACTATCATCAAGGCTCTGAGTCAGGACCTTACAAATCTTAAAATCTATAGATAATGTAATTTAGGAAGAATACACACATCTACATCTTCTTCATCTTACATGTCATTAAATAACCGCACAGGACAGTCTTACCATTTCCTGATACAGGGCCTTTCTCCCAAGTAGAGATTGGGTAGCTTGGACACATGCCCCACTTGAAACAGGGAAAAGCTTGTTAGAATCCAGTGTCGCCATACACCACATCTCTCGCGGTGATACCTTATTCATAGAACAAAAAGAGCATACCCAGATGATCATAAGCTTTTTTCTCGCTTTTCCCAGCAATGGATATTGACAGGAGAAGTTCCATGCCAACAGGAGTTGTCCTCATAGCGGTTTCTGCAAATGAAATTCGAGTATGAGTGTACTAAAAGTCAAACAGAGTCATTCTGCAAAATACACATAACTTGGGTGATCATTCTCGTCATAGCCCCAGGATGCATTCGCAGGATTGATTTTTAAAAAGTTAGGATGTAATTGTTTGGGAGCTATTTCCTCATTTAAGAATGCTTTGTTTGTCTATTTACACATTCTTCTGTTACTAGGCCGACGATATGACTAATCGCAGAAAATTTTTACGACAAAATTCTGGTTTCGGTTTAGCGTACTGGTATTTCCCAAATGTGATCTGGAATTTAACAATGACTTGAGAGTAGTGCTAAGGCGCGTACCCTTGCAAAAGGTGACGACTTTTTAAAGGACAAAAATTTTGAAAATTATCTTTTGATACATGTCTGAACTCGCAAAGCATGACTTCAACTAGCATTCACATATCACTAGAATATCAACTATTAGACAGAGAAAGAGTTAAAAATCCGGATTTTTCTCAAACCTTGGAAAACAAGATGCAGTAAACATTATCAGGATACAAAAGTATTCAGAAATGGACTTTTTGAAGTTTGATCGCAAAGAAATAAAATTAATCTGTATACATATAAATATGCTTGGTCGACATCAAAACAGATTTTCCAACGGTTGTGAAGGATGATGTGGTCTACTCGACATTTAACAACAAATTGATTTCCTCGAGTACATGAGTTCAGACAAAATAAAATAAAACTAAATAAAGATGGAAAACTCGACAAAAGGGATAATCAGAAACTTCAAATTCATCTACGAAGCCTTGTCACGTTCATTTGATAACACACATTCATACTCCAAGATTCTGGTTGCCATAATTCAATTTCACTAGCGTCTTAACAAAAAAATGCAAGATCCCCTCATCAATCTTTAAACTCTCAGTCGTGAACTCTTAGCTTGTCATTTGTGGATTGTTAAGCCCATAAAATACCACGCCTCATCCTTCATGCCAAATCATTATGACTGGTCTGCATCCCCTCAGAACCCAGAGATTGCCAATCCAAATTAGAATCTTGCCAGCCCAAGCTTATCACCGATACCTCTTCTTCCGGGAAAGTGTTTGATGAGGAGAGATACCAGTCGGTAGGCAAGCAAGGGCCGTTGGGAGGAATTGTGTAGTTCACCTCCAGGTCCTGGAAATTGAACAGCTCGGGGGTGACAAACAGGGTCATATTCTCAGGCTCCGGATTCAAAAATAAAGGGTTCTCCGAAATCTCTGGCTCATTGCCTGGCGCGTGATATGATGGACCGAAGATGCTTTAAAAATTAGTTAAATCGATAATAAAATGACCACAATCGTCAATGACTTACATTGCAAAGGCAGGATCTGTGATGGAACCAAGCTGGTTATAATGAATTCAATTGATTAATTAACTATACAGAGGAAAGCTATGTTAGACTTAGATTAAATATAATATATACATGTCTGTACGCGTTAACGTGTCCACACGTGATAGTACAGTTGCTTAGGTAACCACCTAAGCCCAGTCCAACAGTCGAACTGTAACATCATCCCCCCGCTTTACTTCGCCGTTTATCCCGTAATGGGGGCCCGTTGCATGATTCAGCTAAGCCCTATTTACTTTCCCATCTGTCCAAGGCTTCTGTTTCTTGAACATTAGTGAATGATGTCCACTCTGGCTTCGGATAACCGCTCCACTTAACAATTGCTTGCCGCTCACCTCTCCAGGTTCTGCATTGTAATATTTCATCCACCAGGTACTATTCTTCGCCTAGTTCGTTACTGCTTGCCACTGGTCCGGGCTTCTCATCTTCAATTTTCTGTGAAGGTAACGGATTGTTATCAGCTGGTAAAAGCAGATCCACGTGAAATCGATTATGAATTTTCCTGAGGACATTTAGTTCTACAACATCAGGAGAAATTATTCTGGTAACAGTGTATTTTGCGTGTTGCCACCCTAGTTTCTTTGATGGCTGACCATCCAATTTAATATTGCAGAGTAGAAGCCAAACTCTATCTCCTACGACGTAACGGGGTGCTGGTTGTCGTCTTTTGTCAGCTTGCTCTTTAGTGCGTAGCTGTACCGCTGCCATCGCCGCTTGCATGAATGTGGTAATTTGATTTAACTTTTCAACAAAGTTTTCTGCTCTTTCTTTTTCTGTTGAAACTGGCACTAACGAGTCCGGGGTAACTGTCTGTATAGGACTCAAATGATATCCGTGAGTTGCATAGAAAGGACTTACACCCCCTAAAGACATAACGTCTTGATTATTAATTGCTAGCTGAGCTGCGTAAAGACATTCGGACCAGTCATGTTGAGTATATGCTACATATGCCCTCAGGTACGTCTGAACTTCTTGGTTTGCCCTCTCCGTTGCCCCGTCAGTTTGTGGGTGATATGCAGAGATTAATCTTTGCTTCATTCCTGCTAGTTCAGATAAGCGTCTCCAAAACTTACTTGTCCAATTAGAGCCACGATCGCTCGTTATTGCTCTTGGGAATCCATGAAATTGCCAGTGACAATTTAAGAATCTTTCTGCACAGGTCTCAGCATCCATTTTGTCCATAGCTTCGAGGGTGACAGATTTCAAAAGTCTATCAGTTATGACCATAATATTTTTAGACCCATTAGATTCTGGTAGATCTACCATAAAGTCGATTGAGAGCTCCTGGTGAAATCTATCTGGAATTGGTAATGGTTGCAGAAGCCCCTGTTTTTGGTGTCTCCATTTTTAGGAACGGCCACATACATGACAGTTTCTACAGAAACGTTTTACCGCATTACTTATGCCTGGCCAAAAGTATTCCCCTGCTACTTGTGCCAATGTCGCATCTCTGCCTGGGTGGCCTAAGCTAGGCGCATCGTGAATATTCTGAATTATTGCGGTCGTTAATGGTTCATACATTGGCACCCAGATTCGCCCTTGATAACGAAGTATTCCACTTTCTTGATCAAATGTTGATGACGCAATTGTTGCCTTGAGCGGTTTCGGTTCGTCTGAGCCCTCTATCTGTACCTTAAGATCCCTAGGCCATGCACGCTGCTCATTCTGCACTGCTTCGATAATTTGCCTAAAGTTTTGGTCCTGCCTAATTGCTTGATTCCATAGAGATTGGAGGTCTTCGTTTATAAAAATATCTTGGCCCTCTGCTACCTTCATATTCTCAAGCCATAGCTTAGTAATACTTAATGGATTTAAGAGTTTTCGTTCTCGGCTCGAAAGACGAGGGTCTCCTTCCTTGGGCTTGTCTTGATCCCTCCGCGATAGTGCATCTGCACGTTCATTCTCTGATCCTTGACAATATATAAGGTTGTATCTAAACCTTGACATAAACTCTGCCCAGCGCACTTGTCTCTCTGTTAATCTTCGAGAGGTTAAAAAATATTCCAAATTCATTGGTCGGTCATTATTGTGAAGGTCCTTGCAAGACCTCTCAATTCGGCATCCCACTCTTTCATGCACGAGACAACTGCCAATAATTCTTTATCGTGTATCTCGTAGTTCATTTCGGCTCCTGAAAGCTTCCGTGAGTGGTATGCTATTGGTAACCATGGACCTTTTCCGTGTCTTTGAGGTAAACAGCCCCCTAGAGCATATCTAGAACAGTCCGCTTCTAGTAAGGTTTCTCTATCGGGATCCCATTGTGCTAGAGCCGGCTCTAAGATAAATTTCTCCTTTAATGTTTCGAACGCTTCTTTTTGTGCTGATTCCCTCCTCCAAAGGGTACCCTTGCCAGTTAGGCTTGTTAATGGTGCGCAAATCCTGGAAAATCCATCAATGAATCCCCGGTAAAAGTTCGCAAACCCTAGGAAGCTTCGGAGTGCTTTGACTGTAGTTGGAGGCTTCCACTTTGAAATTGCTCTTACCTTGGCCAGATCCATCCTAACTGAAGAGGTTGGACCTTCTGCTGATATGATAAAGCCTAGGTACTTGGTCTTCTTGACACTGAATTCATATTTATTGATGTCTAAGCCTAAGCCAGCTCTCAGCAGCTTTTCAAGAACTAAATTCACATGTTTATTATGCTCTGCTAGATGACCATCTGTGTAAAAAAGTATGTCATCAACGTATGCTAAACAGAAATCGTCCAGATGGTCTCGCAAGATTTAATTTATATACCTTTGGAACAACACAGGGGCACCATTTAAACCAAATGGCATTACTAACCATTCGAATAGCCCAAAACGTGTGCGAAACGCAGTTTTCCATTCATCACCTTCTTTTATGCGTAACTTATGGAAAGCAGCGCGGACATCTAGTTTCGTGAACCATTTGGCTTTGCTTAGTCTTGCGAGTGTTTCTTTGATCAGAGGTTGTAAAAATATTGTATGCGCTATTGAGGAATATCTTAACGCGTGTCAGGCTTGGTGTTTCACTGTATATCAAGTTGGAACAATTTGGTGGCTGTAGAGAGGAGTAAAGTGGGAGTTGTTTATTACTCCCACCCCAAACTATAGCCCTAACTATATACAAAATTATCTAATAAAACTAGTTGGTGATTGTGTGTCAATACGGACTAGCGTATAATATGACATACAACGGTCAAAGCGCAGAATGATAACCAGAGTGGTAATGTCTCTACAAGTTACATTCCTTGCAGATCACACCAATTAGTAGAACTAATTTCAACACTTGTTACTAGAGCCCCATCCCATCGAACGCTAGCGAATACTGTAGAACACCCAAAATACCGTCGATTGAAAGAGAATTCCATAGAACTATGCAATGCCTGGAATTCAATTGTTGTTAATAACAATCAACAGGAAAAAACCAACAATAATATCAATATTAAGTAATTAGTGACAATCAGCAAAATAATTTATCAACGTCATTGAAGCCATTGATGAAGATCAACAAAATGCATGAATACTCACACCAATTAATTAAAGACAATATGTGAATAAAATTTATGCAAAAGAACTAAATGAATTCAAGCCGAAACGACTAGCTTCAGCGGGCCATTCTGTGACAGCTTCTTCCTCATTTTGTCTTTCCCTTGGGAAGACTACATCCATTATCTCACCTCAGATCTCGTTATCAATTTTACCTCCTTCACCAGTGCCCCACGGAACGCATATTACCCTCTCTCTCAGATTACGTTGCGTGTAGCGTCCCTTTCCCCGCGGTATCAACTCGCCTGTCCATTGCTGTTTACGAAAAGGGTCAGAAGGCGGGTATAAAGATTTTGGGGCTGTCACAATTGTGTCCGGCACAATTGTTAGGTGGGTCGGGGCGATCTCGGCCACGTGGTTTCGGGAGGATGCGGGGACAACAAGTGGGATGAGGATAGTGCGGATGCTAGTGGAGGCTAGCGGGCACGACGGGTAGTTCAAGGGTTTAGATTTTGACAGAAGACAAAGCGTGAGAATCCTAATACCCAGCGCTCCTACTAACTATATACATTGCTCATTGTCATGACTCAGAATATACAAATAAGACTAGCCGTATCAGGTGTGAGAGAACGCGAAACCTGGGGGTGTGCTGATCAGTGAAGACATGAACAAAATGTAGAGATTATTCCCACTCGAGCAAGACAAGATTAAACCAAACTTAGATCAAACAGTAACAGTAACAATTATCCTCTTTCATGACATCTGAGAAACAGTCTTCTTACAGAGGCCCAGCATTGAATTGGTGGCTAGATTCTTTAAATGAAGACGGAGGACTCCATTCAGACAATTCTGGAGGGTTTATGTTGTGCGGCACGGATGAGGACGCAACGTAATCTCAGAGAAAGGGTAATCGGCGTTCCGTGGGGCACTGGTGAAGGAGGTAGAATTGATAACGAGATCTGTTCTGATCTTCACTTACAATCGGGATCACCATATCACTATCAAATAATTGGTTATTCCCAATTGGTTGATCACTAGTGTCGATGTATCCACGTTATTGATTGAACCACCCATAGATCTGAGTTAAGTTGTTGAGTGTATTTAACACTAGTTGAAGAAGCACATATCAGCCTGGCATGTATATAGCTATCTCACCTTCCACCTGTAACTAGTTATTGAATCTATCTTCTCTATTCTCATCTTACACACATTACTAAGTAACCATTCTCCGTCACTCTACAGTCAGTCACACATAGTCCCCACATATCCAAAATAAAACAGGTTATGAGCCAGGTTAGCAATTTGTCCAATTTAACAAAAACTGTAACAGGTTAGTGTTTTACTTAGTATGTGTGGGAATAGTGGATGGTGGAGCAGAAGAATGGAAGACAGCTACTTAGGAATATGTGTGTGTAATAAGTGGGTATTAGAGTTAATCGTGAGATAGAATCAGATAATTAGATACAGGTGGAAGGTGACCTAGCTATATACATGCCAGGCTGATCTGTGATTCTAAAATCCGTGTTAGGTAGACTCAACAACTCAACTCAACTTGTTGGGTGGCTTGAACAATGGCGTGCATACATCGACGTTAGTGATCAACCAATTGGGGATGTCCGATTCACGGGTAATGATGTGGCGATCTCCAATCGTAAGTGAAGATCAAAACAGCTAGTGCCTATTGGGATTATGTTGACGCGTTGCTGACACTAGTCTGGTCACGAGGTTTGCTTAATAGTACTAGCGTTATAAAACATGTATATCAACTAAGATGGACCTTCTACAGTTTAGCTATCTAGAATAAAAAAATTAACAGCTTGTAACCATTGACTTGCGTGTACCTCGCCCTTTGGTCCCTTCACATATCATTTTATTCTCGTATTCGTTCCTCAAGGAAACATCAACCTTCTGGACACTATTTTGCGACCGGAGTCTCGCAACCACTTATTTTAATATCATGGCTAGAGTCCCATGAGCACTCCAGGCCACCTTAAAATCTAAAGATGACGGATAGTATTCCACCTCCACAAGTCGAGGTTTAAAACCAGGATCACAATATGGACGACAGGGATCTTCCGCCTATTTTAGGGGGAGCGAAGGAAGCGGTATGGCCTATGTCAGAATGGTGCAGGATTAATATCAAAGACAACGCTGTCAATAGAAAATAAGTACCAATATCAGTAACTGAGGCAATGATAGATAAGCAACAACAATAATAGTAACAGCAACAGCAACAATAACAATAACAATAACAATAACAATAACAATAACAATAACAATAACAATAACAATAACAATAACAATAACAATAACAATAACAATAACAATAACAATAACAATAACAATAACAATAACAATAACAATAACAATAACAATAACAATAACAATAACAATAACAATAACAATAACAATAACAATAACAATAACAATAACAATAACAATAACAATAACAATAACAATAACAATAACAATAACAATAACAATAACAATAACAATAACAATAACAATAACAATAACAATAACAATAACAATAACAATAACAATAACAATAACAATAACAATAACAATAACAATAACAATAACAATAACAATAACAATAACAATAACAATAACAATAACAATAACAATAACAATAACAATAACAATAACAATAACAATAACAATAACAATAACAATAACAATAACAATAACAATAACAATAACAATAACAATAACAATAACAATAACAATAACAATAACAATAACAATAACAATAACAATAACAATAACAATAACAATAACAATAACACTAACAACAGCAGTAAACACGATAACAATAACAAGGACAATATCAATATCAATGGTCCAGAAGAACAGTAACCACAATGGTGGTGTAATCGATAGGATTCAGATTTCAAACAGATTCTTCAAAAAGTAAAGATAAATACAAGACTCTGATCTGAAGACTTCAGAGGTACAGTAAGGACAGCTATATATACATTTTAGGACATGGTCCAACAAGCCACTGAAAGAACCATCTAGAACTCCTGCACAGGTAAATAGAACAACAAGGGGCATCATAGAATACCATAGAACACCATAGAATCCACCAGAACTCCCCAGATCATTGTGGCCCATAAACATATTTCTAGAATGGGATAATAAAGAAGTTTGTAGAGCTACAGAGAAACAGCCAGAATATCTAACGCCACAATGTGGCTCAAACCCCTGTCACATGACTAAGTAGCTTACAACCTCTGACAGCCCAAATGGAATAGAAGCCCGGCGTTGTTTCCACTTTATTTCGCCAGGTTAAAAATAAAGATTGCTGCAGATTACAAAAAGCTAGGGGGGAATGAAATCATCTGCCATTTAATCCTCGACACCATACCCGAGAGTAAACAGTAAAGAGTTTTGCACTGGCTCTTGAGCGGAGGACCAAATGGTGATTATGACGTCGAACTTTTTTTGGCCTTTTTCAAGGACAAATTCAAGAATAAGCTAGCCCTCCAAACTGCCGGCAGTGAGCTTCAGCGAATGAGAATGGGCAGCTCACAGGGTTTCGAGCTTTTTCTTGACGACTTCGAGCTGAAGCTAGCCCAATGCGGTGGGTTGAATTGGCCAGATGAAGATAAAATCATCCAAATAGACGAAGCAATAAATACAAAATTATCAAATGCTTTAATTGGCGTTGACCTTCCTGAAAAAGACTACGATGGATGGGTATCTCGAGTTCGGAAAACTGCGTCGCGCTTAGAGGCGTGTCTAGGATATATAACAGACTCAAGAACAGCGACAACATATCTCGACAGGCCAGCTGCCACCGCATTTGCTCCCCCTGTCGTGAAGAATCAGCTGGAAAGAAACGAGGCCAGGCTTCCACCTAAGCTGGACGGGGATGGCGATGTTCAGATGTCTGGGGTGAACCTAGTGTCCTTGATTAATGCCCTGGTTGGAAGAGCAAACAGCAGCACTTCATCAAGCCAACCCTCTAATAGAAACCGACAGGGTGAAGCTAGAAACCCAGGAGCCAAAAAGACGAGAGCAAAGTGGCTATCGAGGACAGAGACTAACGAACTTATCGCAGAAGGCAGATGCCTACGTTGTAGGAAAAAAGGGCATCTAGGGAAAATCTGTCCAACCTTCAGACCAGCGATTCGGCTGGCAGTAAACCATGCGTCTACCAGGTACAAGGAGGATATGAGTGATGAGTATGATAGTGCCCCAGAGTTACTGTCGGGAAAAGAATAGCCCCTGAGTCAAGTCGCACCCAGGGGAGGGAGGTTTCTTCTCGTGAAATAGAAAGAGTACTGAAAAGCATGGATAGCAAACCCTTCTACATAGACGTAATGCTAAATTCAAGCAAATGTATCCGATGTCAGGCGCTATTCTTGGGAGCGCGGGGCGAAGTCTAACAATA
The DNA here is from genome assembly GCA_028751805.1 of Podosphaera xanthii. Taxonomy (NCBI): domain Eukaryota; kingdom Fungi; phylum Ascomycota; class Leotiomycetes; order Helotiales; family Erysiphaceae; genus Podosphaera; species Podosphaera xanthii. The sequence goes on from JAPWIX010000004.1 coordinate 113,142, forward strand.
ACGACGCGGGGTATAGGAACACGATGAGGAACGCGACGGGCGTTCGGGACTGAAGGCGAATAGGGGATATGGAGGAGCACGAGGGGCACTCAGAGGATACAAATAGCAAGAGGTGACGGAAAGTCACTAGAGAGACAGGAGGACAAAAGTCGGGTTTGTCAAGATTACAACTAATCCTAAAGACAGAAAACAAAGCGTGAAGCTTCCAGAGCTAAGGGGGCGAATTACTTAAATACATACTTGAGAATCCGAAGCAAAATGAGGTGACACTAATATCTACGTCTGAGCCTGAGCCTGAGGCATCCAGTCTAGTCAGGAGAATCCTGACATCCGAGCATTTATTGACAGTGGATATTTGTGTTATTCTGCCTTTAGCGCCGCTCTAGTTCGCAAGTTGAATCTCCCGCGCATTCCAATTCCAGAACGTTCCTTAAAGCTGGTGGAGGAAGGTAAAATTAATAAATCTATATCGTACATAACTTGGGCCAACGTTGATATTGATGGGCACAAGTAAAGAATATTTGGTTACGTAATCGAAAAACTTGCTTTCCCTCTCATTCTAGGAGATACCTGGATGCAATATAACAATGTTGTCTACAGGGCAGGACCTCAAACTCTTCATATTCGGAGAACTGGGCAATACAGATTGGTTCGGGAAAGTGGCTGGATGGACTGCAAAAACAATGTAAGCGCCAATCTACTCTCTGCTAGTGTATTTATTGCCCAAGTAAAGCGCATTCGAAAAAAATTCTCATGTTCTTCTCGTAAAGCCCCCAAGGATAAGGATAATTTTTCGGGACAAAATTACCTGTCTCTAATTGGTGCTGTCTCAATGGGGGATATAGAAAAGGTCCTATCTAAGCTAGAGAAAAAGGACCCAGGCGTTAATAAAGAAATGGTAAAAATAAAATTGCCAGACAATTTGGCGGACCTCAAGGATATTTTTGACAATGACAATGGCCTTGCACTGCCACCCCATAGGAGAGGCAGAGATCACTCGATAGGGCTAAAGAAAAATAGTCAGGGGCGAGACTTGGATGTTCCCTGGGGACCACTTTACGGAATGTCTCGTGACGAGTTGTTGGTACTGCGGAAGACCCTCATAGATCTGTCAGGTAAAAGTTGGATTAGAGCAAGCAGTTCCTCTGGGGGAGCACCAGTACTTTTTGTTAAAAAACCAGGAGGAGGCCTTAGATTTTCCGTAGACTATAGGGCTTTAAACGCTATCACGCGCCAGGATTGGTTTCCTCTTCCTCTTTTTAGGGAGACTCTCAGGAACATTGCCAAGTCTAGATACTTCACAAAGGTCGACGTTCGCGCAGCATTTCATCGACTCCGTATAAAAGAAGGCGATGAATGGAAAACAGCATTTCAAACGCGATTCGGTCTTTTCGAATGGTTAGTTACACCTTTCGGACTAGCGGGTGCCCCGGCGTCTTTTCAAAGGTACATCAACAATACTCTAGACGAATTTCTAGATAAATTTTGTTCCGCATACATGGACAATGTACTCATCTACTCGGATGGCTCTCGTCATGATCACTTAGTAAAGGTTTGGCATATTTTAGAATGTCCAGGAAGGTCGGGTCTAAAGCTGGACATCGACAAATGTAAATTTGCAGTTCATGAAATTAAATATCTCGGATTTGTATTTACTGCGGGTGAAGGAATCAAGGTAGATCCTGGTAAGATTGAAGCTATCAAAGCATGGGAACCGCCAACGACCATCAAAGGTGTACGAAGTTTGGTCGGCTTCGCCAATTTCTATAGGGAATTTATTGAAAACTTCAGCCAAATAGCCGCTCCTCTCGTTGCACTAACATATAAAGACCAACCATGAAGATGGGATGAGCTGCAGCAAACCTCATTTGAACGTCTTAAAGAACTTTTCATCACTGCTCCAGTCTTAGCACACTGGAACCCAGATCAGAGTACCGTTGTAGAAGCAGACTGCTCTGGTTACAGTATGGGTGCTTGCCTGTCGCAGCTTGACTCAAAGGGAAGGCTACGTCCCATAGCATACTTCTCAAAAAAGTTATCGCCAGCAGAGAGTAATTACGAGATTCACAACAAAGAGCTTCTCGCCATTGTAAAGGCTCTAGAAGAATGGCATAGCGAACTCAATGGGGTCACCAAACCATTCACTATCTTGTCGGACCATAAAAATCTCCAGCATTTTATGACAACTAGGAAGTTGTCAGAAAGGCAAGTAAGATGGTCTCTGTTGCTCTCTTAATATAGATTCCAATTAAAGTTTTGAGCTGGAAATAAATCACAACGACCAGACGCCTTATCCCGACGTGAACAAGACATGCCGAATCTGCATGACAATGAGCGCTTGAAAAACCGGGAGATGCAATTATTTAAAGATAAATAGATGCCTCCGAAGCAGGGGGTGGATAGGAAAGCAGCCCATGTACTGAATAATTTAATAAACACAGCTCAACCTAAGGTCGTTGCCTGCTCATTTGAGGGTATACCTTTGGGACAGAAAATTTTTGAGGAAGTCGACCTGCAAAAGCTGTGGGATAAAGGCATAAAAGTTGACAAATCTCTCAAGATGTTGTACGAAGCAGCTTGTACGGATCAGCGGTCTTTCCCGCCTGGCTGCGCAGATTGGAAATTATCTAAGGCAGAATGTGAGCTTGATTCAAGAGGAGCTCTAAAATTTAGGGAAAGACTTATTATCCCAACTTGGGAACCCCTTCAAACGGCCCTCATCCAGAGAGCTCATGACTCTCATATCACGGGCCACCCAGGAAGAGATAGCACATTTGCTATCCTGCGCAGGGATTTTCATTGGCCTGGTATGTCACAGATGGTGCGAAGATTTTGCATAAATTGTGATGTATGTGGGCGTTCTCACTTGTGGAGAGAGAAACGAAAGGGTTTGCTAAAGCCTTTACCGGTCCCAGAGCGCTTCTACAGTTAGCTTTCAATAGATTTTATGACGGAACTACCTCAAAAAACGTCTGAAGACTCTAGATATCTTATGGTTATCTATGACAGGCTTCTTAAAAACGTGACTCTTGAAGCGATGACTACAATGGACGCCGACCGCTGTGCAGAGACCTTTGTACAGTGTCATTTTCGATTCCATGGCTTTTCCAAATTTATAACCTCTGATAGGGGCTCAAACTGGACTAGCGATTTCTGGACCAGACTCTGTCAACTTTTTAAAATCGAACAAAGGCTTTCAACAGCCTTTCACCCTGAAACGGATGGTACAACAGAGCGGGCTAATCAAGAAGTACAAGCCTACTTACGAGGCTTTGTTACATATGCTCAATACGACTGGCCTAAACTCCTACCAATGGCAATGCTAGCTATCAACAACAGGGAAAACTCTACCGGAATAAGTCCTTTCTTCTTGACTCATGGATATCACGTGGAACCTATCCAGCAAGTTAAACCTAAACAAGGATCGCGTTCTTCGCGTAGAGCAGAAATATTTGTAGATTGCCTGCGAGAAGGACAAGACTTCGCACAAGCAGCCATGGCGGTATCGCAGCAAAGAATGGAAGATAGTGCAAACAAACATCGTCAAACGGCAATTATGTTTAAAGTTGGTGATAAAGTGTGGTTAAATCTGAAAAATATCCAGACTCCACAAAAATCAAAAAAACTCTCGTAGTTGAATGCTAAGTACCAAGTCACCAAATTAGTCTCACCCCACGTAGTGGAATTAGATGTACCAAGCAATATCCATCCTCGCTTCCACGTGGATCTCTTAAAAATAGCCAATACAGATCCCCTACCATCTCAGCTTAGAGATGATTTGCAACCGCCACCTACGGCCGAATCTGGGGCGCCAGAGCATTTCGTGCAAAAATTCTGTCGGTCAAGGTCAAAGAAAGTGGGCAGAGGATTTCAGCGGCATGTCCTGGTAAATTGGGGAGGCTATCGAGACTTATCCTGGGAACCTCGAGAAGAATTTGAAAATACAGTCGCTCTGGATGTATTTGAACAGAAATTTGGCATAGGTGATGATGTTGGGGAGGAGAATACAGGTCCAACAACGGGCCCTAAGCCACGACTTGATAAGCCTGTAACTTCCGACATCACGCATCCATCAGGCAAAATTTGCCAAAAATCAAAACGTTTAAAAGAAAAATCAGTTCAAAAGGACTCAATCAAGTTTGGGTTTATTCAAGCAACTATAGAAAGGAGAGGGATAATGTAACAGGCTAGTGCCTATTGTGATTATGTCGACGCGTTGCCGACTCTAGTCTGGTCACGAGGTTCGCTTAATGGTACTAGCTATTATCAAGATTATGTCACAGCGGAGTACTAAGATATATCGTGATGCTTAATTGTTTACACTATATCTAACTAATGTTAAGATATAGTAATGGCAATAGTATGCCAAGACGCTAAGGACTATTGTGCACGTGATAGTTATTTACAACACTAGCGTCATAAAACATGTATATCAACTAAGACAGACCTTCTACAATTTAGCTCTTTAGAATAAAATAATTTACAGCTTGTAACCATTGACTCGCGTGTACCTCGCCCTTTGGTCCCTTCACAAAAACATGTTGAAGAACAGCTCCATAATAATCCTTGGGGAAACCGACCCCTTCAGCTGGTGGGATGCAGCGTTACGAGCACGTCTTGCCAAGCGCGACCTAACTGGCCACGTTATTCACGACGATCCTGACGTTGATCCGGTGGAACGTCCCAGCACTCCGGTACGAGCAAAAGATGTGACCGACGCCTCATAGGAGAATACATGAAAATTTGTCATAATTATGAGCTTACGGAGGACAGGATGTTGGCTACTGAATCTGTTGCAGTATACACAGAGGATGGTGTATACTGATGATGGCTGTATATACAGAGGATGGTGTATACTGATGATGGCTGTATACACAGAGGATGGTGTATACTGATGGTGAGAATAGATATAGAATGAATACTGTATGCGTATTATATTGAATGATCTGATAATCTGCCTAATGATATGATGAGAGAAAGATATGTCTTATATACATTAAGATTATAGTTGCACACCGTCCCATTACTCCTGATCATGACCTCTGGAATCTTCTAGCATCTACTTGTGTTCTCTATAGAACAGAGTCGATGCTTCTGCTGACTTCCATGAGGTTCCATGTACTTCCATCTCATCCAAGCACAATTATCATTACTGATACCAGCACCTCAGCCGAGCCAGCACAACAAAATTGCACAGAAGAGAAGTACTCACTTGGAAAAACAACAAGACCGAGGCACGAAATATAAACCTCAAAAGGCTCAGCAACAAAGTCTGGCCACGTGATTACGTTAGGTTATCCGCCAAAGCCTTATACGACAGTGTATCCAAATCGAGGAGGGAGACAGCTTCAGCACCTTACCTTGATGCTTTACGACAATTTCAGACACTAAAGCTAAACAGAACTGTCGAAGTGTACTGCGACGCATTCCTGACAGCCTATCAAAATGTCACCACCGCAGCAGAAAACCTCAGCGCTACAGACGAAACGCCCACTGACCGCTCTATCCCGGAGGCCACCGCCGCTGCACTCTTCCTTGTCGGCACTTTACACGTCCCATGGCTCAGCTCATGGAGAGACCACAAGGCACTAGATAGCGCAGATAAACCCATCCCACTGCAAACGATGGTATTATCCCTCCGTACTGCGGCGACAAACCATCAAATTGGTTGCCAACACGCCGCTCCCGCTTCTGCGGCCACATCGACTCCCACACCTAACCCGGAAGCACGATGCCGCCTATGTCAACACCACTATAGAAATAAGCACTGCTACAAACAGAACCCTGATCTTGCGCTCGCCAAGTATGGCGATAAATAGAGATACGGCAAGAGTAAAACTGAAGATAAGGGCAAAGGGAAAGCTGTTGCTAAAGTTGACAATGATGAAATTTTTGATGAAGAAGATGAGAAGGAGTTTCGGGAGTATATGAACTCTTTATTTGATGAGAAAACAGGACGTCAGAAAGAATCTGACGGAATAGCGGCAACAGGCGCGTCATCTAAGTTTAATAAATTTTCTGCCATCTATGATACTGGTGCATCGCACCACTTTATCCCTGTGAGATCTATGTTTGATAATCTTTCCAAGCGCCACCAATTCTTTCACTTTGACCAAGCTGTAGGTATCTCATCATTAAATCAACAAGGTACAGCAAGCGTAAAATATGGAAATCACACTCTTATACTACAGGATGCATTATAGTCCCCAAAATCATCATCAGGAATTATATCTGCAGGGAGACTACAAAGACTAGCAAACATATTTCCTGACTACAAGAACAAAATGCTAATTAGACACATAAACGGCAAACCAGATGAACCTATATCGCTGTCAGGATCAGCAGCTAATCTACCTACTGCTTTCACGTGAGTAGTAACGGATTCACGTGTTGTCACTTGATGATTCCATTCTTCTAGAAACTTCTGTACATCTTTCTAAAAACCAGGGATTTTGGGTTAAGGTTCTATAGGTTTCCATACTAATCTTTCTCTTGTAATGCTCGATTGGGCTTCTACAGCATTCTCTAATATTCTATGTATTTCTAAGATGGCCTGGTCCTCGGCCAGATGGCCCTTGTAGAGATGGAGTTATACTTGTATAAATAGTGGCCTTGCCTTTGTATCTAGAGGTTCATCAGACCTGAGTCTTGTTATCTAATCATTGTTTAAATATAATCTTATCTTGATTCATAGTTATTGTCATCGTCATTGTCTTGTCCATCGATTTCATAGTCCACGCCCTCAGTCCACAGCCACCGTCTACAGTCAGAGTCATCAGACAAAGTCAACGTCCAAGGGTTCAATTATTGTCCATAGTAACGACCTTTACAAGCGCGACTTTCACTTTACAATGACGTGTATTATATTCGGCCTCTCTATACAGGAGAATTAAACAACACTAAGACTGCAGCACCAGGTGTCGCCCGAATACCAACAACAGATAGCACTCAACGCTGGCACCAACGACTTGGACATATCGGCCAACAGATTCTAAAACGGACCAAAGATCTCACATTGGGTCTCGAGGGAATTGATACCAGCGAGCTGAAAACCTGTGAAACATGTAACCTGAGCAAAGCACAACAATTTGTCTCTAGAGAACCATGGCCAACGCCCAATCATCCTCTCGACAAATTGTTCATCGATAATGTGGGAAAGCTAGTCCCATCCACCGACAATATGCAATACGCCACGATTATTACCAATGCCAAAACTCGGATGAGATGGGTGTTCACCACTACTACCAAGGATCAAATAGCACCGACATTAGTTAACTGGGTACAAAGCATGCACCACCAATATGACAGGCGCGTCCGGACAATTTTCCGAGATGGAGGCTCCGAGTTCATCAAAATCAAACAATTCTGTGAGCAACAAGGCATTCGAACTGACACATCAGCTCCATATACACCTGAGCAGAATGGACCCTCTGAAGCCGCAAATAAAGTTATTCTCAGAGTTGCGAGGTCAATGCTGATTGAGGCCAACACGCCACCATGTTACTGGAGTTGGGCTATGCGACACGCATGTTTCGTCGTCAATCGACTATACTGTATCCGAACTAAGAATCTGCCCATCATTGACTTCCTATCAGGGCTGTAGCAACCGCATTTGGAGAAAATTGATCTCAGAATACTACCACAATTCGGATGCCGTGCATATAAACTAATACACCCTAAGCCAGGCAAGTTCGAACCGAGAGCGGACAAAGGATGGTTTCTAGGATTTCAACAAAATACACCCAAGAACTTTCTCATATTGCATCCCCACATAACACCAGTCCAAGGGCTCAAATGGGCTGTGAGCTTCACCCCTCACGCGTCATTCAATGAAGACATCATGTTTGGAGATGAAATAAACCCTATTGACAAGCAACGAACCACCAGCTATTGGACAAATTATACGTTAGCAACATTGTTTCCCACTGCGCAGCCCAACGAACCAATTCTCACTGCAGACTTAAATAATCACAATCTACCAGCTCTCAACGACGACATACCTCAATCTTCCGGAAATACGCGATCTTCATTGCATCCGAACGACTTTTCAAATACAACCGACCCAATTATATTGGATAGCATCTCACATACCCAGCCTTATCAAAGTAGCAATTGTCAACAAGATCGCAACACACAAAACTCACAAATGCCACCTATTCCATCGTCAACATGGATCGAATCCAATCCAAGCCCCCTTTCTTCGATAAACACTGAGCCGGATCCAACTGAAATATCGGAGCATGATGAACTTCACACTCCGCATCAAACATGTGAAAACATTATCTCACCTACTGAACATGAAAACGAAGTTCGCTACGATCAAGTGATGACTGGTTGGGATCCAATCCCACAGATTGCTGGTCAGAAAAGAGCTCACTCACCAGATTCAAATCCATCCAATAAAGACAATGGGCACGACATAGCAATCAGAAATAACTACGAAGACTCGGACAACGACATAGAAATCGAACAGTCACAAACCACACCGCACTCTGACGATTCACAAGCTGATGATTTGATAATGACCGGATGGGATCCCATAAGATCTTTAGCTGGCCAAAAACGAGCCCACTCGCCAGAGGGAGAATTGATGCGCACCAAGAGAGGTCAAGCAGTAAAACGTATTGACTACTATCGACTAAATCACGGAAAAGCTTCACTTAATTCATACGATCCGAAAACTTGGGAAGAGGCTATGTCATGTCCAGAAGCCCACCTATGGAAAACTGCTGCATTAGAAGAATTTCAATCACTTATGAATACAAAAACTTTTGAAATTATAAACCTCAATGCGTTACCCAAAGATCGAAAGCCAATGAAATGTAAATGGGCCTTTAAAAAGAAATTTCTGGCAGACGGTAGTGTCGACAAATATAAAGCTCGATGCACCACAAAAGGCTACACACAGAGGCCTGGAATTGATTATCATGAAACATTCGTACCGACACCTAGACCGGAAACAGGACGCATTATGCTTGTATTGTCCCATTGTCTTAACTGGCATAGATGCCAAGGCGACGTCCCCACAGCCTTCCTAAATCCAAACTTGAACATTGAGTTATACATGGAAATGCCTAAAGGATGTAAAAAGGATGGATACATTATTCGACTCAGGAAGGGACTTTATGGCCTCAAACAAGCTGCTGCACTCTAGTATGATGACGCCAAAGCAACTCTGGCAGCGCTGGGACTCTACCCAAAAACATCAGACATATGCTTATACACTAATAAGCCACATGATCTATTTGTACTCCTACACGTTGACGACTTTCAGGTCATGGGACCAAATCGCGACAAAATAAACAAACAAATGTTTGCTCTACACAAAAAATACAAGTTAAAACCTGTCAACACAGACTTATTCCTCGGAATCAACATTTCGCAACACAATAATACACTTACTCTTTGTTGTGAATATGGTATGATGAAGGATTTGGCTACTTAACTTAAGATGATGATATTGCCCTTCTTTCACGCAATTGAATATATATGATGAGAACGATTAGATTGATTGTATAGACTGAATATGCGTATATCTCTGATGAATCGGTGATGGATCGTCTGACCTATTACTGACAGGTGAAAGATGGTACTATATACATTATGGTGAATATCTCTAGATCATTCTATCCTCTTCTACCTCATTCCATCTTATTCTGTTACCATTCCAACATTACAACTAGATGTTTCTATGATATTCCTTTATGGAATATGGTGATCGACAATAATGATTGTTGTCTCGGTCACTTCATTATTCCGTTCCGTCAAATCCCTGCTAGTCTATGTGTAATATCCGAGCAAGCATAACACTCTTTCCCAAGGTCAATACGCTCGCACACTACTACAAAGGCATGGCCTAGAGAACTGCAAGCCGGCAAGCTCACCATTAGATAAACTTAAAGATGCCAACACTTCAAAATGTTCTAATGAAGATAATCATGAGTACAACTCGATTATCGCAGGACTACAATATCTCTCCAACAATACTCGCCCTGACATTAATTTTGCAGTTAATCATCTAGCCCGCTTCTTAGCAAACCCATCCACCAAACAAATTCAGGCCGCATGCCATATTCTTCGGTATATAGCAAAACAACCAGATAAAGGCATAACCTTCACTAAAAGCACTAATAAACCAATTCTGAAAGCATACTCGGATGTAGACTTCGCTGCAAACACATCGACCAGCAGGTCGACATCAGGCTCACTAATAAGGCTTGCATCAGGACCAATATTTTGGAAATCACGCCTTCAAAAGGAGGTAGTCCTCTCAACAACCGAGGCGGAATACCTAGCCGCGACCGAAACTTGTAGACAGCTGCAGTGAATCAAGTCTCTGTTCCAAGAACTCGAACTAGTGAGACTTATAGAAGGAGCAAGCTGCACTAATCTCCACGTAGATAATCAATCGGCAATATCTTTGATCAAGAACCATGATAACCACAAACGATCAAAGCACATAGTCCTTAGGAACCACTACTGCAGAGAACAATATCAAAACGGACAGATAGCAATAGTCTACGTCCCATCAGATAGACAATAGTCAGATGCTTTGACCAAACTTAAATCGCAGGTTACAATCAGCTAGCTAACAGCCATCCAACCACAAATCCAGACGCTCCAAGTCAGCACATCGACAGAGGGAGTGTTGAGATCTTCACTTACGATCGGGATCACCACATCACTATCCGATAATTAGTTATCCCCAATTGGTTGATCACTAGTGTCGATGGATGCACGTTATCGATTGAACCACCCATAGATCTGAGTTAAGTTGTTGAGTGTATTTAACACTAGTTGAAGAAGCACATATCAGCCTGGCATGTATATAGCTATCTCACCTTCCACCTGTAACTAGTTATTGAATCTATCTTCTCTATTCTCATCTTACACACATTACTAAGTAACCATTCTCCGTCACTCTACGGTCAGTCACACATAGTCCCCACACATCCCAAATAAAACAAGATCTGAGGTGAGATAATGGATGTGGTCTTCCAAAGGGAAAGACAAAATGAGGAAGAAGCGTAAGGAGAAAAGTAAGGATTTGCAATTGAAGCAAATCGGTCTTCCCAAGGAAGAGATGTGAAAGGTATGTGGTGAATGTATATTCAGAAGACATTGCGTGCAGAGGAAATCTCTCACACGCTGAACCTATATATATACATGACCTCCTCTACTACACTGCATAACCATACCAGATAATTCAAGGACTTGCCTAATAGAACTAGATTGACCTTATTATCCTCTGCTTCCTGACTAGTGATCTCATTTCCAACCTCTATGCATGGTTGACTCGTATTGATCCAATTACTCGAGAAACTAATCATCCGACAACAGAATTAATATCAGCATCAAGTGCACTAATCTATGAAAGTAGTAAACTTCAGGGGAAGTCATTGTACAAGAGTAGTATGCGACGGGGTGTAATCTTTTAATAGAATTTTAATCGACACGATATTGTGAAAGAATAGCAGAAATAACCTTATCGGATGTGTCAGTTTCTAGAACGGTCTCGAGAGAAGGATCAAAGTGGCGAAGTATCGGCTCTGACATAAATGCCGACTTGAGAGTGTCGAAGGCTAACTGACAGTCTTTTGTCCAGCTGAATTGGGCACCTTTACGGGTGAGAGAAAATAATGGAGCCGCAAGAGTGGAATAATTTTTGATGAACCTCCTGTAAAAGTTTGCAAATCCCAGGAAAGATTGCACAACACGAACATTGATAGGAGGTTTCCATTCTTTAATGGTCTGTACTTTTGAAGGATCCATAGAAAGCCCTGTTTGAAAAACCACAAATACTAGGAAAGTTGTTGAATCTACACTGAACTCACATTTTTCTGGCTTACAAAATAGGTCATATTATTGGAGCTTTTCGAGAACTTTTCGAACGTGCTTATTGTGCTGTGAGGGATCTTTGGAATAGATCAAAATATCGTCGAGGTAGAAAATGACAAAAATATCCAGGAACTCCCTTAGAATGTCGTTGACAAACTGTTGACAGGTAGCAGGGGCATTGTTTAGTCCAAAGGGTATAACTTTGTATTGGAATAGGCCATATCTTGTTCGAAAAGCTGTTTTGGCTCATCTCCCGACTTTATCCGGATCTGATTGTACGCACCTCTTAAGTCTAGGCGTGTGAATTTTTTTGCTTGAGGAGCTGGCGAAGAGAATCATCTATACGAGGTAAAGGATAGAGATTTTTGCGGGTAATTGCATTAAGTGCTCTATAATCAACACAAAAACGTAGACCACCCCCTGTTTTTTTCACAAAAAGAACTGGAGAGGCGAATGACGAAGTAGATGGCTTGATAAATCCTTTTTCCAGATTTTCCCGCAGATATTCCCGAAGAGCTTCGAGCTCGCCGTCTGACATGGAGTAAAGTGGCCCTAGTGTAAGTTTTTGATCCCCATCTATAGGAATTTCATGGTCAATATAGCGATGTGGAGAGAGCTTTTCCGCTTCCTTGGAGGAAAATATGGGTAAAAACTCATGAAATTGGGATGGAACTTGCTGGTATAATTCTTCCAGTTCCTGTCGCTCTGATTTTCGAGGCTTATCTAGGTAGTCCGAAATATCCTTGATGGATACTGAGAAGACTTGATGATCTTTGCGTCTACTAGAATTGATAAGGGTTGAAATCGACCCAGGAATAATGTCTACGCTGGAACGAGACTTAGCTGTATAGAAGGAAGGTACTGACGAAGCAGTAGAAATAGATGAAGAGTCTGAGGAAACTGACGCCACAGAGCTTGAAGAAGAGCAAGATGAAGAACGAGATGAAACTCGGGCCGATGGATTTGTTAAAAGACGGTGAGAATAGCGAGCTGGAGAGCGAGCCGGGTTAAATCCATGGACTGTTGCCTCTCGAATGCAGTGGTTTTGACAAAAATTGGAAGAAAATGTGATTGAATGAGCACTCCATTGAATTTCAGGATTGTGCCTGGAGAGCCATGATTTGCCGAGATTGATATCGTAGCGGGCGATTCGAGTAACTTGAAATTTGAGGGTTTCAACATGGTTAGCTATCTTTAAAGGAAGGGTGATTTCGTGAGTGATCTGCCCAGAGGAAGATTGTCTACTATCTACAACCCGGACAGTCTCAGGACAAAGTTTAAGTCGAGGATGAAGCTTATGCTTCTTAACAAAGGCCTCGTCTATGAATGAGGTGCATGCACCCGAATCAACCATTGTAATGGCTGTCAGATGATCCCCTAGACGGGCAGAAACTGTAAGAGGTTGCTTATTTCCTAGATCAAATGTATGAATGGCTTGGGAGACGGCCCGTTTATATTTAGGAAAGATAGAAACCGTGGAATTCATAGATTCTACGGTAAATTTTGGTTTTACGGGAAAGAGGCCGTTGGTGAAAGGTACGACAAGTGATAACTTAGTGGAAGAGAGGCTAGAGAAATGTCGTATTTTCTCTAGCGAAGCTAATTTTTTGACTCAAATATAGGTACAGGCTTTTCCTCCTCATTATCCCCTATTTCAACATTCGCGATTCGAGTCCCCGAATATGAGGCACGTTTAGCAAGTTTTGGACAATCCTCAATTCGATGCCCAGAGCCTCCGCAGTATCCACACAAGTTATTCGTCTTTCTGTAGGCTCTTCGAGCAGCTTTCCCAGCTTCGGAGTTATCAATTTCCATTGGATCATGATGTAAGATTTGGGGAGCTGGCGGCAGTAGATTTGGACGTAGTGTAGGCGTAGAAGTTACACGTGGTTGATTTTGCGCAAAAAAAGTTTTTGCCTTTCTCTCCTTATCTCTAGCGAAAATCTCGTTGTCCAAGCCTATGCAGATGGTTGCAAATTCGGCGAAAGTGGTTGGAAGGGTTTTGCCCACTAGGCTATCCTTGAGGGATTCCTTCAGCCCCCTTCGAAAAAAGTGAATATGGACTTTTTCTTCCTTCCACCCTAGGAGAGAGAATAGTGAAACCATCTTGGCGTAGTATGAGGCGCAGGAGGTTTCTTGCCGAACAGATTCGAGTTCCCGTTCTGCAGTAGCATACGAGTCTGGATCGTCGAAAGCAGCTCCTAATGCTTCGATAAATTTCGAAAATTTGGTGTATGAAATATCACCCGTTATGCTGTCGATATGGGGTTGAAACCACAAGTAAGCCGGGCCAGTGAGATAGGAGCCGGCGGTCACTATTTTTGCTTCGTCGGAGGAAAAGCCTGAAGGGTCGGATCGGAAAAGGAGCTGTAGTTGTGTGATGAATGTCGCGTATTTTGAGCGGGTTCCATCAATTTTGTCGGGTACGGAAGAATTAGGGATCCGGGGTAATGATGAATTTTGGGAAGCCGGAGTGTCTGGGTTTGAGGTTCGGATTATCGGCTGACCGGCCTCAAGCGCCAGAGATTGTCCGAGGTTCACGGTTTCGTCAATTATCCATGATTGTAATTCGGAAGCTGTGGACGGATACAACTCAGAGTACTGGATCGGCTCGGAAGTGCCCAGGCCGGATTTACCTGTAACTGGAGCTCGGTTGAGAAGGTGGCGGATAGGCATCGGCACATCCGGCGGAAGGGCAAACAAGCGAGTTGTGGAATTTGTTGATATATTATTCCAATTGTTGTAAATTGCCTGCCATATCGCGTTCTCGGGTGAAGAGTTGGTTCTACTAGCTGGATCCACATCCATTCTAGACATTTCGAGGGTCGGTTATTGAGCTTCGCAAAATGTTACGGCGAGACTCGGAAGGGAGATTAAATCGCCGTCTTCGAGGGGAGATAGGTGAGCGACCGTTCTAAAGGGGGAATAAAAGATGAGTTGAAGGTAGAGGATAATATAAGTAAAGGTGAAGTTTGGAAGAGCTGTGGATGAGACCGACAGAGGAGGTAATGGATAAAACCACTAATTGATAGATATGTAGAAAGAATACAAATTGCGAAGCTGAAGATACATAATGTCCTTCTTGTCTTCTTATTTATGAAGGTGCGCCGACTCTTCCGACAAATAAACAATAACAGACCATCAATAATCACAAGATATTTCGAAATAATAATCTCCATTCCCGGGTCGGATGGTGCAGTGGTACACCGTCCAGGCCGTTCTCCCAAGTAGAGTCTGGGTAGCTTGGACACATGCCCCACTTGAGACAGGAGAAAGCTGGTTCGAATCCAGCAAGACCCTCACACCACTTCTCTCGCGGTGATACTGTATTCGTAGAATGACGAAAGCATGCTCAGATAGCCACAGGTTTTTCTCGCTTTTCCCTGTGGTGGGTATTCACGGAAGAGGGTACATGTCGTAAGGCGTTATTCTTGTAGTGGTATCTGCAAATGAAATCTGAGTATGAGTGTTCCAAACGTCAAAATGAGTCGTTCTATAACAAAGAATACGTATCTTCCGAAAAATACCTACGTGGGCCTTCAGGCGCCGAAATAGGATAATAGAAAAAAAATTTAAAAAAATTTAAATATGATGCCGGTGCTAGACCATAATGTTGTCCTATGATTATGTCATGAGCGGCATGTAAGTAATGGACACGAACAAGACACAACATGATGTCAGCCTATGGATGCTGTCCTACATAAAATACGAGATAGATACAATACTACTCGACAAATAGAAAAGATCAAAATCGTAGGACACTATGACACAGGTAGTCTCCATATACATATTGTTCTAGATGCACCCCTGACCTTCGTGAATCTGAGCCTAGGTTTATCATTCCCTACTTGAGGATTCATAATCATACCCAGGACCCTGATATTCGTCTCACAAAGCCGACTCATCATAATTATTCACAATCATATATTCATGGTGCAGACCTATCGATGATGCTGACCTACGATCTAAATAAAGCGAACTCGTAACAGAAAATAATCCCTCCAGAGGTTCTCGACTATGCCAGACGTCTCCACTCTGAAGAAGAAATTAAAATAGGATTGAGCATGGGAGGTTCCGGACAAATATGAACTGTTATATACCTTCCTCAAACATCTGGGACATCAAGAATTCCCACATCTAAGAAAGGCCTATCAATTACTTCCGTCTACGTACCTCTTCACTCTCGACATGCAAATCAGTTTTCTCGGCTTGGTCTTCGTCCTGGCTTCGTCGATCACGGGCCTCAAATCAGATTCAGATTCCTCAACAGCGGCTGCAGCACTCCTGGCTACACTCGAGAAAAGAAATTATGGATCTTGGCGGTGTGACGGCGCCACATTTTCAGAGGAGTATGAACTTGAAGCCAGGAAGAGAGCTTGTAAAATGCTTGGGTCATCAGAAGAGAAATTATTAAAAACTAATCCTTATACCGTGTAATGATCACTCTAAGGGGTCCTAATGGAAAGCGTGGAAGGTAGACTTCTCAATTGATCAACTAGTAAGGAAAACTCATATAATTCAAATCAAGGATCTAACACTCGAGATTTTACTCTTGAGTATATATCCGTGCACGCTAACAAGCAACCCAATAACCACGTGAGCAACAAGCTAATTGTACAGGGTATCTTAATCTCCGGTTCTCCGAACTCCTAGCTAATGACAACTACTCAAACCCGTGACGGGTATCATGAGGATCATGGAATTGCAATGCATCAGAATTATTCTCAACAGAAATCATATTATCCCCGCATAACAAAACACGTTCAACTCTTTAACTACGAAGAGGAGTATTATCGGTATCCGCTACTGCAAGATGGTCAACATTACACTCCATGTAAGCCATCCATGCTACATAACGCTCATGTTCGGCCCTCATTCTTTTTTTGAATCACGAGTTGGCTGACAAGCTTTTATCTTTACAGCTGCATTGTCTAGAAATTACGAATACTTTACACTCCTTGATAAAAATTGTGAACTGAAATGTGTGACAAAGATAACTAGATATTCATCTGAATTATTAACAACAGGACAGCTGCTCTATGAACCGTGCAAGCTCGTAAACTTCAATTACAAAGAGAACTAGATATGGATTTAGAAGCTTTACACCCCGACCGCCGAGCTGTAAAGAAAGCTCGTATGTAAAATGCAGTGGCTTATTGCATCTGCCCAGAAAGTTATTTAACCGAATTCTAAGAAATGTAATTGAACGGCTCTGGAAACGGAAATTGCCAAGGGCGTTAAAGAGAGCAAAAATTGGCGAATAACTTCGTCTTGAAGAAATTACAAGTCCAGTCATTGATGAGGCAAAGGAGTCATTGATGAGGCAAAGTAGCATTTCACAAATTTACCTTCCAGACAGACGGGCTTAAATATGAGTTCCAAGAACCTCAGTATGAACAAAATGTTGGCAATCGGGGCTCAGACGGCTGTCCTATAGTAGCTAGCCTTAAAATATTTGTGTACAATATGATATTCTTTCGTCATTCTAGTCAGTATGCCATACAATTCCAAGAATTACATCTGACACAAAGCGAGAGAGAATGATTGCTCTCATACTGCAAAAGAATTTGGCAACATATATTTGTGATCTTAGTCCACCAAAAAAATGATATTGCTAAACCGTTTGCGAGCTACTATTTAGTGTTGGAGACTATTCCTGGTATCTGACGTCAAACAGTTCAAAACGTTGTTGAAGTACCAATCTTCAGTCTTTAGATGCATGTGATAGTTTGGTAACAAAGGCAACCATGACCTGCTAGCTTACCTATTTGTTTACGTTAACAGCCTAGATTCTCATCTGTATTTGTTATGACAATATTCATAACATGTAATAATACGTACTTTTCTCCAAGCTCCCTTAACAAATGTTCGCATTTAGCTATAACGTTCCCATCTAACTCAGGCGGTTATCCTGGACAGGGGGAACTTCGAAGGTTCCGGGGGATCTGTTATAAAGTTAAATGGGGATGTGGAGTGGTTGGCGACTTGTCTAGTGATTGAGCTGTCCTTCGATGGAATAGTCAATGGTGTGAATGAATGGTAAGTACGATATAAATGATTATACTGAATGCGTATAGTGGATGGAATATCGCCTTGATGGTCACGATGGAGACTATTGTTCTTGCTGCTCTGACTATGGCAGTATCTATATACATCTTTCCTCCAATATCAAATATCCGATGCCTACTATGAAACTACAATGCGAGTTCTATTATTGTATAAAAAAAGATGTTATACATGACTCATTAGTTTCAGCAACTCTGTCACTTGGCACGTTATCCATAAGCTTCAAACTCCAGATATCCTTGAGTCATAACCGAGTCAGCACAACAGGATCTTCCAGAAATGAGGTTTAGCGAGCCAGTTACTCCAACGAGTTATGAGCCAAGACTAGTGCCAAAGGGGCATGACTCACCGGAGATTAGGATGCTGGAATATTGGTTATAATTGAAAATGTATTTAAATCTTTTGGCATAGCTATTAGGCTGAATATAATATTAAAATTAAATTTTTCTATTATCCTATTTCGGCGCCTGAAGGCCCACGTAGGTATTTTTCGGAAGATACGTATTCTTTGTTATAGAACGACTCATTTTGACGTTTGGAACACTCATACTCAGATTTCATTTGCAGATACCACTACGAAAATAACGCCTTACGACATGTACCCTCTTCCGTGAATACCCACCACAGGGAAAAGCGAGAAAAACCTGTGGCTATCTGAGCATGCTTTCGTCATTCTACGAATACAGTATCACCGCGAGAGAAGTGGAGTGAGGGTCTTGCTGGATTCGAACCAGCTTTCTCCTGTCTCAAGTGGGGCATGTGTCCAAGCTACCCAGACTCTACTTGGAAGAACGGCCTGGACGGTGTACCACCGCACCATCCGACCTGAATATAATATTATTTTTAACAAAAATAAACTCAAAGGAATAAATGTCATGATTTGGATGAACATGGGTCGAGCCTGATAACACAGGAAATATTAGATTGGCTCTCGGGGGTGTCGGTGAATGATTTTTTAGAATTAGTTTCCGGAGCGTCGGCTCGTAATGTACCAAAATCAATCTGGCGTATACAGTCGGAGGCTAGGACGAGAATGGTTACGGAAGATATCCATATTTCGCAGAATAACTCAATTTGAGGTTGAGCGTCAGCAAGATTAGGCCGGAGATGATTCTGTCAAAATATCGTTTTTGGGAATTGTTCTTTCCACCCCATGTTTCTTGTGTTCACCCATGTTATGGGAACATCATCGGATCCTGCCAGGAGATTCCTACACGTTCAGATGAAAGCCCGATTATGGTACCGGTACTCGTCGGTTTATAACCAACTTTACAGTGTTTACAGGACACTTTTACCTCCAATGGACAAGTTTATCTTGATTCCTCTCCGTACAAAATTTCAGTTTTAAATATCATGATGTTAAAACAAGAGCTAATATAGCATCGTTTCCCAGCTTTAAGAGGACGTGTGTAAACATGTTAAGCGTTATTTATTAACCATGGCGGGTCGGATGGTGCAGTAGTACACTGTTCGGGCCGTTCGCCCAAGTAGAGTCTGGATAGCTTGGACATATGCCCCACTTGAGACAGGAGAAAGCTACACGGGGACAAGGGAAAGTAAACTACTTGGTCACTTACGGGGATTTTAGCCCATCTTTGTCCTTATTAGGTAGTTTTCAATGATAATCTTGTCTAAGCTAAGCCTTATCATGTAAAGCTTTAAACTTCATTCCAACAAAACTCTGTAATAACGTGAGAGAATTCGTGTCCGATAGAAGTTAACTGCCCTGTCATTCTCCACTTAGCTTCGCACTAAGCCGAAAAATCATATTCATACGTCAGTCATGTTTTGATTTCAATTTGTAATTTTCTACAGTATCACTAATTTTTTCTAGTATGGGATGGGACCATCGTTTGCGCCAATGACTTCCTCGCATCTTCTCGATATGCTTTCCATTGTACGAGAAAGCTTTTCCACCATCGTGCTATGGTACCATGCCTCTAGCACAATGGAGCGAACCTCCTCCCTGTTCCGCTGCCTCTTCTGCTCAAACTTTGGATACCGCTGCTGAATATAGTACAGGCTAAAAGGGATATTGGTTTGCCCGCATAAAATACAAGGGTTTTCTCTGTTGATCATTAGTCATATTTAGTAGTCATATCCGCTGATCGTCTGCAGCTAACACTTGTACGGTTAAGATCTGTCGTTCAAAGGACTGGCCTTCCCCTGCACCCAAGCAGTTAGGGGAAATGCTTTGGCCGCCGAGATTTTCAGTGTTAATTTGGACGATCTTTATATATATTTGGTAGTTTTAAGTGAAAATCATATGCAGCTAAGTCTAATTTGTTCATGATCAACGATTTTCTCATCAGGGTTTACCTCTAGCGCGAGATGTGATTGGTGTGAAGCCCATGGAACTTTTTTTCTAAAAAGACTTTGCCCGACAATCTTCTCCACTCAATTTTGCTCAAGATTGAAGTTTGGAATGAAAATTCAAGTGGCCCATTCTCAGTGAAAACTGCTCTAACTAGTGATCTAAGTGTCCGCCCTCTTCCCGAATCACAGCTTCACATCTGGCATACATCCCCTCAAGAATTCCCATTAAAATTTCAGGTTTGATACAATCCCGCCAGGCCTCTTGAACAAGAGGAAGAACCTCGGCCCTTCGCCGCTGCCTCATCTGATCCAAGTCTCCATACCGATCCTGTATGAAGGTTTTCATCAAACCCCATACATTTTCGATAGGGTTGAGATCAGGTAAATAGGGCGGCCAAGCCATGTATTCAACCCTGTGTGCATCCAAATAATTATTCACAACGGCCGTTCTGTGAATTGCTGCATTATCATGCATAAACTGCAAATTAATACCGTTTCTTGAGCTCGACCAAATCAATTCGACAACGCTGAGCAAAATCCGCTGACGATATCCCACTGCTGTCATATTCCCCCATTTCTTGTCCCAAAAGATATTCGGTCCCGCCTGGAGCCCAACAAAACAGCCCCAAAACATCCAAGCATTGCTTTTCTTCCGACGCGGGACGATACAAGTAGCGTCAAGGTCTTCGCCAGGCTTTGTTCAATATTAGTTTTCGCAAAAATTTTCATACATCGAACGCATCAAGACGAACCTTTCTTGTCACACAGACCTTGTTTACGGGTCCATCACTGATGTAAGTCTCATCACTTCAGATGACCTTACACCAGTCATCAATACTAAAGTTGAAGTGTCTGTAGGCCCATTCAAGTCTCAATCTCTTGTTTTCAGGAGAAAGAGGTGGCTTGTTTCGAGCATCATAGCGACCGTAGCCTCTTCGCTGAAAGGAATTTTCAACCGCTTCTTCTCTCACATTCTACTGGGGAAATTTCATAGCTAGCTCAAGATAAGACATTTGGCGAGTCTTTGATGAGCTTCAAACATATGCTTCGAGTTCATCCACTTGCTCAGTCAGGAGCTTTGGTGGCCTACCAGTGGATAATCTAGGAGAAGTACGGCCCGATTGAATTGCATACTTCACCTGACTGTAGCTAACTTGAAGTATTTTCGAGATCTCTGACCTACTTTTTCCAACGCGAAAGAGCGTTAGGACCTAAGTTAAGTTAAATTAAATTTCGTGTTTACACAGGAAACCTGATTAATTCTCTTCGTACCTGAAGTCTTAAATCTCGAGAGAGTTTGGAAGAATAGAATCGTAGTCTAGTGGAAACTTCGGGAGAGTTCATTCTGGAATATTTTAGAATAGAGTAAGGTTGAAGTTTCACAGTACTTACCTGAAAATAATAAGGAAGTATATTTATAAAATTTCAAGTTATCAGCAATATTCGGAAATATGCGAGATATTGGGTTAATGTATATAGATGGTGACTTAAAATATATTTGATGACGGTAGTTTAAAGATTAGGGATGCAAATTCTAAGTGACATTGTGGGAGTGGGTTTTATCGTAGAGGTCAGCACCTTACTGGGATAAGCATGGGCTCAGTTAGTTTATAGGCACGGCTTTTGGCTACAGTAACTCGTTAAGAAGTGCCTATATACCCTGCTATTAAAAAAAACTCGATTTAGGATATATCCATGTAGGGCGCTGCCGATCGCTGGCAAAGTCTTACCCCTACCAGCCTTTATGTCGTCTCAAACCCCTGAACACTCCTACCGTGGCCTTGCCGCCGGCTTCCCTTACTCTCTAGCCGGGCTGGTCCTAGTGACCAGACCCAATCGGTGCACAGCCCGTCACACATTGATTACTAATGCACAAAACACTTTGTAGATAATTTATTTGGGTAAAGCCAAGGAAATGTGGAATATAAAAATTAAATCTCGGAGTATAAGTTGATGTGTTTTTTATCTTTTTTTTGATTACTTATTACGTCATGGCGGCGCACAGCAAACAACCCTAAGGATCATATACCGGTTAGCTCAGCCTATTTAGGACTACTCGACGCGTCAGTCTCTCGAAAGATTCCAACCACATAGATGTTCCTTCCTCACCCACCCCCATGAGATTCCCCCGAGCCAGCTCCATCTTTCGACTATCTGTCCCGGGTCGCTGATCCCGCGGTTTCTCAGTTATTAACTGTCCTCCCTGACAGCCCATCCAGATGTGATTCTTCGACCGGAAACCCCTGAAACAAAAAACCGCTCGACTGGGGTGGTGCCGTTCCACGGATGTACTTTGCCAGCTGAAAGAGCGCCAGCAGTCTTGAGTACAGGGTGGATTAGAAACATCTGATTTGCGCCAGTATTTAAAGTGTCGGCGGCGCTTTTCTAAACGTTGCTCTGGGACACGGACAACGCATCAGAGTCAAAATTCCCCATGATTCCCGCTTCGAAACCCTTTCCTTATTCTCTTGCATCTCAACACCTGTCCATCTTTTTTTCTGGAAGAGATTCTTCCAGGCCTCTTCCCAAAAGTGAACAGTATGTCACATCTGCCTTCCCAAATTTGTGCTCCTCGACTTCCTCCGTCGGGTGTCCACAACATCGGGAGCTTATATGTGGGTGTATACTCAGGTAGACGATGATACTGGGTTTTCCGGATGATTTCCAGAGGAATGGGGCTCCAGTTGAATAGATATCAAGACGTGAGAGACTTAAGGTTAGTTGGGTCCGGGTCTTGTCGAAGAGAATTATTGACGAGCTGAGAAGCCATCGACCGAGAGTACGTCCGGGCCTCCAGCTTCGAATGAGTTGCGACTCTTCTTAGCTATCCCAAATGTACGAACATACTGGGTGTTTACAGCCGGCACCGCGTGAAGGTGAAGATTTCGACTTTGCCAGCCGATGTGTACTGTATCTGTATGTACTGATGCGTTCACGCGATGATCGATAACACGTGCCATTTACACAGTAGAAAGGCTGTTACATTTCCACAGGTAAACATGTTTTTGGGTATATCTTTTCCCATACTCTAAGTGAAGTCACAGTTGTGAATCTCTGGCTAAAGAGATATCCGGATAACTTTCTTAACCAAATTTACTAACAGAAAGAACTACTTGACATCAATGACTCTGCCGATATAAATTTTGGCCACTAGTTATATCAGAACAGTTGACCTATCATTTTATCCAAACCGGATATGCACATGAATTTCACCCCAATGAGATTGCTTACTTAATCTTCCAATGAGTCGTCCTTCGCTTCTTGTTGTGTTTTGTATTCTAGTCCTGTGACAGAAATAATTCGCTTGTTTATGGTGACATAGAAATACATCATGTGACAGAATAGGTTTAGTGGCTAAGTGATATGATGTGAAACATAATTATTTCCTCCAGATATGGGAATAATTATAATCAATAAAAATCATTTAACATACTTATTCTTTACAAGATAATGCTTCATAAGTTGTTGTGGCTATGAGCATTCGGGGGGAAGAAGATTTGAAGTACTGATGATTGATCACCTTGACGTACCTGAATAGACGGATGTCTCTGCTGCTAATTTAAATCCCTTGTTATAAATTTATTGACCACATTTGCCGTTTTATTGACCCATCTAGGCGTTTGCGGAAGACACCCATTGTCTGGCGATGGACTCTGATTTGACATTTAGAACATCCATACCCAGATTTCAGTTTCAGATATCACAACTATGTTAACATCTAATAGCAAACAGCATTTTTCGTGCATACTTACCATCCGATAAGGCGAGAAAACCCCGAAGAAATCAGAGTCAACATTGATTAGTTTGAGACATGAGTATCAGCGCGAGAAATTGTGTTCCAGGGATCTGCCTAGATTCAGTCTAGCTTTTTACAGTCTCTAGTGGGACAAATGTCATAGCTTCAGAGGTGATATTTAGTTGAGCAGCCCAGACGGCATACCACAGCACCACACAACCTTTATAATTAAGACTAAAAATATCAAAAACAATATTTGATTAGTGCTGCATGAATTATGAGTCTCATCTATTTCAGTAAGCTATTGAGACTTTCAAGTCTATTGAGAATCATCAAATTGTTAGCCGAAATTTCTAGAACATACCTCTACCAAAATCAAATTTCAATTGTGAAATAAAGTTTTCCACATAACATCCTCAAAAGTAAGTTTGGCCAGAAGAAATGTAAAAACGAATTCAAAAAGTCTTTCTCAAAAATTAAATCATTTGCCAAGCATGATGTGAGAGAATCGAGGACCTTAGTTATGCACGAAGGTCGAAGTCGTAAAAATAGTTTATCAATTTCTAATAAAGAGGAAATTACAGTGTGCGGTTCGACTCCCCAATATGTACAACCTCACCCGAACTCGCTAACCTACCCTACCCTATTCCCTCAAGTTGCCTTGTCCCCGTCCCTTGGTACCTAACGCCCAACTCCACCGATCCCAAGATAACGACTTCCTGTAACTCCGAAATGCTCCCTTCATCCCTGCCACTAGCCACCGCTCGGGTCAGGCATTCCCGCTCCCGGCCGATCCCCCCTGCGTCTATTAGAGTCTCGTCATTCCAATTATTACTGGGGTGGTCCCTGTGACCAGCTCCCATACGGGCGCAGCCCATAACACATGATGGTTGAAAGCCTGGGAAATGTCTCCAACTAAAACTTCATGGACTTCATATGAAGTCTTTATATAGATTATGGTCTACTCTACATGTCACAGCAAAATTTAATCCTTGAGAATATGACTAACGACAAAATTAAATTTTAATTCAATAAAGATTGACAACCTGACAATAGAAAAACTCAGAAACTTCAAAATCATCTGCAAAAAAATGTCATGCATCTTTGACTGCTCCCATTCAAACTCGAAAATTTTGATGGAAATTATTAAATTTCATCAACAAATTAAAATACCACTGCTAGATCCCCTCATCAATTCTTATACCCTCTGGCTGATCCCTTCAAACTTGACATTCGAGAATTGATAGACTCATGACTTATCACGCCTCAATCGTCATGGCAAATCATTGAAAAATGCTCATGCTTCCCTCGGAGTCCTGAGCCCATCCCCCCGGTATGATGTCTTGACGACCCGAGCTTGTTACTGGTGCCTCGTCTACTTCAGATGAATTTGGCGGGTAGAGGTACCAGTCAGCTGGAAAGCCAAGGTCGTCCAGAGGAATGGTATTATCAAGCGCTAGGTCTTGGAAATTGAACATGTCGTCGACTGGGAAAAACAACGACATGATCTCATTCACTTGAGCCAGACCTAGAGAGTCTCCCACAAGCTCTTGACTGTTGTCGAGGGACTCAAATGAGTTCCCGAAGACACTTTCAAAAAAATTAAAAAGATCACAAAATAATCAAACTGGCGAAAGACTTACGGTGCAGAGATGAGATCATCATTTACACCGATGGCTGGTGGAGCATAAGTGCCATCCGAAGGAGTTGGCGCGAGGTCGTGCAGTGGCATAACAGACGGCTGAAGACCGAACGTCGGCAGAGGATTCGGCTGTAGTCCAGTCGAAGGCGGCGAAGGAGGAGGGGGAAGAGTTAGACGGCGCTCTTTCCTTTTCTTGGTGACTTTCCCTTCAATCTTCTTTCTCCCTATTTCAGATTAGCCATCACATCGACAAGTCAGAGCAAATAATGACAACTTACGATATTTCCTCTGTGCCAATTTATTTTGCGATCTCCGTCGCTTATCACCAAGAGGAAGATTTGTCTAATCGTCCTCAGGGTTGGCATCTTCGCCAAAGGCACTGATCGGTGGTAACTTGGTCATTCTGAAAATGAGATAATGACAATTGTTTGAAGAATTGATGAAGAATGATGAGAACTTCATCGAGGGGTATAATTCGAGTATTAAAACAAGTTGAAGAGACTAGTGAAATAGACTACATCATATTATGGACCATTGGCAAGTCAAAAAATTTGAATTGGCATCAATATCAGAGGAAGGCTCAGTGGAGCAACTCAATCGCTGAAAAGCTTTGTTAAAGTAAGATGACAATGACACTAATATAAAGATCAGATTAGTTCCGGATAAGACACGGATCAATGGGCTAGCTCAATCAGAGCAAAATATTTTCGGGAAAAAAGTTCTGAGATCATGAGAGTCACTGGGGAATATGTTGTCTTTCATTCAGTCCATGAATCAGCCATTGATCGCGCTAGTTATCGAGTTTATGATTTGGAGTTCTTCAACACCAATAACTGGGAATGATTCGAATCTCAATCGATAAGTTCAAGCTGGCTAAGAGCTCAACATCATTGCACCACTGTAATTCATCAAATTGGCGATAGGAAATTTTTGAAATTGATTTCCAACAAGAAGTGCTAATAGCTAGGTCTGACAGTAGCGGATCATGAAAAAATTAGTGTTAATTTTCAAACTAATTCACAACTCTGTAGTTGAAAATCATTACTTGAAAGAGATGAAGTTGCTACATCAATAAGCATCTAGACTGCAGAAAGCGCCAATGAGCTTCAATTGATTTCGAAGCTTGACGGCAACCACATGATATTGTGGATCCAATGTAACGTATTGAACATTCTGGAGAATATCTAATATTTGAAGGAAGGGGCGATGGAGTTCTCGCGAAATTTCGTGCATCAGAAAATAATTTTTGAACGATTCTCGAGTCACATTATCCCGAGATAATGATATTCTATTCTACTCGTCTTCAATGATTCGGTATGATCGCAAACTCAAAATGGGAAAACAAACGGAAAAATCATCGCGATATCAGACCAGATATTAGAGAATAAGCCAGAAGATCTCTCGAATCAAGTTAAAGGGTTCAAGTACGAATGATCAATCACACAATTCTTGCCCCTAAATTTCGACTAACAACCGAGACAATTTGACGAGAAATTTCGCAGAAACTAGGATCGAAGATAACCGATTTTTCGCCTACGATTCGATAGTAAGACACTTCATTTTTACTACCCTTTTATCCATATTGATGACAATATGTCTGATTTTTCTGACAGGTAAACTATGATGTCAATAGGGTACCCTCCAATCTATATTTGAAGTAATCTATTTGTATATTGATTTTCAAATTGATTGTCACCAATCAATGGCTTTTGAAGCCAGAAAAAAACAGTTCTCATTCAGTTGAAATGCATAACTTTATTGTTAATTCCGGCGTGACGGGTTAAGTATGAAGTCTACATCATCTAGCCTCTACAACTCGATATTCGATATTTGAATGTATCTGGGGCTAGTTTGCTAAATCGCTCGTGTGTAGGTAGATGAATGCAAGATGGAAAGTCTTTAATATGTACGCTCTGCCTAAGTTTTATCTGAATCTCAAGGGCCATTTTTTAATGGAACACCTATTATTCATCTGAATGGGTCAACATTTGCCATTATTCCATATTTATTTCAGTATCTAACAGACATCTACAAGCAATTAATTAGTGATGTCATCATTGAGAGAAAAACAAAAAGGTGACAAGTATTGATATGATTTCTTGTGCAAAATTGCCGTTATCATCAGAATTTTTGCGGTTCAATACCCACAAGACAGTTTCAGGAATTGCGGGACATGAATCAGAACTACATCGCTCTTTCCTTTCTTGAATCTTAGAGCCTCTACGGATATTTCAACACGGCAATTTGATTCCGAAATGACATGTGTTTTTTGAAATAATCCAAGATCAATTGAAGCTCATTGGTGCTTTCCATATTTAAGATACTTGTTGGCGTAGTAACTTCAACTCATCAAATTAATGATCTTTATCTGTGGAGGTCTGGATAAGTTTGAAAGCTAACGCTAAAATTTTCACAATGATCAATTGGCGTCTGACATTTTCACATGCATTTGATGCTGTAAATCATTTTCAATATTCTGTCATCACCAATTGGATGTTTCGTGTTAGAGCTATGATTCAGAGCTCCCAAAAAGTTTCAACTTGTCATTTGAGATTCGAATCATTCCCAGTTATTGGTGTTGAAGAACTCCAAATCAAAAACTAGATAACTGGCGAGATCAACGGCGATTTCATGGACTGAGTGAAAGACAACATTTTCCCAAGTGACTCTCACGATCTCCGCATTTTTATCATGAAAACTTTTTCTCTGATTGAGCTAGCCCATAGATCGACGTCCTACTTAAGTCAATTGCATTGTTGTTTTTTTATCGTCGTCATCTTACTCCTTTGATGGAGCATTTCAGCAGTTAAGTTGCTCCGCTAAGTTTCCACATCAAGTCGATACTAATGAGAATTCTTTGATTTGCCAATGGTCAAAATTTATGTGGTCTCTTCATCTAGTCCTCCTAACGTGTATAAATACTGGTACTGCACCTTCAGACAAAGCCCTCGTTATTCTTCATCAATTCTTTAAATATCCTCTTTTGATTTTATTTCAAGATGAAAAAAACACAGCCGATAAGTGCCTTTGGGGAGGATGCAAACCCCGAAGACGATTGGACAAAGCTTCCCGTCGGTGATGAGCGACGGAGAGAGCAAAACAAATTGGCTCAAAGAAAATACCGTAAGTATACAACCTTTGCTCTGACTTGTCGATTTGATGCCTAATCTGAATTAGGGAGAAAGAAGATGGAGGGAAAAGTGTCCAAGAAGAGGAAAGAGCGTCATCGGCCTCTTCCTCCTCCTCCTCCTAACCCGCAAAGTTATCTGCTGACTCCTCCACCTAATTCTCCTCCACCTCTTTATTTTCATTTTGATCCGGCCTTTGCAGCGTAAGTTATTGGCGTTTTTTGACGATTTTGGTCATTTTGTTATTAATTTGACTAATTTTTAAAGTGTCTTTGGTCCAGCATATTACGCGCCAGGCAACGAGCCAGATATCTCGGAAAACCCTCTATTTTTGGTTCCGGATCCTGGGGTGATGAGCCTCGATGTCACCCCCGAGCTCTTCAATTTTGAGGACCTGCAGGCGAAAAATGTTGTTCCAAACGGCGGCCCGAGCTTGCCTACCGACTGGTACCTTTCTTCATCAAATACTTTCCCGGTAGAAGAGGTACCGGTGATAAGCTCGGGTTGGCAAGATTCCAATTTGGATTGGTGGCCTTCGGGCTCTGAGGGGATGCATACTCCCCACAACAACTTGGCATGACGGGTGGGGCCTGATAGGTTATGAGCCTATCCAACCGCAATTGACAAGCTGAAGGGTCAAGCCAGAGGGATTATAGAGTGATGAGGGGATCATGCACTGTTTCGTTTAGACGCTAATGAAATTGAATTATGGCAATCAAAATCTCGGAGTATTAATTTAAGTAATCAAATGTGCGTGAAGAGACTTCTCAGATGAATTTGAATTTCTGGAGTATCCCTTTTGCCGAGTTTTCATCTTTATTTAATTTTATTTTATTTTGTCTGAACTCATGTACTCGAGGAAATCAATTTGTTGTGACATGTCGAGTAGACCACATCATCTCTCATGACCGTTGGAAAATCTGTTTTGATTTCGACCAAGCATATTTATACATATACAGATTAATTTTATTTCTTTGCGGTCAAACTTCGATAAGTCCATTTCTGAATACTTTTATATCCTGATTATTTGAATGGTATCCCATTCTTTAAAGTTTGAGGAATATCCAGATTTCTGTCTCTCTTTTAGTCCTTCAAATGAGATTCCAGAAAATAGTTTGAGCCAGCTGCATTAATATTTTCTTAGTTCAAATCAATATTCAAAGTCCACCTGCAAGGTTTCTGTGTTACCAACAGGCGTCACTTTCGGCAGAGGTACTCGACTCAGCA
Source organism: Podosphaera xanthii (assembly GCA_028751805.1). Classification (NCBI taxonomy): domain Eukaryota; kingdom Fungi; phylum Ascomycota; class Leotiomycetes; order Helotiales; family Erysiphaceae; genus Podosphaera; species Podosphaera xanthii. The sequence goes on from JAPWIX010000004.1 coordinate 143,095, forward strand.
TTATTCTAATTGATAACTTGATTAAGGTCGACCAATTATATCCAAAAGATGACCTTTATCTCATCCAGATATGGATATGCAAATCCTTTTTTCAATTGTTTTTGTCGGGAAATCGGCTTTAGTTGGGAATAGAATAGCTATTCAAAAGACTCAAAATACAAAACGCGCGTAAGACAAAGTAGTTCATTCAATTAATTCTTCTCTATCTATGTTTCCCTCCAACGCGTTGCTAATATACAGAGTTGCAATGGACGTACGCAATGTCACGTGGCAAACGTCCAGACACTGGCACTCTTTTCTTTTCCTCTTTCTCTCTGCGTCAAGATACGTCCAAAACTAATTAATCACCTTTCGACCTATTCCTCAACTCGTACCTTCAATTTGTTATTGTCAATTAGTTCCCTAAGAGCCTTGGTTGGTTTTGCTTTGGTCATAGCGTCTGCAGGGTTGTCGAGTCCGCTGATCCAGCGGATTTCAGAAAGTTCTCTTCTCTCGTATGACTCGCGAATAGCCATGATGTCTATCATAAGGCGTTTTTCTTTCGTGGTTCCAAGTTTGACAAGACACTCGTACAATGAAAAAGAATCGGTGCAAATGATAGAAGGAATCTCTTGAATTTCGAGTTGGTTTGTAATTATATCCAAAGTAGTTCTCAGTGCAATTGCCAAGTCTACCCCGTGTACCATCGCGTATAATTCAGAAGCTAGAACTGCTCGTGTGACTCGTCTACATTTTATCAATGTCCAATGGATAAGGTTTCCTGAAATTAAAAATTGATTGGGCTCAGGATCAGATTCATTTGCTAGCAGAATTATGATTCCAATTTGGGAGCTCATGTCTTTGTTGTTTGCGAACGAGGCATCAACAAAAACAAAGAGTTTTGCAGATTCTAGGTTTATTGGAATGTAGCGTAAACCGCGATCGTGGTTGTTTATTTGCCACTGAAGACAATCATTGAGTTGGTCGATTTCTGTGGCCGTGGGATCTTGATGCTGGGCGGCAGCAGAGAGGCTATAAGAAGCCTCCGGTTGGCAAATAGAAGCGATGTATGCTCCACGGGCTCTTTGTTTGCGATAATTATCTTTTGCCGTAGGAGAATTGTTTTTGACGAGCTCGATAGCTTTGATTTGTCCTTTTTGTTGGATGCGAATATCAGTATCCTTAAAGGAGATCTTTGTTCCGTTGAAGACTATGGGCTTGTTTACAGATAGTGTTTCTATGGGCTTCGAGATAAATTTGGCATCAATTAGTTCCTTTTCTTCTCTACGGGCAAACTCTGGATCCACTAAACCAAGTGTGTCGTCTACTTGCATTTCAATCATTCCAAAAGCTTCTTTTGTCGTAGATATTAACAGACAAGGGTCAAAAGTAGAAGGGCGCATGTGCAGTTTGTCTGTGTGATGCTTATAATAGGTGCTCCACCAGTGATTTCCAGATTCTGGGATTCCGTAAAGTGGCTTTAGCATTAAAAGAACCGAAGATGGTGGAAATAAATGAGAAATCTCTCGGGGTGGTTTTACGAGGATCCGTCGGTTAAGTGATGTTGAAGCCTGGACGTATGCTTGAGTTATATCCCTAAGAATAAGCGAGAATTTACGAGATTTAATGAGTCCAGGTGCAAGTGCCGTAATTAGTCTTTGACTACTACGCTGGATAGTAGGTGACTGTGTGAGAATGGAAGTTTTTCCTGTGTCATTATACGCTTGGACGACTAGCTTTGATTTTTCGTATGGGGAGGTGTCACTAAATTTAACTGCGTCAACCATTCTCGCGTTAAAAACTCTTTCGTCAGGCGCCACTGAGTCCTGGGAGATTACTTCGAATATGCATTGTGAAATTAGGTCTTCGATCTCCTTTTTACGGGAAACTTCAAAGGGTTTACCAGGTGTTGTAATTTTTCCTTCTGAACGTAATCGGATAGAGAGGTCACGGTCGGAGCTTTCTTTAGATGAAAGAAAATTTGAAGTTTGAAAGCTGGAAATGGCGACTTGATTGTTAATTGACATGATGAAATTTCCAAAATCTTTTGGTTTTCGGATCCTAGTGCCACGACGTGGTTCTGAGGTGTCTGCAACTTCGTTGTTTAATACTTCGTCATGTTTTGGAATAGGTGTCTCTAGAGCGGTTATAGGATCAGGCTCCTTTTCCATATCGTAATATGGTTTGACGGAGGTTGTCCTGAAAGTCGACGTATGGTCGCCGATTTGGACTATACAATTTTCACCATCAATTTGAAGTAATTTATGAGGGCCTGTCCACTTCTTTGATTCTCTCCAGACGAGGACTTGACTGTTGAGAGGTAGGTCTTTAAGTGCTGAAATTTCTGGTCCGTTTCGCATCCTCAATGCACTCTGCACCTGGGCCTTAGCATGTATTTTGCGGACTTCCTTCATGGCTGACTTAATGGCTGCGGCACTTTGGAAAATAGAAGGTGCTGGCGGGTCTGACTCAGTCATTCGGGGGTATGCGCCAAAGACGAGTAGTGTAGGAACGATACCATCTGGTCCCGCGGTGTCGTTTACAGCTTTGACTGCCATTTGCAAGATGTGATATTTATTAATATTATTTTTACCTAAATTATTAGAAATAACTTCATATGCCCGTCGGAGTGGGGTATGGTATCTCTCCACAAGGCCAATACTGTGATGCGCCTCAGTAGGAATTGCTTTTGTTGATATTGACATAGCAATCGCGCTTTGTTTGAAATCCTTTCCAGTGAAGTTGGTCCCAGCGTCATGTAAAATAACGTCGGGAGGTCCGAGGTAAACATCGATCCAACAATTGCGAAGGGCATTCCAAGTTTCTTGGGCATCCATAGATTTGAGCCATCGTGCTGCTTGGAAGCTTGTTGCTTCGTCAACAACTTGGAGAACAGGCTTTTCGGCAATCCAAAGCACGTCGATGTAAACGCTGTGGTTGAATTCACGATCGTCAGAAAGGTTGAATTTAAAGCGCCCTGGTGATTTTGAATACTTTTGGCAAGAATCGCAGAACTTTGTCAAGTGGTTGATCGCATTTCGATCAAAATCGTGGCCAGATTGGTTAAGGAGTTTTGCTAGTTTTTCGGAAGAGGGGTGTCCAAACCTACGGTGCAGTTGTCGAAGTTCCGACATTGTCAGATGGCAATGTATGATGCCATTGTCTCTCTCATAAGATTGCACAAGACTCTCTTCAATTCCCTCGAGTAGTAAAAATGGATGACCATACTTACGGATTACTGGGTATGTTTTCTTTCCGTTTAGTGTGTATTGAATTAACATATCTTTTAAATTATTGCAATGAATGTTCATTTTGTCCATATCCGCAAGACAGAAGAGAAATGGTGTAACTGATTTTGTGACGTGAAAAGTAATAATACCAATGGGAGTGGTGATGTCGATTGTGCCAAGGGAAGAGGTTGATCCAATACCAAACGTAATTTTAGCTTCTTCAGTCCTCAATTTATTGATTTGAATGGAAGGCTGGAGGCGTTTGAGGGCAAGAAATTGTTCATAGCCAGCCGTTCAAATCTTGGCAGCGCCAGTATTGATAAGTATACCTTCGAATTTTAGAGAAGAGTAGCGAGAGTTGAGCGATGATTTTGATTTCAAGAGGAGGTGCATTGTTGATTTGTCTTTGAGAGATCTGATAGCAGTATGTACGTTAATATCCCCTTGCATTGTTGTGAAGATTTCTGAAGATGAATCTGTTGATGCCAAATTTTGAGATTCAGAGAAGAAGTTGATTGCTCTGAAGAAGTCTTCGGAATCTTCACTGTCATCATCTTGGGTTACATGAAAATTTTCCAATTCGTCTGAAATAGAAGCGGTAGGATCCTCCCCTTCAAAGTCAACTAAAAATTGACGAATCTCAGGTGCTGTATGTTTTCTGCCAGTTAGACGATGATTCATATTTCTGAATTCAGTCATTGATTTTCTTCGTTCTTCCGGCGTATGTCGAGTAGACCAACAATCAGGTTTACTGCACACGAAACATGTCTTTCTCCCCTGAATTGGTCGGTTTGACATATTTTGTGTTGATACAGGTGACATGTTCGTCCGTTGACGACCATGGTATTGGCGATTGGTATGGAATCTTTCATTTCCGTCACTGTTCACTGTATATTGAGTTAGATGCTGAGATTTCTGAGCTTTTAATGATAAGCATATAGAGGTCCTAAGTTGTGCAATGAAAGCCTGAAAAGTTGCTGCTGGATTCATACAGGCCATTGAGCAATCAGGGTCTTCTTCGCAGGCAACAAGTAGTTTATCGCGTAATTCGAGATCGTTTCTTTCATCACTTATTCGATATGCAGGGAGGTCACGATTGAGTCGTTGAATCTTGCGGACAAGTTCTTCGAGACATTCTGATTTACGTTTGAGTTCTCTATGTTCCGCGGAGATTTTAGACAGGGTGATTGAGTTATACATTGATTGCATCTCTCGTTGCAGTTCGGGTGTCTCAAAATTTCTTCTTATTGCATTGACCATCTCGTCAAAATCTGAGATTTTACCACGAATATTTTCTGAGTAAAAGAGCTTGGCGCAGTCTTTTAGCATGATTGAAATTGCTTGACCTTTAAAGTCGTCTGGCACACCAGCAGCGGAGCACATTTCATGAAAATCATCGAGAGCGCTATTCAGATTGTCATTTTGGCCGCCGTATTTTATACCATCTCTATAAATTTTGTAAAGGTTCATTATGCTTGTTGTTCTTTGTCGTTTATCTTGTTGGTTGTTATATTGTACATGATGAGGATTCTGTGTATTATTTTGCTGGAGATTTTGTTGTAATGGAAAATTGTTATAACGTGAAGGAGCGTGAAAATTACTTGTATCCGGAGAGAAAGTAGAGTGTAATTGTGGATTGGAGGGAAAATTTGAGGATTGTGTAGAATGGTAACTGGTTTGCTGTGAAGAATTGTCTGATGGGATTGATGGAGGCGGAGGTGGGGGAAAGGTATTTAAATTTACAGGATTGTTGGTGGTTGCACTCGGAGCGGTGGGCTGTGCGTGTGGAGCAGTATTGTAAATGGTGTTTCTGTTGGTGTTGTTCACTCCAGGCTGGTTATTGCCAATTGGAGTTGATGGTAGTGGGGGATTTGTTGGAAAGTTGTTAAATCCCAAGGGATATGTAGATGGTGGATCACCTTGAGGAGTGGTTGATGTTTGAGGGTCAGCTGGAGGTGAATTTGCGGTAGCTTGCGGAATTTGTCTTGAGTAAAACGATCCTTTCTTCATTTGATTAAAGAGTTCATCTTCAGGCCACTCTGCATGATGCTTTTCATTCAGAACGTTGAAAAGTGCTCGTGCAACGCTAAATCCTTGCTTCCTGACAACGTACACACCACGTTGGCGGAGAAATATTCGGAGACTGTTTAGATCTGTCGTGCCTGCTAGCTTGAAGTTGGACGTATCCCAATGTTCGAAGTAATCTTGAAATCCGTCCCATAATATATCATCGATGGCTCCGGCATCGGTTGCGAATTTCTTGAACAACGAAAGATGATTGAGAACAAATCCTGAAGTCCATTTTTCTTCTCTGCTTCTTGAAGGTTCTCTTCGGGAATAATGCTGGTATCCTTCATTTGGAAATCTTGATCTTCTTTACTGTCGGTCATTCTTAGTGTATGAAGCTACGTCGGAGAGGGTAGCTTGTGTGTTGGAAGTGTGCTGGCAATGGGCACGATGGTCTGGTCTGTCGTTCAGATAAAATTTAAGGGTTTTTGTCCCTAGTATCTCGTCCTCGCTCCTAATCAGATGCTTAGCACGCACTATGTTTCTGTCGTTCGAAGAGGCTGCTCAAGTACCAGAGGCCCTAAGTTCTCCTGTCTGTTTCAGTACCGAGCGCGTCTCTTCAATGTACCTTGCTGTTCTGTGTCCTCGATGTTTGAGAACACTGATCAGTGTCGGGAAATCAGCTTTAGTTGGGAATAGAATAGCTATTCAAAAGACTCAAAATACAAAACGCGCGTAAGACAAAGTAGTTCATTCAATTAATTCTTCTCTATCTATGTTTCCCTCCAACGCATTGCTAATATACAGAGTTGCAATGGACGTACGCAATGTCACGTGGCAAACGTCCAGACAGTTTTTGTTAAGTGTCAGGTGATTGGTGACATAATGAGTTACATAAAACATTTAGACGTTTAATGATACCTATAGATGTTAGTGATATGACCTATTCGTTTCATATCAATATTGAGTTTCTTGGTAAAAGTAACACACATAAATATCTTTTCGTATATGAGATTAACTCCTTGTCTTTACTATATCCCAAATATCGAGTTCTAATCTACCGTGCTTCTCTGAATCGTGACAGCTTTAATTTGCAAGGAAAGTAGTGGGTTCCTTACTCTTGAATCAATAAATTTTGACATTTGAACGCTGCTCTGTAGTTCTAGTGGACTTAAAATTTAATTCGCTTGATATCATTTAATGGTGATCCTGGTTTAAAGTTGAATCAGAAGACATATTTAATCCAAGGAAAGTATGAATAACCTGTTCACAATAAAACTTAGTAGTACTTCTAAAACTACCCCCCCACTAGTGAACAGAAGACTGAAGTCCAGTCATCTAAATTAATGTATGGATCAAAACTTAGTTGAATTGGATTTCACTCCGTCAAGCTATGAAATCTCTTTTGGGTCATTATACTCTGGTATGTAAAAGGCCATTGGATATTTTGATAGCATTTAATCTTGGTTTGATTTTTGTTGACAAAATCTTTTATTTTAGAAATAATCGAAGCCGAGATCTTTGATGATGATATATTGATAACTGGGTTTTTCCAAACTTTTCCCCTGGAAGTAGATTATGTTTCGATTATATACAGGTCCTTCCAAGGTTGATTTGCAAAAGTAAAATTGAAGGGTAACATAACTGTCATCGTTTTCTTCGGGTTTAAAATTTGATTCCTTGCAAGCTTTAGCGATATGTGTGATACTATTTCGAAATCAAAGCCTGAAAGTTTTCACTTATTCTATTGGGTCTGTCCAATACATAGAGACTTCTAGTTGGCAATAAAATTAGTGTAGCAGCTAGTGTGCTGTATGATCCCTGTATCCTACGCTATGCATAAGTGTGCATAATATAAAGTTGGTGCGCCTCGCATAAATAGTCACATGTACTCTACCCCCAGGGTAAGTTTTCACCAGTGGATCCAATTTGTGGGGCGAAATCGGATTCTTTAAGCCTAGTTAGGTAGCATCTTTTCTGAGATAAGGTTTTCAGACATTCTGACAGGGATCATTTGTATGGTGTTTTTGCCCGACAGAGGTTTTCACCACTTGCACTTGTTCACAAGCTTAACTCAAATTGGTAACATTTTTTGAATTTAATTAATTTCAGATAAACAATTACAGTAGAGCCATACCGGGACCATAAACTCGATACTGAGACAAACCACATCAATATATCTATCTTCTCGAACCCAAAACGCCTACAAAATAATCATTCACCCAATCAAACGACAATGGCCCCGCAGTTCTCCAACGGGACTGCCCAGCGGCCACCCCCATCTCCCCACGAAAGAGTGGCATCCCCGGATGTCATGATGGTTGACGCTCGACCAAGCCATCCAATTCAAACCAACCCAAACGACGCGTTCGGTACTAGCCAACCGCGGAGCTCTTTCGAAAAGAGCCTAACCGACCACATAGACGCAGAAGTTCAGAATTTCCACAAGCGTGTGGCCCAAGCCAAACTAGTCCTAAGCAGGTTCTGCATCCTGCTGGACAATATTGACAATGTCGAAATCCGCAGATACACGGAAATCGCAGCCGCTGGCCTCAGAGACCAGATCACAAACATACTGTCAGGCCGGGCTACCAACCAGACCCTGGACAGCCGACCACCAATCTCACAAAGGGCTGATCGCAACAAGGTCCAGAAAACAGTGCCTGCCGTACCCCAGATCTCCGGAGCTCATGCCCAGCGAAGGCCAACGGGCACACAACCACCTTCTCAACCACCAGCCGAAAGACAGGCTAATGCCCAACTACACCCAAGCACAGTCTAGAAAACTGCGCCACCCACCATGTCTGGACCTCCACCGATAGAAGGCCCCTGGACAAAGGTATTGCGAAGAAAGCCCTCCAAGGCTCCATCGGCACAGGCAGCTCAGCCAGCCAGGACCGAACTACCCCAACCCCAGCCTGCCCCCAAGGCAAAGAAGCTTCCTACGCCACGGCCTGATGAAAGGCTATTCCTTAGAATTAAGGAAGGACATCCGTGGCGATCAATGTCACCCTACTTCGTGAAACTCAGCCTGGCTGCCAAACTCAGAGTCGCTAGCTCAGCCATCCAACATGTGACGGTGGCTAATTCAGGTTTTGCAATCACAGCTGCTAACGAAGCAGCCAGAAACCGCCTTCTTGAGGAGGTTCATCGCCTGCAAAGGGAAGAAAACGAGGTGGAAGGGGCACCCAAGGAAGACCTCAAGCTGGAAGCCGCATCAAAGTGGACATCAGTACTTGCCCCAAATGTCCCCGACTACCTACAAACGCTCGAGGACCTTCCTCAGCTAGGGGAATCAGGCACAAGGACAAGGGTCCAGCTAGTAACAGTTCCAGTGACGACGGAAATGATTATCAAAGAAGCCACGCTCAAGACTGGCATGGCCCCGATTTCAGCACGGGCTCTCGCAACTAGCAAAGAACGACCAGCAACGGATTGGATCATACACTCTGCGACGGGCAAACCTAAACTGAGCGAGCGGCTTTTTGAGACAAGTGGCCGTTTGTCGGAATTTCAGCGCCAACCAAAAATAACCCAACGCAACCGATTCTGGGGCTACCACCCAACCCGTGTCTGCTCAAGAGGCGAAAGATGCAGGAAGTGTGGTTCCCTAGAGCACAAAGGCGAAAATTGCCCCGTGGCCATTATGCGATGCTCCAACTGCCACGGCCCCCATGCAGCGGATGAGCTACGCTGCATGGCACGCCCATCACGCCGCAACGGACAGACCACCCAGAAGACACGCGAGCAACTCGAGGTAATCCGACAGCACGGGTAACGAGACCGGAAAGCCTTGATACAGAGAAAAGAAGCGGAAAAGTCGGCTGAAGCAGCTACTGCAATAAACCCATCAACTACGACCCCCACATATCAGTAAGGCCCCCAATAGAGAGCTCCACACAGACATACTACTCGACAATCTTCTTTATCTGCGCAAACCTGCGCAAAGGCGGTCCTGCTACGGACATCATTCTACAGGCTGCTTGGGAAGAAGGCACAGAGGTACTGCTACTACAAGAGCCATGGGCTTCCCAGAAAGACGGCACATGGCTCACAAAATCTCACCCGGGTTTTGACAAATTTGTGCCAGCTTCCACAGGCCAGGAATCAGCACGACCAAGGTCCCTGGTTTACACCCTCAAAGGCAGAAACGACCGACAAAACTTTATCTGCGGGATCTCGCCTGACGCTGTCGCAGTAACAGTCGAGGGCATAACCTTCGCCTCAATATATCGGGCCCCGGGCTCAGATATCACACCTCTTCTCAGCTGGACACCCTCTGGACCTTCTATAGTTGCGGGGGATTTCAACGCGGTCCAGCCCGAATGGCAACCCCTCGCGGATCGACTACATGGCGATGCGCAGACCATCGTAGAGTGGATGCAAGAAAATAGCATGTCACTCGCATCACGCCCCGGCGTGCCCACACACGACCAGGGCAATACTCTGGACTTGGTATGGTCAAACACGGGAGCTCTTGCCGACGTGGCACCGTGGATGGAAACTATGTTAGACTACCGAACTCTAGTAGGGGATGTTCCAAAGACAAACCCGCGTGCATCAGCCGTAATTCGAATCTCTAGACCGATCTGTGTCCACGATGAGGCACTCGAAGAATTCCAAACCACCATGGCCGAGTGGAGCAGAGGACTAACACAACAGAGCCCACAGTCAGCACAGGGAGTGAACGAACTGGCAGACAATCTGGTACGTATAATTGGGGATGCCATCAGGGGAACAGGAAGGAGGGCTTCTCCCAGACCAGAGAGCAGCGCACCATGGTGGACACAGGAATGCCGCGAAGCACGAAATAATTTTCGAACACACAGGGACCCGGAGAGCAGTCGCCTCAGCAAAACGACAATTCTGGCGACGCAAATTTGCCGAGGCTGAATCCGATACAGACATGTACAGACTAGCTCGAGGGGCCAAAGGAGGACAACAGATCAGAAATACCCCCCTCAGAACAGCCAACGGCGTAGAGACCGACCCAGAACGCCGGGCTTACCTCCTTAGGGACATGTTACTAGGTGTAGTGCTTCACGGATCAGGAACGTAGAGCGTCATGAAACGGCTTTCGATTGTATTTCTAAGATGGAGAACTAAACTTAACTGCAGATAATGCTGCTATTATATACAAACAAATGGGGCTATGACGCTAGGTTTAGAAGCCAAGAGTACATGACAGAGACAGAGAGAAAATGGTAGAAACAAAGAGAAAGTAACAGAATAACCTGGGCCTATAAGCAGCGCAGTTATTGTTGTGGAAGTAACCAGAAACTAAGGGAATCAATTAGAGGATGGCAGTGACATGTTGGCTGGCGATGGCAGGGCCTGAGGCATCAATATCCTGTGGATCATTACACTAGGTCGTTTCACGAACGAGAATGACATCGACGACGAAGGAGCCCCCGAAAAACTTCCCGCCGATAGAACACCTTCCATGGAACACCGGGGTCACGGCATCAGAAGCAAGATGGGCCGCAACTGCGTGCAAAGATAAAGCACCAGACGCTGACGGAACCACAACGCGACTACTCCGAGCCGTATGACCATCGATAGGCCTCTCGGTCAGAGCTCTGTACTAAGGGTCGCTTCAAAGTAAATACTTCCCAGACATTTTCAAGTTAGCAGACGTCATCCTGCTTCCGAAGCCCGGCCTAGGCCATAGCACGGCAAAAGGCTGGCGGCCTATAGCCCTGCTCTCCTGCTTGGGAAAGGGTTTAGAGAGATTAGTATCTAAGAGATTGGCCCACACGGCACTAGAAAGACAAGTCATACCTAGACAGCTGTTTGGTGCGCTTCCCAAAAGATCCGCCAACGACCTGGCAGCATGCGTCATCCACGATATCGAACACACCCTCACCATGCGGCAAAAGGCAGTGTTGGTAACATTAGACGTCCAAGGCGCCTTCGACGCAGTACTTTTCGAGAGACTCCTCAAGAGGATGAGGAAGATGGGATGGCCCGAGTACACAATTGAATGGACAAGATCCTTCCTTCGAGGCCGATCCGCCCGGGTACATTTCGACTCCGGCATCACGGAGCCAAGACAACTAGAGTGTGGCCTACCACAAGGATCACCACTGTCACCAATCCTCTTCATCTTCTATATGGCAGAATTAGTAGCGGGCAGCAACTGGAGATTCGGATATGCAGACGATGTGGCAATCCTCGGAATAGGCCCCATCCGGCAGACGCAGCGGCGAGGGCTCAAGAAGAGGTGGACAGAGTATTAAGATGGGCTAACAAAAATGCAGTCACTTTTGACCCGACAGAGGCCGAAGCCGTATACTTCCTCGGCAAGCGCTCCAGACATACAACACTTCCCGAAATTAGAATGGGTAACCACACGATCCAAGCAAGCGAGGAGATCCGCTGGCTGGGCATCTTCTTTGACAAAAGTCTCAACTTTCGCCGCCACGCCGCCAAGTGGGAATCCAAAGGAGTCAGACTCGCCCAGTACCTTCGACGCATCGCGTCGTGCACTATAGAACCGCCCCCAGGCCCAATGACAACAATCGTTCGCACGGTGATACTACCAACCGTTCTCCACGGCGCGGAAGTTTGGTGGCCCGGCCGCACCCGCGCTACAAATACAGGTGAAACCAGAAACTCCTGCGGGAAGCAACTCGCTGCCATAGACAATGCTATCATGACAGGCATTCGAGCAGCCATTCCCACATGGAGGACTATGCCAACAGTGGCCTTACGAAGAGAGACCGTAATACCCCCGGCGCACAACGGATCACATTCACGACTCGCGCAACCAGCGATCATACCGGCTGCTCCCCGAGTCTGAAGATCCACCCCCCCTCCAAGGACCAGGACCCAGCCCTCCTAGACTACCACACTTGGATAAAGAAAGGGCAGCAAGAGAAACCACAGAGTGGCTGGCCGGCCTAGCCGCAGACACTTTGTGCGCCTATAGCGACGGATCGCTCTCTTTCAGCGCAAAAGCCGGGTGGGGCTTCGTTACCTACCCAAGCGGCACGTCAGAATCCCCCGAGTGACACGACTCAGGCACGCTCAGCGGCGCACGAGTATACGACGCCGAAATCCACGGAGCCATGGCAGCCCTAAAGGCCATCATAGCCTCCAAAGGACACCTCGATAGAACGACGATATATGTTCTGTTGGATAACCTAGAAGCTGTTCACGCTCTACAGACGGGGATCACCACCTCGTCAGCGTGGCGTGTACAAAGCTTCCAACACATGACTCGACAGATCATGCAGTCAGTACAAGTCCGATAGGTTCCCGGGCACCAAGGCATTCGAGGCAACGAAGCAGCAGACTGACTCGCCAAGGCAGCCCTCGAGGCCGACACGGCTCCTGCGACCAACTCGGGGCTGGTGACGCTAGCTTCAATTAAGCGGATGGCACGCGATAGCTCAGACCAACTAACAACGGAGTGGTGGACATCAGCCCGAATGACCAGATACGCCGAATTAGAGCTACGAATGAGACGGAAAAAGCCCCCAGAACTCGCTCTGCCTAGAGCACTCTACGCCCGCCTGCTAGCCGCCCGAACGGGCCATTGAGATTTCGCGGCATATCACCGCCGCTGGAACCACGAATCCGCAACACTCGTCTGCCCATGCGGGAGAGAAACATCAGTAGGACATTTAGTCGAGTGCCGGAGGGCCCTGGACAATTGGCGCATCATCAGCGGACGCCGGAGAGCACCAGCTCTACACGAGCTGCTTGGCGAAGGAGGCTGGAAAACGTTGGCAGAATACGTGATAGCCAGCGGGATATACAAAAACTCAAGCATAGGCACGACAGGAATCGGCTAGGAGGTGAAAACGTAGATGGCCAAACTGTAAGCCCACGGAGTAGAGGGTTAAAAAAATAAAATAAAATAAAATAAAATAAAATAAAATAAAATAAAATAAAATAAAATAAAATAAAATAAAATAAAATAAAATAAAATAAAATAAAATAAAATAAAATAAAATAAAATAAAATAAAATAAAATAAAATAAAATAAAATAAAATAAAATAAAATAAAATAAAATAAAATAAAATAAAATAAAATAAAATAAAATAAAATAAAATAAAATAAAATAAAATAAAATAAAATAAAATAAAATAAAATAAAATAAAATAAAATAAAATAAAATAAAATAAAATAAAATAAAATAAAATAAAATAAAATAAAATAAAATAAAATAAAATAAAATAAAATAAAATAAAATAAAATAAAATAAAATAAAATAAAATAAAATAAAATAAAATAAAATAAAATAAAATAAAATAAAATAAAATAAAATAAAATAAAATAAAATAAAATAAAATAAAATAAAATAAAATAAAATAAAATAAAATAAAATAAAATAAAATAAAATAAAATAAAATAAAATAAAATAAAATAAAATAAAATAAAATAAAATAAAATAAAATAAAATAAAATAAAATAAAATAAAATAAAATAAAATAAAATAAAAAATTTAGACTCGGGTGCGTGGTGGCCGAGGCGTAGCAGAGCGATGAGCAAAGCCCAGGGGCAAAAAACTTTCTTTTGTTTTCTCGGAAATCAAGCTCGCTATGTGTCACAGGTACCATAGGTATGGTCACATGATTACGTGACACGTAGCGCTAATGATTACGCGTACGCGTTGGTAAATGTAAATATCACATCTGTAGTTTAGCATTCTCCTCATGCAACTGCGATTGCTTTACCCTGAATGTCCGACTATCCATAAGCTTCACGTGATAGATAGTTGCACCTCTATTTTCGCCCGCGCGATAACTATCCGAGGACCGAGACACCATTGTGCTGCGCGCTGCGAAGACACAAAATTCTTTCCGACAGTAATTACTACAAGTTATTACTGACTCCAGCATCGCTCCGAGACCGAGCACTGAGTTCCTTTTAAAATTTCGAGTATAATTTATCGCAAAATAACCGAGTCGAAATGGATAATCCTTTGGGAGATACAAATATTTATCCTGCCACAGATTCTGTACCGATTCAGAATCAGAATATTGAAAGTGGCCATAGAAGAGCTTGGAACGCATTAGTAGATGTGATTGGACACTATCCTGCTGTGCAAGAGATTTTTGATGGGATAGGATTCGACTCAAAAGTTGATCTTTCCACTTTAGCAGATGCACCAGCAGAAGTAGCAACGATTTTCCACGCAATGTTTGGGCTTATCAACAGCCACTCAGCTAACAATAGACAAGTTTTACAAGAGTTCAGAGGGCAGCTCAATGATAAAGAGCGAGAAATTCATAAGTTACGAAAAATTGTCGAAAATAAGAAAGCCGAAATTAGCTCTCTTCAGCAACAGTTGGCATCCGCAGCATCCGCAGCATCAGAAAAATCACAAACCCAATTGCAGCCTCCTCCCCCACCGCAAATCATTGTACGACAGCCAGCACAGTATACGTGGATAGGCCGCCCGCCCAAGATCCTTTCACTGGGGATCAAAAAGATATAGTCAAAAGAAATATCGAATATTCTACTTGGAAGTTTAAACTAGTATCAAAATGGAGTCTTAATTCGACGAACTTCGATTCAGAATTCAAGAAAATTTGTGATGCCATAAATTGGCTTAAAGGAGATGCGTACAACCGAATTCAATCAAAAATTGCTCTATTTTTTTCGAACACTGAAAACCTCTCAAATGGATCATGGCCCACGTCTGCGTCATTTTTTAGTGAGTTAGATCGCAAATATCTAACTGCTGATATTGTTTCTCTGGTAAGAAACAGTCTGAATAATTTGAAAATTACGGGCAAACTCAAGGACTTCCCTTTGTTTGTTTCTGAGTTTGAAAGGCTCGCTGACCAAGGGGAACTTAGCTCTTCGATGCGCGTCTACCATTTGAGAAGGAAAGTGACTGAACCGCTGAGGAATGCTGCCAAGAATCACATCCCGGTACCTTCAGATGATGACATCATTAGTTGGATTGAAATTTACAACCAGTTTTGGAAAAATCTCGAGGTGGATAAACATATTTCTATTAACAGCAATGAAAATTTTGAATTGGAGAGTTCATCCAGCTCAGAACCAAAGGACTTCAGAGTATCCGGGGATCCAATGGAACTAGACCGCCTTCAACTCAGTAGAGTCAGTGTAACCCCAGCTGAGTGGCAATTCCATAGAGACCATGGACTTTGCAACCGATGTGGTGGCGACGGTCACTACTCGAGAAACTGTTCGGCTGAAATAGCTTAGCGCAGCAAACGGGCGTTTGACTCTGCTGATCGCGAGCTCACAGCAGCATCAAGGACTGAGTACCGTGGCAGTCATCGCGTTGGCTTCAATAATAACTTTAATACACCGTTTCCTCTAAGAGGTGGATTCTCGAATAGTCAAAATTCCAGGTATCCTCAAGGGAATAATGGAAGAAGTTTTTATAGCCCTAGGGCAGGGTCCTCTAATGATTGACCTTGCTTACGTCTGCAGGATATGGACTACATTGAAACAGCTCCTCATTCTTTGCAGGGAACTCAACATAGCTGGGCAAATTATGCAGATCAACTCAACTATAGTCATGGCAGAGTAATTGGTGAAATTCCACCCAATAAATTTCAAAATAATAGTAATACAAACGCCAATTTGACTTGGGACCAGGGAAATGGAGAGCCCCAGTAGTAAGTCGCTTGCGGGGCGTATATGTACATAATCCTGTTGGCTCAAGTCTCAGTAGAGATACGGCTAATAATTTAATTCTTGGCAAACCTATATATTTGAACAAAGTAGGCCAGAATTCAATTTCAATAAACGGAACATTTCGCACGAATTTACAGCGCAATAGACCTTTATCTGTGACTATACTTCTTGATACGGGTAGCACTGAGTTCATTTTTGTAAGAAGAGCGTGGGTGCAAAATCATGGCCTATCTTTCCTACCTTTGCCTCATCCTCGGCCACTGTTCCTAGCTGACGGCTATGTATCTGAGCTAATCACGCACCGCGTTACTGGTTCTCTTCAATTGATGAACCATATTGAGACAGTTGATGCTTTAGTTACCACGCTTGGGGACGAAAATGAATTTATCTTAGGGTTTCCTTGGCTAGCTCGTCATAACCCATCAATAGACTGGAGCTCTAAGTCAATGAAATTTGACAAAGACTTCTGTAAGGTTAATTGCATACTACATAATGTACAAAACTATAAATCACCGTCTATTGAAGAAATTTTAGACGAGGAGTTTGCACCAAACCATCGAATTGAGGTACCAGAGCTCCCAGTTGAATCGACACAATCAGTACTCAGCGATGTTAAAATAATTAATAGCAGTCGAATTAAACAGTCTGTTGATAAAACGACGGAAAGATTCGATTCATCTCAAACGGTATTCAGTGATAAGAACAACAACATTAAGTTGCTCAAGGCATCGGAGTTTTTCCGAGTAGCCAGACAAGAAGGAGTCCAAGTCATGAGAATTATGGCAGAAGATCTAGCAACACCTAAGTTAGACCATGAGACAAACCTTAAGGTTCCATTATTGTCAGATTCCAAGTACCAGGAATTACTCACTGGGCAGGGAGATATAATAGAGTGGAAGGCCCAATTTCCGGAACCTTTCCATGCTTTCATTGATATATTTTTCAATTCAAATGTCGCAAGACTTAACAAAGTTACAGATGATGATGTAACAAATTTTTTTTTGAAAGCGAACCGCCCCCCACCTAAGATCGAAGATATTAAAAGAAGAGTGCCAAAAGTTTATCACGACATAGCAGATGTTGCACTTCCGCAATGTCAGTATGCTGAAGGCACGGAGGCGATGATGACTGGGTAGGTGAGCTAAGGGAAGGCTGAAGGGCTCGAAAGCAATAGGACTAAAGGGCTCGAAAGCAATAGGACTAAAGGGCTCGAAAGCAATAGGACTAAAGGGCTCGAAAGCAATAGGACTAAAGGGCTCGAAAGCAAAAGGACTGGTGGGCTCTAAGGCACGAAGACTGAAGGTATGGTATGAATAATTAGACAAAGAACTAAACGTAAAGAACAAGAACTCTGCAGTTCTTGTTGGCTATATATACACATGTCTTGCCCTATGACCGACAAGCAGAGTAATCCAAGTAAACAATATCAACAAATGTTTCCTATGGATGCATTGAAAAAATAGTCCAAAGTAAACAAATCCGTGAATCCTTAAGCGAGATTTGTCTAATGTTCTCGCAATCCTAATCCCAATCCCAATCCTAAGAATCCTAGTCCAGATCTCGGAAAATTCTGACACGCAAGATGCTACGAATCTTCCACCGCATTGGTCTTACGACCATAAAATAGAACTCTCACCAGGAAATCATAAATTTCCGAGATCTCGCGCAAGGCCATGCTCTCCATCAGAGCTAAGTGTGATCAAACGATGGCTAGATGACCAGTTGAGTAAAGGCTGGATCAGGCCGTCGACGTCTCAAATAGCAAGTCCAATCCTCCTTGCTAAAAATCCAGGTGGGGGAATACGTATCTGTCATGATTTTCGTGGAATTAATGCTATTACCATGAAAAATTGCTATCCCCTCCCACTAATAAAAGAAACACTTGATCTTATTTGTGGTGCAAAGATATTCACCAAAGTTGATGTGGTTTCTGCTTTCAACAGAATTAGGATAGCAGAGGGTCACGAATGGCTTACGGCTTTCATCACCCGATTTGGTCTTTATGAACAATTAGTTACTCCAATCGGCTTAAGCGGTGCCCCCGCAATATTTCAACGGTACATTAATGATGTTTTATATGATGTCCTTGATAAATACGCAACAGCCTACCTAGATGATGCTATAATTTTTTCAAATTCAGACGAGGAACACGTCGCACATGTCAGAGAAGTTCTTAAACGACTTCATGCCGCAGGCCTTCAGATTGACAACGACAAATGTGATTTTCACACCACAAAGACGAAATATTTAGGACTAATCATCACACCAGGTGGTATTGAAATGGGCCCAGACAAAGTTAAAGCAATACTTGAATGGGAGCCTCCAACTTCAAAGCGACAGCTACAGCAATTCTTAGGATTTGCTAATTTTTACCGCCGCTTTGTGAAAAATTTCTCTGAGCTAACCCGACCGCTCCAAGGGCTCACCAAAAAAGATGTAGCTTGGGTTTGGACTCCCATTTGTCAATCATCTTTCAATAATTTAAAAGAAGCCTTCACTAATGCCCCAACCCTTGCTATTTTTGATTGGTCAAGAAAAACAGTTGTCGAAGTAGACGCTAGTAATTGGGCCTGCGGAGGTACCTTATCACAATTTTTTGGGGATGAACTTCGACCGGTAGCATATTTTTCATCAAAGCATTCTGTGCAAGAATGTAACTATGATATCTACGATAAAGAATTACTTGGGGTCATTAAATCCTTAGAAGAATGGAGACCAGAGTTGGAAGGATCACAATCCAGGTTTGATATTATCACTTACCACAAAAATCTTCAAACGTTTCAGACAACTAAAGATTTTGTCATAAGCGGTATGTAGACAGCGTGGGGAGAGAGAGGGGTCGAGAGGTGGGTGTCAGGCTAAAGGTTGCCATCCGACATGATACACGAGATAGATGCATCACCACTCGGCTAAAAGGCCAGACCAGAATCATAGAACACTATGATCTAGCAATCTCCATATATATATTATACAGTAGAGGCTTTCCTGACAGATTTGAATCAACGACAAATGCGATGGGCTGAGTTCTTATCTCGATTTAACTTCCATCCATTCTACCGACCAGGTTCTAAGAATACAAGAGTCGACGCTTTAAGCCGAAGGCCGCAAGATGCCCCATTGAACATATTGTCAAGGATATCAGAAATGGTAAGGATTTAGTCACGTGATTTTGATTACTAAGTGGAAACATACTTACGTATCTGTATATAAATGTTTTGATCTTTGAGAGATCCCTTTTCTCTTTGTAGATAATCTCATTCACCAGATCTGACCTTGTCGATCCCACTTCTTCCCCCCTCCCTTGACATATTATCTACCGCATTATCTTAATTTACTGCCCTCGCGCGTAAATACCACAGTCGCCTCTATTAAAGTCTTTTAAATCCAGCATCCCAAAATAAAAAATAAACTTTACAAAAATGGCGAATGACCCCTGGGACCTTGAAGACAATAATCCACAACAGGCCCCCTCTAACCATAACTTCGCTGATGAAATTAATGATCGAGAGTCTGCTCTAATCAGAAAATACCCCATACTTTGTTCCATCCCAAATGCCGAACTATTCACTTCCGCCATGCAAGGTGGTACTGCATCGGTTAATATCAGAAAGCTTAGCGACGAGATTATGTCTTTGGCTAACGCTCATGCTCGACTTGATAAAGAGCTATATCAGTATAAGAACGAATACGACACACTCCTCGCCAAAAACCAGGATCTTACAGACACAGTTTCAAGACTACAAAACAAGATAAATTCCGCTGTCACTCCTAGCTCCAAGCTACAGCAGCAAAATACTATTCTTTAACAGCAGCTCCAGATTCTAGAGCAAGAGGCCGCCACTAACTCCCAGTTTCAACAGCAAAATAATTTACTCCAGCAAAAAATTCAGAATCTGGAACAGCAAGCTGCTGCCGCTCGTAATGGCACTTCGCCTGGTTCCTATCGTACAGCTGAACATCCTGATCCAGATATATTTTCTGCCGATAACCATGAGCTGCGTAAAGAACTTCCCCTTTTTGTCAGGAAAATTAATATGAAGTTTATCGCAAACGGAGATTGGTACCCGTCTGAACAGAGTAAAATGATTTACTTGGTCTCACGTCTTAAAGGGAAAGCATACTCAACTATTTCTCATGTTATCAACCGAAACAGTACAGTCAACTTCCCCTCCACCGACGCCATATTAGTTCTCCTAGAACAAGCTTTTGCGGACGTGGATGAATGCAACTCGGCCCGTCGTCAGATACTTACTATGAAGCAAGGTCAGAAAGATACATCAACACACATCTCAGATTGGTTTGATATTGCCCAGAAAACCCAGCTTTCTGATGATGCTCTAATTAACCATCTCTATGACTCTCTCCATCCAACAATTGTTTCTCACATTCAGAATCGTGTCATGCTTCGCCAAGAGCTACCGACTGATCTCACCTCATATCCCGTTGAAGTTCGACATATTGACGCTGTCCTTCGTTTGTCAAATCCAGACTACACGAAAAACAAAGTTACCCCTCTAGGTAATTATCACCCTCTTATCTCCCCGATTCATAATCAAGCGATCATTCCTCCAGGAGACCCAATGGACCTGAGTGCAGCTAGAATTAGCCCTCCTACAGTTATGTGGTCCTTAACTGATGCCATTAATCGTCGTAAACCAATTAACGAGGCCGAAAAAAATGCCAAGCGTGCATACTGCTTTGAGAACAAGATATGCAGCTGGTGCTACGACCCAGGCCATTGGGCACGATTTTGTGCTGAGGCACCGTGGAATAAAGGTAAGGTAAAGTCCGCTGACAATAAAACCGTAAATGAGGCGGAAAAAGCTTAGTCTCTGATCAATGTCGCGATCAGAGACTACATAAGAGTCTGTTTAATAGCAATATAGACACACCTAAAGTACAAAAAGATAGAAAAGATTTTATTAGATTTGAGGAAATTTCAGAAATATTATCACTTTCTACGCCTAAAAGTGACCATCTTCTACTTTCTTGTACTGTAGACACAAATAGATGCAGTTTTTTTACACAAGCATTTCTTGATTGTGGTGCCACTGATGATTTCTACGACTTGGACTCAGCGCAACGCCGAAACCTCCCTCTCACTTTACTCCCGCAGTCCCGCCAACTTTATCTCGTGGACGGCTCACCAGCCTCCCGAATCACTCATACCGTAACTGTTCAACTAAATATCAAGGGTCATAACGAAGTGATCACCTTTTTTCTTACAAACCTGGGGAAATACGAACTCATTCTTGGCCGTAAGTGGCTTAGGAAGTATAATCCATTCGTCAACTGGTGCGATGATTCTGTATCTTTTACTTCAAATTTTTGTGCAAATAATTGCCTTCCTACAAGTGTCTACCCTTTAACTATCTCCAGCTCCACCAATTTCACTGATGGACCAGAGCTCAAATCTGGCGAAGCTAAAAATGGTCGCCCAAGGAAGGTTGGAGCCGATGCATTTCATACTATCTCGAAACAGAGTGGTGTAGAAATATTTTCCCTGTCTCTTCACGATGTAGATGTTAGACTCCGTGAAATGGGACTAAAATCCACTTCTGCTATTCAACAGACATCATCGACTAACCCTCTTGCCGAACTCACGCCTATTCAAAAGATGCTACGTGAAAAGCACTCTTGGACCAATGACCCCGACGATAGAGAAACTTCCTGTTCGAGAGCTACCGAATTGTACCTCGCCGGGTTTTCACTCGAAAACATTCAAGTCGCACTTCAAACAAAGGACCGACCTGATCCTACAAAAAAACTGCCGCCACATTACCATCATCACCTGTCTGTTTTTGACCATAAACGTGCAGATAAACTTCCACCTCATCGGGAATGTGATCACAAAATTGACCTTAAGCCGGGTACAACCCCCCAATATGGCCCTCTCTATAATATGTCTGTTGAAGAGCTCCAAGTTCTTCGTAAGTACCTAAATGAACAATTAGAGAAGGGTTTTTGTAAGAATAACCTCTTTCTTCTTTCTTCTTTCTTCTCAAGCATTCGGATGAACTTAGTTTCGGTGCTAAAACATATCTTGGTCGTGTGTTTCAGTCGCTTCGGGATTTGTTCGGTCTCGGAACACTACCAACTCCAAGGGCGTTTTAAGCTGAGCTGTAACCATAAAACTTATTCCGTTTCGCAAAGCTCTCAAGTTGGGAAACAGGATGTATATAGACAAGCTGAAGGCCTGGTAGTTAGTTCCTTACGCTTTGTTTTCGGTCAACTTCTCGACCTCAACACCCTTAATATTACCATTTGTACCTCTACGATTCGTACCTCTACCATTCGTACCTCATTACCATTTGTACCTCAATACCAACCTTAAGTTAGACTCACGTGTTGGCTTCACGAGTGACAGTTTTATACGTGCTAGTAAATCATCAGCTGCAGCCCCAGTTCTTTTCGCTAAAAAGCCAGGAGGAGGCTTACGGTTTTGTGTCGACTATCGTGGCCTGAACTCTATCACTATAAAGAATCGATACTCTCTCCCATTAATACAAGAGACATTAGCAAGGCTAAGCAGCGCTAAATACTATACTAAGCTCGATATTATAGCTGCATTTAACCATATTCGAATTGCGGAAGGTCAAGAATGGATGACAGCTTTTAATACTCGATACGGCCTTTTTGAAACGCTGGTCATGCCTTTTGGATTATCAAATGCGCCAGCTACTTTTCAAGCTCGAATTAATGAAGTCTTGCGCCCGTTTCTCGATGTGTTTTGTACGGCATATATCGACGATATTTTAATTTACTCTGACGACCTTCCTGCTCATCGAGCTCACGTTAATTCTGTCCTAAGCGCACTTAAAAATGCTGGACTACACTGTGATATTAAAAAGTGCGAATTCGAAGTTCAGGAAGTCACCTATCTAGGTATGATAATATCTACTACAGGCGTGAGAATGGATCCCCAAAAAGTTAAATGCATAGTCGATTGGAAAGCCCCTACTTGTCTCAAATATGTACAAGGCTTCTTAGGGTTTTCGAACTTCTATCGTCGCTTTGTCAAGAACTTCTCAAAGATAGTTAGACCTCTTGTTTCTCTGACTAGGAAAGACATGAAGTTTGTTTGGTCCGATGCCTGCCAGAATGCTTTTGAGATACTCCAAAAGTCGTTTGTTTCAGCACCAGTCCTGCAACATTTCGATGCGTCTAAAGAAGTTTTTGTTGAGGCTGATTCCTCTGACTTTGTCTCAGCTGGAGTGCTATCTCAAAAAGACAATAACGGCGAACTTCGTCCTGTTGCATTCATGTCAAAAAAGTTTGAGAACGCAGAGTGTAATTATGAGATTTATGATAAGGAACTCCTAGCTATCGTCCGATGCTTTGAAGGATGGAGGGCGGAACTCCAAAGTTCTCATTACCCTATTACTGTGCTAACAGACCATCGCAATCTGGAGTATTTCATGACTACTAAAGAACTCAAGGCGCCAGGTTCGATGGAGTGAATTCTTGTCACAATTCGACTTTGTTATCAAATTTCGATCCGGGAAAGACAACATCAAGGCGGATTCCCTTACTCGACGATCACAAGATCTTCCTAAAGATGACTCCGACCCCCGAATACAGTATCAAAAACAAACTCTTCTTCCTTCTTATAAGTTGGATAACTCTATCATCGAAGACTTAAAAGACAAGAGCTTTCTCTGTGAACTTAAGTCTGACCCTATTTCACACTTGTCTCCAGCCATTCTCAAAGAGCCCCCAGAAGAGCCACTAGACTGCAAAATCAAGCGATTACTCGAAGAAGGGTATAGTAATGGGGAAGATAAATGGCTAACAAGAGTTATCACCGAATTGACAAAACCTGAAGGAATTCCATACTCTAAGGAGGTTTCCCTTTCGGAATGTGAAATCCAAGATGGTCGCCTTTATTTCCGTGATAGACTTTATGTCCCTGATTATGAATTAAGACTCTTAATTATTCAAACGGCCCATGATAGCTGTGAGAAAGGCCATCCTGGTAAAAATTCATTATATCACACTATCTCCGACCACTACTGGTGGCCTCATCTCTCGCAGCAGACTGAACAATTTGTCAAGAACTGCCACAACTGCTTACGAAACAAAGTATCCCGCCTCAGATATCAAGGAACCCTCAAACCCCTTCCGCTACCAGATCAACGTTGGCGCGATATATCAGTCGATTTCGTTGGTCCACTGATAGAATCAAGTAATTTTAACTGTATAATGGTGGTGGTAGATCGTCTCACTAAAGAACGACATTACTCTCCTTGTCATACTAAGATGACATCAAAAGACCTAGCCAAACTTTTTGTCCGCGACGTCTGGCGTCTCCATGGCCTATGTGATACTATTATATCCGATAGAGGGCCACTCTTCATAGCGGAGTTTTGGAAAGCGGTCTGTCAATGCTTAGAAATAAGCGTATAACTTTCTACAGCTTATCACCCAGAAACAGATGGTCAGACAGAAAATGCTAACGCGTTTATGGAGCAGTATCTTAGGCAGTATATCGATTACTCTCAAGAAAATATCTACGAATGGCTACCAATGGCCGAGTCTGCGGCAAATAATGCAGTCAACGCCTCCACTCAAGTCACTCCATTTTTTGCGAACAAAGGCTTTCACCCTCGCATGAGTTTTGGCCCCCCTCGACCAGCTTTGAGAACCTCTCCAAAAAATATTCGTGAGCAGATTACTACGGGAAACGACTTCGCTTCTAAGATGGCCGAGATCCTCGAGGTACTGCGCTCGAATCTTAAATATGCCAAGGAAAAACAGGAAATCTCTTCCGCAGCAAATCGTTCTCCTGCGCCGGCCTATAGAGTTGGTGACGAGGTGTTTCTTGACGCTCGCAACATTAATACTTCACAACCAATTAAGAAGCTCGACTGCAAATTTATTGGACCATTCCGAATCACAAAGAGAGTTAATTCTCATGCTTACCAGTTACAACTAACCTTTGAATATGGAAAAATTCACAATGTTTTTCATACAAGCTTACTCAGACCGGCACCTACAAACCCCTTGCCTGGCCAAGTTAATCCCCCACCTCCACCAATCGCTCTCGACGAGTCTGGCGAGAAATTATATGCTATTGAAACAATACTTGACTCGAAGCGAAGTAAAAATAAGAAGAATTTTTATTATCTCATATTATGGAGAAGTTATGACGCTGAAGATAAAACATGGGAACCTCTCAAAAACGTCGTAAACGCAACAGCTTCAATTAAAGAGTTTGAACGACGCTTCCCCCATAAATTAAAGCCAACCAAACCAGAGATTGAGAAAGCTAAGAAACAGGCGTCCAATTCAATAAAAACTGCCATCCATTAAATGTACGAAACTACTCAAAAGGAAGGTAAGGAGGAGCCATATGTCAAGGATATCAGAAATGGTCAGGATTTAGTCACGTGATTTTGATTACTAAGTGGAAACATGCTTACGTATCTGTATATAAATGTTTTGATCTTTGAGAGATCCCTTTTCTCTTTGTAGATAATCTCATTCACCAGATCTGACCTCGTCGATCCCACTTCTTCCCCCCTCCCTTGACACATATTGGATGATGGTCTTACAACTAGACGGATTCCGCTTATTCCTGCTTCGAAATTTCATAATAGCTTCGCATTATTAAACTCTATGTCTCTTTATAAAATAGATGTCTCACGTCCAATTGATGATTTGATTTCCGAATCATATCATGACTCACTAATAATTCAAGATATGATAGCAGATTTATCTAATCCTAAAACAAGATATTGGAGACCTTTGCTTGCTAAATCCTTAAACATAGCCTTCTCGGAATGTAGAATTATTGCCGGCCGAATATACTTTCGAGATTGCCTGGTCATACCTCCAGATGATGAGATAATTCAACTTCAAATACTGCATAGAACACATCACTCAGGAGCTGCAGGCCATCCAGGAAGAGAAAGAACAATAGACTTGATAAACAGGACATACTGGTGGCCAGGAATATCAGTAGCACTCAGAAAATTTTGCAAAGGCTGTCTTCTTTGCACCAAAACAAAAACACCAAGGTGATCCCCTCCTGGATTTTTAAAGCCTTTGCCCCTACCAATTAAACCATGAGTAGATATTTCCATCGATTATATCACACCACTACCAGAATGTGTGTCAGAAACCAGAAATTCAAACACATTGTAGTGGTAGTTGATCGCTTAACTAAAATGCGCCATTTTATGCCCACAGAAACTCTAACTGCGGAGGAACTAGCTGAGGTATTTGTTGAAAAAATATGGTCCTTGCATGGTTCGCCGGAGCACATAGTCTCTGATCGTGGGTCTCAATTTATTTCCACATTCTGGAGGGCTATTTCACAAAGATTAGGCACCACGCTCAAGCCTTTGTCAGCCTATCATCCAGAGACAAATGGCCAAACGGAACGAATAAACGCAGAAGCGGAACAGTTCCTACGACTCTATATAAACTGGGCTCAGGACGATTGGGCCTTGTGGTTACCCTTAGCCGAATTTGCCGGAAATAATGCTATTTCAACAACAACAACAGGAGTCAGTCCATTCTACGCAAACTATGGTTTCAATCCAAGATTGGGAATAGAGCCACAAACACCGGCCGCACCATTTCTTTCAGAGGCACAGCGGAAGGAATTTTTTAAGGCACATGAAATTGCCAACAGATTTAAGAGCATATTAGACCAATTAAAAGCACTCTCTAACATTGCTCGAGAGCGATACGAAAAAAATGCAAATTTACATCGATCTGATGCTGTTAAGTTCCGCGTAGGTGATATGGTCATGGTTAGCAGAGGGAATTGGGAGATGGGACGCCCAGTTAAAAAGCTCAACCCGAGATGGGATAGCCCTTTTCGAGTAGTTAAAGCCTCTCCCCAAACTGTTACTGTTGACTTGCCAAATAACGTCAAGATATTCCTTACTTTTCATGTCTCAAATTTCCAATTGCGTACCGACGAACGGGCAACTGGTCAGGAGGACGAAGACATCAGAGCCAACCATGGTAGAGTCGTGGTCAGATCAGATAACCAAAAAGATGAGGTAGAATGGTGGTTTGAGAATATCATCGGATATAAACAAATGCAAAATCGGCGTTGGTACTATAAGATAAAATGGACGGATAGATGAACAACTTGGGAACCAGCATCTAACCTCAAAGGATGTGACGATGCACTTTGGAAATTCCATAATGCTAATCCCGAAACGGGTCCACCGCGACCATGGCTGAAACGCTAAAAAAAAAAACTTATGGCATAGTACAAGAGGTATAACTCTTGTTTAAATTAATTAATTAATTAATTAATTTATTAATTAATTAATTAATTAATTAATTAATTTATTTATTTATTTATTTATTTATTTATTTATTTATTTATTTATTTATTTATTTATTTATTTATTTATTTATTTATTTATTTATTTATTTATTTATTTATTTATTTATTTATTTATTTATTTATTTATTTATTTATTTATTTATTTATTTATTTATTTATTTATTTATTTATTTATTTATTTATTTATTTATTTATTTATTTATTTATTTATTTATTTATTTATTTATTTATTTATTTATTTATTTATTTATTTATTTATTTATTTATTTATTTATTTATTTGTTTATTTATTTATTTATTTATTTATTTATTTATTTATTATTTATTTATTTATTTATTTATTTATTTATCTGTTATTTATCCATTTATTTATTTATTTATTTATCCATCTATTTATCCATCTATTTATTTATTTATTTATTTATTTATTTATTTATTTATTTATTTATTTATTTGTTTATTTATTTATTTATTTATTTATTTATTTATTTATTTATTTATTTATTTATTTATTTATTTATTTATTTATTTATTTATTTATTTATTTGTTATTTATTTATTTATTTATTTATTTATTTATTTATTTATTTATTTATTTATTTATTTATTTATTTATTTATTTGTTATTTATTTATTTATTTATTTATTTATTTATTTATTTATTTATTTATTTATTTATTTATTTATTTATTTATTTATTTATTTATTTATTTATTTATTTATTTATTTATTTGTTTATTTATTTATTTATTTATTTATCTATTTATTTATTTATTTATTTATTTATTTATTTATTTATTTATTTATTTATTTATTTATTTATTTATTTATTTATTTATTTATTTATTTATTTATTTATTTATTTATTTATTTATTTATTTATTTATTTATTTATTTATTTATTTATTTATTTATTTATTTATTTATTTATTTATTTATTTATTTATTTATTTATTTATTTATTTATTTAAGTGTTTTTTATGTCTACCGGGCGCCAGTTATACTAAAGCCCCATCCCTGAGGGGACATGGTGACTGCAATACATGATACGGAAAAAGGTGTGCTCTGGCAGCGAGGCCATTAAATTAGGTATGGGTACAGCGGGTACTATGGAGCAAATTCCTCACATAAATACATCATCTGTTACGGATGGGACAGATTTCTGACAGGAAACTGGCCTTCTCCAAAATAGTGGCAAAACGATTGGCTCCGTGAGAGGTGCTGAGGAGAACGTCAAGTGGGCCCAGGCTTCGTCGAAAACCAGCCGAAGCAAGTCTCTCTCGCATGAGGGGGCAGAAAACTAGGTGTGTGATCGACTTGTTGGCCCCGCAGGAACAAGTCAGGAGGGCGTCTTTATGATGAAACCTTTCGTGATAAGAACGAAAGTTGCCGTGTCCATTACGACATTGGATCAAATACCCCAGATAGCGGCGAGGAAGACGCAGTTCCTTTAGGGGTTTCTTGGGAAATGGCATACCCAGTTCAGAATAGGTGGGGGGAGCATGAGATTGCCACCATGCTGAGGTCATGTCCCATATCTGCCTTTGTATCCTTGCGCGGACTCCGGCAAGGGAAGCGCCAGAGAGGGCTGGTTGTCGAGCAGCCTCTCCTGCCAACTTGTCGGCCAACTCATTACCTGGAATTCCCATGTGGCCGGGAGACCACATTACTTGGACCTTGCCAGGAGATGCGATGGGAAGAATCCTCCTCACAGGCCAGCGAGAAGCGAGATCCCGAAATTCCAAAATCTCCATTTGCGAGGACTTGGAGGGTGAGGAATCGAGAACGCGATGTGCGGCCTCTTGGTTGTCGAGGATTACATTAATATTGGTTACAAGATGTGTTGAAGGAGCTGTTATAGCAGCCCTAAGGCCTGCGAGAGCGCCGATGATCTCGGAGTCGTAGACCTCAAAGTCGGGACCAAGGGGCACTTTCACTTCAGCCACAGTGATATCTCTGTGCAGAACTACGGCACCTGCCCCCACGGAACCATTTGCCTGCTTTGAGCCATCCGAGAAGACAAGAATATCCCATGGTGGCAGCTCTCCAATACGCTCAGCAAATTCTTGGGCCGAGAAGTCTGCTCGAGACTGATTGCGAGGAGATTTATAGGAGGGGGGTAAAAGCTGGGGTCGAGAGATGAGAGGAATGAGCTTTAGTTTTTCGGTAAGGCAGGTGTGTGGACGGTAGACAATGGATCTTCGAGCCACAGGGTGAAAACTGTCCGCGGCGGCCAGTCTAACAGCAGAGCGGAGGTGGATCTCCTCAAGTAATATATGCGCAGGCTTAAGGCAAACCTCCCTTAGGAGTGCTGGAGAGGGCGTGGTCTTGTACACCGGTAGAATCGCTCGGGCCAGGTTAATTAGCGCTCGAGAGATCATATCTACAAGATGTTGAGATCGGGTGTAGGTTGGACATCCTCGACAAAGATAGGAGTGACCACGCCACCAGACCTCAGCACCGTATAAGAGGACAGGTAGAGCCGCTGCCAGTGCTGCGTTTCGGAGGAAGGCAGTGGGTACGCCACGATTGGTGTTGCCAAGCTGCCGTATATGGGCACTGATCCGTTGTGTCTTAGCACTCCATTCCTGGACATGTCCTTTGAAGGGAAGCTTGGTATCAAGGAGAACACCAAGCCACTTTATGGATGGGCTAGCATTCCTCAAAACACCGTTAATGGTCAGGGAAGGGGGGAGCTGACGAGATCTATGAAGATGCAGGATCTCCATCTTGTTCTCAGCGAACGAGAGGCCATTTTTATTGCACCAGTGGGTGACGGTATCAATCCTGACGGCAGTCAGACGCGAAGAATCGACCAGAGACTTGGCCACCAAAAGAATTGCCACGTCATCAACGTAGCCATATGTGGGAAAGCCTTGTTTAAATAAAGGCTCAAGAAAAAGGAGGAATAGAATGGGTGAGGCAGGCGATCCTTGGGGCAAACCATGCAGTATCTCTAAGAACTCTCCAACAAAATTGTCTACCCGAAGGCGAGCTCTCCTGCTAGAAGCAAAAGAAGCAGCCCAATTTACATAAGGAATAGGTCATCCCTGTTCGCGCAAGCAGGCAGAGAGACGACCAGGCTAGATGCTGTCAAAAGCGCTTTCTACGTCGAGGGTAGCGAGAGTGCACACTTGCTTCGCGTCCCACGCTTTCTCGACATAGTGGACAAGACTCTCTACGAGGTCCATGGCCGATCTTCCAGCCAGTGCCCCCAGTTGCGTTTGGGAGATAATCCGGCTTGACAAGGCCCAGAAGGCGAAGCGTCTAGCAAATAAGCGTTCCAGCCCTTTCCCTAGGACCGGAAGAAGTGAAATTGGTTGCCAGTTCGAAGGGTTTGTAAGATCATCCTTATGAGGTTTAGGTATTACCACAACTTCAGCACGGCGGAAAATACTTGGGTGATGACCGTATATCAGACAGAGACTGTATAAGTGTACGATCCATGTGCGCCATGCTTCCACTTCCCAGATGAGGCGGAGAGCAGAAACCGAAAGATGGTCGTGGCCTGGAGTAGTGGATGATGTACTGAGTAGACAATGTCGTACTTCGTCTTTGTCTATGGAAAGAGGTGCTGGGATCGCTCGGGATGGACATGTAGGGGAGTACATGGATACATCAGGATACCTGCTTACGCGAGCGAGGTTTGTGCGGAAAAAGATGTCGGCGCGCTCAGTTGGGGTACTGTACGTGACGCCTTTATATTGAATCGGAGGGGGACCAAAGCGACTAGAGAACTTTCGCCATCCAACCACTTTATGGGCCTCTGTTATTGAAGACACGCTATCCAAGATTGCGCGCTTATGCTCACGTTTGGCTCGCTTAATAGTTTTGCGGAAGCTTAGGTGCGCCTCACTAATGAGATAAGGATCACCACTTCTCCGCGCATCAGCATACCGTCGGTGTTGGTCAGAGCATTCCTGACTCCAATAATCCTTACACAGCACACATGCGGGTCTCGGGGGGTTGGCTGTAAGTAGAATAGCTGATAGGGTAGAAAAACCAGAGGATTTCAACGCATCTATGAGTTGGGAGGTGGGTTCCTCAAAGTGCAGGCTAGGAGGAGCGGTAGTTGTTAGGGCTTGACGGAATATCTCTGAAGTATCTGCGTCAAACTTGGGTAACTTCATTGACGGAAAGCGCCTTTGGACTGGAGAGAGCTGCACTACGCCAGATATCGTTTCATGATTGGACATTGTGTGAGCCATTGGATCCACCCGTGCCAAAAGTCCTTCCATGTTAGTCAGAACAAGGTCGAGGACGTGGCCAGCGCGATGAGTAGGAACTCCATAAGGTAAAGCCGACCTTAACGAATGGTCATCAATCCAGTCGACAAAGTGTCTGACTCCAGTCGAACGAGACATATTAGGCTCCCATAGTTTGTGGTGAAGATTAAAATCTCCCACAAATATGGAGTTGGGCTTCACCGGCCAATTAAGAAGAGGGCTGATACAATCAGGCATAGGCGCTCCAGGTTGCCGGTAAAAGTTAATGGCCTCTACAGACGGAGAGCACTGAAGGAGGAGCGCGACGATATCGAGTGATGAACCACTGTCTAACTGAATCGGACGGAGGTTAGAACATTTTCGTACGTACGTGAGAGCGCGAGGGCGGGCTAGCTTCCAATCACGATTGGGAGGAGTGAAGATAACGTAGGCCGGGTGGGACTTTGTTACATTCTTGAAATTAATAATTTTAGTCCAGGGCTCCTGAACAAAGATCACATCATAGTTGCCTTGGAAAGCGGCTTGCAAAAGTAAGAGGTGAGAGGATCCACCACGTCCGACGTTAGCCTGGAGGAAACGAAGACGAGGCGGGGGGTGGCTCCTAAAATAAGCTCTATTATTCATAGAGGTTTGGAGTGTTATTGGACGCTTGCCCATCTGAATCTATTTCCATAGATCCATGCGAGGCGTTCTCAAGGGCGGTAAACCTATTTTGGGTAGCGGAAGGAGCGTGTGTAGAAGGATCGCTGGAGTTCCCGGAGGGAGGCGACTGATCATTTGAGTTGTCGGAGTTGGAGGTAGTAGTAGCAGCACCAGCGGCGGCAGCAGCAGCAGCCCGACGTGACTTGCGAAGCTTGTTACGGTTGCCCGAACGAATTTCGGTAACCTCTTTCATCGAGAGTTGAATAAGTTTGCGCTTGTGAGGGCGAGGACGGAGGGGGCAATTAAGGTCGTCTGCAGGGTGAGAGCCCAAGCAGTTGATGCACCGTCGAAGATGAGAACATTCTCCTTGGTGGCGGAGGGTGCCGCAAGAGGCGCACAAAGCTTGGATCCGGCAGCGAGAGGATTGATGGAACCCGAAACAAGCTTCGCACTGAACTACCTTCGGGTTAGGGATGTAGCGCCAGGATGGGGCACTGTCAACTATCCGAAAGGTCGGAACCTCCTTTGGGAAGAATATAACTACAGTACGGAAGGGGTCATGACCATTCTCATGCTGCGACCAGCGGGCGCTAGATGGGGCCACACCTGTCTGCGCTTGAGCGATGCTCTTGACGTCACCCAGCGTAGAGGAAGCCAGACTTGATACCGGATTCCAAATGCTGCGTGGAATGCGTTTGACGACGTACCCAATACACTCCTCCACTTGATGTAAAGCTCCTGAAAGAGAGGCCTTGATGGAGTCGGCGTGTTCCAATGCAAGATTCAGCAATTCCTCGGACGAGAAGGTTATGCTGAATCCGGTTGAGTTGCGGGAAACGGAGGCGATACCCTCCTTGAGGCCAGGGACGATTTTAATAAGAGCAACTTTAACTGATGTCGCATCTGCTCTAAAGAGAGGAGCGTCTTCTGTAAGGCGAAAGATGGCTTTAGGGCCCCTGCATATTACGGTAGGTTTTTGCGCAGTTGCGCGAGGAGGTCGATTTTTGGTGCTGGGCTGAGCGGCAGCCGGGGGAAGAGGGGCAGATGGGCAGATGGGCAGATGGGCAGATGGGCATGCGGCGGTTGCTGCCCAACTTTGGGGTTGATAAGCTTGAGGAACGAAAGGTCGGGAGGGAATGTTTTGGCTGGGCTTGGGTAGGGAGCTCGCCGGCTTGGGCTGTCTCGGAGAGTCATGTCGCATAGGATGCCCTGAAGCAACCGCGAAAAGAAACGCGTCCATTTTTTCGCGCACGAAGGATTTAATGAGAGGGTCTGCCTCTTCAACAGATGTCCAAAACTTGTTGTGGAAGTTCTGAACCCAAGTAGCCCGGCCTTTTGCAACGCGCTGTACAAGCTCGAGTTCATCAGCGACGCGCTGGGCCAAGGGAGGAGGTTGCTGTGATTTGGCCATCACTGGCTGGATGACCAAGTAGTAAGAGGCAATGTAGATTGATTTAGGAGGGACAGTCTGTGAAGAATAGGGTCGGCGCGATTGTGAAAAATGTAAGTGTATGTAACTCTTGTTTAAATTATTTATTTATTTATTTATTTATTTTTTGTGTCTACCGGGCGCTAGTTACAACTAAAGCCCCATCCCTGGGGGGACATGATGACTTCTATATGTAGTACGAACAAGGTGCTGTGACAGAGAGGCCATTAGAATACATGTAGATATAGTGAGCGCTATGCAGCGGATTCCTCACATGACTAGCTCATATGGGACGGATTGGGCAGATTTCTGAGAGGAAATTAACCTTCTCCAATATGGTGGCGAAACGCTTGGCTCCATGAGATGTGCCGAGAAGAAAATCAAGTGGGCCCAGGCTTCGTCGGTGACCAGCCGAAGCCAGTCTCTCTCGCACGAGGGGGCAAAAAACCAAGTGGGTGATTGACTTGTCAGCCCCGCAGGAACAAGTCAGAAGAGCATCAGTATGATGAAATCTTTTGTGATAAGCGCGAAAGTCACCGTGTCCAGTGCGGCATTGGATTAAATATCCGAGATAACGGCGAGGGAGTCGTAGTTCCTCAGGAGGCTTCTTGGGAAAAGGCATCCCCAACTCGCAATAGGTAGAGGGAGCATAAGATTGCCACCATGCTGTGGTCAAATCCCATATTTGCCTTTGGATCTTAGCGCGAGCTCCGGCAAGAGATGCAGCAGAGGGGGCCGATAGACGGGCAGCCTCACCGGCCAACTTATCAGCCAGCTCATTGCCTGGGATCCCCATATGGCCAGGAGACCACATTACGTTGACTTTACCAGGAGCCGCCAATGGAAGAATCCTCCTCGTAGGCCAGCGTGACGCGAGATCTCGAAACTCCAAAATTTCTCTTTGGGAGGACTTCGAAGGTGAGACGTCCAGAAGGCGTTGTGCTGCTTCTTGGTTGTCCAAGATTACGTGGATATTGGTTGCAAGGTGCGTTGAAGGAGCCGCTACAGCGTCCTTAAGCCCAGCTAGGGCGCCGATAATTTCGGAATCATAGACCTCGAAATCGGGCCCGAGAGGCACTCTCACTTCAGCTAGAGTGATGTCCCTGTGGAAAACAGCGGCACCTGCCCCTGCAGACCCATCTTTTTGCTTTGAGCCGTCTGAGAAGACAAGAATGTCCCATGATGGCAGTGCTCTGATACGCTCGAGAAATTCTTCGGAAGATAAGTCTGCTCGAGAGCGGTTAAAAGGGGCTTTGTAGGAGGGTGCTAAGAGTTGGGGGCGAGGGAAGGGCGGAACGAGCTTCAGCTTTTCGGTGAGGCGAGTGTGTGCCCGGGAGTCGATTGCTCTTCTAACCGTGGGGTGAAAGATGTCCGCGGCAGCTAGCCTAAGGGCAGAGCGGAGGCGCATTTCCTCAAGTAATATAGGAGCAGGCTTGAGCCAAACTTCTCTCAGAAGAGCTGCAGTGGGGGTGGTTCTGTATACAGGGAGTATTGCTCGGGCTAGGGTGACGAGGGCTCTAGAGACCAAATCTACGAGGTGTTGAGACCGAGTTGAAGTTTGGCGACCGCGGCGGCTATAAGTATGACCGCGCCACCAGACCTCCGCACCGTACAAAAGTACAGGTAGCGCCCCAGCCAGGGCTGCGGTGCGAAGAAAGGCGGTGGGTATACCACGATTGGTGTTGCCGAGCTGACGTACGTGCGCGCTGATCCGTTGCGTCTTAGCACTCCATACTTGTACATGCGCTTTGAAGGAAAGCTTGGTGTCAAGGAGAACGCCTAGCCACTTTACCGTTGGGTTTGCATCCCTCACGATGCCGTTGATGGTTAAAGAAGGAGAGGGCTGACGGGTCCTATGAAGATGCAGAATCTCCATCTTATTTTCAGCTAACGAGAGTCCATTCCTGTTACACCACTGGGTGACTGCATCAACCCTAGCAACAGTGAGGCGCGAATATTCGACTAGATTCTTAGCGACCGACAGGATCGCTACATCATCTACATATCCATAAGTGTGGAAGCCGAGTTTGAATAAAGGCTCAAGGAAGAGGAGGAACAGTATGGGTGAAGCAGGGGATCCCTGAGGCAACCCGTGCGGAATGTCCAAAAATTCGCCCACAAAATCGTCCACTCGGAGGCGAGCTTTCCTGTCTGAAGCAAAAGATGCAGCCCAGTTAACGTACGGTACTGGGCATCCCTGTTCGCGCAACCGTACAGATAGGCAGCCAGGCTGAATGCTATCGAAAGCGCTTTCGACGTCAAGAGTAGCTAAAGTGCACACCTGTTTCATATCCCATGCCTTCTCGACATCGTGGACAAGACACTCAACGAGGTCCATGGCTGATCTTCCAGGAAGAGCTCCAAGTTGCGTTGGAGAGATAACGCAGCTTGACAACGCATAGAATGCGAAGCGACGCACAAAGAGGCGTTCCAGCCCTTTCCCAAGGACAGGGAGGAGAGAGATTGGTCGCCAATTGGCGGGGTTAGTCAGATCATCCTTGTAAGGTTTCGGTATAACCACAACTTCAGCGCGGCGAAAAACGCTTAGATGATGTCCGAATGTCAAGCAGAGACTGTACAAGTTTACAATCCACGTGCGCCATGTATCGACTTCCCAGACGTGGCGAAGAGCAACAACCGAGAGATGATCGTGACCTGGGGTTGTGGAAGATGTATCAAGAAGACAGTGTCGCACTTCATCTTTGTCCAGGGAGGGTGGCGCAGGAATCTCTCGCAATGCGCAGGTAGGGGTGTACACGGAGACATCTGGCTGTCTGATTAAGCGGGCAAGCTTTGTGCGGAAAAAGATGTCAGCACGCTCAGTCGGGGTACTGTACGTGACTCCTTGAAATAGAATTGGAGGACCGAAGCGACTGGAGAATCTTCGCCATCCAATCGCTTTATGGGCCTCCAAAATTGAAGACACACTATCTAGCTTAGAGCGCTGGTACTCTCGTTTGGTTCGCTTAACGGTTTTGCGGAAGTTATGGTGTGCCTCGCTGATAATGTCTGGATCACCACTGTTACGGGCATTAACATACCGGCGGCGTTGGTCAGAGCATTCTTGGTTCCAATAATCCTTACATGGCACACACGCGGGCCTCGGTGGGTTAACTGAAAGTAGAATAGCTGATAGGGCAGCGATGCCCGAGGAAGCTGCCGAATCTAAGAGCTGGGGGGTAGGTTCCTCGAAGGGAAGAACAGGAGGAGTAGTGGCTATGAGTGCTTGTCGGAACACTTCTGTTTTTTCGGGGGTAAGTTTAGGCAGCCTCGTTGACGGGTAGCGCCTTTGAGCTGAAGAGAGATGAACTAGGCTAGATATTGTCTCGTGATCGGAAGTCGAATGAGACCCGGGGTCCACGCGGGCCAAGAGTCCGTCCATGTTTGTTAGAACTAGGTCAAGGACGTGGCCAGCGCGATGGGTAGGAGCCCCATATGGTAAAGCCGACCTTAAGGAATGATTATCAATCCAGTCGACAAAGCTGCCAACTCCGGACGAGCGAGATATATTTGGCTCCCATAACTCATGATGAAGATTAAAATCTCCCACAATTATGGAGTTCGGCTTGACTGGCCACCTTAGGAGTGGGTCCAGACTCTCAGGCATATGGGCTTGAGGCTGCCGATAGACATTGATAACCTCTATAGGGGGAGAACATTGAAGAAGGAGGGCTACAGTGTCTGGTGAGGGTCCGCTGTCCAGCTGGATAGGACGGAGGTTAGATTTTTTCCGGACGTAGGTTAGTACGCGTGGACGCGCAAGCTTCCAGTCCCGATCAGGAGGAGTAAAGATAACATATGCCGGGTGAGACTTGGTAACATTTTTGAAGTTTATAAATTTAGTCCAAGGTTCCTGGACAAAGATGACGTCGTACTTACCCTGAAAAGCGGCTTGTAAGAGAATAAGGTGCGCAGATCCACCACGTCCAACGTTTGCTTGAAGGAAGCGAAGACAAGGCGGGGGGGTACTCCTAAAGTATGCTCTATTGTTCATGGAGAGTAGGACTAAGAGTATTAATGGGAGCTTGCTCTTCCGAATCTACATCCATAGATCCAGAGGAGGAATTTTCGAGGGAGGTAAATCTATTCTGACTAGCAGAAGGGGTGGTGTTGCCGGGGTCGGAGGCAGTTGAGGCAGCTGTGGCAGCAGCAGTAGCAGCTTCAGCCCGCCGTGTCTTACGGAGCTTGTTGCGGTTGTTTGTGCGAAGTTCAGTAACCTCTTTATCGGAAAGCTGAATAAGTTTGCCCTTGTAAGGACGAGGGCGAATGGGGCAGGTGTGATCATCTGCAGGATGTGGTCCTAAACAGTTAATGCATCGGCGATGGTGAGAGCATTCTCCTTGGTGGCGGGGAGTGCCGCAGAAGACACACAAAGCCTGGATCCGGCAGCGAGAGGATTGATGAAACCCGAAACAAGCTTCGCACTGAACTACCTTGGGGTTGGGAACATATCGCCGGGATGGCGCGCTGTCAACTATTCGGAATGTAGGAACCTCCTTTGGGAAGAAGATGACCGCCGTATGAAAAGGATCGTGGCTATTTTCATGCTACGACCAGTGAGCACTGGATGGGGCAACGCCCGTCTGTGCCTGGGCAATGGTCTTGAGGTCATCAAGGGTTGAGGAAACCAGATTGGACACGGGATTCCAGATGGTGCGGGGAATGCGTTTGACGACATATCCATACCGGTCCTCTACCTGATGTAAGGCTCCTGAAAGAGAGGCCTTGATGGAATCGGCATGTTTCATCGCAAGATTCAGCGATTCCTCGGATGAAAAGGTCATGCTGAATCCGCTAGAGTTTCGGGAAACGGAAGCAATACTGTCTTTAAGGCCAGGGACGATTTTTATGAAGGCAGCTTTGACTGATGTTACGTCTGCTCTAAGGAGAGGGGCATCTTCAGTCAGGCGGAAATTTGCTTTAGGGCCCTTGGACTTCACAGCAGGTTTTTGGACAGCTGTGCGAGTGGGTCGATTTTTGGTACTAGGTTGAGCTGGAGCCGAGGGTAATGAGGCGGGTGGGCTTACGGCGGTCGCTGCCCAATTTCGAGGTTGATTTGTGATTGAAACGGGAGGTCGGGAAGGAAGGTTATGGCTGGGTTTGGGTAAGGAGCTCGCCGGCTTGGGCTGTCTTGGTGTGTCATGCCGCATAGGTTGCCCAGAAGCAACTACGAAGAGGAACGCGTCCATCTGCTCGCGCACGAAGGACTTGATAAGAAGGTCAGCTTCTTCGACAGATGTCCAAAACTTGTTGTGGAAGTTTTGAACCCAGGTAGCTCGACCCTTTGCCACGCGCTGTACAAGCGCGAGCTCTTCAGCGACGCGCTGGGCCAGGGGAGGTGGTTGTTGTGATTTGGCCATCACGAGCGCGATGACCAAACTAAAGTGCACTTAATGGATATAAACTTAGTGGGATCGAATTGTAGGGAATGTCAGAAGCTTTAATGAGAATGGTGTGTTGTGTGTGTGATGAAATCTGAGTATGAACTCTTGTTTAAAGAGGGGGGTAATGTCACAGGTACCATAGGCATGGTCACATGATTACGTGACACGTAGCGCTAATGATTACGCGTACGCGTTGGTATATGTAAATATCACATCTGTAGTTTAGCTTCCTCCTTGTGCAACTACGATTGCTTTACCCTGAATGTCCGACTATCCATAAGCTTCCCGTGATACCATGTTCAACACATGTTTTGTAGTAGTAGTCTTGTAGTTTCCGGTCATTAAAGTGGGACAAGGTTCTGGTAGCCAACCTGATCCAACCCGGCCCCACTTGCGTCGGACTCCTCCCCAGGAGTGTAGGGCTAGAAAACGGCCTGTCGCGTAATAATTATTAAAAAAAAAAACAAAAACAAAAAAATTACAGTAGAGCCCCTCTTAGCTAATAGTGGGTCCCAGTTTAAATGTTGAAAAGATTCATTGTAACCTAGACTTTTATATTTGCAACACTTACCCTTACAGGTCATTTAGCTTGCAGGGGTAAGTATTGCAAATATACACGGTATAGTATCTTTGAATCACTTCAGTAATTATACCGGGACCCACTATTAGCTAAGAGGGGTTCTACTGTACCGGACGTGCTAAACGGACAGTCCCAAATGCTCGCTGGACGTCCCTGCAAGTAGATTGCGCTTCCACGCTAACCAAATCTGCATTGATCAGCGATCTCGTCGAATATTTTTTGCGCTACTCCAAATTTGGTCACTATCGTTACAAGTATAGTAGTTACCATGACAACTTAGAGCCCGTGTTTTGCTCCTATCCCCTTTTACCTCGAACCTAAGATCATTGATACATGCGTAGTGGATCAACATCGCAAGTCCAAACACGATGATTTACAAAAATGACTGATTCAATGGAAATATCACAAGAATCACAAGCTCCTACGACGGAATCGAGCCACCAACCACACCCCCTTCCCCCAGTTCCTCCAATTCCCAACCCCTCTCCCCATATTGCGCCACCTCCACCACCGCCAAACTTAGAACCACCTAAGACAACAGACACCAGACATATCCTCAAGCCGATTGCCCCATCTAAGCGCCCTGTTACAGAAAGACCTACTAAATACAGTAGCGACAATACAAACATGGAGAACGCGTTCCTACCAAAGGAACTAGTCGAAATTGTTGCGATGAGACAACGCCGTGAACGTGCCTGGCACGCACGCCTAATGATTTGTACCACTGCTTTTAGTAGCATAGAAAGCACCTTAGCAAATTTCACAGACGATATTGAAAAAGAAGAAGTTGTAGCCTTTAAGGCATACCTACAATTGGCCATTGCCAATTTTGCAGCGGTTGATACCTCACCCAATCCTCCAAAAATTCCGCTACACTCTCGACCAAAAAAAGATATTAGCTATGGAATGGGAAAAGATAAAACTGCAGGAAACAAAATTGCTGTAGCAGTCCCTAGAAATATCCTGAGCACGGAATCAAGTGCAAAGAAAGTACAAGAGACGTTTAGTCTATCTAAGACACCTAAAGCGGTAGAAAATACGTGGGCAACAGTGGCTCGTAAGGGTATGAAGAAAGCTCGGGTAACCTTGAACACGGAAATACAAGTAGCTTCGGTGAGGAAACCAGCCCAAAGTGTAACTAACAAAGACAAGCCCACATCCAGTGCTTCATCAAGGGTAGACACCTCGGATAGAAGACTCTTTGTTCGGCTGCCACAAGAACACGAGTGGCGTAAGCTATCTCCTGCTGGAATTCGGGAATCAATTGTCAGAAAACTTTCTATCTCACCTGCACTGATTGGGAAAATCAAGCCTGTCCGTTCTGGATTCGCATTGAGTCCTTGCAGTACAGAAGCTCGTGAAGCCATTTTGAATGCAGGAAACGGACTGTTTTTGTCAGGAGCCAAGTTGGAACCTGCTACCAACTGGGCATCAGTTCTGATCCCTACTGTACCATCGTCGATTCGCAAGGAGCACGGAGAGGTAGAAATAAGTAGTTCTATGCTTTCTGATGAGATTGAGCGGGTCTGCTCTATGCGACCTGTTTATGTGAAACTTTAAGGTCGAAACAAACCAGAAGCTCCACACAGAACATGGATGGCATTCTTTTTAAAGGCACCACGTATCGGTTTTAGGGTTTTCGACGAATCTGGAATCGCTAGATCCTTCAAAAAGCAACATCCACTACAATTTTGTAAACGCTGCAACGGTCATCATCCGGACAAGAACTGTTCTAGAGCCCCGTCTTGCAGTAACTGTGGCTCTACCAATCATGCTACAGACGCTTGCAAGGCAGCAACTAAGTGTCGCAATTGTGGTGGACCACATCGCTCAGATAGTTGTAGGTGTCTAGCGCGTCCTACTCGCTCCGGAGCTCCCACTAAAGAGCAAATGAAAATTTATCGACAGGCCGGGGATAGAGAGTATCAAGCAGTGCTTCGAGCAAGAGCTGCAGAGGAGACTGCTGCCACTGTGGAAAGCATGAATATTGATCTCACAAATAGTCCGCTGCCAGAAGCTGAGAATAATACTGACAACACACAAGCGTCTCCTGTCGAAGATTCGACGGTCGACGCAAGACGGTTATGAAGGGCAACCCACAGGGTTGCTATCCCCTCCAGGACGTTCTAAATTTTATGTCAATTAACGTAGGAAGGGGGGGAACTACACAAGACATCGCGCTAGCTCGTGGCTGCGAATTAAAAATTGATGTCTTGTTAATACAAGAACCTTGGTGGTCTGATCGCACGAAGACACATCCATTCTATGATTTATATCTTCCATTTGGAGGAGATAATCTACGACCTAGGGCAGCCACGTACATCAGGAAAGACCCTAAAAGATTAACCTCAGAGCAGAGGTACTCACAATCGCCTACTGGTGATTATTGCTGGGTGGAAGTTAATGATATCATGTTTTTAAATGTCTACAAAGCGCCACACGACCCCAGTGCTGTGCAACCTCTTCTTAACTGGACACCGACTCCTAGAACTATAGCAATTGGAGACTTTAACTCCGTCTATTGGGCCTGGCAACCTAGCGCCAGTAGTTACTACGGACAAGGCGAGGAAATAGAAAAATGGGCGGAGAAACATCATCTAAATTGTCTTATAGTAGATGAACCGACACATCGTGCCGGAAATACGTTAGATTTAGCTTTCACAAATATAAGTGAAACTTTGGCTTGGGTCGGCACTGAAGAGTGCATGACCAGCGACCATCTTCCGATTTGTGGTTTTGTCCCCAATCACAAACTATCAACTGCGAACTCACCAACATATAATGGCAAACTCAAAGTTTCCAAAGAAAATTTACCCCAATTTACTCGAGTAGTCTCACAATGGCTACCTCCAATCACTGATTTGAACACGGTAGAGGAGTTAGA
This sequence comes from Podosphaera xanthii, assembly GCA_028751805.1. Taxonomy (NCBI): domain Eukaryota; kingdom Fungi; phylum Ascomycota; class Leotiomycetes; order Helotiales; family Erysiphaceae; genus Podosphaera; species Podosphaera xanthii. The sequence continues at coordinate 185,394 of JAPWIX010000004.1, forward strand.
GGAATTTGCTCAGGGAATATGTTGGGCTCTTACTAACGCCCTGAAAGCAGTTGGAAAGAGATCTAACAAAAAAAGTGGAAGAAGTGCACCATGGTGGACTCCCGAATGCAAGTTTGCCCACTTGGACTACCGAGAAGCAGTGGATGAATCTGAGCGCAGCACAAAGGCGTGGAAACTTAGGACCACCGTTGCCTCGGCAAAAAGAGAGCACTGGAAAAAAAAGGTGGAAGATATGAAATCCTCTCGAGATGTGTATAAACTTATGCAGTGGGCGGCTCCTCGAGTTATCAGCATCACTCCCCCCCTTCGACATGAAGGGCGATTTATAACAGACCAGGCAGAACGCGCATCTATCCTCAGGAACTCCTTACTATCACGTTTCTCAGCATCTGATGACCTTCCTCCCTGTACAATACCAGGAGAAGCACGAATTCCTTGGTCGGACGAACTATCAGAGCTCGAAGTTCGGAAGTGGTAACACTAGCCCAGGAGCCGATGGGATCTCCGTCGAGCTTCTTGGAGCATGTTGGGAAAAAATAGAACTTCATGTTACTCAACTCTTTCGTGCTTGTCTCCGACTGGGCTGTCACCCAAGGTGCTTTAAACTTGCCGAAATAGTTTTTATACCAAAAGCAAGGCGTGACCCCGCATCAGTGAAGGGATGGAGGCCCATTGCGCTTTTGTCTTGCTTAGGTAAAGGATTAGAGAGGTTACTGGCAAAGAGAATGTCTCACCTCGCCATAATTACAGAGATTGTAGGTAGACAGCAGTTTGGAGCACTACCCAAACGATCAGCAACAGATCTAGTTTCCTGCGTAGTACATGACATCGAGGAAGCCAAGACACAAGGCTGGGCCTCAACACTTGTTACGCTGGATGTAGAGGGGGCTTTTGATGCAGTGCTGCATAACAGACTCATTTGGCGCATGCAAGCACAAGGATGGCCCAACTCAATCCTTCAATGGACTAAATCGTTTCTTGAAAATCGTAGAGTACAAGTGCGTTTTCAAGGAGGAGTAACTGAAGCCAAAGAGCTAGTGTGTGGTGTTCCTCAAGGATCACCTATCTCTCCCCTACTTTTCCTACTTTACATGGCGGAACCGATGAAAAGTGGGAATAAAATCGCACGTTTTAGCTATGCGGATGATATCGGAATTCTAGGCATTGGACGTACAGTCAAAGAAGCTATAGCTGCAGCACAGCGAGAAGTTGACAGCATTACGAAATGGGCAGCTGAAAATGCTGTTCTATTCGACCCTAAAAAGACAGAGGTAATTCAATTTCCTGGGAGAAAGAGAGAAGAACCCGCTGGTATTGTGGTAGATGGGAAGATAAGTCTACCCGCTGAGAATATTCGTTGGCTAGGTGTATATCTCGACCCTAGTCTTTCATTCAAGCACCATGTATCAACCTGATGTGGAAAGGCACTTAGTTTAGCACATCATATGCGGCAACTAAACTCTGTGAAAAGTGGAGCTGCTCCAAAAGCTCTCATAACGGCAGTAGACGCCTGTGTGGTGCCGGTAGCGACTTACGGTGCTGAAGTCTGGTGGCCTGGGTTGTCTCGACCAAAAGCAAACGGCACAATAAAACCACCTACATCATTTCACTGTGGGCTTATAGATAAAGTCCTACATGTGGCTTTAAGAGCTGCATTACCTGTATGGAGAACTACACCGAATGTAGTACTGCACAGAGAGGCAGGAACTCCCCCAGCTCGCATACTTCTAGAAGGTTATCGACTGCGTCTTTCCGCACGTCTAAACTCTCTTGATGATCGTCACCCTCTTCGAATTAGAGCGAGTATGTGTCCTAATGTAGGCACTTTAAAATACAAATTAAAGCCAAGGCTTTCAAAAAGACCCGAGTGTCAAATGTCTCGAGTCCAACGAGCTCTCCGACAGCTACCTAATTCTGAAGCCGCGGAGCCATTACCAGCCCCGGTGTATACCCCAATGCTTGGAACAAAGGCAGATATGATTCAGAGTTATCGGCGTTGGATATGCTCAATAAGCATAGCAGATATATGTGCGTATTCCGACGGATCATCAGAGGGTCTCGGACGCTCCTCCTGGGGATATGTTCTTCAGCGTGGAGGAGATACATTTAAAAGAGGACATGGAATACTACATGGCGGAGAAGTATATGACGCAGAAATCTTTGGTGCAACTATGGCGCTTCGAGCTGCTTTGTCAGAAAAACAAAATAACGAAAAGATATTTATACTTCTCGATAACCAGGCCGCAGTGATGGCTTTACAAACTGGAAATTCATCATCCAATATCCGGCTAACTTATTTATTTCATAATCTAGCAAAGACAACAAACGCAGAGTTTAGATGGGTGCCAGGTCACTCAAATATTGGAGGAAATGAAGAAGCGGATGCAGAAGCCCGCATTGCTTTGCGAGATCTCCCTGAGAGAAATACTCGACCTCATTTTATATCTTTATCCTATTTACGTCGACTTATGCAACAGCGACGCCAAGAACTAGTGGATAAATGGTGGTCTGAGGTTTGTCCTGCTCGGTACCATGACTTGGACCTTAAAATGCGTCGGAAAAAGCCGCCTGAGCTAGCGCTACCAAGGAAGCTATTACATAAATTACTTGCTGCCAGAACTGGACATGGAGACTTCGCGGCATATCATCGTCGCTTAAACCACATAGATGCTAATCTTGAATGTGTCTGTGGACAGGAGACATCTCCTATCCACTTTATTCGCTGTAGGAGACACGCAAATAAAATGCGGAAACTTAGAAACGGTACGAGCATGGATACCTTTAGACGCCAACTTCTCGGACATAATTGCTTGAAGAAGTTCACCGAATTTGTACGGACTACAGGTTGCTTTGATGACCAATCATCTAACTCATCCTCTGCTGGACGCGAGGAGAGTATACAATAGAATGCCAGAATCTAAAGTGGCGGGCGAAAACTTGGTGTGAGAAATGCTGGACTAGCCCTGATATTTATGTCTTTCCTTATCTTTCTTTACTGTTATTTCTTTCATTTTCTTTTTTTTTTTTTTAAATAACGGGCGTGAACGAGTAGGGCATGCCTGAGGCCATGATCCTTGCCGGCTCCGCCGGTCCTGGACCCAAAGTGGACATTAGGGCGTATGCCTAGGACCTTAAATAGTATAGATAAATAAATAAATAAATAGAGCCCGTGTTTAACAAACATAATATAAAGATACCATTTAGACATATTGGTCCTGGAATTGCCTTAACTTTTCCAAATCGTCCAATTCTATATTCCAATTTCATCTTCCTCACCTCCAACTTCGCCTCACTTATTGAACTCCAAATTACAATGGCTGAACTGAACTTTAATGCGCTATCAGCATCAATCAACATATCTCAAGATACTAATGAAAGAGGTATTTTTCCCTTTCTTTCTACTAAAATACATATTGGCTGATTTCTCCAGGAATGGTTACCGGAAGTGCTCTTTTAGAGGCCCATGATGGGCATCAAAGTATACCAAATAATGAGGATACCCGTATGCTAAGCTCCCTAAAACTAATTCATTTATGCCAAAATTTCCACTAATACGCAATTTCTTCAGTCGAGACCCAGTGCGGAAGTATGGAAGAAATAATTGGTGTCCGGATCGACCAAATGGAGGACTGTAAGAGAGCTGTCGAGCACCTAGCTAACGAAGATGGATTTGCGACAGTCCTCCATTTGGTCGATCCGGACACCAATTATTTCTTCCATACTTCCGCACTGGGTCTCGACTGAAGAAATTGCGTATTAGTGGAAATTTTGGCATAAATGAATTAGTTTTAGGGAGCTTAGCATACGGGTATCCTCATTATTTGGTATACTTTGATGCCCATCATGGGCCTCTAAAAGAGCACTTCCGGTAACCATTCCTGGAGAAATCAGCCAATATGTATTTTAGTAGAAAGAAAGGGAAAAATACCTCTTTCATTAGTATCTTGAGATATGTTGATTGATGCTGATAGCGCATTAAAGTTCAGTTCAGCCATTGTAATTTGGAGTTCAATAAGTGAGGCGAAGTTGGAGGTGAGGAAGATGAAATTGGAATATAGAATTGGACGATTTGGAAAAGTTAAGGCAATTCCAGGACCAATATGTCTAAATGGTATCTTTATATTATGTTTGTTAAACACGGGCTCTAAGTTGTCATGGTAACTACTATACTTGTAACGATAGTGACCAAATTTGGAGTAGCGCAAAAAATATTCGACGAGATCGCTGATCAATGCAGATTTGGTTAGCGTGGAAGCGCAATCTACTTGCAGGGACGTCCAGCGAGCATTTGGGACTGTCCGTTTAGCACGTCCGCTACTGTACATGGAAATTTACTTTACATAACAGATTTAATATTTTACAGGCCCGCCTTGAGCAAGTATGACTGCCTCACATCTCGTGGGCATGCTTCTGATAAGCTTCTCAAGCTTATCCGGCTTGGTCGCGTCATTCCATGCTTCTTTCACTATTCCTCGAAATTCATCGTAGGATCGCTGCCTTCCCCTTTCCAATCTCGAGTAATGGTACTGTATGTAATATTTCATACTATCCCATACGTGCTCAATTGGATTCAGGTCGGGAGAATACGGAGGCCAGTCCATCGGAGTAATGAACCTCTCCCGGAACTCTTCGATTATTCCCGCTGCGCTGTGTGAAGAAGCATTGTCCTGCATCATAGAAACCCATGGTCTCATGCTCACCATTCCATCAATCAGCGGTACAATTCTCTGAGAGTATGATTCTGAGGTAATAGACCCCCGTTCCTTCTCCCAGAAAAGGCAAGGACCTTCCTCTATCTCTGCGAAACTTCTCCAAAACATCCAGCCAAGACTCTTTCTCGCCTTTTTCACTACTCAGGTGGCGTTGACTTCTTCAACTATCTTGAACTGAGAGTTAGATCGGTATTTTTTATTAGTTGAGGTAAAAAGATGCCAACCTTTCGCGATACCCATTCTCTCTTATGTTGACCGTCTGTGGCCCAGGTCTCATCAGTCCAAAGAATCGTCATCCAATCTTCAACAGCTAGTCCTTGTGGGCTTCGGCCCTCTCCCGACACTTCCTTTTAACCTCTTCAGAAAGGGGAGGCTTTTTCAGCACTGGATGACGTCTGTAACCCCTTTTTTAGCTCGTTTTGAATAACCCTTTCACTTACTCCAAAATCCCGAAAGGGGCCATGGGCAAGTTCAAACAATAACATTCGACGACCTTCAGAGGATGATGTTATGAAAGGCTCAATCCGGACAACGTCAGAAGAGGACAGTGTTGGGGGCCGACCTGCAGCTTTCTTAGGTTCAATGTACGGAGAACAAAGGGTGTATCTGACCTGGTTTCAAGATATGCCGAGTTGTTTTGCAACATTTATCTGATTCATTCCCGAATCGTGGAGAGTTCTGATCTAGACGTGTTACCTCAGATATTTATTTACCATGAAAATTGGGCTTACCTGGAAACGCTGATCTCTGTTTAATCGTTTGGCGTTGTTTGTGTGAGCTGCTGGTTGTACCTGGCTCATCTTTTAAAGAATAATTGGCCTATGAAATATGCTAAATGTTAAGAGTAACGATTTATCGATTTTCTTAGATGAAAATGCTGATGATGATAATGATTCTGTAGACAGTAACAGCAACGATGTCTATTGGAGTGCGTAGGTGGGGGAGGGGGAGAAAGAGATCAAAGCAGCAGTCCAGTAAAAAGCCTGATCACTCAGGCCAATATTTCCAATTTCTTTTGCTGTGAAGACTAGCAGGGATTATATAAGACTAGTGGGGATAATATTCATAAGCGAGGTTTTAGTGCATGCTGAAAACCCACCCTGTGGATAGAGCAGAATACTCCCATAACCCATAACCTGTCATAACCCATAGCTATTTTGTCCACCGAGAAGTATGGGTTATGACAGGTTCTGCTGTAGATAGAATATACACAGTTTGTGGCACTTGCTTGTCGTGCAGTGGCCGACGCTCGTAACCCTTCACAGAATCATCTGGTGTATATCGCAACAACTATGAACTAGATAACAGCGTATCAGTTCATAGTGCTCAACAATTTTAAGGGGAAATTCAGCGCATTATGTTATGTAATCTTCTTTACCATAACTTCCTTGGTACCTGTGTACTTTTGTTTTAACTTTGAACTTTTTAATATTGAGATGCATACGTTGCGCCAAGTTTCGCGGAATAAAATTATAAAACGCTCCGCAGTCAATAAAGGCTTTTATTTCTTCCAAGTCTTTATCTTTAGTTTCTGCTTTACAAGAGATTAGTGTTTCATCTTCTCCAATGAATTCCCATCGAGTTAGCATAGAAATAGAATGATTTAATTCTTCTTTTACTGATAAATAAAACTTGCAATGACACCCCCGGCGGCAACTATCGCCAGAGGTACTCAGTTTTCTGCATCAAAATATTCAGGAGAGCTGGAAGAGGCATTGTTTAGATTAAAATTTCAATCTCTTCAATGTTCTTAATTGTCCTATTCGGTTTCCTTTGGCAGAGTACTGACAGGTGCCCTTTTTGGCGACAGAAGTAGCATCTACCTTCACGGCGATCCTGTTCACGTATCTGTTCTTTTCGGGCTACTTTCAATTTGTGATCCTTGCTACTACCACCACTAGTAGGATATTTGCTCTTAGAGGCGGATGAAACTGTTTATGGTGAAAATTTATTTTCATCTATTTTTTCTGAAACAACCTTATGAGGAGCTTGTCACACAGCGGGGGTGCGAGAGGGTTACAAGATAATACGGATGCGGTATTCAGAGAAGATTGTGCGGGAAAGTCAGGGAAAATGTTTATCTGAGATTGTGGTCCAAACAGGATAGTAATTAACAAGACGTTGCAAGGCCTTTTTAAATGGAAGGTCGTCAGCAACTGTTAAATAGGAACCGTTTATCCCCCCTGGACTAGCCCCCCACCTAAATACTACAGTAAAACTTCTGTAACACGATAGTGGGTCCCGGCGTAAGTGTTGAAAATATTCATTGTAACTTGCACTTTTATATTTGCAACACTTACCCTTACAGGTCATTTTGCGTGCAGGGGCAAGTATTGCAAATATAAATGGATGAATTTCTATGAATATTTTCAACACATATGCCGGGACCCACTATCGTGTTACAGAAGTTTTACTGTACCGAGGTCCCACAAGTGAAAGAAAATGTTGGGGCGGTCTAGTCTTGGAGCGGCCGCGCCTTCACGGCTAGCCCGGTAGCCTGTCCGACAATCTACAAGGATGAATAACGAGGCAACACCAGCCATATTTTTACAGAGCTCTGCTTTCGTTAAACTGAGCTTATTTAAAGCCTGCCAGTAGTTGACTAGAGGTATGATTTCGCCTAAAATAGTCGTCAAGTTCTTCAAGGAATTCATCATAATTATCACTGTCATATCGTAAGCTTGCTAAATCTCGCTGTGCCCATGAAGGCAATTTGCTCAGAAACTTTGAAATCGCAGCCCTATTAGTCCATCCTCATACATCTTTACAGGGCGCCATTTGGACTCTGAAAATTGCTAAATTCTGACATTAATCAGATCCTGATGGCCATCTCATTCCATTGAATTTTCTCTCATAATGGCTGTGTAAATCTTTAATGTTGTATGTTTGATACATGAATTTAAGTAAATCAAATAAAGAAGAGAATTCTTGCCCAAAAAGAGCAATTTGCCGAATTAGGCTCGCTGGATTTCCATCAATCCTCGACTGTGCAAACAGTACTAAGCCACGATCTGTGGATTTGTAGAAATCATTTCTTTTGTTTTAGAAATACTAGATTAATTCAGCAGCCCAAGTCTGGAAACGCTCGTCATCACCTTTAAATTTATTAGGTGGTTGTAAACTTTCGATATGCTGAAAAGATTCCATATTTTCACAACGTATTTTCAATATTTCAAGGTAATTATTGCCTGTCCATTTTACACTTGTTGGTTTTGATTTTAAGTGAATCAGTGCTATAGGAGAGATTGAAATTTTGTTTCCTGATATTTCAAGACCAGTTGATCCAGTATTCTCTGCTTTTATTTCAGGCTGTGTGCGTTTTCTTAATAACTCCGACCGTTACGCAACCCCCTTTTTCCATTGTGTAGCAGCGTTAAAATGATCATCTCGTTGTCGAATGGCAATTTCTAGGTCGTTTTCCAGTAGCTTTGTAGCTTCATCTTTGCGAGAAACTTCGTGGACAAGTACTTGGACCTCATCTTGACGATGTGCCGCCTGACGCCATAGCTCCATAAAATTTTCATTTAATTGTCTGAAATATAACAAGTTTTTTTGTGCACACTTCAAACTTTCAATGTTCCAGATATGATTGCTTGCTAGTGGGATTACATTCCTCAACAATTTTCGTGAACTTTCGGGGTTTTTTTTAGCCCAAATTTCAAAATCCTCAGATGATTTAATGTTAACAAGAACCTGATCCTCTAGGTTTATCGCGAAATTATAATCATAATTAGCTGCAATAAATTTCAACACAAAAATTAAATCGTGACTGTTCACATTATGGTTGTCTATGTGAAGGGTAACTGACGTCGGTCACTGCACGACAAGCGAGTGCCACAAACTGTATATATTCTATCTATGTAGATACGAATGTACGAGGGAATGGGCTATTTTATCCCTCCTCTATCACCAACTCCTTGATATGCCAAACTCGTATACATGAAGTCATCCCCATGAACTCGTACCTATAACCCGTACAAACCAACTCGTACCCATAAACTAGTATACATGAATTCGTGTAGATGAATTCGTACACATGAGCTCGTATGCATGCTCGTATACCTGCGCCCGTACACTCCTCACCTAATTCCTCTGGCTATTTCTAACTCGCAACCCCTTTCCTTAGCGTGGACTGACTGCATAAACCTGCAGCCTTGTGCATAAAGCATTACCAAGACCCCAGCACTGTATAACTATATATATTTAACGGCGTATAGTTATTCCTTGATTAGGGCAGACTCGGCTTAGTCACCAGACCAGTCATACATCCAGGGCGCAGCTCTTTTTTTTTTTTCTATTATCCTATTTCGGCGCCTGAAGGCCCACGTAGGTATTTTTCGGAAGATACGTATTCTTTGTTATAGAACGACTCATTTTGACGTTTGGAACACTCATACTCAGATTTCATTTGCAGATACCACTACGAGAATAACGCCTTACGACATGTACCCTCTTCCGTGAATACCCACCACAGGGAAAAGCGAGAAAAATCTGTGGCTATCTGAGCATGCTTTCGTCATTCTACGAATACAGTATCACCGCGAGAGAAGTGGTGTGAGGGTCTTGCTGGATTCGAACCAGCTTTCTCCTGTCTCAAGTGGGGCATGTGTCCAAGCTACCCAGACTCTACTTGGGAGAACGGCCTGGACGGTGTACCACTGCACCATCCGACCCGGGCGCAGCTCTTAACAGTCTAATTGAAATATGAATGACTCTTGGTTAGTTTGTTCCCTAAATTTCCACCCCAAAGTCATGCCAGGAAAAGCAAAGGTTTCCTCAATTTTTTCATCACAGCAAGTTTTGTCAGTTTCATTATTTGGTATTTCAATTTTATCTTCTGCTAAAAAATCTAGAAATGGTGGCAGTTCAACTTCGGGACCCTCAAGGTTTGGATTAGAAGAGTACTTAGCGGCAATATTTGTCTTATTTTCCATTTTCCAAGTTCTCACAAAAAGAAATGAATCCTCCATTGAATTTTTTCTACCAAAATTTTTCATCATAAACGTTTACTCAGAGTTGTTTTAGATGAATATACTAGTGTGATGCTTTTTTTTTTTTTTTTTTTTTAAAAAATCGAGGATTATCCAGAGCGGGTCAACTTTTATATGTTGATTCAAAGGTTGATTATCTGGAGATTTAACTCCGTATTTTCAGACTGTAGATGTGATTGGATCGAGATATTTCTGAATCGAGAAACAACCCTTGATTATCTAGACCGAATGAAAAGCGTTCAATTCGGAGTTTGGAGAGGTACTACAAAGTGTGAAGACAAGCAAGTCGTTACATTGGTTAACTACAGTCGTCCCTCTCTAATCGATAGTGGGTCCTAGTATAAGTGTTGAAAATATTCATTGTAACTTGGACTTTTATATTTGCAACACTTACCCTTAAAGATCATTTTGCGTGCAGGGGTAAGTATTGCAAATGAAAATGGTTGAATTTCAATGGATATTTTCAACACTTATACCGGGACCCACTATCGAGTTAGAGAGGGACGACTGTATGTATAAAATTGTAGTACGAAAAATAGGAAATATGATGCGAGAGGCGAGAGGTCTATATACTCGAGCCGAAACGCGTTAACAAAGGAAAACAATTGCCAACCATGAGTTTACTCGTGACTCAATGAGTCCAAGTTATGACATCGGCTGTACAGTGTCTCAGCCCTAAAGATTGTTAATGGCTAATGTTGGTTTTGTGTGTCTATACCTTGCAGATACTTATCTTAACAGACTGTAACGGGCTGTGCCCGGTTGACTGTGGCTGGGCTAATTTACTTGGCCCATCCGAGTCACGTCATGTGGCGCAATTATGTGGCCAATGGCATATTTTATGCATGCGCAGGTGCAGGTGCATGCATAAATAGTGCGACTGGCATGATTAAAGATGTACAGGGGATCCTTACTATCACTACTAGAACTTGGGAGAAGGTTCTAGAGGAGCATTCTGGTTGATTCTAGGTTAAGGGGCATCAGTGAGTAAGAAGAAGGAAGAGAACCTTCTAGATATTAGAGGGATCTAATAAATAGCGGCGCTTGCAGCGGTCTTCTCGTTCCTCTATATAGATTCAATATAAACTTATTTTGTGGTATTGCTTTCGTGCAGTGACCGTTTTGCTTTAACCCTTATCATATACAAAACTAACATCAGCCACTAACAATCTTTAGGGCTGAGATACTGTACACGCTCAGTATGTTCGCATATCCTGGATAGCCAAGAAGAGAAGCGCAACCAAGTCTCGGTCGCAATCAAGCGTCACCCTAGAGTTAACGCCCCAAGTTGCCCATGTTTATAGATACCCCTCCCAAAATGTTAAGCATATGATCATGGATTGCCCGCGATTGGTTTGTTTGTTTGTAGTTGTGTTTATTCGTGCTATGCAGAGTCAAAAACTATTATAACACTAGGGCTCCTCTCTGACCCAGGCCACACCTTCTATAGTGCTCCTATCCCCTTATACCTCGAACCTAAGATCATTGATACATTGGCCCATGACGGGTAGCCATTTAGCTCAGTAATTACCCGTAGAATTCAACCACCTTTTCTGCGGAACCTTCTGCTCAAAAAAAATTGAAAAAGAGTGGCCATGGAAACCGGCACGCGGGAAAAAGTCTCAAAAAACCTGCAACTCCAGCCAGGCGAAGCCTAGACACCAGAGCCACACGAGGTGCGTATCCCCATCCGTATCTCCCTAATATCCCATAGTCCAGATATCCTCCTTATATCAACACCACCAGCGCTCAGGTAGCTGTGCTCTTTCCTCGAGAGACAGTATAATGCCAGAATATCTGTAAACAGTGAGAATTTATCTCAGTAGAAAGGGCCAACTTAGTCTGATCCATCACCACCATAACGGGAGCTGGGTACGCCCCGGAAACTCATTAGGGTGACTTTTCCTCCGTGACCAAGTAATGCGTGTTTCTGTTGGCTCTGAAGATAGACTCCAGATTCATAGGGGACACCACGTACAGGTAGAAACGCCGTCTTCATCCCCCCCGGCGATTGGTTAAAAAGAAGCGCCGAAATGTGGACTAAAACAAAACAAAGATTATTTAAGGCGATGATAAATAAGCCGAATGATATAGCCAAAATAACTCAATGGATACAGAAAGAAGGATTGTTTGAACAGTTCCGCCTTATGGGAGACGTTGAATCCACCATAGAGACAAGAAAAATTAGGCCAGCAGGGAGAAGAGGCCTTCTGAGGCACTAAACGAGGTTAGTAGAATCAAATTCAAAACTTTAACATCGAACGTTTCCGATCCCCGCTAATTAGTACATTTAGTAAAATAAACTCCATTGAGGCCTCGCCATCCCCTGCTAGTAATCACCCAACACAGATCCTTAATTTTTGCTGATGACCCCTCATTCCACTAACTAGCACTGGCAAAGAGGGTGTTCAAGTTCCGCATGGAGGAACGTTCTCCGTGACCCCCTGTTACTCTTGAGATCGAATTTTGATTCGTTGTCAAAACACATTTACATCCTAACATGCTCGCCTAGTGACTAAAGCTCGAATCAAACCCGCTAAAAAAATGTGACAGGGAATTACGAATACCGCTCCTCGTTCGACGTCAGCCGGTGTGCGCAAAAAATATGAGATTAAGCGACGATCAACAAATCCAAGAGATGTATCCTGTAATATATTCTTGCGCAGCCCAACACACCATCCTGCGTCATGGATCACGACACAGAAGACAAGCCGTAAGTGTGAGACAGCCCGAAACGTCTACCATCATCCGCAATACCGCTAAATCGCCACCTAGCAACCTCTCAGCCGCCGCACAAGCCGCGCTCGAAGAATTCTACGCCGAGCGCGCCGCGTACGATGAGCGATTTCGGGCGCTACAGAATGCCCCGGACATCGTTGCCATGAATGCATTTGCCGAAAACTGGCAAGACTCTCAGTTCTGGGTGCGTGAGCCGCGGCCATCGAGACGTCCAGATTTAACACTCTACGCAGTATGAAGACGCGACAGCGCGCGTGCTGGCTACGGCTCTACTCGGTGACGCTGGAGCATATGATACGGTTGCGGTAATCAGTGCGCCCAGCGTCTTCGTCATGGCAAGGAACTTGCTGGTAAGTTTGTCTGTGCTGGACGCTCGTGAGTGCTTGTTGATCAGCTCTGATCAGGTTTTGAGTGGTAGACCCAAAGAGACATGGCCCCGGTTATTGCTGCTAGAATTTGATCGCCGTTTTGAGGTTTTTGGTGACGCTTTTGTATATTACGATTTCCGCAATCCTCTAAAATTGCCGCGTAAGGATGATGTACCACTTTGATTTCGTCAGCTGACAAAATAGAGGGATTAAAAGGTGCTGTTGATCATATCATGTGCGACCCTCCTTTTCTCAGTGATGAATGCCACACAAGGAGTAAGTTTTCAGTGGAGTTTTTTAAGGCTTAAAATCTAAAAGAATTTGCAGCAGCCATGACAGTTCGATGGCTAACTAAGTCTTGGGGGATGCCGCCAGATTTAAGAGCCGGACAATCAAGGCTTGTTGTGTGTACTGGCGAAAGAATGGAAGATACAATATTAAAGCTCTATCGGCAACAAGGAATTGCGACGACAAGCTTTGAGCCAGTTCACTCAAAGTCACAGCTAAGTAATGAGTTCTATTGTTATGCAAACTTTGAGTGTGGCCAATGGAAGTATAAAACGAATACTTGACTTAAATGACTGAGATAGCTCTCCTAGAGGTGCTTATGGGGTGGACTGGTTTACCATGACTCAGTTATCTATAACCGGATATTACGGGTATTCTACATACGGAGCTCTATTAACTCGTACTCTTTGAATCGAAGTAAAAATTTTGGCAAAACCCTCTACAAAATTTGTTATTACATACGTCCCGAAATACCAAACGCCATAAATTCGACAAATCTATTTTTAACAACAACCAAGCACAATTTTAGAATGCTCCCTTTGCAAAAAACGCCAAACCATGCAGATTTTGAATGTCGAAAACCTCTCCTAAGCCAGAGATTGAATAACATAAAAAAGCATATACGCTTCAGAATTGAGAACTTCATACTTTGTCGCCAGCGTAACTTTATGGTCATTGAATTTGAACCACTGATTGTCGACTCGGGAGTAAGAAACATAATGTCCTAGGCCGAATCAGATTTGTTCTCATGGGTTCAAGCCAGGGACTTTACCTTTTTTCAACTCCCCAACATGTACAACGACACTTTGCAGCTCATATGTGCACCCTCTGGCTAATTGACAGTTCCTTGCATTTTCAACCTTCGATCGGTTTGTGTAAGGAAGCATTTCGAGCTTAAGAGGAAAAAGAACCTTCGTTGAAAGTTTGAATGCCCCATTGCTCGTTTGTTTGAATCGCTTTACGAGAATTAGTTCAATCTAGCACATCATCAAGGTCAGAAATCGAACCTTAAATTGTAAACATAATACATTTGGGAGACTCTTAATGCAAGTAACCTTTCTTGCTTTATTTGAACCACATTCACAGTTGTATTCACAAACCTCTGGTTTCTTGAACTCTTCTTCTAGCCGGCTTTGAAGTGTAGACGCCGGTCCAGAAACTTTGTACTTTGGTAAATCATCAATGGCCAAGCTAAGATCCATAAATGCTTGCACCGAGGTTTTACTTCGGTGGCACTTCTGGCAGGTAATGACGCTCTGTGTCTTTCCATAGAAAGTTTGATGAATTATACAGCCACAGCCACCATCACGGTCAGTTTTCTGCTTTTTTGGTGTTGTGGGAACTTTATCGATTTGTCTGGAGCCACTATTTATCTCATGTAACTCTTCAGCAAGAAACGTGAGAAATTCATGTGCATCTTGCTCGTCATTCGATGCCAGCTCCTCATAGGCCTTTCTCTTTGAAAGCCAGAAACAAGCCAGTACCTGTGCTGCACAGAAGCCACTAGTCGCATCCTGAGAGTAAAATTCTTGAAACATGATGTCCAAAGAACAGCTCATACAAGCTTTTACTGAACACTCTGAAGATTGGTGGTTGCATCCTAGGTACCAGTTACGGAGTAATGGATTACTAACAATACACTGGAGGATAACATTGATGTAGCAAGTAGATCCCATGTTATAGATGCCACGGATACCACTTACACGACAAGAAGTTTCAACAGTGTTAAACGAAGTTCTAAGAGCCTCTTCTCTCGGTGGATCTGTAAATAGCTCATCATGCTTACGCTTTTGTGGTCCTGTAAGCCGATCAATTAAAGATGGCTGAATTGAACGGCATGTGCGACTAACCTTGGAATACTCCAGTTCCAATCTTAAGAATTCTTGTCTCTTCTAGTGTAGGATCCCATATGAAATCATTACATAAATGACAAAAGACGGCACCAGTTCTAGATTCAACGACTAAGTAATTAGCGCTTTCATGTAACGTATTCATAGAAGAAGTAGACTAACAGCAACAATGGCTTGTGCGAGTGCCATGTCCTTCACGAGTTTTTTCTGTGAGGGTTGCGTTGCACTCAATACACAAGTAATTTGGGGTAAGCGTCACCAAGGGCAAGCTTTGAGAAGTTTTGGAGGTTTGTGGTAAGGCTGGATCAGCATCAAAAATACAACAGAGGCAGTCTCTGTACTTTTTCAAATGATCTTCCGCGTGATCGGTGTCTTGAGTCAGAAGTTGTTGTATGTGTACTGGAGCGAGCTTTCAGTAAGCTTACAAGGCTGACAAACCATAATTGTACAGGTCGGAAGGAGAAAGCTTACTACAGCCAAAGAGTGGAATACCTGGTTGAGGATCTTTAATCTTGAGCTTTTTGGGTGAGCTAGGCCGAGGGGAACCGGCCGAAGACATTTTGTCCTCACGAGGGGCAGGTAATTATAGTTTCAAAGGCCTTGATACACGTAGTGGATGTACGAGAGCTCCAAACCGAGCGAGAGCTTATCGATAAGAGAAACGACAAGTATTTAAATCACCCAGGGTAGCATCGTCGTCGCACATCCCTCGTCTTCGATCATGAGAGGATGGCAACAAAACTCGTACCGTTACTCGATGTAGCGAAGCTGAGCCCTAGAGTGATCAGAGTACTTGGAGGAAACCCTGGGCCGGTGAGTGACGAAATCTCTCCTGTCGGTCACTTCAACCTACACAATTCATACCAGCCTTCCTTAATCTGAGACAAAATCTCGTGACCTTGGTGGTACTTCATCTAGACCCTCTACTTAAGGGGTATTTTAACCAGCATTCGAATGAAGTTTACATCGACTGATTTGTGCCATTTCGCAGTTCACACTACAAGGTAGATACTTGGAAAATGCGTCGGGAGGAATCTGATTCGCTCTAACCAGGTACAAATACTTACATTATTGGGACCGGAAGCGCGCGCATATTAATTGATACTGGTGAAGGCAAGCTATCCTGGATAAACAATTTGGAAAAAACTCTCCAGGAAGAACATGCAACTATCGTACAAGCTATCATCACCCACTGGCACCAAGATCACGTTGGTGGTATCAAGCAGCTTGCGGAGATTGCACCACATGTGGTTATTCACAAACATTGTCCTGAAGAAAGCCAACGAGATATTCATGATGGTCAAATATTCAAAGTCGAGGGTGCGACTTTAAAAGCTGTCTTCTCCCCAGGTCATACAAGCGATCATATGGCCTTCTACCTTGCGGAAGAAGATGCCATCTTCAGTGGCGATAATATCTTAGGCCACGGTACAAGTGTCCATGAGGACCTTCAAACCTACCTTACTAGCCTAGAAGCTATGCGAAAAGTGTTCGAGGGTAGAGTGTACCCCGGACATGGTCCCATCATTGAAGATGGGCCCGGCATTATATTGAACTACATCAAGCATCGAAAAAACCGGGAGGATCAAGTTGTTCAAGTGTTAACGTGTGCGAAGTCCGACATCCTCGGGGGTGTCTTTGAGTGGACTACAATGGACATCAGTAGGACGGTATATAAAGATCTTCCCGAGCACTATCACCGCGCCACTCAGGAGAACGTCCTGCAAATTTTGAGAAAGCTTCAGAAAGAAGATAAAGTTGTCGAGGTTGCCGACTCGAAATGGAGATTAAAGACGTTAGCGGCTCTTTAAACATATACACCTGTAACCGATTTCTTGAAACACCAATCTTGCTCCAGACTCAACGATCACACGTTATAGAAGCCTGCCCGTCGTAGCGAGATTGATGTAATCTTCGGATATTTTGCATAATAAAGAAATCCCATTTTGTTTACAAGGTCCTATTTGAAAAACTGATCGGCTATCTCTCTACACTACTCTAGAGACGATGACGAGGTGCACAGCTACAGATGAGGACTTCAAGATAGTATGGTGAACGGTGTCTGCTTCATATTGAAAACTCATATTAGTAACTTTGCTACCATAGACTCAGTATACTGTAGCCCATGTATCGGGTCAGGGGAAAACTTGTATTTATCACGCTCTTGACAAGCAAGAATATTTTCTCATCTAATCTTGCTAGTACGAGCACAAGACTTTGAGAATTAGTAGAAAAAGCTACTCTCTGGTATGCCTTATCGTTCAAATACCATGTGTTTAGTATTAGTCAAGTAGTCGCTCGGTGGTGTCATGGCAAAATTCCCTAAGTTTATACAATGTATTCCGTGCAAGCCGGTCAGACTTCCTGGACGAGACAGCAGACCGCTGCGTCGATCCTAGTGAGACCTTCTGGTCATATGTTTATTAATCGGCGCCTACTTTTGAGCGACAATTGAACACCTCTAGTTAACGCCCGTGTTGGCGTTACGTACATAAAAACTTTTACGGAAGCGAAAATTTTGTCCAAAATGAGATGGAAAGAGACAAACGGGAGAGTTCTGTAGGATGCTAATTCACTAACCTTATCCGAAAATAGATGTCAAGTTTTAAAAGATAATTTGTAGCCTAACTGGTATGACATAACGATCAATAGACTATCCCAGACTCGTTAGTCCTAGACTCGATTTAACAATAACATAAATCGTATAAACATATCTCTGCCACTAATAGAATATGGGTATGCTAAACTTCTAATTGTAAAGTTTTAATTTCAAATCCAAACACCATGCATATCGTAACCTGTAGACCAAATTTTAAATTATTTATTTACCTTCGCCATTGTATTAAGAGCGGATCCATTTTTGAACCACTCGATTTGAGGTTCGTTAAAGGTATGAGCAAGCTTAACATCATAAGCATTTCTATTTTTGGGGTGAACTCGGAGAGTGATGGGTTTTCCAACAGCAAGTTCCGTACAGAATAAATCAACTTTGTCTTCTGGTTGAATCTTATCGTAATCATTTGGGTTGATGAATGTTAACGGCAGCATGCCTTGCTTTTTCAGATTTGTCTCATGGATTCGGGCGAAAGATTTTGTGATAATGGCAAGACCACCTAAATGCCTCGGCTCAAGGGCGGCATGTTCCCTTGAAGATCCCTCGCCATAGTTCGAGTCACCAATAACAACCCAAGGAATCCCTTTCTTCTTGTAATCTCTGGCGGTTGCTGGGACGGCACCATATTCACCACTTGTGAAGTTCTTGACTTTGTTAACTTCACCATTTGCAGCGTTTACCGCACCGATGAGCATATTGTTAGAGATATTGTCCAAATGACCACGATATTTAAGCCAAGGACCAGCCATTGAAATATGATCCGTAGTGGTTTTACCTTTTGCCTTAATAAGGATGGGCATGTCGAGAGCATCCTTTCCGTCCCATGGCTTAAATGGCTCAAGAATCTGTAATCGATCACTGGTAGGTGAAACTTTTACGGATACCGCATCACGAGATTCAGGAGGTGCCTGGTATGTCTCTTGCCCTGGGTTGTATCCTCTAGGTGGTAGTCCTCTGCCGGAAGGAGGAGATAAGAGGAACTCTTTTCCATTTTTATCTTTTAATTTATCGGTTAGAGGATTGAAGTGAAGTGATCCAGCCGCTGTTAAAGCAACAACTAATTCTGGAGAAGTGACAAATGAATGAGTTGCGGGATTGGCGTCATTGCGTCCGGTAAAGTTCCGGTTGTAGGATGATAAGATAGAGTTTGGCGTCCCTTTCTCCACATCTCGGCGGTCCCATTGTCCAATGCATGGCTGTTCAAATTGTTAGTATGTACTGAAAAATATGATGATAAAGGGTTCACGCACCCCACAGGCATTGGCCAGAACTTCGCCACCAAACTCTTCGAACGTCTGCAATTGGCCGTCACGCTCAATTGTTGCGCGAATTTGCTCAGAGCCAGGCGTTACTTTGAATAGTGACTTGGCCTTAACTCCGTGATTAAGAACGTCACGAGCAACGGAAGCAGCACGAGACATATCTTCGTAGGATGAATTTGTGCAAGATCCAATTAAACCAACTTTTAATTCTTCTGGCCAGTTATTGGTCTTCACCGCCTGACTAAACTTTGTTATCGGTGTTGCAAGGTCAGGAGTAAATGGGCCATTTATGTGAGGTTCAAGCTCGGATAAGTTGATTTCAATTACTTCATCATATTCGGCGTTGTCATCAGCTTTGAGTTCTCTAGCGTATGCGCGAGAAAAATCGCCGATTTCTGATCGATTGGTGGCAGCTAGATATTCGTACATTCGATCATTAAATGGGAACAATGAAGTCGTTGCACCAATCTCTGCGCTGTGAGGGGTACTTAGTATCAACTTCCGCGATAAATAAAACGATGGACTTACCCCATGTTACATATTGTACCCATTCCTGTTGCTGAAATAGTTTCGGTTCCTGAGCCAAAGTACTCTACAACAGCACCAGTACCTCCCTTTACCGTCAGAATACCAGCGACCTTGAGAATTATATCTGCGGGATCCGTTAGACCGAGACAGCTTAATCATTTGGACAACTACCTTTGGGAGAAGTCCAGCCAGAAAGTTGGCCGGTTAGCTTTATCCCAATCACTTTCGGCGCCTTTAGTTCCCAGGGAAGATTGGCCATGACATCAACAGCATCAGCTCCACCAACACCGATCGCACCCATCCCAAGGCCACCGGCATTAGGGGTGTGAGAGTCAGTGCCTATCAGTAGTCCACCAGGAAAAGCATAGTTCTCTAGCAATATTTGGTGAATAATGCCTGAGCCTGGTTTCCAGAAGCCGATGTTAAACTTTGCACAAGAGCTAGCGAGAAATTCATAGACTTCTCTGTTGGTATCTTGAGCTCTCTCTAAATCCTTGGGGCCACCGAGTTGTGCCTCTATGAGATGATCGCAATGCACGGTTGTAGGGTTAGCGACTGAAGGCATTCCGGCAGACATGAACTGGAGAATTGCCATCTGTGCCGTGGCATCTTGACACGCTACTCGATCAGGTCGTAATTTAAGGTATGAGACACCACGCTCGATCTCTTGACCATGAGGATCATCCAGATGAGAATATATAATTTTTTCAGTGTATGTGAGCGGACGATTGAGCCTGGAGCGGACAATGGCAAGATTTTCAGACATTTTCTTGTAGTTAATATAATTATTAGACTCTTTATTATTTTGTCTCACCAATCGGTCCAAAGCCGATTCAGAGCTGGTGGCCATACGACGGGTGCCCAGCTGGGCAATCGCCCTTCGCTGGAACACACCAAGGGCTTGTCGTGATACTAGCATGGTAATTTGGGTGAGTTGGAGATAATGTTGTTGACGACATGTGGTTGACAAGCGTTATGATATATGCCAGCTTTCTTATCGGTTGTCTTGGCACATAGGATGAAAGTGGCCAATCAACGGCATGACAATACAGCGCAATATTCAAGATCTAATTGGATGAACGAAATCTCCGGGAAATCCTGTTCTAATGGATGACTAATCAATTACCATTAGGTTTTTGTCACTTTAAGATACGACATGAATGAAAATTGGAATTATCTGCGGAGACATGAATTTTATTTACCTCCCATTGCGCCTCTGCTCAGCTGAACAGGTTTACAGTCAAAAAAATTTTGATGACCGCGTTCTTCACGATGAATCTACAGGATATCTGTCAGGATTTTTTGGATAATCAATCCGACCAATGCCTGTTCATTTGGATTGTCTGGCACCACTCTTACAGAACGTATCTACATGATGAGCCCCAGAATACTGACTTGTTCTCTAACTTCCAACAGATGTCTTACACTCACTTCAAAGTTTTGCTCACAACATCTTATACTCTACTCGAATCTGAGCGAGGCTTAGCTACCGGTACTGGTTCATGGTTGTCAAACATGTAACTGCACTTGGACCAGTTATACATGTTTTATCACGAGGCACGTCTTGGCAGAGGCCCATGCCGTCGATTACTTGTGCGACTCACTTTACGGTAACCATAATGGCTATACATACAGGGGGTCAAGGGTAAGTGAAGATTTCGCTTAATCGACATGGGTTGGTGTGCAGGGGATTTGTCAGCCTTAAACAGCAGGCGGTGAAGGTATGGTGAAGTCCCTAAAACAGGGCATCCCAGTACTATTGCACAATTTTCTGTGCCAAGTTTCATTTCTTCCAAAATAGCCTTTTAACTAATTTCTACCAAATTTCGGATCTGATCATTTTCGCTGACCTCAATTTTCACTAGACATTTGGAACAATATTTTCCTTCATTACACAAACATTACCAAATCTTCAGCGTAATAGAAAATACAATAAGTTTCATGCGTTCCACACAAATATGTAATTTCCAATCAAACAGTTAAATGTACCTCATTGCTAACAAAAACCTTAGCACAATGAATACTCAAATTACTCCACCTGTTAGCAGATGTGCGCCCTATCTTGCTCGAAATCAAAGATTGCAGGTGATTACAGGAATTCAGCTATAAGAAAACTTTCCCAATAAATTAACTACATCTAGTTACTCACACTCCACAAAGCCGGACTCTAATGGAGAAATAGCAGATCAACTTGAAGTCACAATCATTAAGTTCGGAATACGGTCAGATGTGGTCGTGCCTCTCTCCAACCTCGGACAGGACGTTCACAGCTCTTAAGCTCAGCCCAAGTTGATGAGCTGGAAGTATTTGTTTGTTCTTCGCGGGAAACTAGGCAAATGTCGTTTCTTGAACTGGCTCTCTACTTTCGTCGTTGGAGTGCCGAAGAATACGCTATTCGGAATGCGCTCATAAAACGAGGTTATGAGCGGCAAATTCCACGTAGCTCTCCCCCGCTTTCTGAAAATCATCGTGTGGTCCCAATATGGTGGAGCGAACAGCATCTGAATTGGCGTCAAGAGTGGTCACGAGTTCTTTGAGTGACGAGATACGGATAAACGATATCCGAATAATGTCTGGATATGTTACCAGAAAGGTTAATCTAATCTTGTTCATTTTCAAAAATATTTCGGACTCTAAAATCGTCAAGAGAGGGTCCAAGACTTTGATGACACTTGTGTTTTTTCGATCGTTACAAGAACAACTCTTGGATACTCTGGGGAAGCTTCGCGGGAGTCGAACGAGGTTCTCGTGTCTTGTGGGAACGGGAGTGGGGAAGTATGACCTCTGAAGGATACAGTAAACATATCCTTCCAAGGATAGGTAAATGGATCAGAGAAAAGATAGAAGAGACGGGCCATGATTATAACTTAATGAACGACAACGCCTCTGTTCATAAAGGACTTTCGGCTAGGGAGTTTCTCGATGCCAATGGAGTTGAATCTATGCCCTGACCTGCTAACTCTCCTGACTTAAATCCGATCGAGAATACATGGAGTATGATGAAATACTACATACAAGAATGATACTCGGAGTTTGAGTGGACGAGACAGCAGAACAGGGCAGAGATTCGACCCACTGTGCTAGAGGCATGGTACCATAGCACAACAGAAGAAAATCTCACACAATTGATTGGGAGTATGGCTAGAAGATGTGAGAAAGTATTGAATGCAAATTGGGGTCCTATTGCATATTAGGCTTAAAAATCTGTATCATCAGCAAACCTGAATTACAAGTTTTAATGACGTATGAATTCGATTTTTTAGGCTTAGTGCGAAACAAAGTGGAGAGAGACAGGCGACTTCACTTTTGTCGACCTCAATTTCTCTAATCTTATTTTTGAACGGAGTTTGAAGCTTTACCATATTTGGCCTCGCTTAATCGTAATCATCAGGGTAGATTACTATGTTTGGGTAAATATTGGCAAAAAAACCCCTGTAAATGACAAGCGACTTCACTTAACTTTGACCCCCTATACATGCATGTATGCCGATGTCCGATTATCTGAATAATAGAGGTCGGCGCGTACATCCTATTGGCATTAAATCGAAATTTTTCTCGCGGGATGCTAATTAATCGCAAATTAAAGTGGACTGAGACCGAAACGAGTTTGACGAAATTATCAGACAAATTCTATTCCTTCACCCGTGATCGGATCAATTGGCTTTCTTGTGTATCTATTACTTTACGTACTCAGATATGACGCCTCGGTGCATGTATATGATGGAAACTTCCTGAGTCTTCAAAATTCATTTGTGAAATCAGCGAATTATTGAACACGCATGCATCATTTACATATGTTCAGATAATGATCTGGTACATAGCCATGTGAGAGACTTGTACGCAGGACTAGACCAGCCGAAGTATCGGTGATGAGGGTGTACAACTCGACTTGAATTCTTTCTGCAGATCACATTGATCGAAATCGTTGGATATGACTTGAGCATTCACAAGCTTACCTTCTCATGAAATGCCGCTGATTCCGTAGATCTAGCTAGTAGTCATTGTATCGTGCAATCCTAAACGACTGATGTCGATACCCACTCAATTCAATTAAATAGAGATATATAAGAGGATAATTTAAAATTGGACGGGCCCTCCAGGAGAAGCGCTGAAGAATCATGGATAACTCAGAATCTTGTGATGGATTGGTTCTGAGGATCATGAAACATGTTCCTGACACTCTAGCCATAACCTTTTTCGACTTCAGGATGCTCTTGAGTGATTTTACAAATAGTCTAGTCGTACGTTCGCTACTTTGATGGTGCACATGTACACTTAAGTACATAACTTACACATCACGGCTAGTCTGCTATACGCCAAGGCCGGGCCTCAACCGAAATCTTATGCCGAAACACATACATGTCGGTCTATATGCTATGTGTACATGTACCGGTACTCTATCACGGACACTTATCGGTCACATAAATTGGCCGAGATGATGCCTTTGCCTGTCCCAATTTGCGGTCTTCTCCCTCTGAGGAAATTTGCGATTCGCTGTTATAAGGCTATTTTCACTGTAGATTTCTACCAAATATTGATCTCGTAATCTACACTCTTGCTAGTTCTATCCTAACACTGTTGTGTTGCACTATTGCGGAAACATCACCAAAATTCAGATGTTGTAAAACTTCACTCCGTTCCCCATCTTCCGGATGATCACGGTAGTACCTGGTCTAGTATCTGCACGGGTGGTTGGCCTATGTTATGTAGAGGGACTTGAACGACCCGGTAAGAGAGAACTGTTTGATATACGATACGCGGCCGGTAGTGTTTATGCTATCTTAAATGTCATATTTTAAAATGGGATGGGGCGTTACGGCACTGTTACGGGACATAAGTAGAGGAGCGGATGGAGCTCTCGTGAAGATGTAACTGTTATCTAATTTAATTTGAGCCGGCGTGGCGCCTTAATGAACCAGAAAGATATTTTCGGAAGATACGTATGTTGCCGAATGACTCTGTTTAACGTGTGGAACCCTTACACTCGGATATCGTTTGCAAATACAGTTGTCCCTCTCTAACTCGATAGTGGGTCCCGGTATAAGTGTTGAAAAGATTCATCGAAATTCAACCATTTACATTCGGAATACTTACCCCTGCACGCAAAATGACCTGTAAGGGTAAGTGTTGCAAATATAAACGTCCAAGTTACGATGAATATTTTCAACACTTATACCGAGACCCACTATCGAGTTAGAGGGGGACGACTGTACTGTGATGTGAAGCGACATTAACGGTAAGTAAAGTGCTGAGGTTAGCCGAGAAAATCGTGACGTGTATGCCAAGCCGTACTGTGTATATAAGCCGGCAGATCTTCTACTGGTAACTCACACTACAACGGAAATCACGTCGTAGCAAGTCAATTCAGTATATAAGATCTCTCTCCATGTTTTCTATCTACTAACATTAACGCGTCTTATACATATCGCGATAAGCGAGTGTTAGTAAGCAATATTAGATCCACATCATTCCCTTTCTCAACTCGACTGTCCACAGTCGATTTCTTAATGAGCAAGGAAATACCGACAAATAAAACATTTCAAGCTCCCTCTCCACGCTATTTATCCAGTGCCACAAGATTTTCCAATCTAGCCCTGTCTTCTTCCAGTAGCTTTTTACTAGCGTACCAGAAACTTCGAACTGGATGCCCGTCTTGAACATATGCCGGAAATAGATTAGTACCATTATATCTTGTGCCACCATGAAAATGTATCCCTACTGGGCTACGAAGAGTATATGTATTTCCAGGATGACAGCTAGCGATTGCCCACGGTCCATCATAGAATGGTTCGTGTTTATGTGCTCGCTGTCGGACACGCAATACCCAGTCTCCAGGTGCATAGACTCGTATTTGAGCCTTTTTACCTTGGGTGTATGACCTTATGGCGTCTCTCGAAGCTTTCAGTCCAGCAGCATGACTTCTGGCTATTGGGGCCTCATGATTCTGCACTAATTCCTGCGCAAATCTAGTTTCCTCCTCCTCCGTCGGATCGCGAGTATACGTTGAAAATGCCGAGTTGGCAAACTGTCGACTAGGAGGTTGAGTGCCATATAACAAGAAGTATGGACTATAACCGCTAGGTCCTTGGGTACGATTTTTAATGGCTATCACTCTCGGTAAAAGTTGCTTGGCATCGATAGTTGGGTTTGCATGGAACTCTCGTACCAAGAGACGTTTAATATCCCCGTTTGCCTTTTCAACTTTACCATTCCCTCTAGGACGCATAGGGGAAACTGGCATTAGCTTAGATCCGTGTTTTAGATGCCACCTATTTGCCTCGAAACCACTAAAACACCCAGCGTTATCGCTTACCCATTCTAACGGTGCTCCAAATGTATAATTGATTCGAGTAAGCATGGGTAATGTGTCATCGAACGTTTGTCCTTTGGTTTGCTCAGCTTCAATCCAACCAGTGGAATATTCTACAGCAACTAATATATTGACACCACTGAACGATGTAAAATCGATTGCCCAACGAGTCAAAGGGGGTGGAGGAATAATTGGTTGTAGGTCAGGTAGTGTAGGATCAGGTCGCCGCATCAATTGGCATTGAGGGCATTCGGCAACCACTTGTTGGACAGTAAGGGTAATCTCCGGATGCCAGTATTGCGTTAAAACATGTCTTAAAGTTGTGCCAACTGTAGCGTGAGCAAGATTAAAGTGAGTGTTTTTTGAAATTTGTATTAACTCATTGAATTCGGGAACTTTTAATAAGGAAATATTTTTCGGCGTTAAGCCATTTGGGTTAGGGGGGTCTCCCGGGGTTCTGGAATAAGTCATAATTCGGTAGAGACTGTTATGATAAATAGTAAAGTGATTTTTTATCCAATCTGGTATAATTGAAGTGGGGAGATCTGTGACTAGACTAAGATGTTCGAAGATAGATTGCAGGTCTATGCGGTTGAGCTGATGTGGAAACTGAATAGTAAATGTATTGTTTGGGATGGTGTTGTTATGATTTGCGGATTCCAGCTCTCCAGTGTTATAGGATGAAAAAATTTGAGAATTAATAGAGGGTCTAGACAAATAATCTGCCAGAACGTTTGCCTTTCCAGGTCGATATACGATTTTTACACCGTAATGTTCAATAGCATCAAGGAATCTGAGAATGCGATTCGGATGATCTACCCTCGTACTTAAAGATTTGAGGCTTTCGTGATCAGTTACGACCGTTACATCGCCATCTTCTACCCACAATCGCCAATGTTGAAGCGACAACAATATGGCTAATAATTCCCTTTCTTGCGACGCATATCGGGCTTGGGTATCCGATAACTTCTTGGAGAAGTACGCCACGGGATGAAGAACAGACTTATCTCCATGTAAATGAGGCTGTAATAGACAAGAGCCGACAAACATTTTACTTGCGTCGGTTTCTAAAATCACTGGTTTTCGCCAATCAAAAACTCTGACAACCAGTAAAGAAGTAATAATTTTTCTGATTTTATGCCAAGCAGATAGTGCATTTGATGATAGAGAGACTGGAAGGTTTTTACCCCACCAGTCAAATCGGTAAGTGGTCCAGAAAGTTCAGCGTATCGATCGATTAAATGTCGGAAATAACCAGCCGCATTAACAAATCCTCTTATTTCAGTGGTCGTCGTCGGCATAGGTCGATTTCTGATAGCAGCCACCTTTGTAGGGTCTACTTCGATGCCATCCTTGGAAATTACAAAACCCAGAAACACGGCCTTTTTAACAAACATCTTGGACTTTCCTGTATTCAAAATCATGCCATATTTGGCAAGTTGCGCGAAAAGTAGCATTGCCCTCTGGTGTAATTGTTCTATGGTGTCTCCCCATATTGCAATATCATCGAGCAGACCAGAAGTAAAGTCTCGCATATCTGATAAAATTTCTTCCATCAGAGCCTGGAACGTAGCAGGCGCAATACAGAGGCCGAACGGCATAACGAGCCATTCAAAAAGACCAAATGGGGTTATGAAAGCGGTCTTTTCCCTATCCTCATTCGATAAGTTTACGTGCCAAAACCCGTCTTTCAAGTCTAGGAACATGTAATACTGATGCCCAGCAGCCCGCTGTATTTGATCCATTGCATTCGGTAGTGGGTGCGCATGCTTTTTTGTGATCTTATTTAGGTCCCGGTAATCGCAACAAATCCTATAAATTACTTTATTCAGGTTATTGTTGGCTGACGAGGAAGATTGTGTGGAGGATTTTTTTGGGACTAGGATTATTCTGGCTGCCCATGGACTCTTACTTCGTTGAATTATGGTGCCCAGAGACTTGTTAACAAATTGAGATATGGCTCTCTCCTGAGCAGGAATACACCTACGTGGGGCATGCTTAGTTGGATTTGAATTTCCTGTGTCGATTTTATGCGTCGTTCTTGCAATGACATCCGTTCGCCGCTGTGAGGGGTCGAAAATCCCCGGAAACTGGTTAACGTAACCATCGATATAATCAGTTATTAATTTATCGTGCAGAGGTGTGTCTTTGTGCCAGATAAATTTTCTATGCGGTAGTGTGGGCGTTTCCACTAGAAAGGCCGTCGTTGAAGGAGACACTAAATGTGCCTTACGTGAATAAGAGATAGGACGTAGAATTGGTTGGCCAGGGAAATTTTGAAGGCAGATGTATTCTTTGTTGGGTTTCATGATATCAAACTGGCAATGAACACCAAATTTATGAAATATACTTTTCCCAAGGGTTAAATCACCAGGAAATGTATCATTAGCAACCACCCCGCAAGAGACGTCAAAAAATTTACTGTATCCTGCAGTAGTAACAAATCTAGCTCGCACAATGACTTCCTTGGTCACCTTTGGCCCTGAGCCACCAATACCACGGAGGGTTGTTGGACATCTTGACTCGTATGAATTTAGAAAGCGAGCAGCTGATTCTGATACGTAGCAAGGAACACATCCGTAGTCAAAGAAAATTGTCACAAGCGCCTTACTAGATAGCTCTGCTTGATATAAGTAATGTGGGCCATCAAATCCTTCTCGCAACGGTTGAAAAGTTTGTGGATTATTATTATCCCCAACATCTACTTCCACAAAGTGAACGCTCGGGCCTCCCTATTCATTGGTAATCTCTTCCATTAATTCAGCCAAAACTGCTTTGAACTCCTCGTTGGTCTCCAAATCTTCAATTACCTCCTCAGAATTTTGGGCATCAGAGATACCAAAATTATTGTCGCTCGTTACAACATAAGCTCTCTCACTTCTGTTGCCTAGTCTAGATCTCGAAAACTTATTCGAATTTAGTGGTGGTGCTCTGTCTGATTTCGTGTATCGGTTCACGAAGCGTTTAACACCTTGCCTGATTTTATCTCGTGAAAAATTGCTCTGATTATGAATCGGAGACTTAGTATTGGGTTTGGACGAGTTGGTGGAGGCATTCCAATGAGGCTTAGGTGTTTGATTACATGAAGAAGCCCAGTGACCAGGTTTCCCACAATTATAACAAGTTGTGTTCTTATCCTTCGAAACAAAGTTGATTAGGTCGTTTTCAGCTTCAGTTGTCGCGCCTATGACTCGGTCATCTAGCCTTGGATCTTCGATAGCAGCAGTCGTCAATTTAATTTCAGTACTACCTGAAGATGGATCCTTATTTCGGTTTAAAAGTCTGCTTATTTGAATAGATTCTTCGATAGCTGCAGCAGTACTTAGGATGTCAATTTTATTTCTAATATTTAACAGGATGCTTGGAAGGTGTTCCTGTAACTTATCCTTGAAGGCTTCTTTGACAGCCAATGAAGTACGATGTTGGATTGGTAACTTATAGTATGCATCCCGAATCTTTAGAGTAAAAACAAGATCGGATTCTCCAATCGAAGGCGAAAGTTTGGAAAAGATAGTCATAGGACTGTATAGTACCCGATGTTTTCTTAAGACTTGTATTATGGCCTCCACTAGATCAAGCCAAGTCAGGTTGCTCTGCTTAGCCCATACCGCAACCTGCTTAAAATCACCATCCATGACTGAGACCAGTCTCATTGTCCACAGATGATAGGGAATTAGTGCCGTTTTAAGCTGATCTTGAATATTCCCAAGATTGCCAATGACTGAGTGGTTAGCAACATCTAACTTCGTCTCAGGCCTAAAAAAAATCTTGTTTTTATGACTAGTGACCCCGTAAAGACCTGCCTGAGACGGCAAAACAACTTCGGGCCAGACAGATATTACTCTCTGTTCTTGGTTCGTTAACGCCTCTGGCATTCGATAGGGTATCTCGAGATCGAAATCGCCATTGGGCAAGCGTAAATGATCTGGTGTAATATTTTTTCGAGCCGTCGCAGATTTATTGATAATCGAGTTGGCGTTGTCCGAGTTTGTATTTTCATCCTGAAGACCAAGCGAAATATTATTGAGACGAGGAAATTTTTCCAACTCGTCATCAAGACCTGTGTCTCCTGTCGAATTAAAAGCACCAGGAACCGTATTGACAGGACTACTACATTTTTCATCATACTCTTTCTTTTGGACATCGTTTAAATATGGATCTTTAAAAGCCATTGAAGGTATCGTGACTCCAGTAGTTGCTCTAGTTCGATGTGCAGGTAGTGCCTCTGCATTTTTATCTAAGAGTTTATTAATTCCACCCATCAATTTCTCCATGTTTTTCTACATCGAAGATATTCGTTTGTCTATCCTTGTATCCATGTTTTTCATGCTTTCGTGAACATGCTTGAGTTGGGTCTCCACGACCAAGGCTCGAGTTTCAGTCGTTTTAAATTATGTCCTGATTTCTTGTAAATCTGCTCGAATTTAACTAAATTCTGTATCTATGACCTCGTCACTATACGCAAATTTGTTTGTTGAATTAGATACTGCAGAATTGGACCTTGTGTTGGGAGCCATCTTAATGAAATTGACTAATATGACGAAAGTTGTCTATTGGGGTTCTCCCTGCAAAAATAATTATTTTTGTGTATATAAGCCGGCAGATCTTCTACTGGTAACTAACACTCGACGGAAATCACGTCGTAGCAAGTCAATTCAGTATATTAGATCTCTCTCCATGTTTTCTATCTCCTAACATTAACGCGTCTTATACATAACGCGATAAGCGAGTGTTAGTAAGCAATATTAGATCCACAGTACGGCTCGAGTCAGGTGATACTAGTCATGTGAGATGGGTTGCTTGAGACCAGAAGACTCGTTATAGAAAGGAAATAGGGAGAAGTCTACGAGTCGATAAATGGACAGCAGCCCAGATGACTCATGCTATAGAACTGAATGAGTATAATGATAGAATGAGGTTGCGAATGTTATGTTTCGAAATTTCTTTAGCTTATCCTATTTGCCTGAGCAAGATATAGCCGAACCCTTGTTTTAATGATGTATTCAGTTCCAAAATAATTAACGATATTTCGAGTATATCGATAAAACAAATTGGATTATATAATCATTTTTTTGCATAAGCTTTTATTCACCTTATCCAATTATCAAGCGTCCTTTGTCACAACGCCTTATTGATTATCGACCATCTATCAATAAGAATACAAATCAAGTCGCCAAACTGAGCACGATTAAAGACAATGGCCCCGCAGCTCTCTCGAGAGACTGCTCAACGGCCCTTCCCCCAAACACACGCAAATCCGATGTCCCCAGACGTCGAAATGGTCGACATCCGGCCCATCATCCCACTCGCAAATCCCACACACTCAACACAACCAAGCTCTTTCGAAAAGAGCATGACAGAATTCCTCGAAGCCGAAGCCCATAAGCTACAACAGCGCATGGCAGAGGCGAGACTCATAATCAGCAGATTCTGCAGATTACTCGACGAGATTACAGACAAAGAGCTGCGCCGGGAGACCGAAATCGCCGCGGCTGGTCTAAAGGACCAGATTGCAAATATCCTGGCAGGCAGAAAATGTCGTCCTGCACAAACAAACCTACTAGCCACCAGCACGCAACCTGTACGGGCACAGGAGGCAGTCGCCCCCCGTACCACCCAATCTCGCGCGCAGCGACGACCAACCAAGATCACAAACGCCCCAGCTCCACCCCCAGCTGCGACGCCCCAACCAGCCGTAACCGCTCCGCGAAGAGTCTGGCCAATGGATGAGCCAGAATTGATGATACCATCATTGGATGGCGATTGGACGGAGGTTTTCCGCCTGAGGGCTAGGAAGCCAAAGCAAACGCCGCCAGCACTTCCAGCTGAGACTCCCGCGTGACCTATCCAATCGACCAGTAGGACAAAGAGACCTGAGACCGCCCAACCCGATGAACGTCTGTTCCTCAGGCTCCCTGAAGGACATCCGTGGAGATCCATGTCTCCACATTTTGTGAAACTGAGCCTTGCGGCAAAACTGAGAGTTGCGACCTCAGCCATCAACATGGTCACGGTAGTTAACTCAGTATTTGCCATTACAGCTGCCAACGAGGCAGCCAAAAATCGTCTTCTCGAGGAGGTGCATCGCCTAGGGAGAGAAGGAGGAGAAGCGGATGAAACAACAGGCGGAAACCCTAAGGCAGACCTCCTAACGCAAGGCCTCAAGCTGGAGGCTGCATCCAAATGGACGTCGGTACTCGCCCCTAACGTCCCCAACTACCTCCATACATTGGAGCGCCCAATCACCGTGCCGGAACAAGGTGCAACAATCAGATTCCAACATGTTTCCGTTCCGGTTACCAAGGAAATGGTCATGGAAGAAGCTGCCCTCAGAACTGGCGCAACCCCCATTTCTGCACGCGCTCTTGCCTGCAACAGTGGTCGACCAGCAAATGACTGGTTGATCCACTTCCCAGCCGGCACACCCAAACTCGGAGAGCGATTTTTCGAGACCAGCGGCCGTCTCACAGCGTTCCGTCGCCAACCACGGATCGCACAGTGTAACTGATGCTGGGCTCACCACCCGACAAAGATCTGCTCCAGAGCAGAGAGGTGTATCAGATGCGGCTCCTTAGAGCACAAACTCGAAAGTTGCAAGCAAGAGATCCCCCGTTGCATCAATTGCCACGGGCCTCATAGAGCCAACGACCCGAATTGCATGGCACGCCCAGCCCGTGCAAATGGAAAGACAATCCCACGAACCCATGACCAACTGACTGTCATTCGCCAGCGCGGACAAAAAGACATGACAGCAATAATAAGAGAAGCAGAAGCCAAGCAGAAGGCCGCCGAGCTGACTGCCGACAACAACACCCCATCCTCTTCTCAATGCCCGTAAGGGACCACAACCTTCCGGAGGTAACCAATCGACCGACAATCACGTTCCTCTGCGCAAACCTTGGCAAAGGAGGACCCTCAAATGACATCATATTACAAGCCGCCTGGGATGCTGGCACAGATGTTCTACTCATCCAAGAACCCTGGGCCTCTAGGAACAACAACAGCTGGCTCATGAAGTCACACCCTGGGTTTGATAGATACTCACCAAACACTGGAGGAGCAGATACGCCTCGGCCCAGGTCAGCAATATACACCAGAAAAGGGAGAGATACCCATCAAAAATTCTTACGTGGTACATCCCCAGACTTTGCAGCCGTAGTGATAGACAATGTGACATTTGTCTCCATATACCGGGCTCCAGGTGTAGCCTTACCACCCCTGCTATCATGGAACCCAGCTAGACCGACAGTAATCGGCGGAGACTTCAATTCAGTGCACCCAGAGTGGCAACCCTTAGCAGGACGCTCGCACGGAGACGGCCACATTCTGACCGAGTGGATGCTCGAGCACGGCATGACCCTGGCCTCGAGCCCAGGTGTGCCGACACACGTAAGGGGCAACACCCTCGACCTAATATGGTCCAACGCTGGCGCCATTGCCAACGTGGCACCGGAGCTCGACTCCACTTCAGATCACTTAACACTCGCAGGCGACGTCCCGCGGCCAAATGCTAGCGGATCAAATGCCATCAGACTCAATAGCCCCATACGGGTAAGCGATAACACACTAGAAGACTTCACCAAAGTCGTTGGGGAATGGAGCAGAAACCTAGGAAGACAGGAGATCAGGACAGCAATGGACGTGGAAAATTTTGCCAGCAATCTCGTGGAAATCCTCAGCGACGCGATAAAAGCAACCGGGAGACGAGGCTCACCTCAGCCTGGGCAATCGGCCCCATGGTGGACAGACGAGTGCCGGGAGGCTAAAGTGATATATAGAACATTTGGGGACGAAGCTAGCAGAAAAGAATTTCTTCGAACAGTCAAGACAGCTAAACGCCAATACTGGCGCCGAAAATTCTCCGAAGCTAAGACAGATGCCGATATGTACCGTATGGCTCGATGGGCGAAACCGCGGCAGCAAGGAAATACTGCCCCTCTTAGAACCGCAAACAGTTTCGAATCTGATCCTCGACGCCGCGCCACCCTACTCCGGGACATGCTACTTGCCAGGTTCACGAGTGCAAATGACATAGAGGTCAACGCTGACCCGACAGCCGCTGAACCTGAAACCAATCATCTACCATGGATGATAGAGGTTACGGAAGAGGAAGCTTAATGGGTAGCCACATCGTGCCAAGACAAAGCCCCAGGCGCCGACAACATCACCGTCCGGCTGCTGCGTGCAGCGTGGCCAGCCATAGGACAGGCGGTTCGAGCTCTTTACGAAGGATCTCTCCGCTACAAATACTTTCCGAGCATATTCAAACTAGCCGAGGTAATCTTAATCCCGAAACCCGGCCGCGACCTCAGCACAGCAAAAGGATGGCGACCTATCGCACTTCTATCGTGCCTTGGGAAATGACTCGAGCGCCTAGTCGCCAAACGAATAGCACACACGGCACTCAGCAGCCAGAAGGTACCTCAGCAGCTAATCGGAGCACTCCCCGGCCGGTCAGCCATTGACCTGGTCGCATGCCTTGTCCACGACGTGGAACATACTCTCAGCCTACGACACAAGGCTGTACTGGTAACACTGGATGTCCAAGGTGCCTTTGACGCTACTCTACACGGACGGCTCCTCCGGCGAATGAAAGGAATGGGATGGGCAACCGAAACAATTGACTGGACGGCTTCCTTCCTACAGGGGCGGTCTGCCGCGTCCAGTACGAGGGAGGGGTCACAGATGAGGTTATCCTCGAATGCGGCCTCCCACAAGGGTCTCCCTTGTCTCCAATCCTTTTCCTCTTGTACATGTCAGAGGTGGCAGGGGGAAGCAACTGGAGGCTCGGATATGCAGATGACTTGGCTGTGCTAGGTGTAGGTGCAACAGCAGCCTTAGCAGCCGAGGCCGCCCAACGTGAAGTCGACAACATATTGGCGTGGGCAGAAAGAAATGCTGTGGCGTTTGACCCAACCAAAGCCGAAGTCCTGTACTTTCTTGGCCCCCGAGCCTGTGCTACAGACCTACCACAAATCACAATGGGAGACGTAACAATCCAAGAGTCCGAGACCATTAGATAGCTGGGAGTGTTCCTAGACAGAGGCCTTACCTTCCGTAATTATGTTGCCGAATGGACGAAGAAAAGCACCCGACTCGTGCAGCACCTACGCCGACTCACAAAATGCACGCAGGGACCCCCACCAGGACCACTGACGACCATCATCCGTACAGTAGTAATGCCAATTGCCCTTCACGCTGCCGAGGTTTGGTGGCCCGGACTCACCCGAGACACACCCAGAGGCAAAGTGCACAACTCCTGCCGGATGCAAACCAAAGCAATCGACCGAGTCCTATTATCAGGGATCCGCATGGCCCTACCAACATGGCGAACCATGCCCACAGCAGCCCTCCGAAGAGAAACTGGAATTCCACCAGCAAAAGTTCTGCTCGAGGAACGCCGCCTCTTGGCTGCAGCCCGAATTCGTCGCCTCGATGAATACCATCCTCTACGCCTTCGGGCCCTAGAATCCACGGAGGCCGCAAGACGCAGAATCGGTCTGCGAAGTTCCAACAGAGGCCGGCGACCGACAGACCGAACTCATGCCTCCAGAATAAAGAGAGCGTCAAGATTGCTCCCCGAAACAGAGGCTCCACCACCCCTTATAAGGCCCACCCCACCTCCGCCACGGCTCTGCAAAACAGACAAAACAACAGCTGCCAGAACTACGAAGGAATGGCTCAGCAGACTCCCCCAAGATTGCATTTGTGCTTACAGCGACGGATCCGGCGCGGCAGGGTCCCACTCAGCATGGGGCTTCGCTGTCTACTTCGGCGGTACGACTGCCAACCTCGAGCTGAGCAACTCCGGGTCCTTGACAGGGCCGGAAGTTTACGACGCGGAAGTGCACGGCGCAATGGCAGCTCTCGAAGCGATCATCATGAGCCTTGGCAACCGCCACATCTCGAACATCTACGTTATGTTAGACAACGCTGAAGCAGCACAAGCTTTGATAACGGGGAAGACAACGTCATCTCACTGGCGTGTCCGCAGATTCCGAAGATGGGCGGAAGGTCTGGTAACCCCAGTACGCGTGAAGTGGATACCAGGCCACGAAGGTATACCAGGAAATGAGGTTGCAGATCAACTAGCACGTGAAGCGCTAAACCAGATCGGAAACACGGTAGCCACAGGAACCCTCACGATAGCCGCAGCTGGACGTAAAGCACGAGCAATGGTGAGAGAACAATGCAGCGACTAGTGGACCTCTGCCTGCCCGAGAAGATACGAAGATCTCGAGCTTCAAATGCGCCGCAAGAAACCACCCGAACTCGCGCTCCCTAGGGCGATCTACGCGCGCCTCATCGCAGCCCGGACCGGCCACGGAGACTTCGCGACGTACCACTGCCGATGGAATCATGACACTGCACCGTTACACTGTGAGTGTGGGAGAGAAAAGTCAGTTGGCCATCTAGTACAGTGTCGCAGGACACTCAGTAGGTGGCGCGAAACTAGTGGACGGCGAAGAGCCCCATTGCTCCAGACTCTACTTGGGGCACATAGGTGGCAGAAATTCGCGGAATACGTCCAAGGTAGTGGCATCTACGAGGAGACAGTTCTTGGCATGGCGGGAGTAAGGGCAACCGAGGACAGCTAGAATTTGCGGAGGGGGGACGGTACCTGCAAAAATGGAGGAATAGAAATGGATAAGCTCGGGCGCGTGGTGGCCGAGGTCGAAGAACTATGAGAGGGAGCAATTTTGGTGGTATTAAGGCGTAAAGGCGCGAGACAGATTTTTCTTTTTGTTTGTTTGGTTCGCTGGGCTGCTGGGGCCAACTTGTTCAACACATGTATGTACTCTAGCATGGTTCCGGTCATTCTTGAGAGACGAGGTAGAGCGGTCAACCTGATCTCACCCGGCCTCGCTCGTGTCTGACCCACCAGGGGTTTAAGGCACGTTAAACTACAAAAAAAAAAAATAAAAAAAGCGTCCTATGTCAGAAGTATACAAAGAAAACGCTTAAAATTAATCACAAGTGCATACAATTCTACCAGCAGCAGAGTTTTGGAGCACGAAACTACCATCCTACCATTAGAAATCTACCTGATACAAAGTAGGATCTAACACGCCGGACTATCAGAGAAGCTACTTGTTCAGCAGACGATACAATCGGCATGTAATATAATAAAGCTGCCCGAAAGTGAGAGAGAAATACCGCATGCTAGGAACAGGAGAAAAGATGTAGCCGAGTGGACTAGAATTTGTGGGAGGGAAAAGAACAAGAGTAGGCAGAAATAAGCTGGAAAGATAGCAGCCTTTCAGGAGTGGAAAAACTCTTGGGCAAGCCAGAAAAGGAAGCTGCGCTATGGTCAACAAGCGCCAGCCGATCCCGAATCTTGGAAAGAAGCAACTATTACTACCGACCAAAAAAGCGGCAGTAAAAGAATCACCAAAAAGTGTACACCTCCCAACACTCATAACAACCTGAGTAGGGCCCAAAGCAGTATTGCCATACAGATGAGATCTGAGCATATAGGGCTCAACTGTTATCTGCACCGAAGAAAAGTCCCTGGAGTAGACAGCTCAAAATGCCAGTGTGGATATCCGTCAAAGAACTTCAAGCATATGGTCTTGGCGTATCATCAATGGGCAGAGGGAAGAGGGGTGATACTGCGACAAGCAAAAGATAGGTCATATGAGGCCATGATGAATAGCCTAGAAGACGTGGCTAGAATCATACGGTGGATTCTCAAAAAAGGCTAGTTTGAACAGTTTCGGCTGGCAGCGGAAGCTGAAGCAGAAACGAAAAGGATTGTAAAGCAAGCAGGCAGAGGATAGGACGGAATCCACACTGGACGTACAGTGTAAACACACTTCCTGAAGAAAACCTAGGAAACTAGGCAAAAATGAGAGAATATACTAGATAGAAGCGACGGGTTTTCACCGAAAGGTTTCCCCTCAAGAAAAAAACGAAGTTATACTAACCTGCATGGACCCAATGGGTGCCTGATCAGGTTAAGTGAAATCAAATCAAAGAGTCCTTTGTTTTTAATTCCCCCTTCCCATATATTCCACACTTCAAATTCTTAGCGTTCTAAACCCATCAGATGATCTGATGAGAGATTGTATTGCTCTACATGATTGGAGTCGTGATACAAACCCCCCACCCCTTGAAATTTTATTGCAACAGTTTTTTGATGCTGAATCCATCGAGCGGTGAACTCAAATTGAATCAATAACTAAACTGAGTTTGATATCCGCGTCGCTATAGCAGCAGACGTATTCATGTCCAGTAAAATAATGTGCAAATTGTAATCAACAATCACGTTCAACGAAAGCGCCGAAGCATTTCTGGCTACTTTCAACTCTTAAAACACTTTTCGTAACTTGCAGGCTGATTGCAAGATGAACCAAGAAATATAAAATATGAAAAACTCCCAATACACATTTACTTCAGGCCATTTACTTGTTCCACAGCGTCTCAATTTTAAAGGTTCTGTCTAGAAATCCTTCATGATTAATTCATCTTCTAACTGTTTCCATGTACTTTGTTATTAATTTGAGCGTAATCGACGTCCAGCTCTAAAACTAACACTGGCAGCATTACTTCATCGAAGTGGAACCCACCGGGATCTTACGTTTCTATTTAAAAACAGTATGAGGCGGTCCAAAATCACGTTAGGTCCGCTGGACATGCCATAACTACCAGCAACTTAGAATAGAGAAAAGGGCGAAGAAAGAAACTCCCAGCCTGTTAGAAAAGTATAATGTTTCAGGGCGAAGTGGACGAGACATGCAGGCAACGATATAGATTGACACAAAATACCAACTGTCCTTTCAGATCTAAGGCCAGGGAGGAGCCCTAGTCTTATGATAGTCTTAGACTCAAGATAGCACGAATAAACACAACTACACACATATTAGGGCGCATGTTAGGCAACTGGTCGAGCCTGTCTCAACACAAGACCATGCCAAAAGTTTTATAATACTGCACAGCTTGTGTTGAGCTCGGATACGATAGAACAAGATATCAAGGATGTAGGGGAACTGGCCAGGCTTGTAGTTAATGGCCTAATAATTAGGGGCATTACTCACATTAAATTGAAACAATGCTACAGAGCGGAATTATTTTGAGTAATTGAATCAAACTTTGACCAGGAAATAGATGTAAATGATACTAAATACCCAAACAGTTCATATGTGTAGTATGTTTACCAAGTTGATAGAATATCTGATTTAATTTTATCCCAAATGAAATATGGTCCCTACATTGTCCAAAAACCCTGACGTAATAAATAGGCTGTAAAATTTTGATATGATGTTCTTTTAAAAGTAGGTTATGAGGATGAGCAGGTTGATGTCTATTACCTGGGATGGAGGATGTATATCAGACAGGATGATGAAGTGAGAAATAGAATTCGCGGTAAATATGAGATCAATTAATGACACACAAGATACGGAACTGTATGGCCTAGATACATCTTTAAATACATCTGTTCACACACACTGGAATATTCTTTCCTCATTCCAGAACATTCTAGAGTAGTCCTCCATATTGGTTCTATTCCAGCTAAATGCACTTGTGCACTTTATGTACTTATGCACATTATGCTAGTCTGAGCTTGTGCTCCAAATTAGTACATGTACCCCACAGTGCACGGACATTCGTCGGTCATTGGACAGCGATATTATAACACTCCCCCTGACGACGACAGACGTCATCCTATCGCTGAGCAATGTATGGTTGAGGGAGCATTGCTGTGAACTCTTAATTGATTAAGTTTCATTGAATCTTGATAGCTGATTTCGGTTTGGTTAATCCATCCGCCAGTTACTGGTCAGATTGGACATAGATCACCTTAATCGCTCCGTTTTGGTACTGCTGACGACAATAGTTGTTCCGAAGCGCGATATGTTTTGACCGCTTGTGATTATCATGGTTTTTGATTAGCGATATAGACGATTGATTGTCAACATACAGGTTAGTGCATTCTAGTCCCTCGATTTGGTTGTCAAGTCCCAGTTCAGCGAGCAAGGACTTCACCCATTTCAATTGTCGACACGCTTCTGTAGCGGCTAGATACTCTGCTTCTGTTGTAGATAAAACAACCTCTCGCTGAAGATGAGATTTCCAACTCACTGGTCCAGAAGCAAGTCTTACGAGCAATCCAGATGTTGATCTACTGGTCTCAGGATCACCGGCAAAATCGGCATCGGAGTATGCCTCTAATATCGGTTTGTCTTTTACAGTTGTGAAAGTTATGCCTTTATCTGGTTCTCTGGAGATGTACCGAAGAATTCTCTTTGCCACATTCAAATGCTCTTCAGCTGGATTGACGAGGAATCGAGCGAGGTGGTTCACAGAATGAGCAATATCAGGGCGTGTATTATTGGCCAGATATTGTAATCCTCCGATTATGGAGTTGTACTCTGCCTTTTGTTGAGCTGAACACTGGGAGCTATTGGGCTCCATGAGCCGTTCGAGTGGTGAATTAATTGATTTGCAGTTTTGAAGACCATGTCTAGCGAGTAGTTTCCTCGCATACTGACCCTGTGACAGCTTGAGCGTATTCTTATTTGGGTTGCTGATGTGTATTCCTAGGAAGAGGTCCGATTCAACTGTCTTCAGCTTATATTTTGTGTGCAAAGCCTTCATCAATGTCTCTATCTTCCTAACGTTAGGTCCCATAACCTGAAAATCATCGACATGTATGATTACGAAATGTCACAGTTTGGATAAAGATTATTGGATAATCGAGTAAACAAAGGTAGTTTATAATTGCTCTGACTATCTGAGGATGATCTATGGACTAGTTATATATCTATTCTTTAGTTTCTAGAATATTCGTGGTCGTTTAGTGACTTTTCATCATAAGCCCATTGCATCACCGTTCATATCTAGAATATTCTAGATACTTCAACATTAGCCTGTTCGCTTAGTCAGAAGGATTAATTACGTAATTAACTATTACGCAATCAATGTTAACAGGGATTACCCATGGTTTCATTAACCATGTCATAGTGCCTGCGATGACCATCGTAGGCTACAGGGTTTCTATTGGCTAACAAGCCGTCACAAGGCCTCCTCTCGTTCGCCCATTACCCAGTATTTTGCGCGCCAAAGATTCTCACTTTCGTTTTTGACGTTCTCGACGTTTGCGAACTGTCATTTGCTCTGCAGGCCCAACATATGATCCGATACTATCATTCGGAGGCCCATCATTTTTATCGATGGGGCCGTATAAAGCTTCGAAACTGACCAGAGCTTTTGTATCTTTTAATGATTCTATGGGCTCCCATGTTGGGTTTGCCTCACTAACCCATTTAACTAATGCTTGTCGGTATGTTCCCCGACCACGACGAACCGTTCTAGCCCGTAGAATAGATTCTATTTCAAATTCAGGCTCTTCTAGGTCGTCAATGACAGGTGGGTTTTGGGCATCATCACGTATCTGACTTGGAAATGGATCTGTACCAGCTCGTTTTATCAATTCCACGTGAAAGCGCTTATGTATATTTCCGGGAACGTTTAGCTCTACGGTTAACGCGTCAGGTACGGCCGTTACTTCATATTTTGCATGCTGCCATGCTAGTTTCTTCGACAACTGAGGAGTTTGTATATGGCGCAGATTAAGCCAAACTTTATCACCAACCTTGAA
This sequence comes from Podosphaera xanthii, assembly GCA_028751805.1. Taxonomy (NCBI): domain Eukaryota; kingdom Fungi; phylum Ascomycota; class Leotiomycetes; order Helotiales; family Erysiphaceae; genus Podosphaera; species Podosphaera xanthii. Next base: position 226,657 of record JAPWIX010000004.1, read on the forward strand.
CTTCTCAGGTTGTCTCCGGAATTGGTTTCCATTAGTTTCATACCGTTGTTGCGCCGAGGCCATAGCAGCTTGTGCAAAGTCTGTCGCATCCCTTAATCTTCGCACGTATTTCGTGGCAGCAAGTCGCCCTGGATGTCGAGATGGTATTTTATCTGGTGGTTCCACCAAAGGATTTAACTCGTAGCCATGTCGCAGAAAAAATGGACTCATATTTCCGATAGCCGAGTTTGGCCGGGCGTTGAGGGCTAATTGGGCCATTGGCAATAAATCCATCCAATTATTTTGAGCATAACATGAAAAGGCTCTTAGATACTTGAAGATTTCCTGATTTGCTCGCTCACTAGCATTTGATTGAGGGTGGTAAGCTGTTGTTAACCGTTGTGATATTCCTGTTAACTCGCAGAAGGCTTTCCAAAAATGGCTCAGCCAATCACTACCTCGATCACTAGTTAAGTAACGTGGGAATCCATGGTAACGATAGTATCGATCGATGAATACTTTGGCGCATGTTTCTGAAGTCATTGATTTCGTACCAAACGCAAATATTTCTTTGGACAAACGGTCTGTAATTACCATAATATTCGTACATCCATTTGACGGTGGCATATCGGTCACGAAATCGATTGTAAGTTCATTTCCAAGACGTTCTGGTATAGGTAAGGAACGAAGGAATCCAGCTTTAGCTTCCCGCCAGACAGTTGTTCGTCCACAGACATCACAGTTTCGGACAAATCTTCTGACACAATCTCTTATCTTTGGCCAAAACCATCGCCGTAGAAGGATACCTATCATGGTATCTCTTCCCGGATGTCCTGCAAGATAACTATCGTGGGTACGCTGTAGTATTGCCGTCCGCAGAGGTTCATAGTCTGGAACCCATATCCTGTTCTCCCTACCCCTCAGCACCTTATCTGCAGCCACTGTACATTCGGCTATGTTCACTTTAAATTTTAGGGCGAGATCAGGGGGGAAGCTCCTTTCACCATTTCGGACTGCTTCACGAGCACGTATCCAGTCCTTATCCTTTTCCACTGCGATTGCCCACAGAGATTGCATTTCATTGTCTTCAAATAGTCTTGCTAGTGCAGCAGGGTCTGTCTCTTTATTGTTATTTTGGCCCATTTCCTTTGTATCAATGGGGTTTAGGGAAATATTTGGTAGTAATTGTAACAGCCTTCCTGCATTTCGCTCATCATCAAGTCCCCCTGGTTTATCTTGCTCACGCCTTGATAATGCGTCCGGACGCTCGCTCGAATTTCCAGATCGCCATTTTAGTTCAAAATTAAATTGTTGTAAGACATCATTATACCGAACTTGTCGTTCATTTAAAAGTTTCTTTGATGCAAAATAGTTAAGATTCCTATGGTCACTAAGGATAGTAAAGGGCTTTGATGTTGACCTTAACTCTGCTTGCCACTCTTTAAGGCATGCTACAATTGCGAGCATTTCTTTATCGTGGATTGGGTAGTTGGCCTCTGCACCCGACAACCTTCTGGAAAAGTATGCGATCGGACGAAGTCTCTTTTGATCATCTAATTGAGATAAGCAACCACCGAGTGCGTAGCCTGAGCAATCCGCCTCTAAAACTGTCTCCCGCTCAGGGTCCCATTGGGCCAGTACCGGTGTTGAGGCAAATGTATTCTTCAGATTTTCAAAAGCCAAACTCTCTTCTTTTCCCCAACGCCACGGTGTTTTCTTTTTTGTTAGTTCAATCAACGGAGCTGCAATTTCGGAAAACTTATCTATGAAGCACCGATAGAAATTAGCGAAGCCTAAGAATGAGCGTACGCCTTTAACTGTCTTCGGTGCCTCCCATTCACGAATTGCTTTTATCTTCGCTGGGTCGGCAGTTATGTTTTTGCCCGCTTCGATTATGAAGCCTAGATACTTAACTTTTTTACAAAGGAAATCACATTTATCGATGTCAAGGAACAGTCCTGCCTTTTCAAGTTTGCTCAAGATACTGCAAACTGTTTCCCAATGGTTATTCTCGTCACCATCAGTATATACCAGCACATCGTCCATGTATGCTGTGGCATTGATATCTAGATGCTCTTTTAGTTGCTCATTTATGTATCTCTGAAATGTCGCGGTGGCGTTGACTAAACCGAAAGGGGTCACTAGCCATTCAAAAAGCCCGAGCCGGCATCTAAAGGCTGTCATCCATTCGTCACCTTCCTTAATTCGTATACGGTGAAAGGCCGACTTGACATCAAGTTTCGTGAACCATCTTGACTTTGATAATTGGCGTAGCGTCTCTTTAAATAAAGGCAATGGATAACGATCAGGAACCGTGATTGCGTTTAATCCACGATAGTCTACGCAAAATCGGAGACCACCATTTGGTTTCTTTGCGAATAAGACTGGTGCAGCTGCAGCCGAGCCGCTTGGTCTGATCCATCCTTTGCTTAGAAGGTCAGTCAACGTCTTCCTCAACACAAGCAATTCTTCTCGCGACATGTTGTAAAGCGGGCCCCACGGTGGTGTTAATGTCCTTCCGTTTTCCTCACGTAAGACGATGGCATGATCAAGCGGTCCTCGACATGGCGGCAGATCATTTGCTCCATTATTGTCTGCAAATAGATGGGCAAATTTCTTGACTTCCTCAGGTAATCGGTCACGAGCATTTTGTACTGAAAGGTCTGGCTTATCGCGCAGGGCTTTACTTATATCTTCGAGCGATGCTCTACAAATAGGGACCGTCTCGATCATCGATGCCATTTTTGTGATCGAAGTGTTTCTTGGGCGTGCCACATGTCTCATTTCCTGGCGCCATCGTTTGACGCTGTAAACTGATCCCCCAGCCTTACGAAGTTCCAGCCTTTGTTCTTTCGAATGAACAACGGCATCTTGGTCTTCAAGCCATTTTTTGCCCAAAATTAGTTGATGTGTACTGTGGGGGACGACATACAACCATAATTTTGGCGTAACAAATCCATCTAGATCCAGCGACACAAAGGTAATTTCTTTTATGATTGGCTTATTTTCTGAAGAGTTCTCTGCAGTTTCTAGAGACCGAGGTGTAATAGAAATGCGCGGCAGATTTAATTTAGCTACTAAGGTATCCTTAATAATACCATAACACAAACATCCATTGTCTACTAAAGATTGCACAATCAGAGTATCGTTTAAAAGGGCATTGACAAGAAATCGATTTGTATTTAAGCTAAAATCTTCACTACAGGCTGCCTTTGGCTCCCAGGTGCGACTAAACCTAGGAGCTTTCAGTTTTCCGAATCGTGATTTTCTTCATCAATAATATACGTGGAAGGGTCAATTTCCGGTAATGTTACAGAATTTACCCTCAAGTTCTTCGGCTTTTTGGCTGGCAGTAAGGAACATCTACTTGTGATACATCCCTGTCTCTCGCATCGGAAACAACGCCTTTCTTGCTTCAACTTTTCAAGCTCTGCTCTTGTCTTCCATTTGGCACGGCGCCGTTCAACACTCGCCGCGTTAATCCCCCCCATGACTGTATCACCTGAATCGTCGAGGTCCCCGGCCTGTGGGCGCCAATTATGATTATTATCTTGGCTGTCCATGATTTTACCCTCAGATGCGTGCTTGTTTGTGTTACTGCGCGAAAATTTTCCGTCTTTCTGGGCTTCTGGGAGACTCAAGTTTTGCCAGCTTCCAAATCGAACGTCCACCATCTCTAACCGCTGGGAAACCTTGTTGACTATTTGTATCCATTCGTTGAAATCGTCATCCGGCAGCATGTGGTTACCGGCTAATGCTGTAGTCAATTTTCTATTCAAAGCGCTCTGAAGCATAGATATCTTATTCTCATCCGGCCAGAAATCCCCTCGGGCCTCGGTCAACTTGTTGGACCAGGATGCGAAGAAATCCGACCATCGCTGGTTTTCTTTCATTTTCATTAGGTGTAATTCTGCATTTGCCCGAGAAACTCTTGTTGAGTCCATGTAAATCCTATCCAAAAACTCAATAAAATCCTCAGGGTCTCTAGTTTGATGAACCCCGCCATTTTCGTAAAAAGATCCCGCCTTAGTTCTAGCTGAACCTTTCAGTGAATTATACAACATTAAGAATGCCCGGGAGTTGTCGTATCCAAAAAGGAGCCAATCTATACGAAATGTATCCAAGACTGCGGCACGCCATGCCGGGTACTCTGATCTAATACCATGGAATTCTGGAAGCTTAGTTGGCTTCAAATTGCTCCCCTCATTTGGAGGGGGGTCTTTCTCAATGATAACCCTTCTTGAATCTAAGTCCTTCGTTTGTCTTTCAAGCAATTTGTTGAATTTTAGTTCCAGCTGTCGAAATTGCTCTATCGAAACATTTTGCGAATTTTTCGGGTTAGGTTTTTCAATGTTGGAAGACATTTCTCCTAAGGAACTGCGTATCTGGACAACTGCGTATCTGAACTGCGTAACTGAACTGCGTATCTGAACTGCGTATCTGAACTGCGTATCTGAACTGCGTATCTGAACTGCGTATCTGAACTGCGTATCTGAATCACTGCGTATCTGAATAAGGGTTCTTTAAAAGATGCCTTCTGAAAATAGCAGAGAGCAATTATATGTCACAGTTTGGATAAAGATTATTGGATAATCGAGTAAACAAAGGTAGTTTATAATTGCTCTGACTATCTGAGGATGATCTATGGACTAGTTATATATCTATTCTTTAGTTTCTAGAATATTCGTGGTCGTTTAGTGACTTTTCATCATAAGCCCATTGCATCACCGTTCATATCTAGAATATTCTAGATACTTCAACATTAGCCTGTTCGCTTAGTCAGAAGGATTAATTACGTAATTAACTATTACGCAATCAATGTTAACAGGGATTACCCATGGTTTCATTAACCATGTCATAGTGCCTGCGATGACCATCGTAGGCTACAGGGTTTCTATTGGCTAACAAGCCGTCACACGAAAAGATCTTTCTCTTTATTTGTGTAAAGGCACACGTCCGTCATAGTTGGGAACATGCCTTGCGTGGCAAGAAAAGCTTTCACATCGTCGTACCAAAGGGCCGCGGCTTGCTTAAGTCCGTATAAACCCTTTCGAATTCGAATTATGTGTCCTTCTTCCTTGAAACCTTCCGGCATTTCCATATAGAGATCTACATCGAGATCTGGATTCAGGAATGCCGCAGGAACATCTCCTTGTCGCCTATGCCAGCCAAATCTATGTGCCAGAGCTAGCAAAATCCGACCAGTGTCAGCTCTCGGTGTAGGCGCAAATGTCTCTTTGAAATCAATCCCTGCGCGCTGGGTAAAACCTTTAACAGTGCACCTGGCCTTATATTTGTCAAGAGATCCGTCTGCTAGAAATTTCTTCGTAAACACCCATTTACACTTCATAGGTGTCCGACCCTTAGGAAGTTGGCTTCGTTTTATGATCTGGATCGCTCCTGTTTCCTTCAAGGAACGACATTCTTCATTCGCCGCCTGGCGCCATTGCTCTGCCTCTCCACTACTCATGGCCTCTGACCATGTCTTTGGGTCGGAACTAGATATAATTGCTTTACCATGATGAAGCTTATAATAGTCAACCTTTTTCACCGGTCTTCCACGTTTACTGCGTGTCATTTCAGGCTCAGGCGAGTGCAGTCGCTTCTGTCCAGCGACTGGGGGTACTTCGCTCCACCCTGTCATAACCTGATCATAAACTTCTTGTTCTGATTCAGTTAGACTATGATTTGACTCCAACTCCCCCTGATTAGACTGCTTATGAATAGTATTATGTTGCTGGGTTACTGATTGTCCATTTTGAGAATAGTCGTCGTCGCTAAAGCTTTCGGTAAGTTCTAGATGTTCGGATTGTTCAGATGGTGTTAGCGATAAGCATTCACTCTCACAATCACTGAATTCGTCGACATTATATCGTCGTTTGGGTGATGAACTTGATGATCCTGCCGAATTATCTTTCTCAGCTGGCTGTTTTGGCCACTGCTCTTCTGTCAATGCAGGCACAGCTGGAGGTTCAATTTGTGGTAGGATTGGTGACACCTCAATCATGCCATGCTCCTCCGGCTTTGATCTTTGCTGATTCAATAATGAATCTAGTGCCTGTGGCGGGAGTTGTGGTGAATCTACATGTTTACTTGAACTATTTTCGACCGTCCATGTTGGAATAGCAGGCGGTACCTCTGATGGCTGTCCTAATTCTTGTCGTGTTGCCGACTGGGTTTCTTTTGGTTGTGCAACAGGAGAAGAAGAAGATAAAACTTGCTGTCCTGAGGACGAGGATACTCTCTCCCCCTCAAACCTATTTGCGGTTTGATGATTCCGAGGATTCTGTGAAATACTTGCTGGAATTTCTTCGACTGGTAATGGGTTCTGACTAGCCCAGTAGTTTATGGTCTTCTGCTTATCAAAGCTGTTGAGCATGTCACCAAACATAACATCCTCGTTAAAGGTGACATGTGGAGAGCAGCTTTCTATCCAATTCCAGCCACTCTTAGTAGTCCAGCGGGGATGATAGATCAGGAAGTTTTTGCTGGTATTTTTAGGGAATCCCACAAACCATCCTTTCTCTGCTCTCGCTTTGAATTTTCCAGGCTTTGGGTCAATTAATTTGTACGCCCTGCAACCAAAACGGGGTAGACAAGAAAAATTAACCTTTTCATGATGTGGCTGCTTTAGGCCGCGTAAAAAATCGACTATTGGTACGCTTTTAGTACGAAGGCAATATAGCCTATTGGTTATAAAGACTGCGTGTTCAACAGCCCAAGGCCAGAAGCATGGCGGCATTCGGGCATCGAGTAACATGGAGCGTGCCTTTCGTAAAATTACCTTGTTTGAGGCTTCAGCAGCGCCGTTCTGCTCTGGCGTCGAAGTATCCGTGCGAATACCGTGCTCATCGCAGTAATTCTTGATCCGGTTGAATTCGGTTCCACCGTCTCTAAAAACAATTCGCACTCTTTTTCCATATTGATGGTATTGATAGTCAATCCACTTGACAAGATGTGTCGCAATTTCGTCTTTCGTCGCTGTAGTTATAACCCACCTCATCCGTGTTTTTGCATCGGTAAGGATTACAGCGTATTGATGAGCATTAAATGCAACGGCCAATTTACCAATAGTATCAACAAAAACTTCGTCTAACGGTTCACCTGGTGTTGGCCTGGGTTCTCTTGACACAAAACGTTGTGCTTTACTAAGATGACACGTCCCGCAGGTTGTTATCTCAGAATAGTCGATACCAGTCATTCCTAGCGAGCATTGTGCAGTTTTCTTCAGAATTTGTTGACCTGTATGTCCTAAGCGCTGGTGCCATCGATGTGCATTAGTAACATGCGGAACTCTGGCTACCCCTGGTGCGGCAATGTTCTTCGTACAGTTGAATTTTTCTACCGTTCCTAGGGGCTTGATATATAGAACGTGGTCGATACTTTCCAATCTCGCAACTGGCTTCTTATCCTTAATTCGGATTAATAATTCGTTGCCATTAGCTGCAACGAGCCCATGCTGTTCCTTAAGTCGTCCTGCCGAAATAATCGTACACGATGATTTTGGTGAATAAAGGGAATCACTGAGTTCAAATATTTGACTTCCAATGACAATTCGACTAGTACCTTGGTGTACCGAGGCTGATACGCCTACAGCCTGATCGAATCTAAAAGGTTTATGAAGCCTCCTCAATGAGACAAAGTCACTTTTGCAACGGACAAAATGGTGCGAGGCACCGGTATCATATAGTAGAGGATTTTTCATTAGACTAGCTGATGCTGCTCTAGCTAGCTTACAAACGGAAATCTGGTCTCCTTCATCGCTCTCTGTCCCGCTATCTTCAGCTACAACTCTAACGCTAGCTTTCTCCCTTCTTTTTCCCTTTTGTTCCTTTTTAGCTTTTAAAGATTTCCGCTCTGGGTGCTGTTTGTAGCAATGCTTATTTTTATGTCTATGCCAGCAGAGCGTACAGAAGTCATTAGGTCCTCCTGTTGCCTTTTTCCTCTCTTTTCCCTCGCCAGATTCTTCTGAGCCAGCAGCAAGACAAATCTGCCCAGACGATTTCGACCTTGATTTCCCTACTTGTCGAAGTGTTGACATCATGTTCTCGAGCGATGAATATCGATTCTTTCCGTCGACAATCTTGGTCTGCCTCCAGGTATCTAGCCAGTCGATATCTTCAGTACCTAGGACAAAAAGGAGACTTGCAAACCCATGCGGAACTAGATACGGGTTATCGGAATCCGATGACGCGTCATGTGGGACCATTGATTCGGCCGCACTATTCACGCTCAAGTAATGCTGCATAAAATTATTGCAGTAGTCTTCGATTGTTGTAAATTTAGTACTGATGAGATTTCGAACGGCGGCTTCATATGGAGTTGCAGCACCTTCCTCACGTGTTGCTGCTATAGTGTCAAATATCTGTTTGGCAGACATCTTTCGAAAGTTCTATGGTCGAACACTTAGGCTTAGCCGTCGGAGCAGGACATTTCTCGCTTCGATTTCCCCCTCCTTCCATCTTGCCAAGTTCTCCTCGTACTCTGTGGACAGTTTTTTTGATACTTCGGCAGATTGATTCTCCTTGGGGATAGGTGGTCGAGGTCTTGTTGCTGGCTTGATCTCATCCATATCGTGGAATACGTGAGCAAGCCGACCCTTCTTAATCAGGGCAGCTTGAAGGTCCGATTCCCAGTCAGCAAAGCTGACTGCATCAGCCAATATGATCGCTGAATCTTTTGACATTGTGAGGAGAGAATAGATGAACTGATGATGAGGTATGCTATGATACTACAGGGAAAGAGCCCGGGCTCATAACCTCTTTTAAAAGTAGGTTATGAGGATGAGCAGGTTGATGTCTATTACCTGGGATGGAGGATGTATATCAGACAGGATGATGAAGTGAGAAATAGAATTCGCGATAAATATGAGATCAATTAATGACACACAAGATACGGAACTGTATGGCCTAGATACATCTTTAAATATATCTGTTCACACACACTGGAATATTCTTTCCTCATTCCAGAACATTCTAGAGTAGTCCTCCATATTGGTTCTATTCCAGCTAAATGCACTTGTGCACTTTATGTACTTATGCACATTATGCTAGTCTGAGCTTGTGCTCCAAATTAGTACATGTACCCCACAATGCACGGACATTCGTCGGTCATTGGACAGCGATATTATAACAGATGTTCAACAAAGATGTACAAAACTAATTAAGCACACATGTACAGGGGCTCAGGGGTAAGTGAAGGCAGTATGTCTTTGCAGGGTTTTTAGTTGCCGATTATTTTACCAATATGGAGGTTTCCTTTGTTGACCTTTTCTAAGCGAGGCCATATTAGAATAGGCTCAAATCCTAAATATCAATTTAAGGTGAGAGGTTTCTTGGCGACGAAAGTGAAGGCAGTATGTCACTCTTGGCTAAATATTGATTGGTGTCTTAAGAAATCCACATCAAGGATAATATCAAGGATTTCGATAGATCTATCTCAAGATTCTAATATACAAAGTGTTCCTAATGTGAAGTTGGACCCCCTTGAACTCTAACTACCTCTTCACATCTCCTCGACATGCTTAGAATGAGTGATCGAGGCTTATCCTCTGTTGTACAGTTGTACCAGGCCTCTAGTATAATTCGGCGATTCTCTGCTTTACTCCGCTACCTCCCCCGCTCAAACTCTGGATATAAATTTTGAATGTATAGTTTCATCATACCCCACACAGTCCCAATTGGATTTAGATCTGGGGAGTATGCTGGCCATGAAATAGGTTGAATTCCATGTGCCATGAGATAATCTCTTGCGGGAGGTGCTTTGTGTACTGGCGCATTGTTCTGCATATATAAATATGCACGACCTGTCTCTTGCCGTCTGTTTCTATGCCAGTTCACAACAAGGGGACGGATGTGTTGGTAATAGCCTTCTGAGGTCATCTTACCCCAGTCGGCTTCCCAGAACACACAAGGGCCTTTTTCGATTCCGGCGAAACTACCCCAAAACATCCAAGAATTATTCTTACGGTATCGATCAACGACACACGTATTATCATAAGCCTCTCCTTTCTTCTTAGACTGTGAGTAATCAAAAAACTTTTGGATTTATATAGGAATTGCTCACCTTTCTAGTCACATAGCTCGGCATAATAGGTGGGTCATTAATCCAAGTTTCGTCGCTCCAAAGTACTTGCGACCACTCTTGTTCTTGCCATTGAAGGCGTTGTTCTGCCCATACTTTCCGTGCCATCATGTGATTCTCTGATAACGGCGGAGACCTTATCGGAAGGCATTGAGAGTACCCTCTTCCCTTGAGTGCACTCCGGATTGCACTTTCTCCGGTAGCCCATGAGGAGAAATGAACTGACAGTTCTAGATAAGAACATTGTCGTGCCTCGCGAGAACTGCAGATGAATTCTTCCAACTGATCGATTTGGTTAAGAGAAAGTTTAGGAGGGCGTCCAGTCCTTAATTTAGGAGATGCACGACCAGATTGAACAGTGTTCTTGACTTGTGAATATGTTACTCTTAACTGAGTCGCAATTTGTTTGTACGTGAATCCCGTCCGATACAGTGCAAGTATTGGGGAAAATCAGTTCGTATAAGTGCCTAGTTCAGTACCGGAATTCTACACATACCTCAAGTCTTTGATCTCGAATGAGATATGAAGCACGAGTTTGACCTTGTAAAGTAGCTAGAGTATTCATGATTAGAGGAGAGTGATTCTAATAAAGTAGATTCTCGGGAGGCTTGTGCTAAATTGCAAATAGCGTTCGATAACTTTATCTTTTTCTAATATCTGTAAGATGGTTTAATTAACAATGATGCAGCCGTAGATTTTTACGAACGAACATCAAAAGTGGCTTTTCCGATGAAATGAAATCGGTGTAAAAGATCAGATCATATGATCTCGTCTAACCTAGAAACTTGTATAGCATGGCTAGGATATATCTATATTATAACCCCTGAATATAAAATTTCCAGCTGCCTTCACTTACCCCTGAGCTCCTGTATCTTCATACACTTCTCTGTCAAGATCCGAAACGGATGCTAGTATAATTATTGATAAGATTCATTGAAATTTAACCGTTATATTTACAATACTTACCAGCGCACGCAAAATGGCTTGTAGGGGTAAGTGTTGCAAAAGTATGTACCGAGAATTCGATAAATCTTATCAAAAACTAAACAAGGGGCCCACCATTGGATTTGGCAGCTTCTAATGTATTTAGTCCTAAAATTTGAGTGCCTGGAATTCGTTAGCCATCTGATCGAAGATGATTATAAACTAAAAGCACATGTTAGAAGAGCTGGTTCAATTAATGAGGCTACAGCGTGGGATTTTAGGGTCTTTTGAGCTATTATTCTATTTTGTTAGGAATATTAGTACGATCTCATCTGGGCTCCTTGTCATCTTTTACATTGGTATTAATTTTCCAGGCCCTTTCACTCTGTGCAAGGCCTGTTCACAAACGGCTTGGCCCCCATGCGGCATTGATATCCTTTGGCAGTTAGCGCTGAACACGCACTGTAAATACAAACATGTCATCAAGGTGTAACACATAGAAAAATCGGTGGGATCCACTAATTATTCGATAAATTCTTTACACAAGCAGGTAACACAATATCAAACATCTTCTTACGACTTTTCAGTTAGATATCTCCCTCTACCCTATCCTGCTATTTTCGAAGTATCCGCAAAAGTAATAAATATACATGTGTATGTGGTTCCTGACCTCAGATAAAATGAATGATGACAGTGAGAGCTGGCAGACTGCCAGAAAAATTAAGGACTCTTGCAGATTTTTTTAAATTTCTGAAAACGGTGCGGGGCTTCAAATTGACGCTGAGCAGTGATTGTAGGTTGAAATGACATGTTTCTCGGTACCATGATTCGAGCAGAAATTTGAGAGTTACGACTTCTTAGAGATGTTTGGATGATCTCAAACATTGTCCTGATTAAATAACCTTTAAATGGTTGACACCGAAGTTCACTGAAATCAATGTGCATCTTGTGTACGCCGATGGCTTATTGAAAGTACAAATACTCGGAAATATTTCTATTGACTATCCAGAACGTGCAGATATTTCTTGTCTTCCCTTTTTTCCCGTTCTGTCGCTGGTGGCAAATCATAGTAAGCTGAGCTCCTGTAACCTTTCTAAAGAAATATTAATTAGGAGTAATAAATAATAGTAATTGCAATACTCACCAAATAGTGGAATGTTAGGCTACTAAGCTCTGCCGGTTCAATTCCAAGGTCTTTGAAGGTCTTAGCGTTAGGATCAATTTTCTGGTCGATAAACTCTCTCTCAACTTCATCTGCAGTGAGCACGTGCCACCACAAGGCTTTATTTATTAGGCCTGCTATCGGCTTAAGGATAGCTTTAGGTACATTGATGTGAGTACGCTTTTTGAAAATTTCCTTGTTTACCAACTCGGAGATCTCAGCTGTAGACATGTTTTTAGGACCGTAAAGTTCAAAGGTTTGTTCGGCAGTATTATCATCGTAGAGCATCTTCTCTAAAGCTTCACCTACATCAATGACCTAGATTTTCCTTAGTTGATAGAACTTATCTCATTTAAAAGGTGAAAATACATGAACGGGCCAGTAACGCTCTTGCATTTTATTTGAAGTGATGATGTTTGAGAACCCAGCAAGTTTATGAAGTAGACGATCTTCGAATCCAAAGAGAGGGGCTGGCCGAACAATAGTAGTTTCAGGAAAAATGCTTCGAGCTACAGCTTCACCGCGGCCCTAGAATTTATCAGTACTTATTAAAAATATATCTGAAGAGCTAACCTTGGTACTGTAGAATTCAGAAGGGGAATTAGGGTCCGCATTGTATGAAGAGACATGAATAAATCTATCAACGTCGTATTTAGCGACAGCCTCAGCAATACGCTCGACTCCTTCAACATGAACATCTTCTAGGTCAAAATTTCTCGGAAGCGTTAGTCATCTTAAGATTTTCCTTGTGGGATTCAGTATACTTCGTAGGGTATGTCCTTCCGACTAAGTTGTAGACCGCATCAGAGTGTCTCACACTTTCCTCCAGAGACTGCGTGTTCCGAAGATCGTATTCCTGTGAAAAATTCAGATTACCGTCCTGAGATATAATCAGAATCTACTCGCACCATAAAAATAATCTTTCCGAGATCTCCACAAACTTTCAAATGGCGCTTGGCCATATCATCCCTAAAAGGCACAATTACAGTACATCCTTGCCTTGCTGATTGCAGGAATTAGCCCATTAAATGCTGATACTGATTCACGACTACACACCGAGTCTGTTGACTATGTAGCGTCCTAAGAATCCTGTGGCACCGAATACCGTAACAGTGTGCCCACCAACCGAAGACCTGAAGAAGAGGATGTCAGCGAGAGCCCAATCGAGACAATAAGTAGAGTCCCAACCTGCCGCCTTGTACTCGAAGTATCGGTTTTCCAGTCCTAGTGATGGCAATATCTGAGATTTTCCGACTGACTGAGGTATTGTAGGTAAATTTAGATATTGATCTCAAGTGAGCCAAAGCTGCAAAAAGACCGTATGGCTTTTGCATCTTTGGAAAGTTGTAGTCAGTTCAGTCTTGGACTATTGCCGGTAACGTCGGCAGCAAATAACAGTGTGTAACAGGGGTCCTTCCTCTAAACCTAAAGTTTTGGTGCACGGATTCCAGTCTGACAAAGATGAGCCGTATCCACCGAGGCGATACTAAGACCAGCCTTAGTCAACGAAGCAACTCTGAATAGACAACCCCTTACGAGAACCAAGGTGCCTACCTCATCTGTTCAATATGAACATTGACACCATCTCAGACTTCCTCGGAGAACAGAGAGAATCTGCGCCCACTGACTTGGAGCACTTCTTCCTAACATTTGAGGACCAATGGGAGCGAAAGCTATGGCATCAGTTGACCGACTCACTCATCGCCTTTTACAGTTTTGAATCCAGTGGACCTCAGCGGCTACCAGTATACAGAAACTTTATATTAACTTTTGCTGATAAGATCAATCAACTTAAGCTCGTAACCCTAGCTTTAAGTGCTGCTTCGCAATGCAGAGGTATGGTTGTCAAGCTAGCACAGAATTCATATTAAACAGTTCCAGATAGCCAGGAACGTCTCTCTTTCCTCACCTCTGCAGCTGCTAAAGTAGACTATCCAAACTCTCAAGATGCCCACGTTTATGCTACGGTTGCAGTAGCCACAGTTAAACTCGATCTTGGAGACTTTGATGGTGCCCGGAGAGACTTGGATAAATCAGAGAAAATATTGGACAACTTTGATTCTGTAGAGACAATAGTTCATGCTGCATTCTACAAGGCGAACGCGGATTACTATCAGGTCAGTTTCACCATTTTATATCACTTCATCAGTCATTAATATCATCAGTCTAAACAAGAATTCGCTTCATATTACCGAAATGCGTTATTATACCTTGCATGTATAGATCTCAGTGAGTTGACGCCTAGTGAGCGTAGGAGTAGGGCATACAATCTTGCAACCGCCGCCTTAGTCTCTGATTCAATATACAATTTTGGGGAACTTCTACTTCACCCGATTCTCGAGGACCTAAAAGCGGGAGACCATTTGCTTCATGACCTTCTTTTTGCTTTCAACAGAGGCGATCTAGTCGCTTATGATCTCTTGGCTGGTCACATAAACTCAAATCCTCTTCTATGCCAACATCGTGATGGATTAAGACAGAAAATTTATCTCAGCGCTTTAACCGAAGCGGTGTTCCGAAGGCCTCCTCATGATCGAGCTATGACATTCGGAACCATAGCAGAGGAAACTAAGGTCAGACACGACGAAATTGAGCACTTGATCATGAAAGCTTTTAGCTTGGGGTTACTAAAAGGAAGCATTGACCAAGTCGATGAAATTGCTAGTATAAATTGGGTACAGCCCAAGGTACTCGACTTTAAGCAAATTGAAAATATGCAATCAAGGCTTCAAGAATGGGATTCAAATGTAAACTCTCTCGGCAATTGGATCGAATCTAAAGGTCAAGACCTTTGGTCATCATAATCCCTTTTATGTTGCTGCCTCGAAAATTAACGAATTTGGTACACCTAATGTTGTATTTACAACTATCACACAAAAGATTCATCTGTCTTGAATCACAGCACTTCATCTTACATCGAAGCTGTTGGCGGCAACTTCTCGTCAAAATGTTTCGCCAGCACTTTTCATAATCTCGCGCCCACTCATACTTGTCTAAAATAACTTGCTGATGGCAGGAATCCTTCATAATCAACACATCACTTGACGAACAAAACTACAAGTGGCTCAATCGAACTCAAATCTAGTGCAAGGTATGTATTAATCAGTAAAAAGATGAAGCATTAACTCTTCATCCTAAGCAAGAACATAGGAAGGGCTTTAGGCCTTGACGGTCAAAATTGCCATATTGAGCCTTCTCTGCTTCTAGTCACATGCATTGTAATTAAACTTAATCCTGGAAGCACCCGCCCAACACTTACATCTTCCCTTCCTTTTTCTCTCTTACCTTTCTGCTGTACAATTTATATTGTTTTACACAATTCCGCTCGAAATTTCTCGATTCTCTTTTGAAAATTACCTTTACATCACAATAAAAGTGCCGCATCGGAAACATCATAAGCTGTATGATGTAATTAAAAATCTTGGATGTGAGAATTATTGTAGATTACGGAGATTGTTGCCACATTTCCAAATTTCGGTACATGATCATGAGAAAGTAGCCTGAAATCGCTGCTAAATAAGATCTAGATTGAGCCATGTATCCTTTAAATTTGGAATACATCCTCGGCCAGACAGTGAAAGACTTTGAAGAGACGTGATGTATTTACGTTTACCTTCACTAAAACGACTTGACAATCTTTATATGGTACATTTGTTGGGCGCGAAGGCCGAAAACATATTTAACTATGATTATCTTCCACGAATTTTTGTGCTTTAAATGTACCAGATATTGAGAAATAATGAGTTCCTCAGTCATGGAGTTGCAGAGCGTATCGATTCTAACGAGCTACAGAGAGAAACTAAGTACATAAACTTGGATCACGTGCAGACCAAAAACGTGGACAGATGACTAATCATATCTGGCATATTTCCAAAACTCCCCCATAGGGCAGATAGGTATTGGTCATTGTCATTTCCTCCTCAGTCTTCTTTATGTTCAAACAGTTCCTAGACCTCCGCTGCCTGATTTCGTAAGATTGTAATGATTGTCCACTCCAAGCAAGCTCTTTCTCTTAACTGAGCCAATTCAAAGCATTGTAGCTCTGGAAAAACTCATCTCCTCTCCATCCCCTCCAAACACACTGTAGAGTCCTGAGCTCCTTCAAAGTTACCAACAAGCGTCTTAACGTCAGCTTTATCAACTCCCCCAGAAATATAGCTTCATACCGTCAGCCATTCTCAGCTCTAACACACACTCCCCCAGCTCCCATGCTGGGGGCGTTCCAGTGTATTTTACATCCACTACACTAGTGTTCCCATTGCTGATATTTCCCTATAAGTAACATGCTCCACTAGTGTCTCCCTCGAAGAAGACTTCCAGTTACTAGTGTTCCTTGTGATAACCTTCTCAGATCATCACCACGCTTCACTAGTAGCACCTTTAGCTCCGTCTTACTGCCCGAGTTGCCTCCTCTGGAGCCTCCTCTACCATGTAACCTTACTCTCCCCCACGGTGACGGGATTTTCAACGCAGATTGCCGTTAGGAGGATTTTAAACCAAATCAGGTAGAATGTCGAGGAGAAATCACGTCGTCGGACAACTAAAAAATTTCAGGGCTTCAGAAGAAGTATTGATAGACATAGGAAAGAGAAATCTTGAGGGTTTGAAACAGCTTTCAAAACGGAGCTGTAAAGTTGATTGGCATCAGCTGTCGAATAGTAGCTGACGATTTGTGATGTGATGCAGCTTTCATACAGTAGCCGCTAAGTTGTGTGTTGTAACAGCTGTCAAATAGGAGCTGCCGAATTTTCAAAAGAATTAGCTGTTAGAGTGGCTGCTAATTTCTGATATGTAGCTGTTGTCGAAAAGTAACTGCTAAGTTTGATACTGAGTGGTTACTAAATAGTAGCTGTAGTATTGAGCTTTGACAGCTGTTAAAAGTTGGCCACTTAATTTGACGGTGCAACAGCTTTCGTAGAGGAGCTTTTAATTTGTAAACCATGGCAGTTGTCGTTGAGTAACTGCGGGAACAAACTTGTGACAACTTTCGTAGAGTAGTTATCGGTTAAGTTTGGAGAGGATAGCAGTTGTCGAAAAGTAACCGCCAATTCGAAGCATGAGGCATCTCGTATGCTGAAGTGAGTAGCAGCTGTCGTAAAGTAGCCGCTAGGTAGAGTGTAGCAGTTGTCAAAAGGTAACTGCAGATATTTGATAAGGGAAGGCGATTTGTGTGATTTAGCAACTCTCGCAGAGGAGTTGCTGAATTGTTATAGTGAGTTGATAACTGTCGAAAAGTAGCTATCGAGTTACAATAATTGACAGTGGTTGGGATTTGACTGCCAAAATTTAGCATGACGCGGATTTCAGAGAGGATCTGCCCATTTGAACTTATGAACAGCTGTCGTAAAGCTGTTGCCGAGTTGAAGATAGGACAGCTGTCGAGAACGGAGCCGTCATGTTTTTATTTTGTGGTGCAACTTTCGTAGCGTAGTTGCAAAATTCTAATGGATTGAAACGACTGTCGAAAAGTAGTCGCATGGCTTGAAGTTGTGGACGTTGGAATGCCTTTAGAACTGCATAATCGTCGGTTGAGGTTGGGAGGCTTCTCAAGGTACATTTTCGAGTCCGTACGTTCGACTCAAGGGCTCCATTCGTTCGAGACCTTCATGGGGCTGGCTACCGGTGCGTTTTAGATCCTTCCATCCTCACGAGGGTAACACAGCTCCCCCGATCTTTAGTTCCGTTCGTACCTAACGAAGGCGATGGCCTCCAAATCTCTCTAGAGATTCCTACTCAAAGGCGAGTGCCTTAATCTTAAAGGCTCTTACGTGCTTCTAACGACGGCGACGGCCACCGGTCTTCTCAGGCGACAGCCATTCAAATGTCTTGGGTTCAAGAAGGCGATGACCTCCTGTTTGGATGAATCTGGCGCAAGCAGACACTAACCAGTCTACTTGCCCATAACGAAGGTGATCAAACTCCGGACGATACAACAGAAAAGCGCAAGCGCAATTCCGGGTCTCATTGTGAAAGGCCTCACTCGAATAGCTCAAAGTATAGGTTTAAGGAAATCTATTAATTAAGAAGTGTGTGAGGATTTCATGTACAGGAAGCAGCTCTATGTAAGTCCTTCATTCGATTCCATAAGTTTCCAGAACTTATCCAACCCAAGGCCTTCACACCGATCTGTGCAATCTTTAGAATCAGCACGAAGCTACTGGAAAAGTCCATAACGCCTAAACACCATCCGACGTCTATCTATAAGTCCATCATAATCTCGCTACGCAGTTTCATAACTATGTGCAGCACTAAGCGAGATTAATAGTTTTGGCGCTAGCTGATAATATCAGATAGGATAAGTAAACAAGGGCCAGGGCCCTAGCTAGCTCCTGAGGTTCTAACCTTTACATTATCCCCCCCTCGGTTTTTTAGTTCTTTTAAATTTCATCTTATCGGACCTTGAGAGTTTGTTCCACTCGTATGGTGCCGTCGTGTCTTTGAGGAAGGATTCTGGTTCCCACGTGGGTCTCGCATATCCCGCCCATTTGACTAAGTATCTCAAATGTTTACCTTTTCCTGGAGCCTTCTTTTGGTCCAAAATTTGTTCTAGTTCGTATTTGTGGACCCCGTCTATGAGTTTGGGTGATGGCTGATTATCGTCTATTATTTGTCCGGGCATCGGTGAAGAATTTGCAGGTTTTAGCAGTTTTGAATGGAACACATTATGAATCCCTGGTGGTGTGTCCAGCCTGAAGCTATGGGATCCCACTACTCCAATTACAGTGAATTTGGCATACCTTGCGTCTAACTTTTTACACGGCCTATCAGTTTTGATATTTTCGAGGCTTAACCAAACTTTATCGCCGATTTTAAAACTCGGCGCTTGATCTCTTCTCCGGTTCGTTTGGCGCTCTTGTGATTCTTGAGCCGCTGCCATTGAAGCTTGGGCCCATTCCCGTACCTGTTTCAACTTATTTAAGATTTTGTCGGCTTTCGCGACGGGTGATTTACGTGTTGTTTTTTCTGACAGCTCGCTGTTTAATCCTTCTATGACATTTTGGTCCCAACCGTGCGTCATATAAAATGCATTAGTTCCTGTTGACGCTGAATTTCGACCACAAATGCTGGATACCACAACCAGCAACCACTCGACCAAGTTATTTTGTTCCCAATTAACGTACTGTCTTAACGTAGTTTCTATAACTTCGTTCATTCGTTCAGTTGCACCGTCCGTCTCTGGCGAGAATGCCGTCGATAATCTTCGCTGGATTCCGAGTACGTCACATACTCTTTTCCAGAGTGCGCTTGTGAATTGTGACCCCCTATCCGAAACTATAGCTGTGGGTAGAAAATGATGAGGCAAATAGTTCTTTATAAACCATTTAGCGACAAACTCCGAGTCAATTTTTTCTAATCCATCCGCTATCACGCCTTTACTAAGCCGATCAGTGATGACGATCATGTTGGTACATCCTTTTGAGCACGGAAGTTCGGTGATAAAGTCCATTGAAATTTCTGTCCACACGCGGTCTGGGATGGGCAGAGGCTTTAAAAAACCCTGGCGTCGACTTCTCCAAGCTTTATTCCTACCACAGCTGTCACAATTTTCTGTGAATCTCCTGATGTCTTTTGCCATCCCCGGCCAGAAGAATTGTCTCGCAATGTTTGCATAAGTCACCTCCCTTCCCGGATGCCCGCTAAGAGGCGAATCGTGGGTCGTCTGAATTATACTGGTGCGGAGATTATCATCTCTTGGTACCCACTCCCGTCCTCTAAATTGTAACCTATCCTGCTCCGAGCAAGAACACTCTGATATGGAGACCTTGAGATCTAGGTCTGTAGGAAATTTGCTGTTCTTATTTTTAACTGCCTCTCGGGCTCGTATGTATTGCATATCGTTCGCGATAGCCGAGTCCCATTGTTCTAGTTCTTTAGGTAATTATCCCACCACATTCTCATCATTTGGCTCGGCTACCTCGTCATCATCAGGATCCTTGTTAAGCGAACGGACAACGTGACTGGCCACCAAAACTTCCGGTCTTAGTAATTGCATCTTCCTATCTGAAATTCGTTCGTCGTCTTCGCCCTTTGGCATATCCTGATCCCTTCTTGAAAGCGCGTCCGCCCGCTCATTCAGTCTTCCAGGGACGTGGACGATCCTGAAATCGTAACGAGAGAGTATCAATGACCACCTCATCTGACATTCTGTCAACCTTCGTACCGTCATGAAATATTCCAAGTTCTTGTGGTCTGTGCAGATGTCGAATCGCCCAACGCCTCTGAGTTCCGCATCCCACTCCTCTAAGCATCGAATAATTGCGAGCATCTCTTTGTCATAAATCTCGTAATTACACTCTGCGGGTTTGTTCTTTTTTGAAAAGAATGCACATGGAATCTACAACCCTTTGTCGTTCAGTTGCTGAAGCGTACCTCCTGTACACCACCCCGAGTAGTCTGTCTCAATTCTCGTTGACTTGTCAAAATCAAATTGCCCAAGTGCCGGTGCGCTCACAAATATTTCTTTCAGCTTGCGAAAAGCGGCGTCAGCGTCCGAAGTCCATTCGAACTTACAGTCCTTTTTAGTGAGCTCGGTTAACGGCCTTGCAATGTCGGCAAACCGATGGATAAACTTCCTGTAGAAATTCGCAAAGCCCAGGAACCCTCGAACTCCTTTAACTGATGTCGGCGCTTCCCAATTCTCGATTGCCTTGATTTTGTCCGGGTACATCCTGATCCCCTTCCCAGCTTCAATGATAAATCCAAGGTATTTTGTCGATTTAGTCTCAAATTCACACTTGTCAATATCAATCTGCAGCCCTGCCTCCCGTAGTCTTTGCAACACCGGCCTGACATGGTTTCGGTGTTCGTTGATTTCACCCTCAGAATAAATCAACACGTCGTCGACATACGCCGAGCAAAAATCGTCCAAATATTTTCCTAGAGCCCAATTGATGTATTTCTGGAATATGCTCGGTGCGTTAGCTAGCCCAAAGGGAGTAACCAACCATTCGTACAAGCCGTACCGAGTCCGGAAAGCAGTCTTCCATTCATCGCCCTCGGCTATTCTTATCTTGTGGAACGCGGCGGTGACATCAAGCTTAGTGAACCACTTGGCTTTGCTAATGCTTCGTAGTGTTTCGCATATGAGAGGGAGCGGGTACCGATCTTTCCTTGTAATTCTGTTCAGTCCGCGATAATCTACACAAAATCTGAGTCCTCCTCCTGGCTTCTTGACAAACAATACTGGTGCAGCTGCCGGCGAGCTACTTACTCGTATGAAACCTTTGTCGAGGAGTTCTGTGAGAGTTTTTCTAAGTACTAGTAGCTCATCTCTTGACATGTTATACAGTGGTCCCCAGGGTATCTTTGCTTCCTCACCGTTATGGCTCTCAATTTGAATTTCGTGGTCTATTCCTCGTCCTCGTGACGGTGGTAAAATTTCTGCTTTCTTGTGGTCAAAAACGTCCAAAAACTCGTGATAGTGCATCGGCAGCTTCTCCTTCGGATCTGACCGTGTTTTTACTGCTAACGCTTTATTTATGTCGGCGATGCTCGCTGCAAAAACTTCAAGATTCTTCTTATGGTGGTTCTTCGTTAAGTGCGCAAAACTTACGGCTGAAACCTGAACTATTTTCTTTTGTCCGGTCTGTTCAGCCAGAAAGGCATCCCGACTCCGAACGATTGTGCCAGTAGATTGGATCGTCATTTGCGACCGCGGACCGTTGATCCTAACGTCCTGCGAAGTAATCCACGGCATCCCCAGGATCATGTCGTAAAGGCCTATGGGTGCAACATATAGGAAAACCTTGGACTGCTTGTGGCCATCCAAGTCGATATCCACGACGACTACTTCTTTTATTTGAGAAGAAACTTTCCCATCAAAACCTGTTACTCCTCTAGGTCTCACTGATAAACGCGTAAGATTGTTCCTGTTAGCAAAACTGGTGTCACAAAGTCCGTACGACAAACAACCGGTGTCAATGAATGTATTAGCGAATGAAATTTCATTAACTAACGACTTTACAACAAAAGGTTCTCCGTCCATTGTTTTCTCGAACTTACACCAGTCTGACTGCAGACTAAACAATCTAACGGGCCCCTGACCACGACTTTGATCAGAGGCTAAGCATTTCCCGACTCCCCATCCTGTTCCGGAGTCTCGTTGACCACCGTTGAAGCCACTCCTGTTTTCCTATTCTGCTGCCGATTGGGGTTCAAGGCGGGTAGAAGATGGCAACTTATGATATGATGCCCTGTCTCTCCGCACCTGAGGCACAGGCCCTACGCTCTCCTACGACCGATTTCCTCATGTGACACCCAAACAGCGCGACGTCTAGGTCCCCCGTTCCTTCCGGCCGCTGCAACGTTCACTGACTGCGTCGGCTCCCAGTCCATCGGGTCTCCGTTAGCAGGAGCAGCTACATTTTGAGGCTGTTGAGTATGAAGATTTCGGTTACGTCTGCTATCCCACGCTTTGATTCCCCCTAGCTTGTCGGACACTGTGCGAAGTTGCGAGTCAAAGTTGTCGTAACTCTCAGGCTCTGTTGCAGAGACTAACCTGTCGGAAAGCTCCCGATTAACTCCTGCTCTGATATATCCCTTTTTGGCAGCATCCGTCCAATCCCAAGCTTGGGCCTCTAGAAGGGTCTGCTCAAAATCTTGAAGGAATACTCGAAATTCCCTATTTCCTTGTCGGATGGAATTGAGTTTGTCGATGGCTTTGGCAATCTTGTCGGGGTCGCTGTAAGCCTTGTCGAGGCGGTCAAAGAATTTCTCAACAGTGAAGTCGTTGGTATCTTTGGCATGATCCATCCAAGGATGTAGACGCTTTGCTGCCGAGCCCGATAGTCTGCCAAATCCATACCAGACCCTTTCTGCTGTGTCACCGATTGCTTTTGCGTCAATCCGTAGCTTAGCTTCGAGTAAGCTTCTGAATTGCGGGTAGGCGGAGGCATCTTCTCCCGAAAACTTCTCTGGGTGCGGCTGCGAATGTGCAGGTCTATGCCCTGACTGTTGATGTTCCTGCTGGGGAGCTTGAGATCGAGATAATAGTTGTGATAACACCTGAGTTAGTTGATTAACCCACGAAGGTGGTGCCTGCTCGTCTCTTCGTTCGTAATCATTCATCGGAAAGTCGGACATTATGTGTGGTGGTGTGATGAAGACAGAGGGTAAGCCGAGTTCAAACGGAGAGGCTGAAAACCGTTCAAAAAATCGGAGTGCTGACTTAAAAAACCGAATTGCTGATTAAAGAATGACTAACTAACGATTTGAATGTTTGGCGTCTATGGTGAGTGCTGCTGATCTGACTGAATGAAAGTGCTGATATGGGTACTGACTGCTGCTGACCTGACTGAAGGAAAGTGCTGATATGGATGCTGACTGCTGCTGATGTCTGAAATGGTTGACTTAGCTCTAGTCCGAAGATGAGAGTGACACACTTCTACTGTGAAAGGCCTCACTCGAATAGCTCAAAGTATAGGTTTAAGGAAATCTATTAATTAAGAAGTGTGTGAGGATTTCATGTACAGGAAGCAGCTCTATATAAGTCCTTCATTCGATTCCATAAGTTTCCAGAACTTATCCAACCCAAGGCCTTCACACCGATCTGTGCAATCTTTAGAATCAGCACGAAGCTACTGGAAAAGTCCATAATGCCTAAACACCATCCGACGTCTATCTATAAGTCCATCATAATCTCGCTACGCAGTTTCATAACTATGTGCAGCACTAAGCGAGATTAATAGTTTTGGCGCTAGCTGATAATATCAGATAGGATAAGTAAACAAGGGCCAGGGCCCGAGCTAGCTCCTGAGGTTCTAACCTTTACACTCATAACCTATTGAGAAATAATGAGTTCCTCAGTCATGGAGTTGCAGAGCGTATCGATTCCAACGAGCTACAGAGAGAAACTAAGTACATAAACTTGGATCACGTGCAGACCAAAAACGTGGACAGATGACTAATCATATCTGGCATATTTCCAACACCAGAGGGAGTGTAAATGCCACAGTTCAGTGATGTCATTCCTTTATTTTAGTCCACTTCTAAAATAGTCCTTAACCTTGATCACCCCTTATTGCACACAATCACTATTGCATCAGTCCTATCTCAATAACAACGATCTATTTGTAGTTGTGATGTTCGAACTGAATGTTTCTACATGTAGAAAATCGTGTCTGTTGGGCTATAGAAATATTAAAATATGGCCAGAGTTTTATAAAAGCTTTGTTTAATTGGGGAATACCACATTCAACACTACGTAATTGTCTGGGGGGACAAATAATCAAAAGTGTAACCTTTTCCAAACTTTAGATGTAATCACCGACTCAGGAAAACCATGCGGCGTAGTGGATTCGAGCTCAGGAAAACCATGTGGCGTAATGGATTCGAGCTCAGGCTAACCCAGGCCTGGCATCAAGCCATCAACAATTTAAGAACAAAGCCGGACGGTATCATCACGTTGACTCCTGGCCGCCCGGAAAAACTGGGTTCAACCCTTTTCAAAGAGAAATCTGCCAATGAAAGTCCATAAAGGCGAAGCAACTGGTTCTCGCTATATCCATGGATTGTCAGTGAAGGTGATTGGCCAACGTGTATGATAAGCTTGAGGAACTGAGATCAAGGCGACAGTACCTGGAAATCGAAAAAATATGGAAAATTCTGAAATTTCAGACGGTAGGGGACTAAACGGCCTGGTTCTGGGATCACCCGAGAGCCGTTCAAATATGAAGCAGCAGTCTAGATCGCGTAGGTAAACCTCTGTCAGCGAAAATATCTCGGCAGCCGGCAAAGATATTCATCTGCTTGTGATTTGTAAGGATAGACGTAAGAACGTCCAGCGGCAGTGGTTTTCTATCGATCCGACGTCTGATGACTCCGAGGAGCTCACGGCAACAAAAAATTAGTAGATTTCAAACTCGATTGGTCTTGGATAGGTAAATGAGGTCTTAATACCTTCGAAAATACCACAGAACCTTCAGATCATGAGATTGCTTATCCCGCATAGTCACGAGACAAATGAGTTTCTGTACAGGTGCTTGAGAATAACGTCGATTTGCTTTTCCGACCGCCTCGTGTTGTAGCTACTCGCTTAGGTCGTCACCCGAGCAAATCTCTCGGTAAAACTTTAACTACTGCTTCATAGCATATGGACACTCCCCCGGACTATGAGCATGACTATCCAAGAGTTTTCGGCTGCTGGATCGACCGAGACAAGTAGATGAGACGTTACCAGTGTATTTATCGACCTCAAGGAAAAAAGATGAATTCCGGGGCCAGCTGAAATCATTGAGCAAAGGTGATAATGATCAGGAGACTCAGCACCGGCTCGATTAGGAGGGTAAAAGGAGTTTTGTGGGAATGATTGTCAGATATCTACAGCTCAGTAAAATATTGGATGCCCGAGGCGCAGGTTGATGCCGGTAGAGCAAGGAAACCGGGGAGGATTCAAATAAACTGAAATTCGAAGTTCGATAGCATTTACGCTATTTGTCGGTCTCAAATTAGGGCAGGTGAGATTGGTTATAGCTAAAAAAATGAAGAAAGTCTTTAAAATCTTAATATAGCAGCATCATTATTATCGTTGTAAATGAATATTTATCATAGATGACTAGATTAAGGGGGTAGTTGGGGTAGTGGGATAATTTGTGGGTGACCAAAAGAGGGTGGCGAGAGTCGCTTGGATTAAGTGGATGGCTTGGTGTTTTGACTTATGGGTTCATGTTTAGTGAATATTTCTTGATTCCCTCAAGAGCAACAGGGACGTTTCCCATATCTAGATACACGTATTTTTCTGATGCGCCAAGATTCGGTAAACCTCACGCCTGACTGTTGTGATATATACATGTATGACATCGCGTGATTTGTTTCGGTTACCCCTGGTTTCTATTTCTAGAGATACTTCATGATTTTCTCCTGAACGTAAAATTAATGTAGTGTTGGGAAGTCTGTGATCGAAAATGATTGTCTAAATCATGCGGAAATCCACACTGGGGTCTTTTGGTGAGCGTTTATTGAGTGAGGACCTCTTTGACATAAATGAATCAATAACTAGTATGCCTGAGACCAGCAGGTGAAATTTCCACAGCTGTCAAATTGATAAAAGCTCATTTAATGTAGTTCAGATAAACTATCTAATGTCGACCTGCTTGCCATATTTAGAGACACGAGATTCAATCAACTTCGTTCAGATTCATCCCTTCTTTGTCTCATACCTTCGGCTTTCCTAGTAGTGAAATCATACCCACAAGCCATGCAGGCCACCAGACCCCCCATATCACAACTTGTGTGTTCATCCACCACACGTTCCATCCGAACGCAGCTTCTTTTAGAACTTCTCCTACATCAAGCCCCCAATACCAGACTGCAGCTGCAAAAACTGTAGTTGGTGCAATAATATTCATTGACAATGCGAGAACAATTGAAAAGAATGGATGTTTAGGAAGAGGTTGGGTATAAGTCAAAGGAGCAGAAAAGAGGCCAATTAGGAGGGCAAGCGAAAAATTTAATGTGGCAAGCGAAGCGAGAAAAAGTCCAAGAAGAAGAAGGGAGAAAGACTTCATCAGTTGATATTGTTGATAGGTAGGTGAGAAATAGTTTACTAGAGCAGCTGATATAAGAAACGGAAAGATCGTGTTGAAGATTGTAAAGGCGATAAACGTGGCAGAAAGTAACTTTAGTTATGTAATCAGCTACTTAATCAACAAAACTTAATCACGAACTTACTGAATGGGGCGATTTGTTGAATATATAGAGAGGTAAAATTCCAAGAAATTGTAGGCCAGATACTATGGCGAGTGGTAAAAAGAGTTCTCTCTCTCTTACGCTTATCATTTCTTCTGGGGCTAGCGTTACATTTTTTTCGCTCGGATAAGTTTTCAAAGTTCTTCCATCAAGCAGATCGACAGATCCGCTTTTGACCCAGAGGAAAATTGCCATGATCGTAAAATTAACCGCGATAAGCATAGCACTGGGAAGATATGTCCCAATACTCACAAAGCGATTCGCCTGCATGAGAAGATAGAAGAAGAAACTTTGGTGCAAATGTTCAAGTAGATTGTTCAGACTTCGAAAAGTGCTCTCAATTACTCTGCCTAGGGCCATTTCGTCCTGCCACCCATCGCCGTAAGGCTGTAAGGTGATCGCATCAATATGGTAGGGAATAAAGCTGCTATGCGGTCCAGAAGCATGACCTAGTCCCTGATTCAGCATACCCCGAAGCATCGTCTTAAGTCGATCCTTGTAGCCGTCAGAGTGATGCCACATTTTTTGCAAAGAGACACCTATTCCCATTTGACTGCCAGCGATAGATACTACTGTATTAAGAAGGTCCAGGTTGGGAAGCTGTCCATTGATGCCATCATAAACAATATGGATCGAATCAAATCGGTGATCAAAGGGATAATCTATAACAACGGCACCTTGGAGAGCACCACTCTTGAGAGGGAGAGATTGTATGCCAGGAGGCTGATGCGTATCATGGTAGGCATCAACCCAGGCTTGAGGCCCAGCTTTGCTCTCGGGAGTTATCAAGAAGATAATATCCTTAGACCATAATGACCATCTTCTGAAATATCGAGCAAGGGTGAGAATAAGTGCAATGCCACTTCGATTGAGATCCCTTTCCAAGTTTCGCCAAGCCCCAACGAGTACAATAGCTTCTGTCGCATCTCCACGAGGGGCATGTAGAATTGCATAAATATTTTCGCCAGCAATATTCTCTCCTGATGACGTGTAAGAAAATTTTTGCCTGGCTACTTTTAAGCTTGATGCTCTGAAAAACTCCTCAAGTTTATCGTTTACCCTGAAGCGTAGATTAGAACAGTGCGATCTTAATTCGCGGAATGAGATGCACTACTCAATATTATCCTTGTCTTCCAACGAATCTATTTCGTGTTTGTAACCTCTGAATACATTCTGATCGCTACCAGCAAAATATGTATGAACTTGACCGGGCAAAAGTGCGTTTTCAGATATGTATGTGTTTCGGGAGTAATTATCTAATGGAAGTAGGAGAAGCCATGCCACACCGACAGTCATACACAAAAGAGACAAGTATGGAGGAAGTTTCAAGAATAGGGGATTGTTGCGTAGAGGACTTCCCAAAGCTAAACAACAGTCAGCTTTACTTCATTTTAGATTGGCTTCAAAATTTATTGATCAACTTGCTTAGGAGTGACACCATATCAGCTACTCAGACTAAAGATACAGGAATTGAAGCGGCAAAACTCTTCAGTCCATCGACTAAATTTTTGTAAAGCCTATATGTGTAGATGAAGAGAAAAGATTTGGCAGAGCTTCTATCATTATTGTTTTTAGCTTGCATTTCAAGTCGACATCGGATTGTTTTTCTGTGAAGATTCCCTCAATATTGATGACTAATCAACCCTGATGTTTAGCAATTTAATTAGCAATTGATCTCAGTTGATCAATGAATAATTACAAAATCCAATTTGAACGTCTCGTATATACATGTGTGCATAGAAATGATATTTTAATCGTCCTTCCTACTCGCGAGCTCGACGTCTGCCGCTCTTAGTGATGTTGAATTCAAATTAACCAGAGCATTCGCACTTTAAAGGCACTTCACCAATGAACACACAAGCCAAAAATAAATCGGGATCAAGTGAAAGCGTTTTTGCAAGAGATGTTATGTTCCGTACGCCCCTCATTTGACCGCACCTTTGAATTCCGACCTATCCTTAATCCTGTCGAAATGAACGGCTTTATTTTTTATGAACAACAGATACAATAATGGGACTATGTCCGAGAAAATGTGTGGCCTACTCGTCGAGCTTTCCGATTTCAGTACAAAAACTTGAAAGTTTTCGAAATCCATCTAGAGAACATCAAATTTCCAGATTCCACTCTTGAACTCTCACCAGTTGAATAATATGAGGGAATAGCTCAACCGTTCATGTGCAAGAACACCAGTGACTATGCATTAGACATCTTAAGCATTGAGCCGCGCGCTTCTCTCGAAGATGATTTTCGGTTCAAGGTATTTAGACATTCGGACTTCCAATTCACATTCTATTTTTCACCTTGGTCTACCTGAATTACAGGCCAGAACGGCAAGAGTTATACTCAAAATTGACTGCCAGTGTCCGTCACGTACAAATCAGTGTCAAGGCTCGTTAGCGCACAACCGTTGATAATGATTTATTCTTCAATGAGGCTTTCTAAATATCATTATTTTCTACTGATCAATACACCCCATGTGAACTTTCTCAGACTTTAATCCGGAGGTTTTGTGGTCTCATACAAGCCTCTCATTCTTGGTGTCAATTACACCATCGTGGCTAAGCTTTATACATGTAGCAACAATCAATTTTTTTGAGATAATCTTCCATCTCGTTCAAACTCACGTATCCGGGTCGGATGGTGATGTGGTACACCATCCGTGCCGTTCTCCCAAGTAGAGTCTGGATAGCCAACGCACATGCCCCACTTGAGACAGAAGAAAGCTGGTTCGAATCCGGCAAGACCCTCTCCACATTTCTCGCGTGGTCGTGTATGTGACGATGACAAAGGCACGCTGGATAGTCGTGGGTGGCTGAAATGCGTTCCTGCGGCAGACATAAACGGTTGAGGGTTGAAAGGGCTGTAAGGCGCCTGACTTCGAGTTATGTCTTCAAATAATATTTGGGTGTGAGTACCCCTCATATCAAGTTGAGTCATCGCGTCGAGTACCGTACCAGTGTCATTCGTGTCACAGCCTAAAGGCTGCATACACAAGGATGAATTAAAAAAAAAAACTCACGTGTCCAAAATTGTGTCATCAGCGTAGTCTTGGTCGAATTGTTTTTCAGAATGGAGATACTTTAATTCCTCCTTTCCGCTATTGACTCTCACATGTACACGCCAGTAATTAATAGATGCAGGTCCTGATTATCAATTCTCTATTGAGAACTACATCATCTCCTATTATTTCGAAGAAGATCACTTGTGACTTATTACTCTCTGTTGACTGCCTGGAGCCATGCCAGCTCCTGACTCCAACCCAAACCCAACCGGGGGCGGGACGAGGTCTCTAGCAGAGACTTTGCTACACGCAACAACCACCGCGAATACCAGAACTAACGAGGCTTCTCTAATGTTTGGCGGTATTGCTTCCGCAATCGATGATGCAACTCGTGGACCAAATGCCCCCTTAATTCCCCAACACTTGACGACAACATATCAGGCCTTTCTCGCAAGCCTCCAACATGTGGCGCAAGAATTTTTCGAAAGACACGTACGGGGCACATCTGTGCCTCCTCAATCCACAAGCACAATGAGATCCTCTGCTATGAGATACTCTGCACCCCCTGTCATAAAATCAACTCAACCTCTTTCATACGGAAACGTTGTAACAAAGGCTAAAGAAAAAGGTCCAAAAAGTAATCCCGTAAAATCGGGTGGCTCGCAATACAGTGCTCAATCACCTACAACTGACGAGAGGCTATTCCTTCGTCTAAACACAGAGGCCATAGAACGCTCTCTCTCGCCTTACCCGCTACTCCTTCATTTACGCAGAATTCTAGGCGATAACGCCCCATTATTGAAAGAAGTCCAGCATGTCCCTTCAGGCCTCGCCCTCCGGCCAGCCTCAAGCGCTGTAGCTGACAGATTAGAATCCTTATTTTCTGAGGCTGTACAACAAGGAAAGATCAACGGCGCTACCGGTATTGAGAAAGCTCAAAATCTGGTTACCTATCTTCTAAAGAACGTTCCACGCACGATCACCGCTCTAGATGACAACAACCAAATTACTAACTACTCCGTCACAGCATAGCTCGTTCTCTCACAGATTAAAGAGGAAACTGGATTGACATCTACAGCTGTCTTCGAAACAAAGGGGAGCATCGATTCTCCACATGATCCATCTGCGAGGTACATAGCCCGCTTCCCTCTGGACTCAACTTTACCTAACAGGCTTCGAATACTTGGTGTCGAGGTACTATCACGCCGTCTATCACAAAAAAGTTCAATAATCCAGTGCAGCCGTTGTTTTCAGTGGCACAATGTGAGAATCTGCTCCCGCACTCCCCGCTGCCGACTTTGCGGCTCGACAGAACATATGGAGTCATCACACCCTTCCTGTAGCCCCCACCCACATACATGTCCGCCCCGGTGCATACACTGCCATGGGCCACATCCAGCGGATGCTCCAGAGTGTCTCCTCCGACCGCGTCGCAATGGGCAAAAACCCACAAAAGAGCAAGTTTCACAGATCCGGAAAACCTCAGCTGCTGCAAGGCTAAGTCTCTGCACTACAGTAGGGTGCCATCGTAACCCGCTTTCAGGCACACCTGAAGACCAAGTTATGTCCGAAAATTACGCTGAACCTAGCTCCAATGTGCCTTCAACACAACCCAATTCAACTCAGCTTGTTCTGGTACCGGCTTCCTCCCCACCAAGTTCCCTGCTCACTTCAGCAACCCCGTACACTCCCTTAATTACTCCCGATGAGTTATAGACGCCGCACGAATAAGAAACCGCTACGTCTTTTTCAAGTTAACGTTTGTAGGGGAGCAGCCTCCCACGAACTGGCCCTTGCTTTTGCTAATGAAGAGAAATATGATATTATCTTCATTCAGGAACCCTACATCTTTAGCGACCGGCTACGCCGGATAACTAAACGAATTTCTTCTTATGAGTGCTTTGCTTCAGTTGACAACTGGGAAATCCGCCCAAGGGTTCTCACCTACGTCCGAAAGGGTACAGGCCTCCAAACACACCAACTCCGACCTCTGCCCCACAACAGCCCTGCTGCGCAAGACCTCGTCTTCCTTGAAATTAGACACCCATCCGGCACAAATATCTTAGCAGTCAATGTGTACAATGCACCAGCTGGCTCATGGGCAGAAGGGGAGGCTGTAAAAGCCATCCTGGACCTCCCACGCTCTATACTACGTCGGCGTATACTTCTAGCCGGAGATTTCAACCTTAAACATACCAGATGGCAGGCTTCAACAGCTCCTAATCAGCATGCAGCAGAATCTCTGTTAGAGTGGATAGATATGAACTCTATCTCCCTTATCTCAGAAGCCGATGTCCCAACCCATAACAGGGGAAACGTACTCGACCTCACTTTTGCCTCTAATTCACTCTTCCTCGCAGGCGCAGAGTCTGCTATCGTACCAGAGCTCGACGTTACATCTGATCACTTCCCGATTGCCACCATCATACCCTGGGACAGTCGGTTTCATGAGTCCGTGGCTCGACTCAAACTCGAAACTCTGGATGAAAAACTTTTTCTGTCTCTCCTCGAAGGAGGAATAACAAGCATACCTAGCCTATCGGACAACTTACAACCTAACTCTCTAGACACATACGCAGAAAGTCTTTGCACCGCCCTCCAGAACGCATTCAGAGGATCAGCTCGGCGAACTCTTGGGAGGGGAACTGGCCAGCCTTGGTGGAATGACGAGTGCAAAGAGGCAGCTCGCGCTCACAGAGCTGCACGAAGAAATTGGGAAGATCCATTAACTTGCGCCGCTTCAAGGAATCAGCTCCGTACCGCTGTTCGCAGGGCTTAACGACAATTCTTCCGGAATTTACTGGATCAATCTTCTTCAGCGAAAGATGTCTTTAAGATGGTCAACTGGCATCTCTCAATTGGGTCATTCCGCTCGCCACCTCTGAAAGACCCCCTGAGCCCTACCGCTACTCCCGCGGTCTCATTAGAAGATAAGCGGGACGTGTTATCTAGAAACCTCCTCCAAAACACATCGGAGGCTAATGATATACCGCTTGACTCACCCGCAGTGGGACGCTCCGCTCTTCCGTTCCAGGATCTCACCCTTCCGGAGGTAAGGACCTCAATACTAGGTGCAGATAATACGGCGCCTGGCGAAGACGAGATTCCCACGGCAATCCTCAAAAAAAGTTGGCCCCTAATTGAATCTTCAGTCTTCAGCCTCTTCAAGAGCTGCTTACTGGTGGGACATCATCCTGCCTGTTTCAAAAGAGCCATTTTAGTCAAGTTAAGCAAGCCTAACAAACTGGATAAGTCTAATCCACGTTCATTCCGCCTAATAGCCCTCCTCTCTGTTTTAGGCAAAGGCTTAGAACGCCTCGTCGCTCGGTGACTCTCTTGGGTCGCGATAAATGCGAAGGTACTTGCGTCACAACAGTTCGGAGCCGTTCCTCTTCGCTCTGCGACTGATCTCGCATCTTGCCTAGTCCATGATGTTGAAACCGCTTTAAACAGCAAGCTCACCACCTCAGTACTAACTCTCGATGTAAAAGGCGCATTCGACGGCGTTCTCCCTGGACGACTAGTGCGTCGTCTCAGAGAGCAAGGCTGGCCTGACAACGTTGTCCGATGGGTTACCTCCTTTGTCACTAACCGTCCTGTAAGGATTCGACTTGGCGGCTCAACCGGGCCTATAATCAAGGTCCTCTGCGGCCTACCCCAAGGTTCGCCGGCATCGCCAATTCTTTTCATGCTTTACCTCTCTCCCCTCTTCTTCTTAGGTCCGACCAGAAATAGATTTGGGTATGCTGATGACGTTGCTCTTCTCCGAACATCGTCTTCCCTTCAAGAAAATGCATTATTATTGTCCCGAGACTTGCAAGAGGCTCTCAATTGGGGGCAGGAGGAAGGAATAACCTTCGACCCTGGAAAATACGAACTCCTTCACTTCTCTCGTCGCAGAGCTGATCAAGACCCGAGGCTTACTCCCAAGGTTATGACAGGGCCACTTACAATCTCGGAAAAAATT
This sequence comes from Podosphaera xanthii, assembly GCA_028751805.1. Taxonomy (NCBI): domain Eukaryota; kingdom Fungi; phylum Ascomycota; class Leotiomycetes; order Helotiales; family Erysiphaceae; genus Podosphaera; species Podosphaera xanthii. Next base: position 260,458 of record JAPWIX010000004.1, read on the forward strand.
TCTCATCCTTACCCACGTTGGCTTGGAATTTTATTCGATAAAAAGCTTTCTTTCAAGTGGCACGTGCGCTCCTTAGCCTCTAAGGCCCTCAAAGTCAGCAACGCTCTCTCCTCTTTGGGTAACACAGTCCGAGGTGTTCCTGCTCACTTGCTACGTCAGGCGGCCGTTGCATGTGTCCTTCCGATTGCTTACTATGGATCTGAAGCCTGGTGGCCGGGAAGATCCCGTCAAGGCCCTCGAGACCGGATCTCAAATCGTGTAGACTCTCTACTCCAAATGTTAGATAGAGTTTTACTCAAATCTGCGCGTGCAATTCTCCCTGTTTATCGTACTACTCCATCAGCTGCACTTCACCGTGAAGCTGGACTGCCTCCTTCAGAAATCGCACTCAATGGACGGACTACAGCAGCTACCGCCCGCTTACGTCATCTCGATCCCCGCCATCCTCTACTTCGCCGAGCAAATAGAGTTATTTCTCTAAACCGCCCCACTTCACGATTCGCTCGCAATGTACTAGCCCTTCCCCAGGCCGAGCAAATCAACTTAATCGCCCTCCCTCCTTGGACCCCGGGGGAAGACCGTGAGGTGGCCTATGCTAGAGTGGGTGGCCCGCGTGGAGAATCCAAGGAAATGGCCAAACAAGCCTTCAACTCTTTTCTCGCCACAATTCCCTCTGGTGATATTGCTCTATATACAGACGGCTCAAAACAATCCGACGGCCTCACAGGCGCCGGTTACGTGGCCTACCAAGGAGGGGTACAAATCTTTCAGAAAAGCATTCCTCTCGGTAAAGGTGTGGAAGTTTTCGACGCCGAAGCCATAGGGGCTTTAGAAGGAGCAAAGTCTGCGCTGGCCTCTTCAACCACAAAATTCGCGACAAGTCTCTGGATATTTTTGGATAACCTAGAAGTCGCCTCCCGCTTACTTACTCCTTTCTCTGGCTCATCACAGGCTGTTTTCGATGAGTTCCTTAAACTAGAAACTGAATGGCAACGACGATTCCGTCTACCTCACATCACACAAGGTGAATTTAACGTCCGTTGGATCCCGGGTCACTCGTCTACCCCTGGAAACGTGGCTGCAGACAAGTTAGCGAATGAAGCATGCCACCTTCCCCTTGCATCAGAACCTCCATACTCTAATGCTGGATTAAAACGCTGGGTTAAGTCGCTTGTACCACAGGCAACAGGCAGGCTCTGGAGATGCCTCCTTCCACATTTAGAGACCTACCATCATTTGGAGATCAACACGGCACCCAGCAACCCAAAAGAACTCCGCCTTCCCCGTGACACTCTGGGACGAATCCTGGCTATAAGGTCTGGTCATGGGGATTTCGCGGACTATCATGAACGTTTCTCACATCGGGATGCCAATCTTTTCTGCCGCTGCGGGCACCGCAAAGCTCCGTTACACTTCTTTTTTTGTCATATAGCCAAGAGGCGAGCCAGGCGCCCACAAGGACCCCCCTCTAAACTACTTCCTTACCTACTTGGCACTCATGATGGAGGCCTCGTGTTGAATAAGTGGTTAAAACAAACCTGTTTCTACTCGGACATATGCACCCGTGACTCCTTGCCTGACTAATAGGACTACACCAACGTAGTCCCATCTACAAAACATTTCGTTTTCTTTCGTTCAACAGTTTCTTATAATATAAAATATAAAATATATAAAAAAAAAATAAAAAAAGGCCACTCAGAGGAGGTTACAGTGATGGGAGTCTGGTTCGGCGCACGGAGGATGTGTGTGGTTGGCGCGATTAATCTATTTTCATCCTTATTCGGGATCTGTAATTTATTTGCGAGGAGCAGCTATGGGAACGCGCTCTTTCACACCTGTAAATTTGTAGACTTTATTGAAGCCCAGGAGTAACTCCCTGGCGTCTTTTGTCCCGTTAGGGAATAAACAGAGCCCATGCTTCGCATAGGCCTCGGTAGACGTAAAATAAAGTCAATCAGTCAATCAATTCTCTATTTCTGATGTATTCATGTAACCCCATAAATTTATCTCCTAGAGTGCTGGTTAATCTACCTGCTCGATACACTTTAATCCATGAGTAAAAATTATTTCGATTTGGTCACACCAACTCAAACAACTTTCTTTTCACCCTTAGTCAACAGCTCTCGTAGCTGAAGGCGAGTCCCTAATTGTTGCGGATATAATTAGATCACAGGGCAATCATCTGCTAACTGTCGCACGGCCGTTACTATTTTGGCAGTGGGTCGTATGGTGCAGTGGTACACTGTCCGGGCCGTTCTCCCAAGTAGAGTCTGGGTAACTTAGACGCATGCTCCACTTGAGACAGGAGAAAGCCGGTTCAAATCCAACAAGACCCTCCCACACCACTTCTCTCACAGTGATATTGTATTCGTGGGATGACGAAGGCATGCTCAGATGATCACAGTTTTTTCTTGTATTTCCCTATGGTGGGTATTCACGAAAGAGGGTACATGTCGTAAGGCGTTATTCTGGTAGTGGTATCTACGGAGGTACAGCCCATAAGTATTATTCCATGTTGACCAAGGGGGGGGGGGGGCTTGGCCACCACAACGCTTTCCTTAATTAGGCAACATCGCGAGAATGCACCTCGCACCCGTCCCTACTGTGTTTTGTATGTATTCCGATGACAACAACATCAACGCAATGGATTGTTTACTAAGTATTAGTTATTTTAAGAATAGGAATTATTTTGCGTTTTGTATTATAAGTTGGGAATCATTGAATCAATACTTTGATCATTAGAACACATACAAAACACAGTAGGGATGGGTGCGAGGTGCATTCTCGCGATGTTGCCTAATTAAGGAAAGCGTTGTGGTGGCCAAGCCCCCCCCCCTGGTCAACATGGAATAATACTTATGGGCTGTACCTCCGTACAAATGAAATCTAAGTATGAGTGTTCCGAACCTTAAACAGAGTCATTCTGCGAATCAAACACATCTTCCGTGATCATTCGCTTTATGACCTCAGGCTGCATACGTAATATTAATTTAGGCCGCAGCTAAATTCCAGTGCGCTAACCTTAGTTTGATACACCGCCTACAAATTGACTCACCGCATGCTTTTTTTAATTGTTAGGTCCCGGACCAAGCCCTATGTATCCTATAGATATGGGACCGGTGGAGCCGATTAGGATCAAGTCTAAGACCTGCCCAACTTGTTCGCACCGCGTGAACTACAACGGAAATGTAGAAGTAAAAAATGCACATGTTAAAAGAAAAGACTCCCAAACGCCAACTTAAAACACAAAAGATCTCATAAACTTGGTCCAGAATTCGAACTCCTCGCCCGTTTTCTTTCCCGTCACATCTCCCAAGTGACAAATTCCACTTCATCTCCGCTGAGAGCAATAGATGAGCTCGCAGATAAACTCTTCCCATCAGCCGGTTCCCTACATTTTGTTCTTGAAGTCATGATAGACTTCGTCTAGAGCTGCTACCTCTCATATTTCCTCTTCAGAATCTAAGACCCCAAAGTCCGCTCCTTCCTCCATCTGATCATCCTTCGAAGCGGCGTCGGCTGCCACTTCTGCTCTTTCTACAGCTGCCTTTGCCCGGGCAACTGCTGCATACTCCCTCTGTCCATGTTGTCGGATCACGACGAGTTGCTCTTTTGTAACCGGGCCGACCCTCGTGGGTCAAGCCAGACAGTTCCGGCTTTCCGATCGGTGAGGTCCTCCACAGTTTCGACATCTGGTGGGGGCCTGGCACTCCAAAGCAGAGTGCATTATTGAACCGCAGTTCCAGCAAGCCGGAGCGCGGGAGCAACCACGTGTGGCGTGGAAGCCGAGACAGCGATTGTACTGCTCAATTTTTCTTCGAGGTCGGAAGGTTGAGGCCATTCCAGTCTCGTAGAAAATTTCAAATCCAGGCCTTGGTGCAGTTTCCCGATTGAAGATGGCCTGCCAGCTCAGGTATTTCGATGCCGTCTTTGCCGTACCGTGAGGTCGCAGCTGAGTGGGAACCTTACCGGTGACTCGGAAAATTTCATCTGCGACCATTTGTTCCGTCGTAAATACCGTTCCGTATGCATATTTAATCGACACTGATACAGTGGCAATCCGCAAAACAACCAGGTTGGAAGCTGGCTCCAGTTTGAAGTTTTCAATACCCCCATCAGCTTTACCCAGTAGCTTCTGGCAGGTTTCGTCGTCTTTTGCCGTTATTTCAAATCCAGTTTTGACTTGCTGAATCGACTTGAAATCGTCCGTAGATCAGCTCAAGGAGTTGTTCAGTGCGCTCCGTACGCCGCAGAGTGACAGTGACCTCCACTTGGAATCACTTTCTTAGCGAACAAAGAGGCGTTTGTCCACTGTAGAGATAGATTTCTTCTTCGTTTTTGATGGCGAAGGTACATCTTTTTGTTTTAGAAGGCCTGTATTGTTTTTCAGACCTTTTTTAGCTATCGTAGCCCAGGTGCTTTTAATGGCCTGAGCTTTTGGTGCTTCGGGAATCGGTATCCTTTATTCTGGTGCCGTCACCGAGTGAGGAATGGCTGGGCGGGCGAGGAGAGTTAATGGAGCTGGTGATGCTGTCGTTTTCAACCCCAGGTCGATGCGTGCGAACTGCGCTATGGCAGCTCATAAGTAGACTTTAAGAGCGTCTACAAATTCCTTGTTTTCACCTATCGAGAGAAGTGAAAATGTTGCTTCGACACCGTTTATTGCGGTGCAGTAAAGCGAGAGGCGTAACTTGTTATTTGCTGGAAACTGCTTCTCAGCTTCCAGCAGTGCTTCTCCAGTCGGATTCAAGAATCATTTGTGGCGATTGCGGGTCCAGACGACTCTTCTTGAGCGATTTCTTTTCCTTTCTTCGAGCTTGAGGCCTCTGGGACCTGCTCGGCGATTTCCGTGGTCTCGGAGACCGGATATGTCGATCTGGTAGGCTCAGCATCGATAATTTCAGCGTCAGTGAAGTTGTGGTACTTTCAGGAGGAGTAGCTCTCTACCGCAGTTACGCTTTTCACCTTCTGCGTGAGGCCTGATTTCGTTGGGCACATTTGTGTCCGTTCTTTGCCATAGGCAGTTGGCGTCGGTTAACGCTTTTTCCTCACCGCGCCCATCTAAAGAAGGCATACAGTGGTTTACGACAAGAAGATAGAAGCGTATCAACGAATAATAACGGGAGAGAAGGGAAAATGGGCATTTGGGGAATTTTTCTTCCAGTTTGTTCGTTTGTAGTGGTGTTTATTCGTGCTATGCAGAGTCAAAGACTATTATAACACTAGGGCTCCTCCCTGACCCTGGCCACACCTTCTACAGTGCTCCTATCCCCTTCTACCTCGAACCTAAGATCATTGATACATTGGCCCATGATGGGTAGCCATTTAGCTCAGTAATCACCCGTAGAATTCAACCACCTTTTCTACGAAACCTTCTGCTCAAAAAAATGGAAAAAGAGCAGCCATGGAAACCGGTACGCGGGAAAAACCCTTAAGAATCTTGTAACTCCAGCTAGGCGAGGCCTAGACACCAGAGTCACACGAGGTGCGTATCCCCATCTGTATCTCCCTAATATCCCATAGTCCAGATATTCTCCTTATACCAACACTACCAGCGCTCAGGTAGCGGTGCTCTTTCCTCGGGGGACAGTATAATGCCAGAATATCTGTAACCAGTGAGAATTAATCTTGGTAAAAAGGGCCAACTTAGTCTAATCCATCACCACCATAGCGGGAGCTGGGTACGCCCCGGAAACTCAATTGGATAACTTTTCCTCCATGACTGTTACAGGTCTGAAGCCTGAGGTGTAGTAAGGCTGATGCCTGAGGTATCATAAGGTTAGGGAGGGGGCATATTAGCCAGGTGCTGGGTTCATAGTGAAGTAATGCCTGAGGCATTATAAAGTTTAGAAGAAGACTTAGAGGCTTGGCGCCGATTCTCATTTACGCTAGTGTTGCAAGGATAGGACTTCTGGAGGAGTAACTCTTGAACAGCATGAGAATTGTTATTTAAATTAGATTAAGGTTGATTAGGCGTTCGGATGTAAGGGGATTTAATATTAGATGGAAACATGTACATAAAGGATAGGGTAGATGTCCTTTGGTCTTTAGATTTATTATATTCTTTGATTTGATGCTCATTTTTATCTACTTCTAAGATACTTCAGCCTCGACTATTACAATGACCAAGTATTGCGTGTTTCTGTTGGCTCTGTAGATAAACTTCAGATTCGTAGGGGACACCACGTACAGGTAGGAACGCCGTCTTCGTCCCCCACTCACCGCATGTGTTACAAGTCGTTATTTGGTTATGAGTACACGGACCTCGATCATGCACATTTACTCGTAATCCCTCACGACATTCTTCCTGTATTTTATGCTCGAATCGAGAAGGATGACGCCTTTTGGATGACTCTGCTTCCTTAGGTAAGCCTCCTAAAGCACCCCGAGGTTGTAATTAAGTGGGAATTACTCCAGGTATTTCTAACACAGATTGGGGTAAATATTAAGATGGCTCTTTAAATGAAATATGAATCATATGTTGTCGAAAAGTCAAAAATAAAAAAGTTTTGTGCTGACTCGGTTATGACTCAAGGATATCTAGAGTTTGAAGCTTATAGATAAAGTGCCAAGTGCCAGAGTTGCTGAAACTAATGAGACATTTATAACATCTTCTTTCTGCAATAATAATCTCGCATTGTAGTTTCATAGTAGGCATCGGATATTTGATATTGGAGGAAAGATGTATATAGATATTGGCATAGTCAGTGCAGCAAGAATAATTGTCTCCATCAAGACCATCAAGGCGATATTCCATCCACTATACGCATTCAGTATAACCATTTATATCGTTCTTACCATTCATTCATGTCATTGACTATTCCATCGAAGGACGACATCATCACTAGACAAGTCGCCAATCACCTCCACATCCCCATCAACCCATAACAATAAGAAGTTTATTGAGACATGATCGTTGTAAAGATTCACCCAATCAACAAAACCTTGCTTCTCTATTTACACTTCTCCATTTACACTGAGTTCGGTTGCTAGGCCGACGATATGACTAATCTCAGAAGAAGGATTTTACGGCAGAATTCTGGAATAGGTTTAGCGAACTAGAATTCAGCCAAGCCCTTGATTTAAACAAATCGTAACAATTTTAATATTACTAACTATTGAAAGAAGCACCCTACAATGTGATTATTACTGACAAGGTACTGCTGTGCAAGGGAAGCAAGAAGGTAGGTACGATAGGATTTTATTCTAACTACGGATAGAAACGTCTGGCAGGAAGCTATCTACAAGTACCACACCTAATTTCCGTTACTTGTTTTATTAGTACGTGAACTAGCAAACTGTAAACAAATACTGAACGCACGTAAAAGTACATGCAAGTCGCCAAACTGAGCACGATTAAAGACAATGGCCTCGCAGCACTCTCGAGAGACTGCTCAACGGCCCTCCCCCCAAACACACGCAAATCCGATGTCCCCAGACGTCGAAATGGTCGACATCCGGCCCATCATCCCACTCGCAAATCCCACACACTCAACACAACCAAGCTCTTTCGAAAAGAGCATGACAGAATTCCTCGAAGCCGAAGCCCATAAGCTACAACAGCGCATGGCAGAGGCGAGACTCATAATCAGCAGATTCTGCAGATTACTCGACGAGATTACAGACAAAGAGCTGCGCCGGGAGACCGAAATCGCCGCGGCTGGTCTAAAGGACCAGATTGCAAATATCCTGGCAGGCAGAAAATGTCGTCCTGCACAAACAAACCTACTAGCCACCAGCACGCAACCTGTACGGGCACAGGAGGCAGTCGCCCCCCGTACCACCCAATCTCGCGCGCAGCGACGACCAACCAAGATCACAAACGCCCCAGCTCCACCCCCAGCTGCGACGCCCCAACCAGCCGTAACCGCTCCGCGAAGAGTCTGGCCAATGGATGAGCCAGAATTGATGATACCATCATTGGATGGCGATTGGACGGAGGTTTTCCGCCTGAGGGCTAGGAAGCCAAAGCAAACGCCGCCAGCACTTCCAGCTGAGACTCCCGCGTGACCTATCCAATCGACCAGTAGGACAAAGAGACCTGAGACCGCCCAACCCGATGAACGTCTGTTCCTCAGGCTCCCTGAAGGACATCCGTGGAGATCCATGTCTCCACATTTTGTGAAACTGAGCCTTGCGGCAAAACTGAGAGTTGCGACCTCAGCCATCAACATGGTCACGGTAGTTAACTCAGTATTTGCCATTACAGCTGCCAACGAGGCAGCCAAAAATCGTCTTCTCGAGGAGGTGCATCGCCTAGGGAGAGAAGGAGGAGAAGCGGATGAAACAACAGGCGGAAACCCTAAGGCAGACCTCCTAACGCAAGGCCTCAAGCTGGAGGCTGCATCCAAATGGACGTCGGTACTCGCCCCTAACGTCCCCAACTACCTCCATACATTGGAGCGCCCAATCACCGTGCCGGAACAAGGTGCAACAATCAGATTCCAACATGTTTCCGTTCCGGTTACCAAGGAAATGGTCATGGAAGAAGCTGCCCTCAGAACTGGCGCAACCCCCATTTCTGCACGCGCTCTTGCCTGCAACAGTGGTCGACCAGCAAATGACTGGTTGATCCACTTCCCAGCCGGCACACCCAAACTCGGAGAGCGATTTTTCGAGACCAGCGGCCGTCTCACAGCGTTCCGTCGCCAACCACGGATCGCACAGTGTAACTGATGCTGGGCTCACCACCCGACAAAGATCTGCTCCAGAGCAGAGAGGTGTATCAGATGCGGCTCCTTAGAGCACAAACTCGAAAGTTGCAAGCAAGAGATCCCCCGTTGCATCAATTGCCACGGGCCTCATAGAGCCAACGACCCGAATTGCATGGCACGCCCAGCCCGTGCAAATGGAAAGACAATCCCACAAACCCATGACCAACTGACTGTCATTCGCCAGCGCGGACAAAAAGACATGACAGCAATAATAAGAGAAGCAGAAGCCAAGCAGAAGGCCGCCGAGCTGACTGCCGACAACAACACCCCATCCCCTTCTCAATGCCCGTAAGGGACCACAACCTTCCGGAGGTAACCAATCGACCGACAATCACGTTCCTCTGCGCAAACCTTGGCAAAGGAGGACCCTCAAATGACATCATATTACAAGCCGCCTGGGATGCTGGCACAGATGTTCTACTCATCCAAGAACCCTGGGCCTCTAGGAACAACAACAGCTGGCTCATGAAGTCACACCCTGGGTTTGATAGATACTCACCAAACACTGGAGGAGCAGATACGCCTCGGCCCAGGTCAGCAATATACACCAGAAAAGGGAGAGATACCCATCAAAAATTCTTACGTGGTACATCCCCAGACTTTGCAGCCGTAGTGATAGACAATGTGACATTTGTCTCCATATACCGGGCTCCAGGTGTAGCCTTACCACCCCTGCTATCATGGAACCCAGCTAGACCGACAGTAATCGGCGGAGACTTCAATTCAGTGCACCCAGAGTGGCAACCCTTAGCAGGACGCTCGCACGGAGACGGCCACATTCTGACCGAGTGGATGCTCGAGCACGGCATGACCCTGGCCTCGAGCCCAGGTGTGCCGACACACGTAAGGGGCAACACCCTCGACCTAATATGGTCCAACGCTGGCGCCATTGCCAACGTGGCACCGGAGCTCGACTCCACTTCAGATCACTTAACACTCGCAGGCGACGTCCCGCGGCCAAATGCTAGCGGATCAAATGCCATCAGACTCAATAGCCCCATACGGGTAAGCGATAACACACTAGAAGACTTCACCAAAGTCGTTGGGGAATGGAGCAGAAACCTAGGAAGACAGGAGATCAGGACAGCAATGGACGTGGAAAATTTTGCCAGCAATCTCGTGGAAATCCTCAGCGACGCGATAAAAGCAACCGGGAGACGAGGCTCACCTCAGCCTGGGCAATCGGCCCCATGGTGGACAGACGAGTGCCGGGAGGCTAAAGTGATATATAGAACATTTGGGGACGAAGCTAGCAGAAAAGAATTTCTTCGAACAGTCAAGACAGCTAAACGCCAATACTGGCGCCGAAAATTCTCCGAAGCTAAGACAGATGCCGATATGTACCGTATGGCTCGATGGGCGAAACCGCGGCAGCAAGGAAATACTGCCCCTCTTAGAACCGCAAACAGTTTCGAATCTGATCCTCGACGCCGCGCCACCCTACTCCGGGACATGCTACTTGCCAGGTTCACGAGTGCAAATGACATAGAGGTCAACGCTGACCCGACAGCCGCTGAACCTGAAACCAATTATCTACCATGGATGACAGAGGTTACGGAAGAGGAAGCTTAATGGGTAGCCACATCGTGCCAAGACAAAGCCCCAGGCGCCGACAACATCACCGTCCGGCTGCTGCGTGCAGCGTGGCCAGCCATAGGACAGGCGGTTCGAGCTCTTTACGAAGGATCTCTCCGCTACAAATACTTTCCGAGCATATTCAAACTAGCCGAGGTAATCTTAATCCCGAAACCCGGCCGCGACCTCAGCACAGCAAAAGGATGGCGACCTATCGCACTTCTATCGTGCCTTGGGAAATGACTCGAGCGCCTAGTCGCCAAACGAATAGCACACACGGCACTCAGCAGCCAGAAGGTACCTCAGCAGCTAATCGGAGCACTCCCCGGCCGGTCAGCCATTGACCTGGTCGCATGCCTTGTCCACGACGTGGAACATACTCTCAGCCTACGACACAAGGCTGTACTGGTAACACTGGATGTCCAAGGTGCCTTTGACGCTACTCTACACGGACGGCTCCTCCGGCGAATGAAAGGAATGGGATGGGCAACCGAAACAATTGACTGGACGGCTTCCTTCCTACAGGGGCGGTCTGCCGCGTCCAGTACGAGGGAGGGGTCACAGATGAGGTTATCCTCGAATGCGGCCTCCCACAAGGGTCTCCCTTGTCTCCAATCCTTTTCCTCTTGTACATGTCAGAGGTGGCAGGGGGAAGCAACTGGAGGCTCGGATATGCAGATGACTTGGCTGTGCTAGGTGTAGGTGCAACAGCAGCCTTAGCAGCCGAGGCCGCCCAACGTGAAGTCGACAACATATTGGCGTGGGCAGAAAGAAATGCTGTGGCGTTTGACCCAACCAAAGCCGAAGTCCTGTACTTTCTTGGCCCCCGAGCCTGTGCTACAGACCTACCACAAATCACAATGGGAGACGTAACAATCCAAGAGTCCGAGACCATTAGATAGCTGGGAGTGTTCCTAGACAGAGGCCTTACCTTCCGTAATTATGTTGCCGAATGGACGAAGAAAAGCACCCGACTCGTGCAGCACCTACGCCGACTCACAAAATGCACGCAGGGACCCCCACCAGGACCACTGACGACCATCATCCGTACAGTAGTAATGCCAATTGCCCTTCACGCTGCCGAGGTTTGGTGGCCCGGACTCACCAGAGACACACCCAGAGGCAAAGTGCACAACTCCTGCCGGATGCAAACCAAAGCAATCGACCGAGTCCTATTATCAGGGATCCGCATGGCCCTACCAACATGGCGAACCATGCCCACAGCAGCCCTCCGAAGAGAAACTGGAATTCCACCAGCAAAAGTTCTGCTCGAGGAACGCCGCCTCTTGGCTGCAGCCCGAATTCGTCGCCTCGATGAATACCATCCTCTACGCCTTCGGGCCCTAGAATCCACGGAGGCCGCAAGACGCAGAATCGGTCTGCGAAGTTCCAACAGAGGCCGGCGACCGGCAGACCGAACTCATGCCTCCAGAATACAGAGAGCGTCAAGATTGCTCCCCGAAACAGAGGCTCCACCACCCCTTATGAGGCCCACCCCACCTCCGCCACGGCTCTGCAAAACAGACAAAACAACAGCTGCCAGAACTACGAAGGAATGGCTCAGCAGACTCCCCCAAGATTGCATTTGTGCTTACAGCGACGGATCCGGCGCGGCAGGGTCCCACTCAGCATGGGGCTTCGCTGTCTACTTCGGCGGTACGACTGCCAACCTCGAGCTGAGCAACTCCGGGTCCTTGACAGGGGCGGAAGTTTACGACGCGGAAGTGCACGGCGCAATGGCAGCTCTCGAAGCGATCATCATGAGCCTTGGCAACCGCCACATCTCGAACATCTACGTTATGTTAGACAACGCTGAAGCAGCACAAGCTTTGATAACGGGGAAGACAACGTCATCCCACTGGCGTGTCCGCAGATTCCGAAGATGGGCGGAAGGTCTGGTAACCCCAGTACGCGTGAAGTGGATACCAGGCCACGAAGGTATACCAGGAAATGAGGTTGCAGATCAACTAGCACGTGAAGCGCTAAACCAGATCGGAAACACGGTAGCCACAGGAACCCTCACGATAGCCGCAGCTGGACGTAAAGCCCGAGCAATGGTGAGAGAACTATGCAGCGACTGGTGGACCTCTGCCTGCCCGAGAAGATACGAAGATCTCGAGCTTCAAATGCGCCGCAAGAAACCACCCGAACTCGCGCTCCCTAGGGCGATCTACGCGCGCCTCATCGCAGCCCGGACCGGCCACGGAGACTTCGCGACGTACGACTGCCGATGGAATCATGACACTGCACCGTTACACTGTGAGTGTTGGAGAGAAAAGTCAGTTGGCCATCTAGTACAGTGTCGCAGGGCACTCAGTAGGTGGCGCGAAACTAGTGGACGGCGAAGAGCCCCATTGCTCCAGACTCTACTTGGGGCACATGGGTGGCAGAAATTCGCGGAATACGTCAAAGGTAGTGGCATCTACGAGGAGACAGTTCTTGGCATGGCGGGAGTAAGGGCAACCGAGGACAGCTAGAATTTGCGGAGGGGGGACGGTACCTGCAAAAATGGAGGAATAGAAATGGATAAGCTCGGGCGCGTGGTGGCCGAGGTCGAAGAACTATGAGAGGGAGCAATTTTGGTAGTATTAAGGCGTAAAGGCGCGAGACAGATTTTTCTTTTTGTTTGTTTGGTTCGCTGGGCTGCTGGGGCCAACTTGTTCAACACATGTATATACTCTAGCATGGTTCCGGTCATTCTTGAGAGACGAGGCAGAGCGGTCAACCTGATCTCACCCGGCCTCGCTCGTGTCTGACCCACCAGGGGTTTAAGGCACGTTAAACTACAAAAAAAAAAAAAGTACGTGAACTAGCCTCCAGACTATCTCCCTTGCTAACTCGATATGACTTCAGGAGTCTAGGTTATCCCTGCTACGCACTGACGCATTTACAACACTAACAATAATTAAACCAGGACCCTTCTATCGGCATGGCAAGACTCGACTGCATTTGTCCCAAAACCGGAAGCAAAACCAGATACAGATTGAGCTACATGTAGATATAGTTAAATTCACAAGCGATTATCCCGACGAAGTTATAAATAGCTGAGCATAATCTAACCACACTGTCGAGTGAATAGATATAGACCTCGTAAACTGATCTCGACTTTGGTATCTGGCATATTGAATGTACTATTCTTCTATCTGAAGGGTATTCGTTAGAGTGAGAAAGGATAGGATATCCTGAGGTAGTTTTCACATGCTGATTTCTGTAAATAGCTACCCTTTTTGCTGGCAGTTTGTCTATTATGAGGACTTGAAGTATCAATTTTCGGATGTGATACTAGCCAATTTGACCTGATTCAAATCCGTGTTCGCCGAACCTGATTATACTCTGTTTACAGAAGTTCTATTAGGTAAGAGTGGGAATACTGTTGAGTTGTCGAGGAGTAGATAGTAGTCACAAAGTTGAATGTTATCGGTTACGAAACGTAAATCTATCGAGCTGCTAGGTAGCTGCTAACATAACTCTAGATATCTCAGAAGTTTAGTATTGTACCGAAAAGACATAAGTCTGTGAAGGCAAAATCATCATTCGAACTGCAGTAGGGTGCGATTAGCTCGATCGCCAGATTAAAAATCTATATATTCATTTTTCGTCTGATATATTTTATAGTCAAATGAAACCGGATGAAAGCGTTTGTAGTGGTAGTAAATCTTAACCTACCAGATCAAGTGTCCGGTATCCTACCCCCTTACCGTTCTACCAAATCACTTCGTCAGGGCCCTAATTTTTGTGAGCTGGCTTTATAACCAACAGTGGAATTTACGTGTAATGATGAGTTTTTACTCGTTAAAGGAAGTGATCCGTGTTGATCATAGCTTTTTTGGTCAATTGAAATGTAGTGAGGTAACCATCCAAGGAGGTTCAGCTTCCTCTCTATCCATCTTATTGCCGATCCTGGAGGCGCAAGGAATTTAAGATAGCCAAGACTCCCTAACGAAATAAATATTACGTGAGTTATAATGTAGCAAATTTTACTTACATCCATAACCAAAAGCAAGACCACAAACATGTCCTAGAAGGCTGGTATGTGGGACGAGAACCGAGATGAACAAGGCTAAGACAGGTGGTGTCGTCCATGTCGGTATGGGTTGAGACCCTAGAATGAAGTATGGATTTGTCTGAAAAGTTTTGATAGCTTCCATTGCAAGTAGTGTAAATACCCATATACTATTTCAACATATCAGCCGCCTGGACGTCGGGCCATAAGGGCATCATGCCTAGCTCCAAAAATCGGAGTGTTCATATGTAGAACTCCCCTCTCCAGGAGTGTGTATAGCAGCGCTGGAATTGTTGAGAGGGCTAGAGAAATATTTGATTAGATTTTTAAAAAGCTGAACCTGCACAAAAAGGCCGGGGTTCTTTCATACGACCAAGAAAAAGGGCAAGTGTCGTCAGAGTTCCATATTCGGCTTCAAATCTCTCCAGTAATGGAGTCAGGGCAATAATATTTGAGAGCGTATGAAAGATTCCATAGTGAATTAGAGGGAAAGTATTTGTTCTGTACACTACAACAGTTAGAGTTAGTTTATCTTAAATTCAAAGGGGAAGTAGATTTTCCAAAGCTGACGAACTAGAGGATAATCCAATTTCATTTGGAACCAAGGCTCCCCATTTCGGTATATCCCAGACTGTTTGGAAACCAGCAATCCATAGTAATGAGATGACAAGTAGAATAGATCTAGTAAACAGAGGAAGTCCATATACGTAACCACGGAGCTTCAAAGCGGAAAAGCGCGGTAGCGACGGCGCCATCTAAGATCCCCGGAAAAAAATTATTGCCAGAAAATCAAAGAAGCGGGAGGTATCTTGAAACCTTAAATGATATGATTGGTAAACGAGTGATAGTGGGGGGTGGCTAGGCTTGCATCGTTTTTTCCTATCTATTTGGGAAGAAATAACTATCTTTATTAGTGTTCCCGTGCCGTTAGAGTAGAGAGCTGCAGATTCGCGCTGCACGTACCACCAATATGCCGGTATTTGGGGCGTAGATAGGTGTAGGTAAAAATCATAATTTGAAGAACCGATCTCACAGCTCCTGGGTAGAGAGTTTCTTCTCAGGTTTCTGGAAATAAATACATTTTACAACGTTAAACGCCACCAGTGGAGGATAGTATTAAGATATTCATTCTCTTGGATAATCAGATAGCAGTTTACGCACCATAGACAGGACAGTCAACTTCTTACCTGCAGAAAACATGCAGATTTTATCATGTTACCGACAAATTTAACGCCATAGTGAGATGTGTACCGCGTAACTCAAAAATTTGTGTGAATGAGGAAGCAGATGAACTGCTCGAATTGCACTGCAAGAGCTTATGGCGCTACAAATTACACCAAAGTACATTACTTTAGCCTATCTTTGGCGACTGGTGTTCCAACCTCTACAGAATCTAATAGGCCAGTGGTGGTTAATTATATCTCCAGTTCGGTATAAAGAGTTAGATCTCCTAATGCGTTGTCATTAATCGCCAAAACTCCAACTTTGTCGTCGACTTCTATACGATCTCCAAGTGGCAAGAACAGGCCATGGAGAGTTCGCGGCGTGACACCGTCGCTATCATTACGAAAATGCGATTTTCGAATGCGATTGCGGACAGGAGAATTCGCCTACCCACCGCTTTTGCTGTAGGAAAAGTGCTGCCCAAGTAAGGAAGCCTAGGAAGGGGTACATTGAATGAATAATTATATCAATCGGTTCCTGAGACCTTACTGTGTTAAAAAGGTTACGGAATTTGCCAGAAAGCCAGACTACTTTGGGGGTCTACGGAGGTACAGCCCATAAGTATTATTCCATGTCGACCAGGGGGGGCTTGGCCACCACCACGCTTTCCTTAATTAGGCAACATCGCGAGAATGCACCTCGCACACATTCCTACTGTGTTTTGTATGAGTTCTAATGATCAAAGTATTGATTCAATGATTCCCAACTCACAATACAAAATGCAAAATAATTCCTATTCTTATAATAACTAATACTTAGTAAACAATCCATTGCGTTGATGTTGTTGTCATCGGAATACATACAAAACACAGTAGGGATGGGTGCGAGGTGCATTCTCGCGATGTTGCCTAATTAAGGAAAGCGTTGTGGTGGCCAAGCCCCCCCTGATCGACATGGAATAATACTTATGGGCTGTACCTCCGTACAGTAAAACCTGTCCAGACCTATAGTGGGTCCCGGTATAAGTATTGAAAATATTCATCGAAATTGTACTGTTCATACTTGCATTACTTATCCCTGCACGCAAAATGACGTGCAAGGGTAAGTGTTGAAGAAGTAAGTCATGATAATTTAATAAATCTTAACAATAATTATACCTGAGACTCACTATTGTTTTGGACAGATTCTACGGTACTTACAAACTCATCCTCTACTGGAGGCGAGGATAGTACTCATCTAGTGGTCAGAAGTTAATTATTGGTAGGGCAGTAATCTTGTATGAGAAATACGAGTTCAGCCAATGAAACTTTTTCTTTTGGCCGGAGCTTTGGGTATCGGTTCACATTGTTGAAAGGTTTTGGTATTGTTGTGTGCCGCAAATTTTGTGAGCAGCGTTAGTTGGTGCGATCGAGTACCGCATGCCTTGGGAGCGTAATCCCCACCAGCTCCACTAGTCCTGCACCATAAATATATATACATGGCGCATTAGCTTAGGACCTGAATGAAGATAAAGAAATAAATTGAGGATGTTGATTACTCATGACTTGAGCATCTGCAGCTTTGAAGACGTATTTATTTTTGAAAAACCTCATCTTTTCTTCAGAAATTCAACGTCTTCAAGCGAAATATGAAATAAAAAAACATTTTTGGTGAATATTTAATTTCCTGGAAGACATAGGGGAATGCAAAACAGTATCGAATAGTTTAAAGTAAATTGCGAGCTCAAGACTAGTGCCAAGGGGCTACAGGGGGAACGGGAATGGAGGTTCTGAGACAAGCAGAACCAAGTAACAAAAAACATATTTAAATATTCTGTTGTGGCTAAGCGGCCATATAAAATATGATTTAAAAAAAATTAAAAAAGTAGACCCCACAGCTTACCCTTGTACTCATCTTCCTTAACGTGATCAATTAACCTGTTCATTTGATTACTTACTACTTTGTATTTTAAGACACAAATCATCGGGAATGAGTAAATCCAATAAGATTAACAGGACAAACTTCTCAAGAATCAAAGGTTACCGAGCCAGCACGTATACTACGACATGATGACGACCACGGAGTAGATCAGCCTGCCCAGTAAAGTCATCATCTTAGACTTCTTCAATTTCATCAAATCTCATCAAATACTTTCCAATCTTCAATATTGAATGTTTCCCAAACTCTTGTCGCAATTTCGATGGCGTTCTCTATCAGCTTACCCTGTTTCCCGGCCTGCATATCGACTTCTTCGGTGTATTCGCCGTTAATATGAGGCACATTGATAGTGATGAGGAGATCCGTTAATTCATTCTCTAGGCGTATCAAAGTTAAGATAATTGCTGTGAAATCAGGACTTGAAGATGTTTGCTCAGCTGGTGTCTGTGTGGCGATGAGCGTGTAGGCAGGTGTTCCCTCGCTTTAGAAGATGGAGTTAGCACGTGACTATACAATATAGTGATAGCAACCATGGAAATGATGTCACCATGATCGAGCAAATAAAATAGATGATAAGATCACTAAAGATAAAAGCATACTCACGGAAGATTCGAAAACTTTGTATCACTTGAATTCCAAACCCGAACCGTGTCGTTTTCAGACTCCGTGATGTCTTCGAGGTGTGTCGTTAGAGCTGCTCCGTCTATAGCAGTTCCACTACCTGAAGGTCCGACACGCTCAGTGATATCGAAGATGATGCTCGTAAAGCCATCCTTATCGAGAAAGACCTCTTGATTATCAGGTACCTGACGAATTGTACTGGAATGTTGTAATATTAGATCATCGAAGCCAGAATGCTTAAAGTTTCTACCTACCTAACGTCAGCGAAGCTAAGAGGAAGCTCAACCGTCATGGCCCCGCCAAATAACTTTATCTCATCGTATGCCTGCACCTGAGAATCTGAATTTTCCATCTTAACTATTACTTAGCTGAAGAGTTGTGATGTTTTTGGAGCGAAAATTTTAAAATTGAATGCTTTGGCTCGGCGGCTAGCTTATCTTTGTAAATCGCAACAGTACTATTTGTCTAATTGAGTAACTTTGACTCGCTAAATTCCCTCACGATTAAGAGATGACTCTCTCCAGTGAGAATGAAAGGCAAATGCATAATTATATTGGCAAAAATTTTTTATCCTCTGAAGGAAGTTTGGCTGCAAAGATTGGTCAAATCGGAGCTTATCTGAGCACGATCCACGGTCATCTCTGGTAAAAGGCCTTTACATGTTAGTCATGGCCAGATGTAGTTAAGCGATTACTTACAAGAAATGAGTTCTGTAGTAGATTGACTCGCTCCTTGTGATATTTAAATTTAATATAATTTATATACCCTAAAAAATTAGCACATTACAATAGTCTTGATTCATCCCTTTTTGTCGCTCCGTCATTGACTCCCAGCTAATTACGTTCAGGTATTCTGAATTATCTCCCAACGTTCTACACTAACACGTGTACAGTTATCCTGCAAATGTGGATGCATCCCCACCCTTTACTTTCGACATTGGACAATACGATAAATCAAATTTATTGTCTGGTGTAAAAGGTTGCCTGATACATGAAGCCTAGTTGTACGTTTTCATTTATTGCTTACAATAATACTAAAATTATCTGATCAACGAAAATATAATCAACTCCAGCACAACATGTTCTTTGTTCCCAGTCCCATACAAATTTGTAAGAAAGTAGAGACAAAGCCAAGACTTGTACCGGAGAATATGTACGTGTCCTTGTATACCTATACACTGCTACTGAAAGAGTCTTTCCACACCTGACAGAGCATACAAACTTGCTTAAATTGAAGAACATGCGCGGACATGAACCCGAAAACTTCTCTGGTCTGAATTTTACTTCAGGAATGGACCTTGAGACATAATGTTAGTAGATATAAGGAGCAGCAGGAAAAAGGTCGCATCGCGAGACAGTCAGCTGCGATCTGATGCCTTAAATTTCGTCGGGGTATACGAGATCATAGCTTGTAGATTCGTCAAGTGTCAGATGCACCGGTCGGGACGGGACTCCCGGCACAGAAAAAAATTACTGCGAGACTCGCTTGGAAGTACGTTTTCGTACACGTTCACGCATGTGTAGGCCTCTTTCAGTCATCGCACTGAAAAAAATCGATTTGGGTTGTGTCTATTATTAGCAATGAATTTGATATTTAAATCCTATATTACCACTAGTAACAGAAATATTGCCGAAAATTCGATCAAGCAGATCAAATTTTGATACATTGTCAAAAGAGATTTACTGGCTGAATGCTCGCTCAACGGCTTAAGCTCGAAAGGAGCCAGTCATGAAAGTAACGGGTATATATGAATGTTGTTCGATGGAGAAGATGTTTATTCCGTTATAATATAAAATACTGGCGCTATTGTGAAAGCCGCTCACATGTAATCAACCCACGCTATCAGCATTTTAGCGCCAGATCTGGGAATGATGTGGCACGACACCCGGTCCTGTGGGCGTCATCCTTGTCACACCACTTCCAAGTTCAGCTCTAAAATGCCAATTACGAGATTTGACTGGACGAGTTTCCTATCCGGCGACTTGAAATACAAATACAGTAGAGCCCCTCTTAGCTAATAGTGGGTCCCGGTATAATTACTGAAGATATTCATGGAAATTTTACCGTTTATATTTGTAATACTTACCCCTGCACTCAAAATGACCTGTAAGGGTAAGTGTTGCAAATATAAAAGTCCAAGTTACAATGAATATTCTCAACATTTATACCGGGACCCACTATTAGCTAAGAGGGGTTCTACTGTAGTGAATGGATTACAGACATGCCGAAAATTATGATTACTGGTAGTTGATCGAAAGACACCTGATGATGTCACCGGTACTGTAATTAGGGACATTTAATCTTATCGATGAGTCCGAATGCCCGGTCATGATGTACAGGGTATCAGGGGCACTTAGTTTTACTTGCATGTAGTATTGCAGACCTAAAAATTGTTACTAAATAGCACTAATTATGTCTAATTAGTAACAATATTCAGGTGTGCAATTCTACATGCAAGTAAAACTAATTGCCCCTTATACCCTGGACTCGGCATCGGTAGACATGGTAGACCCGGTAAAAAGGGCCTTTTGACTTATTACGTCGTGCCGGCGCACAGCACACAACCCTAAGGATCTCGTACCGGTTAGCTCAGCCCATCTATGCCAACCCGACGCGTCAGTCTCCCGAAAGATTCCAACCAAGTAGATGTCCCTTCTCCGCTCACGCCCTATGAGATTCCCCCGGGCCAATTCCATCTTGCGACAATCTGTCCCGGGTCACCGGTCCCGTGGTTTCTCAATTACCAAATGTCCTTCCCAACAATTAATCTAGATGTGGCTCTTCAATTGTAAAACCCTAAAACATAAAACCGATCGACTGAGGTGGTGCCGTTCCATGAGTGTGCCTTCCCAGCTGAAGGAGCGCCAGCAGTCTAGAGCACAGGGCGCTTTTGAAACACCTGATCTATGCCTGTATTTAGAGTGTCGGCGGGGCTTTTCCAAATATTGCTCTGGCACACGCACAACGTATCGCAGTCAAAATTCCTCATGATTCCCCTTCCAAGAATTTTTCCTTCTTCTCCCGAATCTTGATACCTGTCCATCCTTTTCTCTTAGAGATTCCTCCAGTCCTATTCCCAAAAGTAAACCGGATGTCATGTCTCCCTTCTCAAATTTGTGCTCCACGACTTAAATCCTCTGTCGGATGTCCATAACATAGGGAGCGTGTATGTGGGTGTTTATCTTGGTGGACGATCGGTAAGGAAAGCATGAGTGGAGTTCTGGCTAAACTTGCGCATCGAAGTTACGGTAGGGACAATTGTCCTGTGGTCAGGCTGGAGCGCCGGAGTGAGTTAAGCGAGAGGCGGCACCCACGAGTTTATGTGTTGGTTCCGTTTACTCTGTCTACGCACAGACTACATTTAAATAGAAATAGGCTGAGTAGCAGCTTTGTACATGTTAAATTTGCATCACCCAATTAAATTTCCTCATACATAAACCGTCTCTACGGACAACCCAACCTTACTGTTCTCAAACTTAGTGCCAATTAACAGTGGAAGTTCCCATCATATATCTAGTAAAACTAGTTTAGGAACCCTTAACAACTTGTATCTTATCGCCTTCACAACAAAGATAACATCACCAATAATTAGACTGGTAGACCTTTCACAATTGACTATAATGACGAGCACTATTGGCATACCAATCAAGCTTCTTAACGAAGCTCAGGTCAGTTTTAAGACCGCCACTTCTGAAAATCTTATGATGCAATTGTCCAATTCTAAATTAACTATTACTTAGGGCCATGTCGTAACTTTAGAGATCACTTCCGGTCAGGTATACCGTGGCAAGCTACTGGAAGGTAAGCCGTCCGGCGTCGAACTTATGGCTGACAGTAGAATTGAAAAACTACTAACATCATTATTTACCAGCTGAGGATAACATGAATGTTCAGCTAAAAGATATCACTGTGACTGCTCGTGACGGTAGAGTCAGTCATCTTGATCAAGTGTACATCAGAGGCTCACATGTGCGATTTTTTATTGTGCCGGATATGCTCAGGTATGTTTGCTTGAAAGAAGATTTGCACATGTTTCAATTTGCTTCAACTTTATGGATGATACTAATCTAATTTTGATAGGAACGCCCCTATGTTCAGGAGCCGTGGTGTAAAAGGCAGAGGCGTAGGGCTTGCAAGGGGACGAGCTACTGTCAGCAGAGCGAGAGCAAGTGGTCGTGGAGTTCCGAGGGTCTGAACCAAATGTTTGGCTATTTCAATTGTACAAACCATTCTTTACGATTTCTCATGAATTAAGATACCCATTACAATAATAAGTATCGAAATTTATTAAGTTGATCTTCCCAGGGTTTGCAAGACTCGACTACCGAAACAGACAACAACAAGAGATTAAAGACAACACAAGGTCAGTAATAATACACGGCCAACAGCAACATTAGATCGGTATTAGCGGTTGGAGTCGATTGTCAATGGAGAGATGCTTCTTCTATGATAAGTAGAAATACAAGACTCGAATCTGAATGACACGAAGAACCAGTTAATACTCCATTATACAAAATTCTGAGCTTGGTCCACCGTGCTTCCATCATCAACATTTAGAACCCCTTAAGTAACAGTTTAGTATTCGAGAACCATGAATGCTCTCCTAAGATAGACTAGCAACTGAGATATATGGAAGACACCACAGGACTCCCTGACGTTAAGAACCTTCTCGAACTTTTAGCCAAAACTACAATCAGTGCTTCATTGAGGTGCAAGCAGATCATGTGTTCGATTTTTTTAATTCAATTTTGCGTATATGGCCTGAGACTATGATACGAATGATTACGGAAGATTTACATAGTTTACAGAATGACACAGTTTGACGTTTTCGAACACTTATACTCGGATTTCATTTGCAGATACCACTACGAGAATAACGCCTCACAGCATGTACCCTTTTCCGTGAATATCAACTGCAGGGAAAATCGAGAAAAACCCATGGTTATCTAAGTATGCTTTCATCATCCCACGAATACGATATCACCGCGAGAGAGGTGGTGTGAGGGTCGTCGTGGATTCGAATCAGCTTTCTCCTGTCTCAAGTGGGGCATGTGTCCAAGCTACCCAGACTTTAGTTGGGAGGATGTTCCGGACGGTGTATCGCTGTACCATCCGACTTATCATATAACCAAAGCACTAGTTAATCCCTCAAGTATCTCCGGGTAGTAACAAGACTGTCAATATAATTCACTACCCTGTTGCCATCTACATATTGACTGTATGATAGCATCGAATCAAGCCTCACTTGGATCATTTGCAACTTTGGGGTTTTCGTACACTTGATAAGATCGCGCCTATGGCTGGTGTACGAGACAATTTTTCATTCATTTTGCATTAATTGTAGGTAAGTCTTTGGTCTTGACGTGCTAGCAAAAAGGGGGTTCTGACTTTCAGAATTTTATCAAAATCAACAATCCTCTTCCTCTCTGAAAATATAAAGTTCAAGATATTAAAACAACGCCAACCGATGTAATCATGTCATTGCCGGAAAATCCTATTGCCTTATTCTGAAATCAATTAATCAATCATTATCGTATTAAAACAACCTTTGCCCAGATCGCCACAATCTTGTCTCCGACCTCAAGATTTGAGGTAATCAACACAAAAATACTTTACATGTTGGGGTTGCATTTTTCAAGTTCAGCACCTTCGCTTACTAGTCTTACACGATTGAATCCGCAAAAATACCCGTTCTCTCAGCACATGAGACATTTTAAACATCATCTTATAATTCGCTTTTACCGCCTTGTTCAAAGTTTTGAAAATATGTGTCGAAGGATTAATCTTGCGTCGATGGGCGCTGTATAATCAGATTAGGATCATAATTTGACTAGTGAGTATATACAAGGGTCTAAAAAGACGGGCATCAAAGCATCGAGTAATGGTATAAGATCTTACACTTCCTTTAATTATAGAAATCAGGTCTAATCTACATGCCGTTAAATACTGAGGAAATATTCCCAAGACTTTTCAACCTTAATATTAAGATGGGTCAATTTCTAAATTTGAGAGGACTGAAACTTCTTATGGGCTTGTTAAGTCAAAATAGCTAAGTTTACGAGTCACAGATTCTACTTCGTCTTCATCTATCTTATTTTTGTTCACACAGAGACCACCTCCATCCCTTTGATCCATTTCTTCTCTCGATCGCAGTGCCTTAAATTCCTTATATTTCTTCCCAACAAGTACCAAAATTTCCTTTTGTGGACTTTCAGGATTTTCCTGCCGAATTTTTTTCGTGTTTTCCCGCACAAATTGCTGATATTCACAGGTTTTATCAGCGCCACGTGGCAGCGGCTTTGTCTGCTTTAGTCGCCCCATACATTTCCCACATCGATGTTTTTGTGGATCAACGCTTTTGCTATGTCTTTTGACCTCGAGACTACAACTCTCACATTCCCAGGTGTATTTGTAGTCAATGACATAGCTGTGCCGAGTTGTAACTTGAATTCCACGGTGACCAAATTGACTTGAGCACTTTGCAGCCCAAGACTTGAATTCTTTGCCATGTGGATTGTTCCTAATATTCGAAATCATGAAATTAGCGAGATGGCAGAACTCATGGGCTAGTACATTCAGTAGCCGATCATCGTCATCGATAACTTTTTCAGCAAGCTCAATAGTCGCATGGTGCTTGTATCCAGAATATGAGGAACTGCCTAAGGGGATGGAATTACTTGATCTGACTGCTTCGCGCCTCCAGTTTGCTCTTCCAGCCGTTGAGTTAAGCTTTTTACTCCAGACTATCTTCACCCCACCTGTCGATGCCGTTAGCCGTGAGATTTCTCCTTTGGTAATCTTCTCATCGAGTTCACGAAGAAAATTTTCGGCGATGGATTGCTTTTTTTCTGAAAAAAGTTTTTTAGCAGCTTTGAAGGTAACACTCTGCTTCGCTAGTGTCTTTTTTGGTGATTTAAGAGCTTCTTTCTTTGGCAGGCCTGAATTCCCTCCTAAAAGTTTCGAGGCCGTGGCAACTTTCTTCATTGGTGAATATTCGTCATTCCATTGGTTGATAACATCTTGTTGCCAAAATAAATCCATGCTTGGACGATGAGGTATCGTCGGAATTCGAGCAATTTTCTTTTTTGGCGACGACAACTTCGTGAGTTTCAACAGAGGGGTCCCGGGTGGTGTATCAAGTAGTATAATCACGTCATCCTTTCCAAAACTACACTGATCTCTGGAATATTTGTCAGCGTCGGTTTTCAGGAGTAAGTTTTCAGACTTACAGTTGCTGTCTTTGAAAAGCGTCAGTCTGGGAACTTTCAGTCTGATTTGATATATTGAGTCTTTTAAACTGGGTTTCCAGGCCATCAGAACCGGCCAGAGTTGCTCTGAAAATATAACCAGAAGAACTATTTTTATCTTGAGCATCCATCGCCATGGTAGATCTTTTATCTTTGACTGTGTTCGGAGCTTCCGATTCTTCATCAGCGCAATCTTGTGGAAGCATTTCCTCGAGATGAAGATCTTGCACTTGAGGATTATTTGAGGAACTCAATTCTATCACTCTTGCTCGCCTGCGATTTAGATGGGCGAGTGCCGCTTCGACTTCAGAACCTTCATTTGAAGAAAAATCAATGTCAACGAAATCGGAAGAATCCGTATTTTCAGCCCCGACATCTGGACCATCGCAAGCTTTGTGGGCCGTCTCTTTCTTCCTTCTGCTACGCTGTCGGACACTACTTGAAGAAACTTCCCTCTCGACCTTAGTTACTTGTCTCTCCCGGTCAGGAGCGTGAGAGGGTGATCGGCGCTCGGAAGCCTGGAAATTTTTCGAATTCATTTCGGGTGAAAAGTAATATGAACTTTCTTCAGACTTTTTCTCGTTTATCGTGCAAGGAAATTTAATTTTGGTTGCGTCATTGGTCAAGTGCCTCAGCAACTTTGACTGCTGTTTTTTTATCTCATACGTCTTATCCGTTGTTCTTTTCTCCGATAGTTCCATTAATCGTGCGATTTTTATGTCTTCAACCAGGTCGGCCACGTCGGGAAAGTCTTTGTCTTCATCATCGGAGATCTCTACTTTTCTTGCCATCGGCAAAATCTTCTGATATTCGTGTGTATATTAAGGATGTTTGTAATCTGCGACCACGAGAAAATTAGGTTTTGATTAAGATCAATTCTTATATACAGAATACTGTAAAAATGTACTGATAGGATTAGTGATTGAACCTTTAGATGAGATATTCGCCAACCTTTCGTGACCCTCTTGGTTAATTGTTTGTTAGAGGTTAGCGCGCGACGACTCAACGAATTTGTTGTTGCTGAAATGGTTGACCGGACAACAAAAGCAACTACTTCCTAAGCAAAATCTTTTGACCTGGGATACAAGACTCTACCTATTGTCGAATCCTCGGATATTACCTCGCCTAATTTAGCATTGGTCTATAATTTTAGAACACTTCAGAGTTTGTATTACACTCAGGGTCTGGTTGGGCTCACCTTGATGAATAATAATGCTGCGTAAACTTTTAGACTATTATTGAACAGCTTTGTCTTTCTGATTAATTTTTACTTCTTTTTTGTAATGATACAGTGTTATCCAGAAGTATGTGTGCGTCATGAGAACAATTTCAAAGTGATAATAGTACACAATTGAACACGATCACCACCCACTGAAATTCTAATATTTACATCCCATACTACTGGGTCGGATAGTGCGGTGGTACAAGTTAAACGACCGGGTAAGATGAGATGTTCTGAGGCACGAGATGTTGCCGATTGGGGCATATTATCAGAAGGCATCATGTTTGGACGAAGGGGTATTCCGTGACTGAGTAGGTTTCATAACGAGCAGAGGCGTTTTGGAACAGTAGCATAACGGCAACTAGGAGCAGTTGGCTGTAACCTCTGATAGAAGTCATGAGAAGGGGACCGGTTAAGGCTCTCATGATGATGTATATTAGGAAGGCGTTATCTTTGGGAAAGGGGAGGGAGAAGGTGAGGTTCTTCGGATCAGTATATTTTTATTTCTATCGTCGTTGATCTTGGTGGTCAACAGTTATTACTTTTAGGCCAGTAGAGCCAGTTATTATTATTATCATTTTATCTTTATACATTTTATCTGTACACTGTCCGGGCCGTTCTCCCAAGTAGAGTCTGGATAGCCTTGGCTCCTGCCCCACTTGAGACTGGAGACGGCTGGTTCGAAACCAGCAAGACCCTCACACCACATCTCTCGTGGTGATCACGTTTTCGCGACATGATGACAAGTTGCTCAATTAACCATAATTGTTTCTCGCTTTTCCTGGGGCTAAGTATTCACGAATAAGGATACATGTCGCAAGGCTTAATCCTCATAGAATTATCTGCAAATGAAATATGAGCAGGACTGTTCCAAATGTCAAAACTGAGGCATTCTACAGAAAATATGTATCTTTCGTGGTGTGGTTCTAGCTCGGTAGAATTGTACGGGAACAGGGACATGAGGCAAGGGCCGGCGCTCGAGGAAAGGGTATAACAAATAGGCTGGCGCACGGACTTTGTCATTTTTTTTTTAAATCATTCCTGCGTATACGGCCTGAGGCTATGACGCGCATGATTACGGAAGACATGTATATTTCGCAGAATAACTCAGTTTGACGTTTGGAACACTCATACTCAGATTTCATTTGCAGATACCACTACCAGAATAACGCCTTACGACATGTACTCTCTTCCGTGAATACCCACCATAGGGAAAAGCGAGAAAAACCTGTGGTTTTCTGAGCATGCTTTCATCATCCTACGAATATAGTATCACCGCGAGAGAAGTGGTGTGAGGGCCTTACTGGATTCGAACCAGCTCTCTCCTGTCTCAAGTGGGGCATGTTTCCAAGCTACCCAGACTCTACTTGGGAGAACGACCCGTACAGTGTACCACAGCACCATCGGACCCGGATTTTGTCAATGTATGATAGGGTCTCTTCACTTTTGGAGTTTAACATCTTCTAGCAATTACATGAATATGATCCTTCCCATTATCCATTAGAAGATATCATGAATCGTCGGAGTGCGCACCAATTATCTCCATCATCGATCACCATCATTAGCAGTACTAAAAATTTGGTACCTATTCACAGTCATTGGCCACAGTGATACGCACTCAGTTTCCATTGTGCCGTCAACACCGCGTGAGCGCGCTATTCCTCATCTTATCACTGAACCTGAGCCCAGAGCCATCCAATTGCTGCACCCCTCATTGCTCTTAATCATAACACGTAATCATCCGTTCCACAACTTCAGACTGCGTACACAAAGTTGATTGATTAACAAATAAAATTTGTTTCTTTAAGTCTGTTATGGGCTTGCCCTGACATAAAAGCATAAATCTACAAATAATTATTGTATGTTATACTAGTCCCAAACTAGATAGATGCAAGGGCATTATACTGCTAGGGATTCGAAGTACAGGCAGGTAGGGGTAAAGCTTTGCCAGCGATCGGCAGCGCTCTACATGGATTTACCCTGAATTGAGTTTTTTTAATAGCAGAGTATATACTCTATTGCAGGGGTAAATAGTGAAGGAAACCCCTGAATGCCAAGATCTGACAGGGATTATACAATATGCTATTGGCTGCAATATTTTGACCATACCAAATCCGACAATAGCTGAACCTTATTTGTATGGGAAATTTTGCGTGATAAAAGAAGTGTAGGAGATCCCTGTAACTCGTTGAAATGATGATATTCTATTCAAAAGTGCTAGCTTTTATCAAGTATTAAGTACATTTTTACCAATAATTAAGCATCATTAATAAGGAATCGAACCTCCTCTTGCTCTGATGACTGCCTGGCACCTTTCTGGCATGCTCTCTACAAGCGTAGCCAGTTGCTCCTGAGAAATTGACTCCCATGCCTCTAGGACTGCATTACGGAGCACTTCCTCAGATGGATTGCCAGAATCAAATTCTGGGTGGTGCTCTTCAATATGGGATTTCATCATATCCCACACTGACTCAATTGGATTCAGGTCTGGGGAATATGAAGGCCAGACTATGAAATCTACCCCCCTTGATGACAGCTCTCTTTTCGTACGTTGAGCAGAATGGGCAGGAGCACCATCCTGCATAAAGAGAAGAGGGCCGTGAGAGTCAATTGGTTGTGTTGCCGCGTGGATTAAAGGAACAATCCTCTGGCAGTAACTCTCCGCTTTTATAGTCCCCCAATCCCTACTCCAGAAGAGGGCAGGGCCCTTCTGGTTCCCATAAAAGGAGCCCCAGAACATCCAACCACGCTTTCGAGGATCTTTTCGAACCAGGCAAGTGTGATAATATGTCTCCTCGGGCTAAAAAATTAGATTAATCCAGTTGATACATGGCTGAGATCTGGACTCAACTTCCTCGAAACCCATACTCTTGTGTGACGTTCACCAGTGACCCAAGTCTCATCAGACCAAAGAATTTGGGACCACTGTTCAGGTGTCCAAGAAGAGTGTTCTTCCGCCCACTCTAATCTTTTCCTCATATGTGCAGGCGTTAGAGTAGGCTTCGCTTGAGCAATGCAACGCTTGAACCCTCTTCTCTCAAGAGCACTTTTGATTGCGATTTGGCCACAATTCCAGTGGGAAAACTTAGCAGCAAGCTCCAGGTGGCTCATCTGGCGGGCGTCACTTGAAGACGTGACAAACTCTTCAAGCTCAACTTCCTGCTGAGCGTTCAAGGCGTGGGGTCGGCCATTTCGCTTTTTGGGCGTCAGACATTGCCTTGCAAGGGCATATTGTACCCTTCTTTCGGTGATACCGAGTTGATTACCGATGGCGAGATGAGTAAAACCAAGGCCACGTAATGTGTATATCTGGACTCGCTGATCCCTAGAAAGCTGGCTCCGTGATCTTGGAGTAGTGGGAGATGCTGGGGTGCTCATTTTTCTTCGCAGTTTATCGTGAGGATATAGGTTATTCGATATATCGTGTCAACCGATTTAGTGTGGTACGAGGATGCTGTGCAACTATCGAACATAAGAGAGGTTCAAGGAAGAAGGAATGCCTCGGTTGCCTTATTGCCTTAGTCTAGCCATTTTTGTAGCGCTAAAGTCGGAATGTCAGGGATAGCCCATGTAAATTACACAGAATGTAGGGCTACACTTCTTACCCCTGTAATAGAGTATAGGCACTTCTTTACGAGTAACTGTAGCCAAAAGCCGTGCCTATAAACTAACTGAGCCCATGCTTATCCCAGTAGGGTGCTGACCTCTACGATAAAACCCACTCCCACAATGTCATATAGAATCTGCAATTCTAATTTTTAAACTACCGTCATCAAATATATTTTAAATCACCATCTATATACATTAACCCAATATTTCGCATATTTCCGAATATTGCTGATAACTTGAAATTTTATAAATATACTTCCTTATTATTTTCAGGTAATTACTGTGAAACTTCAACCTTACTCTATTCTAAAATATTCAAGAATGAACTCTCCCGAAGTTTCCACTAGACTACGATTCTATTCTTCCAAACTCTCTCAAGATTTAAGACTTCAGGTACGAAGAGAATTAATCAGGTTTCCTGTGTAAACACGAAATTTAACTTAACTTAACTTAGGTCCTAACGCTCTTTCGCGTTGGAAAAAGTAGGTCAGAGATCTCGAAAATACTTCATGTTAGCTACAGTCAGGTGAAGTATGCAATCCAATCGGACCGTACTTCTCCTAGATTATCCACTGGTAGGCCACCAAAGCTCCTGACTGAGCAAGTGGATGAACTCGAAGCATATGTTTGAAGCTCATCAAAGACTCGCTAAATGTCTTATCTTGAGCTAGCGATGAAATTTCCCTAGTGGAATGTGAGAGAAGAAGCGGTTAAAAATTCCCTTCAGCGAAGAGGCTATGGTCGCTATGATGCTCGAAACAAGCCACCTCTTTCTCCTGAAAACAAGAGATTGAGACTTGAATGGGCCTACAGAGACATCAACTTTAGTATTGATGACTGGTGTAAGGTCATCTGGAGTGATGAGACTTACATCAGTGATGGACCCGTAAACGAGGTCTATGTGACAAGAAAGGTTCGTCTTGATGTGTTCGATGTATGAAAATTTTTGCGAAAACTAATATTGAACAAAGCCTGGCGAAGACCTTGACGCTACTTGTATCGTCCCGCGTCAGAAGAAAAGCAATGCTTGGATGTTTTGGGGCTGTTTTGTTGGGCTCCAGGCGGGACCGAATATCTTTTGGGATAAGGAATGGGGGAATATGACAGCAGTGGGATATCGTCAGCGGATTTTGCTCAGCGTTGTCGAATTGATTTGGTCGAGCTCAAGAAACGGTGTTAATTTGCAGTTTATGCATGATAATGCAGCAATTCACAGAGCGGCCGTTGTGAATAATCATTTGGATGCATTCAGGGTTGAATACATGGCTTGGCCGCCCTATTCACCTGATCTCAACCCTATCGAAAATGTATGGGGTTTGATGAAAACCTTCATACAGGATCCGTATGGAGACTCGGATCAGATGAGGCAGCGGCGAAGGGCCGAGATTCTTCCTTTTGTGCAAGAGGCCTGGCGGGAGTGAACCAAACCTGAAATCTTATTGGGAATTCTTAAGGGGATGCATGCCAGATGTGAAGCTGTGATTCAGGTAGAGGGCGGACACTTAGATCACTAGTTAGAGCAGTTTTAACTGAGAATGAGCCATTTGAACTTTCATTCCAAACTTCAATCTTGAGCAAAATTGAGTGGAGAAGATCGTCGGGCAAAGTCTTTTTTGAAAAAAAGTTCCATGGGCTTCAAACCAATCATATCTCGCGCTAGAGGTAAACCCTGATAAGAAAATCGTTGATCATGAACAAATTAGACTTAGCTGCATATGATTTTCACTCAAAACTACCAAATATATATAAAGATCGTCCAAATTAATACTGAAAATCTCGGCGGGCAAAGCATTTCCCCTAACAGCTTGGGTGCAGGGGAAGGTCAGTCCTTTGAATGACAGATCTTAACCGAAAAAGTTTTAGCTGTAGACGATCAGCGGATATGACTACTAAATACGACTAAGGTTCATCAGAGAAAACCCTTGTATTTTATGCGGGCAAACCAATATCCCTTTTAGCCTGTATATGTATCTAGGTTAGGAACAGGGGCAGATACCAACAACCTGATATCAGGGAGGAAGCTTATATAGTCTTTCACTTGTCTAAGTCTTCACTCTCTAGATAAAAATATCAACAGTTTGTCGTAATCTTGATATACGCGCGCGGTTCGTATCATGTTCTTACAAAGTAAAGTACTCTAGATTCCGTTGTCCTCCCTCACGTGAGACAACATCAAAAAATTTGATGATAACTCTGTAATAGAAGGATCTAATACAAATTCGAAACAATGATCCTGTAGAGAAAAACCTACATTACTAGCTGCTAGAGGATTGACTTCAAAAAGAGCAATCCTGGCTTTTTCTGCGGTATCACGTGCAAACTAAGCCTGCTTAACCAGATGGACCTGTTCGATTCCATTGAATGTCTAATTAGCATCGATAGTTACTCCTTGAAAGCCTTTTCGTTTCAGCTGTTTCTGCTGCTCATCTTTGGAACTAATTTTCTCTTTTTCAAGTTTATATTTACAAGAGAGCCTATCGATTCCCTTCAAAGCTTTTTGGAATAATAAGGGCTGTGTACGTGACGAGCTCCCATCAACTTGAACGCTTCTAATTAGCTCCCAAAATTGACATGGGTTAGACGGCGAAGTCATGACTTCAGTTTCAGATAATCAGTGCTTTCTAATGGGAGGTGTTTGGGGCCGAATCTGAGCAGAACTTGGTTTTTTAAGAATAGATCGAGGTTGAGCCGCTCTGACTGAATTCTAGGGTTAAATTCTCACAGAAATTCGTCTACTTTTTATGTGAGCACTATCTAGACCATCATGACTAGCTTTAGCGTGTAGCTCAACGAAAGTCTGCTTCTTAAATTCACTGGCATCATCATATGTACTGAGTTCTGCAGTTTTTGCTCTGTACTTAGCTTTGAACGATGAGAAACATGTCAGTTTAAATGGTTGAAGGATATGACTTGAATGAGGTATCACGATGAATACCACGATCTTACTAGTATAGCATTTCCACATTAATTCTTGTGTAGCATGAGATTTGTGACCATCTTACAGTAGTAGTCGATACCCTTCAGTAGGTGTTGATTGTATGAATGCCTGCTCTAGCCACTTGAGCGCAATCTCATTCGATGTCCAGGCATTGGGTGAGGAGCAATAAGCCCGATCTTGGGTAGAAATGGCAGGAAGCCAGCTTGAGCTGAGATTTTGGCTCTTAAAAATGACAAGATGTTTTATTCTCTGTCCGGCAGCTGCTATTCCCTAAAACTGTCACCCACTCCTTATTTTCGGGCTGCTTGACCACAGTAATTCTTAGGGAAGAAGTACTGATGAACCTGCAATTAGATCCAATTCCAAGAGCAAAGCCATGCTCATCTGCATTCCACATATCATTTAACTTGATCGAATATCTATCAGTCACGGCTTTAAGACGGTGAAATCATTTCAAAATTCCTTCTTCAGTCACAGAATTTGCTCTCTGCGTATCTAGTTTTGCCCCAATCTATGATTTGATGTCAGAAAAGCGATTTATTAATCTGCTTATCCAATTCTTTCCAGGCAGAGCATCTGTGGAATTTCTGCATCGATTTACAGAGGTCATAGATTTAACGGCAGCGAATGAGGGGGTATGTCCAGCCTATTCTTGATGCATTATCCATTTCGCCAACAAATCCTCCTGCTCGATGCTTAAAATTCATGGAAATTCCGTGCTCAATACGTGAGAATTTCCATCATGGTATTTTTTTCTTCGAGTTGTCCTGGGCACATCTTCTGCTTATGTAGCCTCGTTAAGATTGGTTTATTTGCCAATTTTCAGGCCGCCTAATGCAAGTTGAATTCAGATCTTCGAGGAATTCATTATACCAAGTCTGGGGAGGGAGTTGTTGTGGATCGTATTTGGTGGTCTCACGTGAGGAAGGGTGGCGGAATCTAGGGTATTTGAATTAAAGGATAAAGCAAAGGTGTTTTGAGCATTTTTATTTATATTTATATTTATATTTATATTTATATTTATATTTATATTTATATTATACTATATTATATTACATTATATTATATTATATTATATTATATTATATTACATTATATTATATTATATTATATTATATTATATTATATTATATTATATTATATTATATTATATTATATTATATTATATTATATTATATTATATTATATTATATTATATTATATTATATTATATTATATTATATTGATGACTATTTATTTATTTATTTATTTATTTATTTATTTATTTATTTATTTATTTATTTATTTATTTATTTATTTATTTATTTATTTATTTATTTATTTATTTATTTATTTATTTATACTTTTTAAGGTCCTAGGCTAAAGCCCTATTTCCATCTTGGTTCCGGACCGGTGGAGCCGGCTGAGATTACGTCTAGTGCGCAGAGCTCAGCTCGTTCACACCTATATAACTAGAAAATACAAATTGTAGAACATGAAGTGTAAAGCAAAATAGACAAATGAAAATACATAGAGAGTTGAGCCAGCATTTCTCACACAGACCCCAACCCTATCGTCCTCAATTTACGATGTTCTTTTAAATACTCTCCTCGCATTCAGCAGAGGATGTGTGCGCCAAAAAGCTACCGAAGCAGCCCGTTTTACTGGCAAATTCTTTAAAATTCTCAAAACAGCGTGGTCCGAGAAGTTGAGCGGTGAAGTCGCTCATTGTTGCGCCCTTCCTAAGCTTGCGTACTTGGTTGGCGTAAATTCTGCAACGAATAAAATGAGTTGGCGAGGTCTCGTGCCCGCAAGCACAATTTAAATTCGCGTTTGTATGGTTAAACCTGCGGTGGTATGCCGCAAAGTCTCCATGTCCTGTCCTAGCAGCAATCAATTTGTGTAGTAGCCTCCGTGGCAAGTTGAGCTCTGGTGGTTTCCGACGTCGCATTTATAAGTCTAGATCCTGATATCGAGCAGGGCAGACTGACGACCACCAAACATCTATCAAACTCTGCCGCCGTTGGTGCATGAGTCGACGCAAGTATGCTAGAGTAATGTGGCCTGGTTGAGTTTGACGCGGAGGAAGACCTTGTAAAGCAGCGCGTGCTTCTGCATCTGCTTCTTCGTTTCCACTGATTTTCGAGTGTCCCGGTACCTATATAATCTCCGCTTTTGCTTTCCGAGCGACATCTTGAAAAATTCGTACTAGGCGAAGGCATGAAGATGACCTTCCTGTCTGCAAGGCACTGACCGCTGCTTGGTTATCTAATAGAACATAAATCCTTTGCCCCTCTTGCCTCGCTAATAGCGCAGCGCGAAGAGCCATTGTTGCTCCAACGATTTCCGCATCGTACACTTCGCCTCCGTGCAATATGCCGTGACTTTTTTCAAAAGTTTGACCCCCCCCGTTTGAGAACGAAGCCCCATGATGAGCGGCCATGTCCCTCGGATGACCCATCCGAATAAGCACATATATCAGAAGAAGTGATGGTCTGAATCCACTTCAAATGCGCTTCTACTCCTTCTGATTTTGATCCAAGATTGCTCGAATACGCCGGGGCTGATAACGACTCCGCGGCCTCGGATGAGGGGAGCTGCCGGTAGGCTCTCTGGATGCGAGTCATTTTTATTTCCGGTCGTTTGGAGAGCTTTCTTGATGCTTTAAACCTAAGAGTGCCCACATTTGGGCATACACTGGCTCGACCGCGGAGAGGGTGCCGATCATCCAAGGCGTTGAGCCGGGCCGCGAGGCGTAGACGGTTTCCTTCTAATAGCATGCGAGCGGGAGGTATTACCGATTCCCTGTGGAGGACTACGTTGTGTGTAGTCCTCCAGACTGGTAATACAGCTCTCAGAGCTAGATGCACTGACTTGTCGATAAGGCTGCAGAGGTGCGTAGTTGGAGGAGTGACATTTCCCCTTGCTGTCGGTCGAGTCAATCCAGGCCACCAAACCTCGGCTCCAAAGGTCGCCACTGGTACAACACAAGAGCTTACTGCAGCAACTAGAGGCGACGGAGCGGCTCCTCGTAGAACAGGGTTTAGTCGTCTCATATGGTGCGCAACTTTCAATGCTTTCCCGCACCACGTTGCTACATGATGTTTAAACGATAGTCGAGAGTCAAGCTACACTCCTAGCCACCGTATGTGCTCAGCAGGTTCAATCCTGGTGTGCCCAATCTGGATTCCCACTGGCTCTTCACGACGACGCCCAGGAAATTGAACAACTTCGGATTTTTCAATGTCGAACGCGACTGCATTATCATTTGCCCATTTTAGTAAGCTATTCACCTCATCTTGTGCTGCTGCTGATTCATTGATTGTCCGTCCAAATCCCAAGATACCGATATCATCAGCGTAACTGAAACGTGCCCTTGTGTTCCCGCTACGCATTGGCTCTGCTAAGTACAAGAGGAAAAGCAGTGGAGAGATCGATGATCCTTGAGGTACACCACAAACCAAGTTCTTTGGACTTGTTACACCCCCTGGAAAACGGACCTGTACTGACCGATCACTTAAGAATGAGGCTGTCCACCGAAGGATTTGCTCAGGCCATCCTTGCGTTTTCATTCGACTTAACAGTCGATTGTGTAGCACTGCATCGAATGCACCCTGAACGTCAAGTGTCACAAACGTCGAAGCCCAGCCCTGAGAGCGTGCTTCTTCAATGTCGTGAACAACGCAGGAGACTTGATCATTTGCAGAGCGCTTTGGTAAGGCCCCGAATTGTTGGGAACCCACTATATCTGACGTCACGGCGAGGAAAGACATCCTTCTCGCAATTACTCTCTCAAGGCCTTTGCCTAGACACGAGAGTAAAACAATAGGTCTCCAACCCTTCACAGATGTTAAATCCCGTCCCGGCTTCGGAAGAAGTACTATCTCTGCTAACTTAAAGCAGGAAGGATGATACCCAAGTCTGATACATGCGTGAAAAAGCTGAGTAATATGAGTTCCAATGCTGTCCCAACAGGCTGAGAGTAACTCAACGGATATGCCATCGGCCCCAGGGCTAGTGTTGCCACTTCCTATGGTGCATTTGCGTACTTCAATTTCAGAAAGTTCTTCTGTCCATGGAATCTTAGTCTCACCAGTAAGTATAGTAGGAGGAAGATCATCTGAAGCCTGATATCGCGCTAGAAGATTGTCCCGCAAGATTGATGCTCGTTCCTCTTGGTCCGAAACAAGTCGCCCCTCGTGCAGTAGAGGTGGAGGTATCTTTTCGTGACATGGGGATGCCCAACGCATAACCTTGAAAGTATCTGATAAGGATCTTATTGACTCAACCTGTCTCTTCCAATATTCCTTCTTTGCCGACGCTACTGTGGCTCTAAGGTATTTGGCACGTGAGATCCGTTCTGTTTCCGTGGTTGCGGCTCGGTATTCTGATTTAGCATGCTTACATTCTGAGGTCCACCAGGGGGCAGACCTTGCCGCTGCCTTGTTAGGACGCCAGCATACTGCCTCGAGAGCATCCGTTAATGCTAAACAGATTCGTTGGGCGAATATCTCAACGTCCTCTTCAGTATCTAGAATAGACAGTGGAGGAATCCATTGTGATACTAAATTTGCGTATTGAGGTAGTTTATCCTTTGGAACTTTAAGCGGGCCTCTAGAAATAGCCTCTGATTGTTTGAAGTTAGGAACGTAGCCACACACTGGAAAGTGGTCACTCGTCACGCATTCTTCTCTATCAACCCAAGCACAGGTTCCACTTATGTTTGTCCACGCCAAATCTAAGGTGTTTCCAGCCCGATGAGTTGGCTCTCCTACGATTAGACACGACAGATTGTGACGCTCTGCCCATCTCTCAATCTCTTCTCCCTGTCCATAACAATTTACTACGCCAGGTTGCCACGCCCAATAAACAGAATTGAAATCACCAGCAATCACAGACATAGGTGGCGGATTCCAATTCAAGAGTGGTTGCACCGCTGCAGGATCACGCGGCGCTTTGTAGACATTTAGGAAGGTTATGTTGTTAACCACAACCCAGCAATAGTCCCCAGTTGGAGAGGCTGTCGGAAATCTTTGAATCGCACTAATTTCAGTTGAATTTTTCCTAGTATATGTGACCGCCCTCGGTCGAACATTGGTACCACCGTATGGTACATGCCGGTCGAAGTAAGGATGTGATTTAGTTCTTTCTGACCACCAAGGCTCCTGTATAAGCAAGACATCGAGTTGTAGCTCACATCCTCGAGCGAGCGCAATGTCATGCGAAGTGCCTCCTCTTCCCACATTGATTGACATAAATTTTAGCGATTGTGAGAGAGGCTGACGACCCTGTAGGTCGCCCTTCATAATCTTTGGCAGTCATTGACCTCCAATCACTGTTGTATTTCTTCAGAAGTGTTAATAATCTCAGGGTTTGTAGAGGTAGGTTGGGGGTCAATGATCATTTCTTCTTCCTCATCGACCACTTCAGGCATCACATTTACTTCTTCGGAGCCCTGTCGAGTGGCAGCACTTGACTCCGCTCTCGCTGCTCTATCTTCCGCCGCTTTAGCTCTAGCTGCTGCTTTATACTCTCGCTCACCTGCTCGGCGATACACCAGCAATTGTTCCTTAGTGGGAGCACCTAAGCGATTGGGACGGGCCAGACATTTTTTGCTGTCTGAGCGATGAGGTCCTCCACAATTC
The DNA here is from genome assembly GCA_028751805.1 of Podosphaera xanthii. Taxonomy (NCBI): domain Eukaryota; kingdom Fungi; phylum Ascomycota; class Leotiomycetes; order Helotiales; family Erysiphaceae; genus Podosphaera; species Podosphaera xanthii. The sequence goes on from JAPWIX010000004.1 coordinate 299,092, forward strand.
CTGCATTTAGTAAGGGCCTTACATACTTCTTCGTGCATTGTAGACCCAAAGTTACCACAGACAGGTGCCCGAGAGCAAAATCTGGATGAATGATAGCCATTACAGCGTTTGCAGAAGTCTATTGGGTGTTCCTGCTTGAATTTTGAAATTAACCCTGACTGGTCGAAAACCCTAAAACCAGGACGAGGGGCTTTCGAGAAGTAAGCCATCCAAGTTTTGTGAGGTGCGTGTGGATGATTGTGACCAAACGGTTTGAGCGCGTCCGGACGAATTGAGGTAACACGCTCTATTTCGTCAGCAAGCATTGACTTTGTAATTTCTATTCGTCCCTTCAAAGTTACGATAAACTTGGGGACTGTGGGGACCAGGAGCGGAGTCCAATTAGTTGCAGGTTCGAGTTTAGCGCCAGAAAGAAACAGGCCATTTGCCGCTTTTAATAGACATTCTCGTGCATCAGAGTTACAGGGACTCAGAGCAAAGCCTGAACGTACTGGTTTGATCCTACCTATATAGGAAGGCGACACTGATAGTCGCTTGACGACCAGTTCCCGAATTGCTGCGGGAGATAGCTTCCGCCATTCGTGCTCAGGTGATATTCGGAGGAACAGTCGCTTGTCACTATCAGTTTGATTGCTCTTACTTCCGTGGCCGCTCTTGCTTGGTTGAGGACGAGCTGGGGGACAAGCTTCGGGTTTTGGATTCATATCTTTAGGTAGGGTTTGCTTCGGCACCGAAGTACGCATCTTTTTGTGACCAATCCGGGCAACAGTTGCCTAACTACTTTCTGGCATATTTGAAGGCTTTGCTGGTTACTCGAGGTTGACCTTGTGGTGTTGCGAGCCACCTGGAAGCATAGAGATCGATGGGGTAGCCACTAATATCTTCCTTTTACTTTCTTTTGAGTTATACATGTCCTTGGATCTGGTAGGTTTTGTTTGCACCGGAACCTTAGGTGGCCCAGGAGCATTTTCCGAAGCGGCGAGACGAGCAATCGCTTGCTGTAAATATGTCCTTATGATTTCAGCTTCTTCTTTTTCGATTTCATCTTTGAACATTGTGAGTGTGCTTTCGATATTGCAGAGAACACTCGCGCAAATAGAGATGCGAACATGCCAGGCTCTTTCACGGCGTTGTCGCAGCTTTATAATCTGACAAATATCCTGGGGAAGGTAGGCATTGATTTGTCGAGAATAATCTTCTGGTGTATGGGCATAAGGTTCAATAGCAATCTGAGCAGCTCGTTTGGATGGAGGGACCGGATTGAGTATTGTTCGGCCAGCTCGTGCTGAGCTTTCAACTTCATCAACGGATGTAGGGGGCGTCGCGGAAAGGGGGCTTGGGGGAGATGCTGAAGGTGACGGAGGGGGCAGAGGTGTTGGGCGCGTATCCGTTTGTAGCGCAAGAAAACTAGGATCAGAGTCCATGAAGACACTCTATTCCTTGGTGTGAAGAGGCAGTATGTGAAACGGTTATATTCAGGGGGAAGTGATGTTATTGATGACTATTATTATTATTATTATTATTATTATTATTATTATTATTATTATTATTATTATTATTATTATTATTATTATTATTATTATTATTATTATTATTATTATTATTATTATTATTATTATTATTATTATTATTATTATTATTATTATTATTATTATTATTATTATTATTATTATTATTATTATTATTATTATTATTATTATTATTATTATTATTATTATTATTATTATTATTATTATTATTATTATTATTATTATTATTATTATTATTATTATTATTATTATTATTATTATTATTATTATTATTATTATTATTATTATTATTATTATTATTATTATTATTATTATTATTATTATTATTATTATTATTATTATTATTATTATTATTATTATTATTATTATTATTATTATTATTATTATTATTATTATTATTATTATTATTATTATTATTATTATTATTATTATTATTATTATTATTATTATTATTATTATTATTATTATTATTATTATTATTATTATTATTATTATTATTATTATTATTATTATTATTATTATTATTATTATTATTATTATTATTATTATTATTATTATTATTATTATTATTATTATTATTATTATTATTATTATTATTATTATTATTATTATTATTATTATTATTAGAAAAGTGCGGTGGAAGCTGCCCAGCACCCCATACGTGTTTTCATATCAATTGAATACCTTTATTAATCTCCTCTAGTCTAATTATCTCAGTCTCATCTATCTGCTTGTCCAAACAGCATAATGGTGGGCTCTGGGGTTGGTGGTTAGAGGACTACGGACAACAACGCGTCGCAGAAGGCGACTATGGTAAACAAACCCAGAAAGAAAGGGGACCAAAGCAAAACTTCTGATGCAATCGTTAAAATCGGGGATGTCCTTGCTAAGATGAAGGGGAGTTTCAAAAACATCGGATCGAAGAATTTGTCGTTGACAGAAAAAGAGGTGAATGAAGCTATCGCAGCTCTGGACGCAAATAAAGAGGCATGGCTCAAGGCCTCCTCAACAGCTACTCCTCTGGAGAATCGGATATCAGCGTTGGAAGATGCTGTCAAAAAAAGGGTTCCGAGAGGTCAATCGTCAACCTATTACTGCCCAAGTCATGCCAAGCACTAAGCCCTCATATGCAGCAGTTCTGGCACCTTCAGTAACTCGATCAGCAGTCCGCATCAGGGTAAATGGAGCGGCAGAAATCCAACCTAGCGAACTACTTTCGGTAGCTCAGAAACACATTGCAGGCGCATTTGCGGTTCGTCAACTAAGAAGCAAGGATACAGAGGTATTTGTCCAGTCAGCATTCCAACGGGATGCTGCTTTAAATATGCCTCAACCGGAGGAATTTAAAGTTCTACGCCAAGACTACGCAGTCCAGGTTCCAGGATTTCCGCTCTCGATAAAGATCCAAGATGGCAAAAACGCGGACAATAGCGGGCTTATATAGGGAATTGTGGAAGCAACACGTTCAAGAATTCCAGGGCTCCGAATAAACCGTGTTCGTTGGCTACACGACGGAAAGGAATACGAAAAAGCTAAAAAATCAGGACATATCAGAGGTACATTAGTCATTAGTTTACCATCTGAGCCTTTGCAGAGGGAAGTTATTCGAAAAGGTATCGTATTTAACGCCATACTTTACACTGCTCAACTATGGTCACCTAAAGCTCAAGCTAAGCAATGTTTCAATTGCTCGCAATGGGGGCACACGCAGACCTCGTGCAGCAGGGCTGCAAAGTGTGGGTGCTGTGCAGGCACTCACCAAACAAAGGATTTTTCCAAGGAGCGAGTATCTTGCTGCAATTGTGGAAAGGCCCACAGATCATGGCAAAAGGCAGCGTGCCAAGTCCTTCAGGTGTACAAAAATAATGTTCAAAGAGCGAGACATGAACTCCTTGCACAAACAGCCGAGGTCCACCGTGAGGAATACATGACAGCAAATACAGGGGCACCAACAAACCCAGAAGGAGATCAAGGCTTCACAATTGTTGCCAACAAGAAGCGGAGAATAGCTACAGCATCCGGTGCAGGTGGCGAGCTACGGAGAGGACCAGGACGACCAAGAAAGTAAATTTTGGGCAAGTCGGGGGCAGCAACTCCTTCACTGAGCTTTGGGCAACCAGTCTCGTTTGTGGGCTCACCGCGACCATCTCCTAGCCAAGATATAGTGGTACCGGACGCCCCGGCGTCTCCCCGCTTGTGAAATTATTCTCTATTGTACAATATAATTGCGGCGTAAGTAACTATGGTATTCTCCGACCCTTTATGGATATGCTGAATCCAGAAAAGCACGTTTTAATCGCACTTCAAGAGCCGAGCATCAATAAGGAGACCCCGGGAACCTATTGCCCAAAAGGATACACCCTCTCTATGCAACCAGCCTTGGAAACAAAAGTAGCATTTTTAGTCAGCAAGCACCTAAATCCTGCTTGCTGGTCATATCGGTGGAGATCGGCCTTCGTAGCAGAAATTACTTTACACCTTGAAGGACTCTCGACCAGGGTGGTAAATATATACAGCCCAGTAACCAGTGGCTCTGAATTGATTGGATGGCACGAAATTTTAGATGCAATCAAAGATGACAGCCTAAGCCGCATAATTTTGGGGGATTTCAACTGTCATCATCCTCACTGGGGTGGCAACTTATCACTTAGAGATACTCGGGCTCAGCTGCTTCTCAACGCCACAAATAACCATGGACTTCACCTCGCTACGCCACCGGGAATCCCAACTTTCCAGAGACTAGGGTCTAATGGAATTCTTCAGGAGACCGTAATCGACCTCACATTTGCCACAGGTGATTTGTTAGAGCGGGCTCAATTCTGCTGCCCAAGAGAGGACTAGTGTATCAGACGCGACCACATTCCCATCGAAATTAGTTTAGGTCCCATCGCTCTTCATCAACCTGAGAGTAAGCGATTTGCGCATGTCAAAGCCGACCTGGACAAAATGAGACTAGTTCTGAGGGAGAGTGCATGGCACATGTCTCCGGAGCCTTTAGTAGCACTTCAAGATGCTATATCTAGGGCCCTAAACTTACACTGCCCAAGGGCTCGTCCGAGTCCATATGCTAAAGCTGCTTGGTCTGCTAGAGCAACGGAGCTTCTTAGGGGTTCTAGGCAGGCGCGGAGGCAAGCCAAAACCTCTGATTACGAACATGACAAGGTTCGTAAAAAGATGCCCCATCAACAGCTCCAAAACGAGATCCGAAAACTGAAGCGGTCTAGCTGGAGAAGATTTGTGGCTGATACAACAGAATCCTCTAGTAAACCGCATAACAAGGGGCTCTGGAAACTGTCAAGGTGGGGTAAAAAATGTTACACGGTGCAGCAGGGACCCCCACACTTGCCAGGACTGAGAAGGAATGACAAGGATACTATCACTGATGACAACCAAGGTAAAGTAACGATCCTAAAGGAAAAGTTCTTCCCATGTAAGGTGGAGGCCGACTTAACGGACTTGGACACAAGACAGCAACCAAAACGGCCAGTAGTGTCTATTGCAGATGTCGCCCCTTAGGAAGTTGAAAGCATTCTGTGGCAACTTCCACGAGGCAAGACTCCTGGTCCTGATGAGATACCAAACGAGATACTCCAGCTCCTCCTGCCGGAATGGAAGAACGAAATTGCGCATGCGATCAATAATCTTCTTGCGAGGGGTAAAATCCCGCATCCTTTCAAGGAATCAATAACCATAGCCCTGCGGAAAGAGAGACGACCTGACTACTCGCTTCCATCAAGCTATCAACCCATTGCTTTAGAGAATTCACTTGCCAAACTGGTTGAGAAATTAGTAGCGAATCGTCTCACAGCCGCGGCAGAAGAGTACGGAATGTTTCCATTGGTTCAGATGGGAGCGCGTAAAAACCGCTCCACATTATCTGCACTCGAGCTTTTAACTTCTACCGTCCAGACGGCATGGAAAGCCAGTCCAGGCTGCGTTGTATCAATGCTCGGATTAGATATCATAGGGGCTTTTGATAACGTTTCCAAGGAGCGCCTACTTGAGATCCTGCGAAGAGAGGGATTCCCTGCATGGATTCTTTCATACGTTGATAGTTTTGTTTCCGGAAGACGAACGAAAATTCAATTCACGGGATACACAAGTGAATGGATTGAAACTGAGGTTGGAATTCCTCAGAGATCTCGCCTATCTCCCGTATTATTCCTATTTTACATCTCCGAACTTCTCGAGTCTCTTCAACAACCTGATAATGGGTATATGGCTTTTGGTTTCGTAGACGACACTACTCTTGTGGCCTGGGGTAAATCTGCTCGTCAAAACTGCCACCTACTAAGAACAGCGCACGATCGGTGTCTTGCGTGGGGTAAAAGGTACAGAGCTAGGTTTGCGGCCGAAAAGTACCAGCTGGTTCACTTCGCGCGAAAGAGAGGAAGAACAGCAGATTTGCACGAGCAAGTAAAATTAGACAACGTACAAATAAACTCAAGGTCTGAAATGAAAGTGCTCGGAGTCCTGGTAGACAATCTACTCCGATGGGGAGCTCAGGTAGCCGATGCTAGTCGAAAAGGCGATATGGCCTTCAATGCTTTCTTGAGGATTGCCTTATTAGTTTGGGGCCTATCTATGCGACATTCAAGGCTAGTATATTCGGCAGTGGTACGTCCTACGGCTCTCTATGGGTCACAAATCTGGGGAATGCAAAACAATGGTCGTCCACTACCATCGAGTCATATAGGGAAACTGGAGAAAGTGCAGAATAGATGCCTAAGAAAACTAACTGGCGGATACAAGCGCACACCCCGCGCAGCTCTGGAGAGAGAGGCAACAATTCTACCAATTGATCTTCACATGCATCTATCCTCCCTTTGCTATGCAGCTACCACCAAGCACAAGCCAGTCACAACAGAAATCCAGAAGCATTTAAATCCTCTGTGGGATCGTATCTCTCGAACGCGCTGGAGACGGGCAAACCCTCTAAGGAGTAGAGCCGCTGTGGATTCTATGCGACACGAAGCAGGAGCATTAATAGATGAGTACCAAACGGCTCTGCGACATAGAAGTAGGCTGGATCAACAATCAGGAAAGCAGGGTTACATTAAAGCTTTACATCCAGTCACGGCGCTCAAAAGATGAGCTAACTCCACCTGGAAAAACAAATGGCTAATAAAAAGAAGTACCCACTCGACAGCATCATGGAGAACACCCTGGCGGACTCAGTCCTTCAAACTATACCATGGACTTAAAAAGCATGAGGCCACTGCCCTTATGTTACTTCGCTCTGAGGTTATAGGTATAAATGCATGGCTTGCATCCGTTGGGGTCCCAGGCATCACCCCACAATGTACGTGTAGTACCCACTCCCAGACAGTTCGGCACATCCTGTTTCATTGCCCTGATCATGAACACTTGCGAACAAAAATGCTTCTCGATGCTCGAGATACGAACTATGATCATCTACTTCTTACACCACGGGGCTGCCGCGCAGCAGTCAGCTTCCTCCTCTCAAGTGGCCGACTTCAACAATTTGCCATAGCTAACAAAATTAGTGATGAGGTACCAGACCTCGTTAATATTCCGATGTTAAATTGAGACTTCCTTTCATTTATGAAGGAGAAAATGAAATATACGGATAAAAAAATTGAACAGTGGAGATAGATGGATGCTTTAAGCGTGGAGCTAGAGCATGCACTAGTGGCGGGAAACTGGGTTTTGCTCTTGAGCTTTTTCCCTAAACAATACGGCCATCTGTCCTCATGGCGCAATGTACATAGAAGCTAGATAGGACAGTAAACTAGAATACATATATTATATTTTATTATATTTTTTTGATTTGATTTCAATTAACTGTTCAAACATGTATTCATGCATATCATGTGATATACCTGGGAAAGGTTTCTATTTGGGCATAGCTCTGGCGTAAGCGAATAATCGGGTTTTTCCACTTGTACATATAACCTCGATTACCGGAGGGAAGAAGGGAGATAGAGAATTTTTTTTATGATACAATAGAAGAGACATATCCACAACCGTGTATTCCGACACTGATCAGTTCGCGCACAGATCAGATACACAACTTGTGAAGAGAGATATAATTGTTCGATCCCTTTCTACAGGCCTTCGTCCAACTATATTTGCTAAGGAATATCAGTTCACAGTCGACCCCTTATCATAGCCCCACGACTTGGAATAGTTATTCAAGGAATTGGCCCCTTTTTCATAGGCCTTCGATTCTGCGTCCACCACGCGATCAATAACAGAAATTATTCACTGAAAAATTTACAGACTCTCGGTCTTATTTTTGTCTTAGATCATTTCAGTTTTCTTTCCCATTAAAAAGAAAAAGAAAAAGAAAAAGAAAAAGAAAAAGAAAAAGAAAAAGAAAAAGAAAAAGAAAAAGAAAAAGAAAAAGAAAAAGAAAAAGAAAAAGAAAAAGAAAAAGAAAAAGAAAAAGAAAAAGAAAAAGAAAAAGAAAAATGACAGATTCTCCCAAAGATCCTGGCAATGCTGGCAAAGGCAAAGGTATCTCTTTCGACAATGATAATACGCTTGATAAAGCGGCTGTCGATAATTTTATTGAGAACAAAATCAGTGAATATTCTAAATTCAAGTTCAAAGACGACCACCTCTGGGAAGCTTTTCAAGACGATTTTTCACACTTTACAGAACAAAATTTTAAGGTTGCATCTATTGGTATTCAAAGAGCTCTTCGCCTTCACCTTAGATCCCACGGGGTATGGGTAAGATGGGAAAGAAAAGTAACAATAGCCCGATCGCTTGCTGAAATCTTGAACGAAACGGTACCAACTAGTTGGACTAAACAAGAAGTTGAACAGTCAAATGAAACTTTCAATTCTAACAAAATATTGTTCATCGTCAAGTCTTCCCCAGAGTTTGAAAAATCGAAGCAGGAAAGTGTTCTAGAACCTCCAACGGCAATGCCCGGTACACTCGCCGTACCGTCTGCGGCATTCATACCAATTAAAAACGATATTTCTAGCAGCGATAATCAGCAACCATTCACCTCCGGCGACTCAAGCCTTATCTGCAACCGCCCCAAACTCCAATCCAGCCTGTCTATCAATAATCTCAGCAGCCTTACTGTTACAGCAGAGAACTCGCCGACCTGTCGAGAATGTATGATTATGAACTAAAATACACCGGCGATGACGACACTTTCGACTATAAACTAACAGTATTCTATGACCTTTGCCATAGAGCGGGGGTCCCGACACAATTTCTTTCTAAAGCATACCCCACAATGCTCACCGGCCCCGCCCTGCAGCATTATTTTACCCAAAAGGCTACATCACATACTACCAATTTCGATGACATGATACAAAATACACGAAGTTATTTCAAAGGACCGGAACGTCAACGGAATAGACTTTCTAGATGGGACGACCTCAATCTCAATAAAGTCATCAACGAGAATGAAGGAAAAGGGAAGTCAACGACCGACTGCTTACACCTTCTCGTCAGTGAACTTCGTCGACTACAATTAGGATTCAGCTCAGAGCTCAGAACAGATAATTATCTTCACATGAAACTTGTCAACTCGTGTCGAAAGTTCCCAGCATGTGTCTACGCTTGTATGAAACCTAGCAATACGCTGTCTGGCCTCATCGACGACTTGAAAACGTCAATAGCAACCTTCGAAGAACAAAACCCCGCTACAACTTCTCAGTATTTTACTGACCGTAGGTTCCACAGTCAGGTCTCGAACCCTACTCCTAAATCTCGCTTCAACAATAAGAACTCTCGCTACGATTCCTTTCACATGGTGGATCAAGTATCAAAAAATGTTATGTTTGCCATCGTTCGGGATGTTGGTCTCGAAATCATAGCCAAACCGAGCAAACCGAAGCAAGACAGAGAGCAAAAGAAAAATTTTCCAAACGTTTTGATTCTCACCTTGACCAGTACCTTGCAGAAATGGAAGGGGAACAAGAAGCAAATAACTCAATAGATTCCGATTTAGAGAATGCGGTCGAAGCTCTTATACTTGACCCAGAACCACAACTAGGACCTCCTCAAGGGCCTGCGACATCTTCCACATATCTCACAAATTTTGAGACCCTACCTAGTCCACAGGAAATTACTGCCAGCCTATGCGACCTATCGCTCAACCACGCATTAACTCGTGAGGATTCTACTACTATCTGTGATAGAACCAAGCAGGTTGTGATAGAATTCGATTTATTGAACTAATTAAGGAAGAAAGGAAAACACTGCTACCAATGAAGATTACTTATACTCCTTTCTAACTTACCCTTTCCTTACTATCAGATAATCCTTTAACCAGACGTCATCTCATTCTCACCCAGACGTCATCTAAGATGTCTCCCCTTTTGTCATTCGCATAATTAGAAATGATGTAACCGCCTCTAATCTCGCTTAGGTGCCCGCCTAAGCCACAATACGGTCAAGCCGTAACATCACCCCCCCACTCTACCCTTTCTTGTCCGCGGTTCCGGACCATTATTAGATTCTGCGGAACCCCACTTCGCTTCCCAATCATCTAATGCAACAGTGTCTTGTAAATTTGTAAGTGAAGTCCACTCTGGAGTCGGGTTGCCTGTCCACTTGACTAATGCTTGCCTTTCGCCATGCCAGGTCCTACATCGGACAACTTCGTCGATAAAAAACTCTTCTTCTCCATCACTGTTTGCGACAGGTGCCGGCTCTACATCTATTGCTTGAGACGGCAACTGGTTCTCATCAGCAGGTAAAAGCAAATCCACATGGAAACGATTATGAATTTTTCCTTTGACGTTTAATTCTACCACTTCTGGCGATATTACTTTTGTGACTTTGTATTTTGCGTGTTGCCAACCCAACTTTTTTGACGGTTGTCCATCTAGTTTAATATTACGCAATAAGAGCCATACTTTATCTCCTACGACATATCTTGGAGATGGGGTCCTTTTTTTGTCGGCTTGCTCTTTAGACCTTTCTTGCACAGCTGCCATAGCGGCTTGCATGAATGTAGTGACTTTGGCTAAATGTTCGACGAACGATTCCGCTCTTTCTACCCCAGTTGATACAGTATTCATAGGTTCGGAAACATTAGATTGGATCGGACACACATGATATCCATGAGTTGCAAAAAATGGACTTATACCTCCTAGAGATGCCAACCCACGATTATTAATTGCCAATTGAGCGGCTGGGAGGCAGTCTGCCCAGTCGTATTGGGTGTAAGCGACGTAGGCTCTTAAATAAGTTTGGACTTCTTGGTTGGCTCTTTCCGTGGCGCCATCTGTTTGTGGGTGATATGCTGTGCTTAATCTTTGTTCCATTCCCACTAACTTGCATAGATGCGTCCAAAATTTGCTAGTCCAATTAGTACCTCGATCACTGGTCAAAGAATTTGGGAATCCGTGAAATCTCCAATGGCAACTCAGAAACCTTTTTGCACAAGATTCGGCATCCATTTTCTCCATTGCTTCCAAAGTAATTGACTTGAGAAGCCTATCCGTTATCACCATAATATTTGATGCTCCATTTGACATGGGAAGATCTGTCATGAAGTCAATCAATAATTCCTGATGGAATCGATCAGGTATAGGTAGAGGCTTTAACAATCCTTGTCTCTGGTGTCGCCAAATGGTTGATCTTCCACAGATATAGCAATTTTTGCAGTACCTTTTAACTGCCTTGCTGATGCCCGGCCAGAAATAACCTCGCGCCACCTGCGCTAATGTTGCGTCCCTACCCGGGTGTCCTGATACAGCAGCGTCGTGGATGTTTCGTATGATCTCTGTGGTAAGTGGCTCGAATTGCGGTACCCAAATACGCCCTTGGTAATAAAGAATCCCAGTTTCATTGTCAAAAGAAGAAGCTGCAATCATTGCTTTTAGTGGTTTAGGCTCTTCTGATCCTTCAATCTTTATTCTGAGATCTTTAGGCCACCCTCGTTCATTGTCTCGCACTGCCTTCACTATTTTCGCAAAATTCTGGTCACTTGCGAGAGCTTGGTTCCAGAGTCCCTGTAAGTCTTCGTTGACAAAAACTTCTCGGCCCTCAGCTAATGGTAGATTGTTAATAAATATCTTATTCAAGTTAATTGGATTCAATAGTCTTCGTTCTCGAAATAGAAGACGAGCGTCACCCTCTTTCGGCTTATCCTGGTCCCTGCGAGAGATTGCATCCGGACGATCATTTTCTTCCCCTTTTCTGTACTGAAGGCTATACCTAAATCTTGACATAAATTCTGCCCAACGAACTTGTCTTTCGGTCAATTTTCTCGTTGTCAAGAAGTATTTCAGGTTCATATGATCACTCAGTATCGTGAAGGGGTTTGCTAGTCCCCTCAGTTCAGCGTCCCACTCCTTCATACACGCAACTACTGCCAGAAGCTCTTTGTCATGAATTTCATAATTCATTTCCGCCCCAGTCAATTTTCGAGAATAATAAGCAACTGGTTTCCAAACTTCCCCGTTTTGCTTTTGGAGCAGGAAACCTCCGATTGCATATCCAGAACTTTCTGCTTCTAGCATGGTTTCGTTATCGGGATCCCATTGAGCTAAGGCGGGCTCTGCGATGAATTTTGCTTTTAGGCTCTCAAAGGCTTCTTGTTGCTCTATACCCCATCTCAAAAGTGTGCCTTTCCCTGTTAGAGATGTCAAGGGGGCACAAATCCTTGAATAACCATCTATAAAACCGCGATAAAAATTTGCAAATCCTAAAAATCCTCGCAATCCTTTTGTGGTCGCCGGTACTTCCCAATCAGAAATTGCTCTGACCTTCTCCGGGTCCATCTTCACCGAAGGTATCTCGCCTTCAACCGAGATAATAAATCCTAAGTATTTTGTTCTTTTGACACTAAATTCACATTTGTCAATATCGAGCCCCAGGCCAGCTTTCTGAAGTTTTTCAAGTACAAGACGGACATGATGTTCATGGTCTTCCAAGTTCCCATCAGTATAGACTAAGACGTCGTCTACATAAGCTGAGCAAAACAAGTCAAAATATTCCCGAAGGGCCTCGTTTATGTATCTTTGAAAAGAGGCGGGGGCTCCATTCAGACCAAACGGCATCACCAACCACTCAAAAAGACCAAATCTTGTGCGGAAAGCGGTTTTCCATTCGTCGCCTTCTTTGACACGCAATTTGTGGAACGCGGCTCGAACATCTAGCTTTGTAAACCATCTAGCTTTGCTCAACTTCGCTAGTATCTCTTTAATTAATGGTAACGGGTACCTATCTGCTCTTGAAATCGAATTAAGAGCACGGTAGTCCACACAGAAACGCAAGCCTCCTCCTGGCATCCGCACGAAAAGTACTGGTGCTCCCGCAGGAGAGTTGCTTGCTCGGATGTAATTTTTATCTAGGAGATCTGTTAATTTTTTCCTTAGCACCAGCAGCTCGTCCCTGGACATTCCATACAAGGGGCCCCACGTTACTTCTCTGCCAGGTTCTAGGATTATTTCATGATCGCAACCAGGTCTATGTGGCGGGAGTTTATCGGTCAGTTCTTTCATAAATAATTTAGAAAATTCTTTATACTGCGATGGAAGCTTCTTAAGGTTCGATGAGTCCTTCTCTGGTGCAAGTGCTTTTTGTATATCCGCCAATGTCACAGCAAACAACTGTGTTGCTTTAGCCCCGGATCTTTTTGCTCTTCTAATAGTTGCAAGGAATACACTTGCTGATAAGCTTGCAATGTTTGAGTCCTTTGTTTCTTTTCGTACGCCTCTTTCCCATATTTTTAAAGGCTTACCATCGATTGTTGCTTTGCGAATTTCCATAAAATGATCCTTAGCATGGTATAAAACATCTTCTTGTTCCATCCAAGGCTTACCAAGTATTAATTCGTGTGACAGTCGAGGAATAATATATGCGTACAAAGTCTTCCGATATCCGTCAACGTCCAATTCCATTTTTGTCATTTCGTTGATTATTTCCCCTTGATCATTTGTTGCTCCAGTCAAATTCCGGGGAGCTATTTTGATTCTTGGGAGGTCTAATTTGCGTACTAAAGTTTTGTTAATGGCAGCTAGGCATTCACATCCATTGTCGATCAGAGTTGGTACTTGATAAATTCCGTTTATTAAGGCATCAATGACGAATGGCTTCCCATTCATTTTTTTGATCAATCTTTGGTCTTTTATTGAATCTAAATTTATTGCTACCTCACTCACTCTAGTTTTAGGCTCTTGAACACGACTTTTTCCAAGAGCTATTCTTTTAACTCAATTTCGTTTATCTCCTCATTCGAGCGATTCTCCCTATTGCTATCGATTGATGCGTTTAAAACTGCCGTACCCAGACGTTCAGGGGGTAGGAAATGGCATTTGGCAATTCGGTGTCCTAAGTTACCACATATAATACAAAGCCCCTCTGTTTTCCTCCGTTGAATCTCTTTCGGAGTTACCCACTTCGCACGTATTCTATTAATGCCAGTCATTTTGGTGTCCCCGTCAGCATCTTTCTCGTTGTTCACTGGAGGTGCTTGATGCGTGAATGATCTTTGGTTGCGCCCGAGCAATTTACCCCCTGCAATTCCCCGTGTTCCGCCGTCGAAAGTACCCGTCTCTCCATCATTGTAAGTTCTTGTTTTTAACACGCCTGCTTTCTCAATCTGTCCGCCTAACGTGTAAAGGAACTCCATTAGATCCTTAAACATGGCTGGCTGGCTACGTCCAACAAGATAATTTTGGGTAGACTGGTTAATTGCATTCTCGATCAAATGCAATTTATGCACATCTTCAACAGAAGAACTAGGGCTCCTAGCAAGCAGTTTCTGGAAACGAGGCAAGAACGAGGACAAACGCTCGTCTCTAAATTGCTTACAAGCATGAAGGAGCGTTGAAGCAGTTCTATCCGCATTTCGATCCCGAAATACTTCATCCATCGATTTAAGTAGTCCCAATGCGTCCCATGTTTTCTGATTTTTCATCATATCTTCTACTTGTCCGGTGATTAAATCCTTCGCATTTCCAGTAACTGCGCGACTAAAAAGTCTCATAAAAAAATCGGATGGTTCCAGGAATCCATCTTGCCTAACGTCACACTCATAGATGTACAAGAGTACTCCGTGTGTTGCAGGCCATTTAGATGTGTCCTCATGGGCATAGGACTCTGGCCACTTCAAAGGCTTCCTTTTTCGTACTGACTCATTATTTGTTGCTGGAGGGCTCTGAGAAAATGACTGGGTATTCTGTTGCTGTGTCTGTGCCTTTATTAATGATAGCTCTTCCTTTATGAGGTTTATCTGCTGCTCATAATTCTGTTTCATAATATTCATTTGTTCTATCAGAATATACTCCCTCCTGATTGCTGTTTCTTCCATTTCCATTCCGATGTCACTGTTATTACCAGCCATAGTCGTTAACTCGAGTTCTTCTAACTCCACAGCTGTCCGGAAAGAATCGTTGCTTTGTGAGCTACTGCTATCACTAGATGTTGACGGTGCTGCAGATGTTGGCATACACTAGCCCTTGAATTTGTTTTTTAAAAGAGACCCTGAGCCACGGAAAGAAGCTCGTGATATGCTCAATAACGGTTGAAAGTAAAATTGGAATTAGTTCAAAATGTGATAGAACCAAGCAGGTTGTGATAGAATTCGATTTATTGAACTAATTAAGGAAGAAAGGAAAACACTGCTACCAATGAAGATTACTTATACTCCTTTCTAACTTACCCTTTCCTTACTATCAGATAATCCTTTAACCAGACGTCATCTCATTCTCACCCAGACGTCATCTAAGATGTCTCCCCTTTTGTCATTCGCATAATTAGAAATGATGTAACCGCCTCTAATCTCGCTTAGGTGCCCGCCTAAGCCACAATACGGTCAAGCCGTAACACTATCTCTAACGAGACCGAAAACGATCCTTGTGCGTTCATTACATCTGGAGGATATACAAATGATAAATTCTACGGCATCGTTATTGATACTGGAGCATCAAAGCACTCAACCGCAGGATACAGCCAGTACAAAGCTTTATGCAAAATCTGTCATATCCCTATAGATAAGTCGAAAGCTGGTGCTATAAATGTTCAATTTGGTATTGGAAGTAGTACTTCTATTGGTTCCATTTTATTTAACACGCCTGTTGGCCAGATTGAATTTCACATTGTTCAAGCAAAAACCCCATTTCTTTTGTGCCTTTCAGATATGGACAAATTAGGTATCTATTATGATAACACCAAAAATTTTCTTGTTTCATCTACACACAAAGTTGCAGTTTTCAGGCGTTTTGGTCATGGTTTCCTTATCTGGGGTATTTTCTTACAGTCTCTCATTTCATGTAGTTTTCTTACTAATCCGTGCCTCCTTACTGAGACTGAATTAAAAAGACTACACCAAAGATTTGGTCATCCTTCTGCCGAGCGACTTCGAAACGTTCTTGAGCGGTCAGGTCATCATGGAGTTGACAGAAAGATGATCGACCATCTGAACAAGTTTTGTAGTCACTGTCAAAAACATAAAGGACCACCACATCGTTTTAAATTCAGTTTGCATGACGAAAACTTAATATTTAATCATTCCATATACGTGGATATAATGTATATTGATAATAAACCCGTCCTTCACATAGTTGATGAGGCCACTAGATCCCAAGCGGCAAGATGGCTCGCAAACGTATCGGCAAAGCATACTTGGGACACAATTCACGCTTGTTGGATCGATATGTACATCGGGCCGCCAGAGTACATCGTCACCGATGCAGGAGCCAACTTTACCGCCAAAGAATTCCATCAAAGTGCCGCTTCAATACTGGTATCCGTGAAAAACGTACCTACAGAAGCACACTGGTCTATAGGTGCTGTGGAAAGATATCACTCAGTTCGGAGACGAGCCTATAATATAATTACTGAGGAACTTCATGGGACCGGTCTGAACAAGGAATTCATGTTACAGATGGCAGTAAAGGCCGTCAATGACAGTGCAGGTCCCGACGGACTCGTCCCAACACTGTTGGTTTTCGGGGCATATCCTAGAATGTCATCATCAGACCCTCCTACACCTTCAATAAATCAACGAGCTGCGGCAATAAGACGTGCCATGACTGAGATTTCAAAAATAAGAGCCGAAAACCAAGTAAATGCAGCTTTAAGCCAACGTAACGGACCAAATACTTCTGATGTTCATGATTTACCAGTAAATTCAGATGTTCTCGTGTGGCGCGAGAATAATTCTGGTCATGGAGACCACTGGGATGGGCCATATAAATTGGTTGGAATAGAGAACGAAACTTGCAAAATCCATCTCCCATCGGGTCCAAAAGATTTCCGATCAACCGTTGTTAGGCCTTACAATCATCAGAGTACTGATGAAGTTGAAATTGAAAACGAAAAAAAAAAAGCAAAATCCATACCAGCTCCTCGACGTAATACTAAGAGAGATCGATAACTACCTGCACGATTCCGAGACCAAGCAAATATCACAGCGTTTTTAAATGAAGGTCTAAATTCATCTTCCCCTTTTAGTGAGTCTCGCCAGATAGAAATTAATGGGCTACTTTAAAAAGGTATATTTGAATCAGTTAAAATTGCAGACGTTCCTCCTGGCGCCAGAATCTTTAAGTCAAGGTTTGTTGACGAAATCAAGAATATGGGAACAAGTAATGCATTCGAAAAATCGCGGCTGGTAGTACAAGCCTACAAAGATAAAGATAAGCACCTTGTCTTAACCCAGTCCCCCACCATCCAAAGATAGTATCAAAGCTTTAAACAAGCGACTTGAATGGCAAATTAAAAACTCATCAAGAGGCATTAAATTTGTGCCATTACACAATGACTCACTTCGACTAGTCATCTTCACGGACCTATCTTTCGCGAATAACAAAGACTTTTCTTCGCAAATCGGATTTGTTATTGTGCTAGCCGACCACACTGACAAAGCGAATCTAACCCACTGTTCATCTATCAAATGCAAGAGAATCACGAGGAGTGTCCTAGCATCAGAACTTTACGCTATGGTGCACGGCTTTGACATCGGTGCAGCAATTAAAGCATCTTTAGATGAAATCCTTCAGATCAAAATACCCCTAATAATATGCACCGATTCAAAATCTCTGTTTGACTGTCTAGTAAAGCTCGGAACAACCCAAGAGAGAAGACTAATGGTAGACCTCATGTGTCTCCGCCAGTTGTATGAAAGAAGGGAAATTGCCCAAGTTGAATGGATTAACGGAGATACAAACCCAGCGGACGCGATGGCCAAGTCAAAATGTAACAAAGCCTTACAAAATCTCATCGACACTAATCTCATCCAAATTAAAAGTCAGGGATGGGTAGAACGGTACACTAACGACAAGGAGAAATAACTTCTTCCAACTTTTTTTTTCTCCTTTTCCATTTTTCCTTATTGTTTTTGTTTATTGCTAGTGTTCAAACATGTATTCATGCATATCATGTGATATACCTGGGAAAGGTTTCTATTTGGGCATAGCGCTGGCGTAAGCGAGTAATCGGGTTTTTCCACTTGTACATATAACCTCGATTACCGGAGGGAAGAAGGGAGATAGAGAATTTTTTTTATGATACAATAGAAGAGACATATCCACAACCGTGTATTCCGACATTAACCCGTTCAGGAAACCCAAGGGCCCATGCAGGTGTCTAACTATTATATATACACAGGAGAAAACCTCGCGGTAAAAACCCCCTAATCTGCAGTCTTATATCTATCGTGTATTCAGTTTACCTTCAAGAAGTGCCTTACACTTTATAACCAGTGTGTAATCCGTCTCACCCCTTCCCTGCTTTGTGCATCATTTCCCGCATCGTCGCCTCAACCTGACTGACAAGTCGAAACTGTTCTAGGTAGCCTTCGTCTAGTATCCACTTCGTGATTCTTGCCACATCTTCCGGGCTCTGAATCATGGCCTGATAGGACCTATCTTTTGCTTTTCGCAGGAAATCCCCTCGTCCCCTCGCCCACTGCGGACACGTCATGACCATATGCCTGACGTTCTGTGACGGATACCCACACTGGCATTTTGGGCTATCAACTCCAGGTACTTTTCTTCTCCGCCTAGAGCAGGACGCGACGGAGCGCTTAATTTCTGCATACCCTCTTCTTCTCCATTACCGCAAATATTTAGGTGCAAACGCTACCCTATTAAAAGAAGTCCAACATGTTCCATCCGGTATTGCCCTGCGCCCATCCTCCGGGGATTCCGCATCTAGACTTTAGTCTCTCTTCTCCGTAGCAATCAAAGAGGGTAAACTGAAGGGCGTCACTGGAATTGAAAAAGCCCAGAACCTCGTGACTTATCTCCTCATATCTATCCCACGATCCTTCACTGCATTGACTGATAACAATCAGCTCACAAACTATCCTGTCACAGAAGACCTTGTACGCGCAGAGCTTACCGAAGAAAAAGGACTCTCCCCTATCTCAGTGCACGAAACGAAAGGAAGCATAGATTCTCATTATCACTCTTTGGCAAGATACATAGGTCACTTCCCTATTGAGACCACTCTCCTACGAAAATTTTACCTTTTTGGGGTCGAAGTATTATTTCGACAACTAGCAAAAAGAACATCAGTCATCTAGTACAATCGTTGTTTCCAATGGCACAATGAACAAATATGCTCTCGTGCCCCTGCTGCCGACTCTGCGGCTCAGTTGAACACTCGGAGGCAAACAATCAGCTGTGCGGCCCTCATCCACACCATTGTACTCCACGTTGTTTCCACTGTCATGGACCTCACCCAGTGGACGCCCCGGATTGCCCCCTCCGACCCCGCCGCAATGGACTAAAGCTATCAAAAGAGCAGATCTCTCAGATTTGTCAAACTTCTGCAGCAGCATGTCTGAGCCTTAGTGCAACCGCTGGATGCCTACGCCGCTCTTCACCATCCGTGCCAGAAGATTACGTAATGACGGAAGATATTGTCCCTAATTTTTTCCCAATTCTTCGTCCATCCTCCCCGTCTACTACTGCAATGCAGCTGGACTTGCCTAGCTCAAATCAGTCAGTGCGGGCCTCTTCCCCTCCTATCCCGCTTTCTACGGTTATTACCGAGAATTCATATGCGCCTTTATCCGACAGAGATGAGTTATAGAAATCGTAGAAGCAAGAAACCGCTGTGCATTCTCCAAGTAAACGTCTGTAAAGGAGCCGCTTCACATGAAATTGCCCTGGAATTTGCAAACGAGCAAAAATATGATATTATCCTCATCCAAGAATATTCATCAGTCGCGATCGACAGCGCCAAATAACTAAGCGTATTTCTTCATACGAGTGTTTTGCTCCAATTGATAGCTGGGAAATCCGTCCGAGGGCCCGTACCTACGTTCGAAAGGGCACCGGCCTCCAGACCCACCAACTTCGACCCCTATCCTGCAATAGCCCTGCCGCGCAAGACATCGTCTTCCGTGAAGTTAGAGCGCCATCTGGAATAAAAATGTTAGTGGTTAATGTATACAATGCGCCTTTTGGATCCATTGCAGAAGGGGAAGCTGTAAGAGCTCTTTTAGAACTCCCTCGCTCTTTCCTACGGGGCCGCATCTTTCTAGCTGGAGATTTTAACCTAAAACATACCAGATGGCAAGCATCAGTGTTAACTAACCAGTCTGCCGCGGAAAGCCTACTTGAATGGACTGATTTTAACTACATTTCACTAATTTCCGAAGCTGATGTACCCACCCACAATAGGGGAAACGTACTTGATCTCACCTTCGCGTCTAACTCGCCACTTCTCGCTGGTGCAGAGTCGGCCGTTATACCTGAGCTTGGTGTTACGTCTGACCACCTACCGATCGGCACCAGTATCCCCTAGGACAGTCGCTTCCAAGAGCCTGTGACCCGTCTCAAACTTGATACTCTAGACGAGAAACTTTTTCACTCTCTCCTTCAAGTAGAAATAGCACGTATGCCTAGCTTACCGGTGCACCCACAGCCGGAAACCCTCGACACTTACGCCGAAAGTCCCTGCACCGCCCTACAGAACTGGTTCCAAGGATCAGCCCGTCGGGCACTCGGGAGAGGAACTGGACAACCTTGGTGGAATGACGAGTGTAGAGATGCAGCTCGAGTCCACAGGACTGCGCGAAGAAATTGGCAAGATCCAATAGCCTGTGCCGCAGCAAGAAAAGAGCTTCGGATAGCTGTTCGCAGGGCAAAGAGACAGTTTTTTCGAAACTTACTGGACCAAGCGTCTTCAGCCAAGGATGTATTCAAGATGGTCAACTGGCACCGCTCGGTCGGATCATTCCGATCACCACCCCTTAGAGACCCCACAAACCCTGCCACCGCCCCTGCGGTTTCTCTGGAAGAGAAGCGGGATGTTTTGGCTAATAATCTCCTTCAAAATACATCTGAAGCTGACGATATACCGCTCGGCGCACCTGCAATTGGGCACGCAATCCTTCCGTTCCCAGATCACACCCTCCATGAAATAAGAGAATCAATACTTAGAGCTTGCAATACAGCACCTGACGAGGATGAGGTTCCTACGACAATCCTTAAAAAGGGGTGGTCTCTAATCGTGTCTTCAGTATCGGATCTCTTTAGATTCTGCCTAGATGTGGGACATAACCCTACCTGCATCAAAAATGCTATTCTTGATATGATAAGTAAACCAAATAAATTAGACAAATCAAACCCACGTTCATTTCGCCCAATAGCCCTCCTTTCCGTCTTAGGAAAGGGCCTTGAACGCCTTGTCGCCCGGCGTCTGTCTTGGGTTGCGATCAATGCGAAGGTATTGGCGACACAACAGTTTGGAGCTACTCCTCTCCGCTCTGCGATTGACCTCACAACCTGCTTGGTCCATGATGTGGAGACTGCATTAAACAGCAAACGCACCGCCTCGGTATTAACTTTAGATGTGAAGGGTACTTTCGACGGCATTCTTCCCGGACGTTTAGTGCGCCGTCTCAGAGAACAAGGCTGGCCTGAAAACATTGTTCTTTGGTTCACTTCCTTTGTTACTAACCGGATAGTTAGGATTCGACTGGATGGTTCGTTTGGTCCCGAAACCAAGGTCCACTGTGGGCTACCCCAGGGACCCCAGTATCACCAATTCTATACATGCTTTACCTTCCCCCCCTCTTTTTTCTAGGTTTACCCAAAAATAAATTTGGCTACGCTGATGATGTTGCTCTCCTTCAAACTTCATCCTCACTTCACGAAAATGCAGCGTTACTTTCCCGGGACCTGCAAGAGGCAATCGATTAGGGTCAGAGAGAAGGCATAACTTTTGATTCTGGGAAATACGAACTACTTCACTTTACTCGCCGTAGAGTAGATGAAGATCCAAGACTCACACCCAGGGTCACAGCTGGTTCACTGACAATATCCGAAAACACAAGTCATCCACATACACGTTGGTTTGGGATTCTATTCGATAAAAAACTTTCTTTTAGGTGGCATGTTTGCTCGTTAACAGCGAAGGCCCTCAAAGTTAGCAACGCCCTCTCTTCTCTTGGGAACACAGTGCGTCGTGTCCCCGCTCACTTGCTTCGCCACGCCGCTGTTGCTTGTGTTCTGCCAATAGCTTATTATGGATCTGAGGCTTGGTGGCCAGGCAGATTCAGGCAAGGAACCCAGGGGCGCATTTCTAACCGTGTAGATTCCCTACTTCAATTATTGGATAAAGTTATTCTTAAATCAGCTCGTGCAATTTTACCCACATATTGCACCACTCCCACAGCTGCACTCCACAGCGAATCGGGGCTTCCTCCCTCCTAAATTGGGTTTAATGGACGGACTACAGCGGCTACCGTCCGCCTACGCCACCTCGACCGCCGCCATCCCTTACTCCGCCGCGCAGGTAAAATTATCTCTCTCAACCGTCCTACTTCACGCTTCGCTCGCCGCGTACTAGCCCTTCCTCAGGCCGAGCAGATTAACCTGATTGCCCTTCCTCGGACACCGCGAGAAAGCCGTGAGGAGGCCTACACAAGGGTTGGGGGCCCATGCGGTGCTTTAAAGCAAGTGGCCAAACAAGCCTTTAATTTATTTATCAGCACAATCCCTTCTGGAGATATAATGTTATATACAGATGGTTCGAAACAAGTTGATGGCTCCACGGGTGCCGGCTGTGTAGCCTATCAAGGTGGCATATAAGTTCTTCAAAAAGCATCCCTCTCGGCAAAGGGGTCGAGGTCCTTGATGCAGAAGTAAGAGCAGCTTTAGCCGGTGCAAAGCTTGCACTGGACTTCCCAACGACAAATTTGCGACAAAACTCTGGATATTCCTAGATAATCTGGAAGTTGCCACCCACCTACTCGCTCCTTTTTCTGGCACATCTCAGTCTATCATCGATGAGTTCCTCAAGACAGAGCCTGAATGGCAACGTCGATCACGGCTTCCTCATACTAGACTAGGAAATGTCAAAGTCCGTCGGGTCCTGGGACACTCGTCCATACCCGGTAATGAGGCTGCGGACAAGGAAGCAAGTAAAGCCTGCTACTTACCTCTCGAATCAGAACCACATAACTCTAATGCCGGCTTCAAACGGTGGGCCAAGTCATTCGTATTGCAGGCATCAGACAAACTTTGGAAATGTATCCTCCCCCAACTAGATACCTATAATAAATTAGGGATTTGTTCAGCGCCCATATTTCCGAAGGAATTATACCTTCCTCGACATACACTGGGACGCATATTAGCCATAAGATCTGGGCACGGAGACTTCGCCAATTATCATGAACGCTTCTCGCATTTTGATGCCCATCTGCACTGCCGATGTAGTCGCCGCAAAACACCATTACATTTATTTTTTTTGCCACATAGCCAAGAGGCGAGCCAGACGTCCACCTGGGCCCCCTTCTAAACTACTACCGTACCTACTTAGCACCTACGACGGCGGCCTTAAGCTAGACAGTTGGCTTAAACAAACTCGTTTCTACTCAGATATCTACACTCGAGATGCTCCTTTTTTAAGCTAACTCATCGCACAGTCTCTTTTCCTATAATTTCATATTCTTTGTGCGGGTATTTCTATTTCTTTTGTTGCTAGTAAAGTTTTTTTTAAAAAAAAAAAAAACAATTGAGGGGATTGCGAAGTTTGGAGTTGGCCTAGTGCGCAGAAGATGGCGCGAGAAAGCTGTTCCAACCCCTACACGGGAGTCAAACATAACCTGCTGGAAGCAGCTATGTGAACGCGCTTTCTCTTTTGTACAAAATTTTAGACTTTATTGAAGCCCAGGACTCACCTCCTGGCGTCCTTTGTCCCATCAGGGAATAGATAGAGCTCGTGCTACGCACGTGACTTGATAGACGTTAAATAAAGTCAATCAATCAATCAAAGGTGTTTTGAGCATGGGCCTATTCACGGCTTTACCGAAAAGACAAAGCGGGTATTGGGAACAAGCTCTGGTGCCCAAGTATTTCATAAATGGCAGATTGCTGTAGGGGGGTTGAATAGTAAGTAATTATGTAATTGTGTTTAATATATAGTCAGAACTGCTTAAACGGGGCATTCAAAATACGTCAGGTGGGGTAACGTAGATACCCTATTCAGCCTCGAGTATGTTGGGTGTTCGTGTGTTGAGAACATGTAGAGATATATGAAGATGACAGAGAGTAAGTATGATTGAGTATACAATCATCCCTCTCTAACTCTATAGTGGGTCCCGGTATAAGTGTTGAAAATATTCAGTGTAACTTGGACTTTTATATTTGCAACACTTACCCTTACAGGTCATTTTGCGTGCAGGGATAAGTATTGCAAATGTGAATGGTTGAATTTCAATGAATATTTTCAGCGCTTATACCGGGACCCACTATTGAGTTAGAGAGGGACTACTGTAGTATCAAGATAAGTGATGTTTTTTTTTATGTACAAGTGTGTTATTCATAGCTTAACTACTAGATGTGCGTGCCAAACTTCGCTTGATGACTCAGCAATTCCTGACACTCCCCCATGCTGAGTTATCTGCTGTCAATATTATGTAAGTAAGTATGGCTGGTTAACTTCCTTTTACTAAGAGTCCAGTTTTTAAGAATATTCAAGTTATACATTCAAGTTTAACCTAGACATGCACCTAGACCTCATTAACTCTCGGGACAGTTGGAGTAACCACAGAGCCTACGTCTACAGAACGTTTGAGGTCCTATGCAGTTCACCTCAGGATACGTGTATGCCCCGATACAAGAGTGTCCCTGGTGCTAGCCAAATAGACCACTGTCTCTTGCTCTATATCCAACTGTTTTACATAATATGGCAAGATCACAGTCGTTGTAATTATTTTATTTCTTGTGCTATTCCGACACCTACTTTGTTCATATGCTTTACTAGCAATTCCTGCGGCAGTTGTTTTGTTAGAATGTCTGCGGGATTATCTGTTCCGGCAATTCTGTCAATTTTAAGACGGTTCTTCGCAATCATATCATTCTTGGCGTAGAAATAGCGAGTTTCGATATGTTTGGCCTTGTTATGAAACCTGCCCAAGTCTCTACAGAACTCTGTTGCTGCCTGATTATCACACCACAAAGTTGGTATGCATTTTTCTTGATTTAAATCTTTCCACAGCTTTTCCATCCATGCAACTTCTTTTGCTCCTTCATTGGCGGCAATGATCTCTGCCTCCATGCTGCTTAGTGCAGTACTCTTTTGTCGTTGGGAGATCCACGAGATTGCTCCTCCATTATACAAGACAACATAGCCTTGAAAAGACTTTCTATCATCTTCAGTTCCCCATGTCGCATTGGTGAAGATGTCAAATATATTAAACTGATTCTTTTGTATGGAAAAATTGCCTTAATTTGTCATATATGTGAATCCATGGCGAGATGTTCTCTGGAGGTATATAAGAAGATATTTGGCGTGGCTAAGGAAGGGCTGTTTCGGTTTAGCCATGAATCTTGCTAATTGCCCAACAGCATAGGAGATATCGGGTCTGGTACCATTTGACAGATAAATGGTGGATCCTACAATTTGTCGATATAAGGCAGAATTATCATAATCCAAGAGTTCACTTTCCCCGTTATTCTTTAGAACAGTGCCAGAGATGAGAGGTGTCGAGACACCGTTGCAGCTCTTCATTCCTAGTCGTTCAAGTAGGTTTCTCACATACAGCTCTTGGTGTATGAAGATGCTGCGATTAGCCCGATCTCTATTAATTTGGAAGCCAACAAAGGTGTCTACGGGACCTAGATTCTTTCATTTCCATCTATTCATAATCTTACCTTTGAATTCATCTGTTAGTGATCTCCGACCACAGATAAGCATATCATTAACAAAGACGAGAACGAAGAGTCTCCCTCCTTTCTCCCCAATTGGCGGTGATATAAATAAGTTTGGGTCAGCATCTCCTTGTGTAAATCCCAAGTCGTTGAAAAATTGCTTAACTTCGAAGAACCATTCTCGCGGGGATTTTTTCAGGCCATATAACGCCTTTTTAAGTTCAAGATAGTATTCATCTTCGTTACCTTGAATCCACGGGTAGAGTAGATAAAAATAGTCTGGAATCTTCATGAAGTTAGGTTCCTTCAAAGCTGGGTTGAGGAAGGCTGTGTTAACATCAGGATGATCGAGCTCCATATCGTGAACTGCCGCGTATGAGAAAACTGCACATAAGGTTGTTTAACGTATAACAGTTGCGAATGTCTCAAAATAATCTATACCGTGCTGTTGTTTGTATCCTTTCCAGACAATCCTAGCTTTTCTTCGAGCGATCAAACCAAAAGAACTAAATTTATTCCTTAGTACCCAGCGTGATGATATTAATTTTCGCTTGTTTGGGGTTGCACAGTTCGCTTTTATAATTTTAAAGGTATTATTCTTTTCAAAGGATTTCAACTCGTCAATTATGGCAGCCTCCCATGCTGGCTTGTTTTCATTAAAAGCTTGTTCTAAGGTTAGTGA
Source organism: Podosphaera xanthii (assembly GCA_028751805.1). NCBI lineage: Eukaryota > Fungi > Ascomycota > Leotiomycetes > Helotiales > Erysiphaceae > Podosphaera > Podosphaera xanthii. Next base: position 325,359 of record JAPWIX010000004.1, read on the forward strand.
TTCAAATGGGGCTGCAGGTGTCAGAGAGCTAACAAATGTTAAGGCTGAATCTTTATTTACAAATAATCTAAAGAGAGAATCTCTATCTATGCGAAGGATAATTTACATATGTGTCGCGACAACCTTGTTAGTTTGCCGAGCTAAGTACAACCCTGCAATAGTTGGACTAAGCGAGCGCACACAATACACAGTTCACAACTGTTACATTACCCTCCTCCCCCAAATTAACATCATCTAACAACGTTCAACATTATGTAAGTATTAAATTTTCAAAGTTTCTTCGAACTTTTTATACGCCACAGTATCAGCAATATTTGTTACTGGCTCCCAAGTAGGATTAAGATAACCCGTCTATTTTACTAAAGCTTCTTGTCTAACACCCCGGCCTCTTTTTTTGATCTAGTTTGTAAAATATTATCGATATAATATTCGTCATTATTATCTTCTCCTAGTATGGCTGGCGGTTGTAAATCAGCGTTTTCCTGCGAGGGGAGCGGATCATTGCAAACTGGTCTCAAGAGTGAAATATGAAAGACATTATGAACTCCTGATGGCGTATTAAGACGATAGGCGTGAGAGCCCACTGGCTCAATTACTTTATGCTTTGCATGGATCCAGTCGAATTTTTTGGACAGACGGTCCGTTTTAATATTGCCCAGGTGTAACATAACTTTATCTCCTTTTCGAAATCGATGTGCTGGTGTTCGATGTCCATTTGCAAATCGCTCTTGTTCTTTTTCTGCAACCGCAATAGCAGCTTGTGCAAATTCTCTGGCATCTTTTAACTTTGCAGCTAAACGCTCTCCTCGAGCCACTGGATTATCAGAGGTTTTAGACTCTATTAGCTTACTAGCTAGCTCAATAGGCTCGAGATGATAACCATGACTTAAAAAGAAAGGACTAACTTTTGTTGAACTTGCAGATCTATTATTTATGGCAAGCTCTGCATGCATCAATAAGTCTTTCCAATCCTGCTGTTGGTACGTACAAAAAATCCTTGTGAAATGCTGTAATTCTTGGTTCATGCATTCTGTTGATCCGTCAGTCTGTGGGTGAAATGCGGTGCTTAGTCGTCTTTTTATCTTGAGTTGATCGCACACTCTTTTCCAGAATGCATTTACCCATTGACTTCCTCGGTCACTGGTTATATCTGAGGGTAACCCATGATGTCTATACACTGCATGTATGAATTTATTAGCTGTTGCTTCAGCAGTCATGGAACATATCGGTTCGAAAATGACGCCTTTACTTAATTGATCGGTAATAACCAAACATGCATCATATCCTTCAACTTTGGGTAGATCGGTTATAAAATCCATTGATATTGAGCGCCAGATTCGATCTGGAATGGGCAGAGGTTTTAAAAGTCCCCATCGTTTTTGTCTCCAAATTGTTGCACTTCCGCAAATGTCGCAATTTCGCGTGAAACGTTTTATATCCTGAGCTGATCCCGGCCAAAAAAACTGTCGACCCAAAATATCAACCATAGTGTCTCGGCCGGGGTGACCAACAGTCTGTGAATTGTGTATTTTCTGAATTATTTTTGTTTGTAGGGGTTCATGATCTGGTATCCAAATTTTTCCTGAGCAATTTACAGCTCCATGCTCATCAACACTGCATTGACTTAACTCTACCCCTCGTATATTAAGATTGGCTGGCCATTGTATGGCTGTAGATTGAACTGTTTTTCGTATTTCAGCATAAGTTTTATCTATATGTAACGCAGTTTCCCAAAGTTGAGCCAGTTCTTCATCTTCAAAAGGTGATATGATTCCACCAACTACTATGGGACATGCCAAAGTAACTTCATTCCAACCAGGTAAAAGTTTCATTACTCTTTGATCTAATCTGTCGTCCCCATGCTTCGGGATATCTTGTTCCCGCCGTGAGAGCGCGTCAGGAACTACTGCTTCACTTTCTGGACGATAACGTAACTGATAGTTATATCGTGACAATATCTGTGTCCATCGCATTTGTCGCTCATTGAGCTTTCGGGCATGCATAAAGTATTCTAAATTACGATGATCAGTGAGAATTATAAAAGGACCTTTTATACTTCTTAGCTCCGCATCCCATTCATCTAAACAACGTATGATAGCGAGAAGTTCCTTATCGTGGATAGGATAGTTACACTCAGCGGGCAAATTTTTCTTGGAGAAATACGCCACAGGCCTTAATACTTGATTATCGTCGTATTGTGAAAGCACACCCCCAATAGCCCAATTTGACGCGTCAGGTTCTAAGAAGGTTTGTCGATCAGGATCGAATGTTGCTAAAACAGGGTCTTTTATGAATAATTCTTTTAAGTTTTGAAAGGATTTCTCACATGCTTCATCAAATACAAAGGGAACATCTTTCTGCGTTAGACGTGTGAGCGGTAGTACTAAATTTGAATAGTCTTTTATAAATGACCGATAAAAATTTGCAAATCCTAGAAATGCACGAACCCCTTTGACTGTCTTCGGCGCTTCCCATTCTCGGATAGCTCTGATCTTTTCTGGATCCATCTGTATGCCTCGCTCTAAGTCGATAATATATCCTAAGTACTTGGTTCGTTTCACTTCAAATTCACATTTCATAATGTCAAGGGTCAGATTGCCATCTCTAAGTTTTTCCAATACTTTTTTTACCTTTTCTCGATGATCTTCTTTTGAACCTGAAGAGAAAATAAGAATATCATCAATATAGGCTGTGCAAAAATCGTCCAGATATTCTCTTAATAACCAATTTATATACCGTTGGAATGTTGCAGGTGCTCCTGTGAGTCCAAATGGTAGGACATTTCACTCATACAGACCGTATCTGGTTCGAAACGCTGTCTACCACTCTTCACCTTTTGCTATTCGTATCTGATGAAAAGCCTGACTGACGTCTAACTTTGTTAAGTACTTTGATTGGCTTAGTGCTCTCATTGTTTCTCGAATTAACGGTAATGGATATCGGTCCTTTTTAGTAATAGAGTTCAAGGCTCTGTAATCTACACAGAAACGCAATCCTCCTCCTGGTTTTTTGACGAACAGTTCAGGAGCTCCAGCTGAAGACTTGCTGACCCGAATAAAATTATTTTCTAAAAGCTTGGTTAATGTTTTTCTTAGCACTAACAATTCATCCCTTGAATTATTATACATAGCACACCACAGAGCATCTTTCTCAAATCCATTACCATCTTTTTCCAAAGGAATGTGGTGATCAATATTAGGTCGATGAGCGGGTAATTGATTTGCCTCCTTGGGCTCAAAATTTATTTCGAATTCCGGACCAAGCCATTTAGGCATGTGTTGTCTTGGATCAACGATTTTCTTAGGCGCAAGTGCCTTATCGATATCGGCCAGTGTTGCAGAATACACTTCAATAGGCTTCTCTTTCAGGCGATACTGATTTATTATAGAATTATATGTACTTGAAGCTACCATCTTCGGACGTTGGGTGATTTTAGCTAGGCATTTCTTATTTGGCACAATATGTCCAGTTGCCTTGAACTCTAGAGCTTCTGATGCTTCATTGATATGTATACTGTTGTGTACGAGAAATGCCCTTCCAATCATCATGTTTTGTACTTGATATGGGACAACATATGCCCAGATTGATCTTTTATAGCCTGCTAGATCTACTGTGAACTTAGCTGCTTGTTTAATTGTCGTTTGAACCTCTGGGAGAAACCCCTCCATTGATCTAGGATGAATATCTATAATTTTTGGATTATGTTTATTAATGAATTTATCACTGACTGTTGCGTAGGACTGGCAACTGTTATCAACAAGGGCTTCTTCACATTGCACTTCATTTATAATGACATCAATTAAAAAAGGTAATGACTCCATTTGTGGTCTAAAATATATCCAATCATCATTCAGTGCTCTAAAAGTCTCTTGTTTCCTCCAATTAACCAACCCACGAAGCTCCGCGGCACGACTTTGCTGCGGAGCTATTCTTTTCCCGAAGAACCATACATTCCATTCAAGTCACGGTCACCATCGCTCTCTTCCAAGAGGGGCAACATAGGCTCGGTTAACAAAATTGAAGGATTAGGATTTACAATATTTCCTTGCTGATTTCTCATGGGCTGGTTTGGATCGATCGGAGGTCTATAAGGGCAGCGCGGTTGATAGTGATTACTGTTACCACATTGCAGACAGCAGTTGGCATCACGTCGTGCTTTTAAAGTTTCTTTTGTTACCCATCGGGCTCTGGGACGTTTACTAGGCTCATTAGTTGTTCTACCCAGGTAATTAGCAGACGTGGGTGCCCAATCCATCGGAGTGGGCTCATTCATAGGACTGAAATTTTGAGGACGAGATTGTACCTGACCCCAATCTCTTCTTGCAAAAAGAACATTATCATTAGCCATCGTAGCTTCTGCATTTTGTAAATCGATTACTAATTCTTCGTAGGTGCCGTAGTGCTTAGTTTTTGGTAAACAATTTTTAAATCGTGAGTTCAGTGCCGATCTTAGGAACATAATCTTAACTTGGCTACTTAAAGAGGCCCCTCCAGCATTTGCCAAATCCTTTTCGAATTTTGTAAAAAAGTTGCCAATTGATTCCCTTTCTTGCTGTTTCATAGTTTTTAAGTTGTTCAGAGCCTTGGCTTCCTGGGCAGTGTCGTCGTATAGTCGAGCCAACTCTTTCAATAGACCTTCATATGTAGCTGTATTGGATGCTAGGTTCTGTTTTACCCAAGGCGTCACATTCTTAACTGCATTGCCCTTTAACTTATTAAAAATAGTGAAAAATTGTGCACTGGGGTCTGGGCCGCTCGATCCTGCTTTTCCTTGCGCTTGAATATGCCAACTTGGCCGAAGAGATCTATCCTCTCCATTAAATTCGACAAGATCAATGTTTTTATTTATCGTCAGTGGAGCACCCGCTTCATTTGTTTGATTCGAGTTTCCCACTAGATCTTCCAAAGCTTTTCCCACACATTGCAGGACCTTGTTACTCCTTTCTTGGGTGGCAGCATTTTCTTGACTTTGCCTTTGTATAGCCGTTGATATTTCTTGTAATGTGTTAAGGAATCGATTCATCACGGCGTCGGCTTGAGTTTCTCTAGACATGTTTGTGCGTTCTGAGCCTACTATTCGTCTTTCGTAAATGTTTTCTAAAACTTTCTTGTTGTGATCGTGATCGTTGTCGTAATGCAAGTTTTAACACTGAGATGTTAAATTTATTCTAAAGGAAGATAAACGAACCGTGGATTTTAACGTTGAGGAGATTATTTGTATTGTCAGAGAGCTAACAAATGTTAAGGCTGAATCTTTATTTACAAATAATCTAAAGAGAGAATCTCTATCTATGCGAAGGATAATTTACATATGTGTCGCAACAACCTTGTTAGTTTGCCGAGCTAAGTACAACCCTGCAATAGTTGGACTAAGCGAGCGCACACAATACACAGTTCACAACTGTTACAGCAGGGGCACCTAATAAAGTTGATTCATGGAGTTGCTCTATGTGTAGCGTATTTAAGGCTTTGACCATCACGGCAACGCTGCACCCAAATCCTTTAGTGCTGATCTTTTCTGTATTAAGCTCTGCGATTCTTCCTGAACGTGTGACTATTTGGGGATCAGAATCATTGGGGTTGGGAACTCCCTGGGATACTAATAATTCGCCTTGTTTCTCTGAGTTTCTACTAGTAAGATTAGTATCAGCATTTGAGTGGGCAGACTTAGTTCTGTATGTATTTTCAGGGTCTGAGTCTTTAGAGACTTGAACAAGATCGTGACCCGAGTCTAAAACTCTTTTCTCAAACGATCTATTGTAATCAGAAGTCTTGGGAGTATTCATTTGGGAATATGTAGTCTTATTTTGACGGAAGATTCCTTGGATCTGTGATATCAAAGGCTTGATATTTGTACGCTGCACGTTCATGCCAGGAAAAATATGTTCCCTGAATTCACAATCGACGGTTTGCTTTTCGGTACCTGTATCTCTGTTTAGCAAGATATAAATAGAATTGCTCTGAATGCCTATAAAAATCCAATTTGTTTCAATATTTGGAGCAAATTTTGAAGGGGCGACTCTAGTTTCTTTATGTATGAGTGGGAATGCTGCGCAGCCAAAAACTCTTAACTCCTGCAAAGAAATCTGCTTGTCTGAGAATGCCGATATGCGCGTGCTATTGGAGCCTGAGCGTGTGTTCTATGGACCATAAGGCAGTGCCGAAGTTGAAAGTCTGTTGCGGATGTACATAGCGTGCTCGATTGCGTAGCATCAGTAGTTTTTCCAGTCTATTTCTGCATGTAACATCATAGATTCTGCCAATTGAGCTAAGAACCCGATTGCTCGTTCAGCGACTCCATTTAGAGTGTTTATATGGCGGTGAGAGATTCACTTCAATTCCTAGTTATTTACACTAGTCTTTCCAAGCCTGTCCGAATTCTCCCGTTCCATTATCCGCTGTAAAATGTGTAACTTTTCCCCCAGAAGAAAGTTGTACATGATCTGTTATTTCTCTGATTGCTGGTAAGCACTCTGCCGTACTCTTATTCTTGAGAAGATATATCTATCCACATCTTGACGCATCATCGATAATAACCATAAAGTAATTGTAACCCCTTGCTGTAGTTGGCAATTTCCCGGAAATATCGGCATATACTTTGCGTGCTGGCCTAGACATTCGATCAGTGGTCTTTTTGGAGAAAGTCTCTTTCATTTTGCCAGCTAAACACGCTTCACACGCATTCTCACCCTTGGTAATAGCCCCGGGCTTACTTGGGATGTTGGGAAGTTTAGACATGGTCTTATAATTTGCATAAGCTAGTCGGAAATGCTATAACTCTGTGTCATTTGATAGTAAACGCAACATATCATCAGCTGAAGATGGTGTTGTTGTACTACCCGATTGGTGAGCTGAAAATGAAAATTGGGCGTTTGAACCACCGCATAGCTTGACTTCGTCTGCCAGTTGGAAAAGATTATCTTATAAGGGGCTTTAAATAAGATTGTTGATTTTTTATTTGCCGTAGCCATAACATTTTCAAAAGTAAGTTTGATTCCATCCTTATTGAGCGCTCTAACTGAGATTAATCTGATATCTTTGAGTGCAGGTACATACCAGACATCTTTTAGAGTTAGGCCTGCAATTTTGCATGTGCCATGCCCATCCGAATAGCAAATATTGCTGTCGGCTATTGATACGGTTCTGGGAAGCGACCAGCGTTTTAATCCAGTGAAATCTCCAAGTCTTCCACTAAAGTGTCGCGAGGCACCAGAGTCTATTTTCCAGCTTCTTTTCATCAGATCCGTTGATACCAGTGCTGTATCTATTACAATATTTGCACATTCGCGGGGATGAGTATAGTCATAACGAGTATTATTATTGTGCTCAGATACTACCTGTGAAGGGGCGAAGCACCAAAACGATAAATAAGAAAAGTATGGTGGCCAGATACTGTCTATTTTCTAATCGACTTTCGAAAGTAAGTTTAGTAGAGGGACTGCCCATATATCTATCTCTGTTCCTCCCTCCTACTACATGTTCGTCATGCCGAAGATACAACTACAAAACTATCTGTGTATTACATGTAGTAATTATGACTCTCTGTTTGAGTATGAAGGCCGGAGAGTTTCATCCAAGGCCGAACCTTGTACAATGTTTCCAACATTTCGGTTATCCCCTAAACACGCGAAAGGCGCAGCCTGTAACATTATGCCTACCCTTATTTTTTTTTTTTTAAACTTTTTGCCTTTTTCGCCTTTTTCCCGTGGAGCCGATCCGTGCACCCACATCCTCACCGACGTTGTCCCCAGTACCATATTCTGCCTCAAACTTGTCCAGAGCTTCTGTTTCTTCAAAGTTTGCACGCGGCTCGTAATTAAGTTCTTCAAAGCCCTTCCACTTTACAAGTAGTTCTCTCCCGTAACCTCTTCCTACAGGTCTATTTTCGGCCCTTACAATTCTCTCAACAATCTGCTCATTTTCTCCATCAGCATTGATGAGAGGTGGGGGCTGCATGTCTGTAGATATTTGAGATGGTAATGGGTTTTGCGGGTAATTTTTAACAGTTCAACATGGAACCTCGGGAAAATTTTTGACGGTACGTCCAGCTCGACCACATGCGGTGAGATTATCTTTATGATGCGATATTTGCTATTGACCCATGCTAGCTTCTTTGACAACTGTGGCGTTTTTATATTTTTTAAGTTTAGCCAGACAAGGTCTCCCTCTTCAAATCGTTGTTGTGGTTGTCTTTTCTTGTTCACTGAAGATTCCATTCGTTGTTGGACTGACGCCATTGCTGCTTGTGCGTATTCCTGGGCATCTCTTAATTGTTCTACGAACTCCTGGGCTCGTTTAGAAGGGCTCGACATCTTAGGTACTGGTGAGGGAATTTGGTGAATAGGTTCCGCATGGTACCCATGCGTGAGGAAAAATGGGCTAAGGCCAATTACCGTATCTCTATTGTTAATTGCCAACATTGCCGATGGAAGCATCGAAGGCCATTCGTACTGTGCATACGAGATAAACGCCCTTAAATACGCTAAGATTTCCTGATTCATTCTTTCCGTACTCCCATCTGTTTCTGGATGAAACGCTGTCAAGAGACGTTGCTCTATTTTGAGTAGCTTGCACAGATGGGTCCAAAAATCGCCCACCCAATTTGAGCCACGGTCAGAAGTTAGGAAAGAGGGGAATCCATGAAAACGGTAGTGACATTGGACGAACCTTTCCGCGCAATCCTCCGCCGACATTGTATTCATTACCTCTAATGTACAACTCTTTAGCAACCGGTCTGTTATAACCATGAGAAAACGAGGCTGAGATTTGTTTTTTGCTGGAAGGTCAGTCATAAAATCAATAGATAGCTCCGAGTGGAAACGATCTGGGACCGGTAGAGGTAACAACAAGCCTTTCTTTTTTTCTCTCCAAACGTGAGACCAACCACAAACATCACAATTCTGACAGAATGTTCGAGCCATTGACGAGGCTCCCGGCCAGAAGAAATTTCTTGATAAGATCGCATAGGTACTATCGCGGCCTGGATGTCCAGTAATGTACGAATCATGGGTTTTCTGTTTTAGGGCGGTTTGTAAAGGTTCCCAGTTTGGGACCCAGACACGACATCGAAAGCGTAATACTCCACGTTTGTCAAAATCGCATTCTGAAATTGATATTTTGAGATTTAACGTCGAGGGGAATGATCGATCTCCGTTTCGAAGACTTTTATACATTAGCGTCAATCCCTTATCCTCTATACATCCTCGATCCCAAAGTAATTGCAGTTCAGCTTCCTGGAATATTTGACCTCCCGTTGGTAATCCATGCGACAAATTTCTGCCCAGCGAATCCATTGAAGCGACTGAGGCGGATAGGATATTAGCTTTAACGTTTCCTGCCTCATTTTTCCTCTCCATCCAAGAGTCCTTGATCACTTGTATTTCTCGGCTCTTCAGGCGCTCGTCATCAGCGTCAACTGGCATATCTTGCTCCCTGCAAGAGAGCGCGTCGAGTCTTTGGCAGCATTTCCCTACTCTAAATCTTAACTCAAAATTAAACTGCGAAAGAGTGTAGCTCCATTGGACTTGTCGTTCAGAAAATTTTCTGGTGGACATGAAGTATTGCAGATTCTTATGATCTGATAATATGACGAACTGATCTTTTAAGCCCATCAACTCACCTCTCCACTCTTTGACTGCTTAGACTATAGATAACAATTCCTTATCATAAATCTCGTAGTTACTTTCTGCTGGTGATAATTTCCTCGAAAAGTACGCTATGGGTCGAAGAGTATTAGTTTGATCGTATTGCGACAGACAGGCACCCATGACGTAACCAGAGCAGTCAGCTTCTACTACAGTTAGTCTCTCTGGATCGTACAAAGCTAGCACAGGAGCTGTGATGAAAAGTTCTTTGAGGGTTTCGAAAGATTCTTTGTGCTCCTCGAGCCATAGAAAAGCGCGATCTTTCTTTGTCAAGTCCAACAGTGGATATACAATCTTGCTGAAATTGGGAATGAAATCTCAGTAGAAATTTGCAAATCCTAAGAAACTTCGAACCCCTTTAACAGTTGTCAGAACCTCCCAGGATTTTATAGCTTGCACCTTTTCTGGGTCAACCTTGATCCCTTCACCCAAGCTGATGATAAAACCCAAGTATTTTGTCTTTTTCACTGCGAATTCACATTTTCTGGGGTGGAGCGTCAAACCAGCTTTACTAAGGCGCTCGAAAACTGTTTTCACCTTTTCCCAATGGTCTTTGAGATTGCCAGTTGTGTATATAAGGATATCGTCTAAATATGCTGTACAAAAACTGTCAAGGAGATCGCCCAAGGTTTCGTTGATGTATCTCTGGAAGGCTGCTGGGGCTCCTTGAAGACCAAATGGTGTCACAAGCCATTCAATAGAGCCAAACCTTGTTCGAAACGCGGTTTTATCTTCATCCCCTTCTCTGATCCTAAGTTTGTGGAAGGCGGCTTGTACATCAACCTTTGTGATCCATGTGGACTTCGATACTGACCTAAGAGTCTCTTTTATTAATGGCAACGGGTATCGGTCCTTCTCAGAAATAGCATTAAGAGCTCGGTAGTCAACACAAAATCTCAGTCCTCCGCCTGGTTTCTTGACAAACAACACAGGGGCACCTCCTGGCGAGCTACTAGCTCTAATCCAGCCTTTATCTAAGTGGTCGGTTAGTGTTTTCCTTAGTACCAGGAGCTCGTCTCTTGACATTCCGTAGAGTGGACCCCATGGTATCGATTTTTCCCTTCCTTTATCATCCTTTTGAAGAGTGATTTTCATATCCGAGTCTCGATGCGGAGGGAGTGTGCTATTATTGTCTTCTATGAAAAGATGGGACCAATTTTTCAACTCGAGGGGAAGTCTTTCTTCAATTTCAGCAGCCGACTGATTCTTTCCTACCTCAAGGGCTTTGCTAATATCATTCATCGTAATGGCAAATAGGTGAGTGTCAAATCGTTTCTTCGCTGATTCCATGAGTGATAGAAATTCGGTTCCGGAGACTCTTGTGATTGATGTTATTTGTTTTATCTTCTTCCTTAAATCAGCCGAGGGATGAGATTCATACCAACCTTTTTCTTTCACGATCAGACCATTTCTTGTTGATCCGAATCGGATAGCACTTTGTTTCGAGAGGTAAACCACGTCATTATGCTCCATCCATGGTTTACCCAAAATTACATCATATGCTAAATTCTTGATCACGTATCCAAAAATTTTCTCTCGTCGTCCGTCGATATCAAAATTTGCATATGTTATATACTTAATAACACTTTCGTTGTTTCCATTTTCTGCCAACTGTAGTTTTCGATCCGGGATTCTAATGCGCGGGAGGTTGTTCTTTTTCACGAGGTTTTCAGAAAATGCAGCAAAGCAAAGACAGCCAGTATCGACTAAAGACTCCACATAAAAGACAGAATTTATTTGGCAATCTATCAAAAATGGGTTACTATTTATCTTGCTAAGAACTTTTCCGAAATCATTCCTTGAACCTTTCTTTCTCCCCTGAACGCGACGTTGTTCAGGGTTTATTCTTCCCCCGACAGGTCTTCCTCCGATAAATCCTCTGTATCTTCAATAATGTTAGAATTATTGATGTTTGAGGTCATTTCCACCAGAATCTTCTTCAACCCTATAGCTTCCGAACTTTTCACATGAGAAACATCTGATAACTTCCTGGCCGGGCCGTATGTGGGACAAAGTCGAGTTTTGTGTCCTTTTTTCTCAAAGCGTATGCATCTACCTTCGCTGGATAGTTTTTTGAACCCCTGCCCTGATCTCCATCTTGCACTGGGCTTATCTTGACCTTGCTGCATACCGCTAAGTGCATTTATCCCCGTTAGCAGGACCTGAAGAGAGCTTACGCCCCCAATTTTGGTGTCCCCATCAGAATCTAGCATACGCTCTTGATTACAGCGAGAGCTCTCAGGTGAAGGAAAATGTTTCGATCCGTTCTGAGGTATGTAAAAGGTTCGCTTACCCGAGCAGCCGTTCGGACGATATGCCGGCGTGTTTTCTAGGCGACCAGCGATAATTTTGACCTTAGAAACCCACTTGTGGTAATCGTTTTCTGGAAGAGATTTGGTCAACAGGAGTTGACGCAGCGTAGAATTTATCCCGGTATCGAGTTGGGAGATTTTTGTCCCATCATCCAAGTGTGTCTTTCCACTCTGAGATAGTTTCAGCTCAAAGTCCTGCAAATAGTCCGAAAAATACTGGTTGGCTCCCATTCGCATACGATGAAGCAAGTTAGATGCGGTTTGGCGAGCCTGTTTGTCTTCATAATGTTCTCTAACATGATTCAAAAACTCTTGCCAGCTATAGTCTCCCTTGGGACCTCCAGTTTCAAACCAGTGAAGAACTCGAGGCTGTCTTTCAGATGGTATTGAACGAAATATGCCGAGACAGATAGCTCTATCCGATCCCAGCATACACTTATCTTCCTCGATCTTTATCTGTAACTGCCGAGCGTGAGCGTTGAAAGATGATACTGACCCATCCCAAACGGGCCAACTGGAAGCTTTTTTTGGGCTGTGCCGATAATTGAAGGAAGCTTGGGGCGTTGCTGAGGCAAAGTTTTCTGTAGCAGGTGGGACAGAATAAGTGTTTTGGGGAAGATTTTGGTTATTTGGTTGGCTGACTTGGAATTGTGCGAGTATATCCCTGGTGATTTGGTCCCGGATTGATTGGTATAGAGCCGGTGGAATACTGTTAATGTTCATTTCTCCAGCTTGGTGGGAATGTGGTTGTTGACTCTGTTGCTCTGAGGCTACTGGGGGCCCATTCTGTTGCTCATGAGTCATTGGAAAATCCTCATTACCGTCAATATTTGTTTGATTTGACATAATGGAACTTTCTATTGAGTAGAACGTATCTTCTTCTGTGGTTGAATCGTGCTCTGAGTCCGGAACTCGAATTCTCATAGAATACCTTGAGTATTCCTTTTTTTTTCTCGTATGAGACCGGCTCAGTAATGACAAATCTTCCTAAATTTAGAATAAAAATAAATTAAAATGAAGAGAATTTGAAAGTGGATTAGAAAATATGTGAAGGGGCGAAGCACCAAAACGATAAATAAGAAAAGTATGGTGGCCAGATACTGTCTATTTTCTAATCGACTTTCGAAAGTAAGTTTAGTAGAGGGACTGCCCATATATCTATCTCTGTTCCTCCCTCCTACTACATGTTCGTCATGCCGAAGATACAACTACAAAACTATCTGTGTATTACATGTAGTAATTATGACTCTCTGTTTGAGTATGAAGTCCGGAGAGTTTCATCCAAGGCCGAACCTAGTACAATGTTTCCAACGTTTCGGTTATCCCCTAAACATGCGAAAGGCGCAGCCTGTAACACTACCTGCCCATATTCTAAACCATTTTGTTTTGAATCGAAGTATTGCTGACGAGACCTTTTAAAGGCTAGACAATTCCTCTGCCAATGGCCTGGCTCCTGACAGAATCCACAAGTCTCGTTTTGCTGGTTATCCAAATTACTATTATTAATTTTGTTAAAATTTCCACGAGAATTAAAATTGCCTCGACTTCCTCTACTATTGTGTCCTCTCTTGGGCTTACCACTACCTTTTCTAAAAGCGCCCTCGCGAGCTTTTCCAGGATGCCCCCCACGTCCTCTTCTATTCCTATCATTACTCATGTCGGTACTCCTTCCACGGGATTCAACGAGATCAGCCGACTGCTCTGCACTAGGTGTTAGGTTCTCAGCTTCTTTTAGTAACCGAAGAGCAGCTTGTAGAGAGAGTTTTTTGGTCCGGATCGTGTAGTGGGTGTTGTAATAATATCTTTTTGTATATCTAAAAGTATCACGATAAAATCATACAGAATATAACGGAAGCACAATGACTATATACAGAGTAATTCCAAGTACCACACTTTCTTACAACTAAGTAATCCAAGCATACCCTGATACATCTGTTACAACTTACTAACTCCGGGAGTCGCATCTATTCTGAAACACAATGTCATTGTTGTTCTTAGTCATGTAATCCGGTACCATGATATGAAACACCCGGGTTCATATCGTTAGTCTCGTCGGGAACTTCTAAGACAATGCAAGTAATTTATCATGCATTTCTAACACTCCTCCTGACCAATGAGATCAACAACCTTAGAAATTTCAGATCGAAATATCTTCTGGCACAGTGCTCTTGTCCGGGACTGACTTAACGGCTTTGTAAGTATGTCAGCTAACATATCTTCTGTAGGTATGTATTCGACCCTTATGGTCCCATCACTAACACAGTTTCTCGAAAAATGATATGCAACATCGATGTGCTTGGCCTTTGTCGAATTCGTTCCTTTTGCAAGAGCCAGCGCACTCTGATTATCTGAATAAACAAGCATACCTTTATCACCAACTAGCTGAGTTGCGACGTGGAGTTCTTGTAGAAATCTATTAACCTAAATTGCTTGTTTCGAAGCTTCAAACAGAGCAACATACTCAGCCTCTGTTGTGGAAGTGGCAACTGACTTCTGTTTCTTTGACTGCCAACAAACAGGGCCTCCTCCAAGCATCAATATGTACCCGCTCACGGAGCGACGGGTGGAGATATCCGATGCGTAATCAGAGTCAGAGTAAATCACAGCCATTTTATCCTCCGTGATTTTGTCAGTGGGGGGACCAAAATTGTAAGTAATAGCGTAATCCTCTGTTCCTTTCAAGTAACGAAACACCCTACACACAGAATTCCAATGTCGAACTACTGGTGAGGCATTAAAACTGGCTAATTGGTAGGTGGCGAATGATATGTCGGGCCTTGTACTATTTGCCGCATACCCAAGACTGCCGATAGCGCTTGGATAGGCAGACTCGTCGGCTGGCAGTTCTCCTTCCTGAATGGGCAAAACACCACTATAACCGTTCATAGGAGATGTATACGTTTTGGCATCTGTTAGTCCAAATGAGTTGACCTTATCGCGGATATATGGAGCCTGTGAAATTTTGAGTATCCTTCTGGATCTATCCCGAAAAATTTTCCAGCCGATAATTGTGCCGATCGGGCCTAAATCCTTGATCGGAAAATATAGAGCAAGTTGTCTTTTCAACTTTTCAACATTCTGAGTATGACTACCGCATACCACTAAATCATCCACATAAACACCAATAACTATCGCCATTGATGCATGTATATATATACATCCATCGCAATCGGACCTTCTGAAACCAATACTGGTTAGTTTCCCGTCAAGCTTCTCATACCACGCCTTGCCGGATTGTTTCAAGCCGTATAATGACTTATTTATCCGAACGTATTTAGACATTTTCATACCTTCCGGTGACCTCATGAAGATTACCTCGTCTGGATCTCCTTCGAGATATGCTGTTTTAACGTCTACCTGGTCTATCTCCCAATCATGGAAAGTTGCGACTGCCAACAAAGTCTTTAGAGAATCCATCCTCAGGGTTGGTGAGTAGGTGTCAAAATAGTCAACACCATGGACCTGACTGAAACCTTGTGCGACTAATCGTGCCTTAAATCTTCCGTCAGATTTAACAGTGAAGACCCAGCGTGAGCCGATAGGTTTCCTATTTTGAGGGACATGGGTTACAGGCGTAAAGACGTTCTTTTTTCTCAGAGAATTAAGTTCCTCATCGATTGCAATTTGCCAATTTGAATTGTTGGGCCCATCGATGGCCTCTCTATAAGATCGAGGAATAGGAATATCGCCCCCTATATGCAGGGCTCGCGGCCTAGGCTGCCACGCGGATCTGGACTCAATTTGTTTACGCACCCGATTGCTCCTCCGGAGAGCCGGTATTTCTGAAGTTTCAATATCATAATCCTCATTTGATTGCGGATGAGGCTGAGAGATATCGTGTTCCTCCGACAATGAATGTGAGGTAGGTTCTGGAATTGAAGTATCTCCGATCGTCTCATTATAATCACCCTGCTCTATGGCGGCCGAGGCTTGCGGTGATGAGTGGAATTCGGAAACTGAGGAAGCTACTGATTGCGTATCTCCCTGAGGATGAGCTTCCAAATCGTCATCACTGTCAGATTCCCAAGTATTATCATTCTCTAGCATAGTATCTTCGGGCTCGACAAATTGTTCTGAAGCTGGTTTCCCCCAATCCCAAAACTTGTCTTCATGAAAACACACGTTAGCGGAGATTATAACCTTTTCGCGGCCGGTTTTCGATGGGACATACACACGATATTGAGAAGAAGACTCGCAATATTCCACGAAGATGCCCTTTAACGAAGTTGGCGACAGCTTGTATCTCTGAGGATCAGTTGTGTCAATCAATGCATAGCACAAACATCCCCATACTCTCAAGTGAGAGGTGATTGGTAGAGAGTCATGCATGACCTCAAAAGGCGTACGTTTTTCAGGAAGTAGGGGCAATCTATTCCGAATGTACGATGCTGTAAGTACGGCAGCATCCCAAAACCGAAGTGGAAGTCCAGCATGCATGAGCATACATCTAGCCATTGTTATTAGGGATCTATTTAATCGCTCGGCAACCCCGTTTTGATGTTGGGTGTATGGGGCGCTAATTTGTTGAGTTATACCACCAAATTCGATGGTCTTGTACTCAGCTCCTCCATCAAAACGCATGGCTTTGATCTTGTAATTTGACTGCAGCTCCTTTTTCTCTTTATAGGACTTGAACCTAATTGGTACTTCCTTTGTACTTCTCAAAAGATAAATTTCGCACTCACGAGACGCATCATCAGTAAATGAGACAAAGTAAAGGCTTCCATAAATCCCTGCTTTTCGACTTTTCCCCCAAGTGTCAGAGTGAATTAATTCAAGCTTAGTCAAGGATTTTACCCTAGGGTTTCGATTTATCTTCTCGACTTGTTTTCAAGAGTTACAAACTTCACATTCATTTATGAAATCCGTACTCAATTTAAAGTTGGCGACGTTCCTTAAACTCATGTCTTTGAGTTTGAGTCGAGGAACATTGAGATTCTTGATCAAATGTGGTCCGACATGAGCAAAACGATTATGTATTAGTTTGGCCGTCCTTTCTACATTGACTTGAGAAAGGAGAACTCTCGAGGGGATATCCGAGCAAATTGATCTTTTGTCGAACGAGGAGATGTTAAAGCAAAGGAGCTTGTCTCTGATGGCAGCAGTCGCGAGCAGTGTGTGATCACTAGAGTAGATTCCGAGGCCCCTACTATTCGAGTGGAATTTGAACCCCTTTGCCAGAAGTTGTGGTCCTGAGACAAGATTTTTGGTGCACTCTGGGATATACCACACATCTTCTATGCTTATTGTCTTTACAACCGTGGAGTCGTCTAAGTTAGAAATTTCAAAGTTCACAGAACCAACTCCAGAAACAGATAAAAGTTGTCCAGCTGCTGTTTGAACTGAGATGTCGATAGGTGAAATTGACGTGAATAGGGACTTTTCATGAAAGATATGATGCGTCGCACCAGTGTCGAGTACTATGTTGTTCGTCTTTTCAGTGGTAACTGAGGAGAGCACGTGCTCCTCCACTACCCACGCACCATCAGAAAAAATTCCCTTCTGATCATCATGTTTGAAGGAATTTCTTGTGTGGTCAATTTTCCCATTCTCTCTGTTTTTCCCTTTTCTTCTCCTTTGTTCCATTTGTCCCTTCATCTTTCTGACCTTTGCAGCCTTTTCTGGATTCTTGGCAGCCCATTTCGTACCATCTGGCGTTTCGATCCAGTAGAAACAAGATTCTCGAATGTGGCCAGTTCGATTGCAGTGAGCACATTTCTTCTTAGAGCTTGAATGAGACTCTTGGCCTTTCTCTCCAGTGATGAGGGCAACAATATGCTGATCGTGATGGCTGCGCTTATAACTCGATTGAGTAGTTCTCAAAGAATCAATGGTTTGGGAAAATGAAGCTGACTGATCATTCCTGAGCACTGTCACGGCACCACTATAGTATCCGTCCTTGTAGCTGTCGAAATGATTGAGTAAACGACTCTTCATTATTGCGTCACTGGGCCGATAGGATTTATCGACCGAAGAAATTCTTGACTGTAGCTTGATAAGTTCTTGGGTGAATTTATTGATGTCATTGCCTTCTTCCATAGAAAAACTCCAGAATTCTTCGAGGAGTTTGTCGATCGATACTATTCGTTGGGGTTTGAAATACTCATTCAATGAGTCCCACATTTCTTTCGAGGTTGCCTTATCATCAATAAGATAATAGGCTTCTTCAGGGACCAATTGGAGAAGTGCTGCTTTTATATTACCATCTTGCTCGATAGCATTTTGATCAAAAGATACTTTTAATCCAGAAGATTCGGACTTGTTTTCTGTCGTTATTAACATATCTTGAAAAATATAGTTATCCCTTCTGTGATTTTTCAGTACTTGAATGAAAACAGCGCTCCATCTCGAAAACGTGTTTCTACTCAACTTCGTAGCGTGTTTCAGGGATCTTAAAATCTCATATGTCGACATAATGATGATTGAAAATAAGAGTTTCTTAATCGTAAAAGACAAAATAATCCAAGTAGTAAGGTGGCTTGCTTGAGTAGTAATTCGAGTTGTATATATAAAAAGAACCGTATGTCGACTTGAATACGAGCTTGGAGACCCAAGTAGTAAGGTGGCTTGCTTGAGTATAAATCCGAGTATGGGGACTCAAGATGTCGACTTCAAAATTTCTTTAAAATAATTCGAAAAAATAAAACAACAGGCTCAGTTGGTTAGAGCATTGGTCTCATAATCTGTTGTAATAATATCTTTTTGTATATCTAAAAGTATCACGATAAAATCATACAGAATATAACGGAAGCACAATGACTATATACAGAGTAATTCCAAGTACCACACTTTCTTACAACTAAGTAATCCAAGCATACCCTGATACATCTGTTACAACTTACTAACTCCGGGAGTCGCATCTATTCTGAAACACAATGTCATTGTTGTTCTTAGTCATGTAATCTGATACCATGATATGAAACACCCGGGTTCATATCGTTGGTCTCGTCGGGAACTTCTAAGACAATGCAAGTAATTTATCATGCATTTCTAACAGTGGGCATTATGCCAATTTAGTTTTTCGAGTGGAAAGCAATTGATAGACAGGCAGATCCTGTCGAGGATTTCTTCATCAGTGATCGGTTGATCAGTGTCCGGCAGCATCTTCTTTACACCTATTACCTCGGCGTAATAGTCTGCAATTTTGGTTTTGTCGGGATCAAAATTCATAGTGTAAAAATTGAGACAAATGGAGCTCATTATCATTACATCGGAGTTTGGACAAAGTAGTTTTGCTTCTTTCCATAGCTCGAAGGCGTTGCGTATCGATAAAAGTTGCCTAAATTTGTCACTTCGATGAACAGAACCGACCGAGCTTCCAATAATGACTATGGCTCTTTCGTTCCTATTCATCCAATCGCTTATCTCGTGGGAGTTCAAGATACCCTTTTTATTGAGCTACTTCTCTGGTTTCTTCTCTACGCCACCAACAATGTTCCATACGCCAGCGATTTCAGGAACATCCTTGATACTGGTCAGAAACGGGGGGTAGTTGGTCCCATTGAATATTTCAACTATTCCCCAATGCGTAGTATTCTAGCCATTCTGATTTGAACAGTTCCGTTGATTTGTGCCGTCAACATTTTGGCAATTTAAGCGAGTCCGGGCTATAACCTGTTGAGAATATGTAGAGATATGAAGACGATAGAGAGTAAGTTTGATTGAGTATAGTATCAAGATACAGTAGCTTACAAAGTGGTTGAAAAAATCACTAAATCTAATACATTTAACTATAACTTTACAACATGATCTTGAAATGAAAATATTACAGCATTATATGAAAATTTAATTACTTTACTATCGCTGAGACAATTTTGAAGCAAAAAAAATAGAATTGATTATTCTATTGTGGTCTTGGCGTTCTCAATTACTCGACCTGTTTCTCGAGGCATCATTTTGATACAAGAACTCAAAGATCTTTTCCCAACTAGCCATCCAATCCACGAGATATTTTATCTTGAATTCTGTAATTTCTTATTATCTGTACCTTTAAACAACCATGGAAAATGAGTCAACCGATTTCTGAGCTAATACATAGATGAATGGTGAATATACGATGTCATGCGTGGTACTGGACTTGATGAGCGTGACTTGAGCGTGACTATGACAAGAACTAAGTGTGCGTGGCGTGAAGAGTTGGACAATGAGATAAACAAATTATAAGTAGCTAAGAACGACTTAGAGACAAGACTCCAAACTGACCATCTAATGTACAAGAAGTACAACAATGTATACTGCTTCCAGGCCCCCTGTAACTAGAACTTCTTGGAAATATGTAGAAACAAACCAAATGCCTTAGAACGCCAGAGCTTGGCCAAAACCATCCACAGTAGAACTTTCCAGAATTTTGAGAAAATGCAAAAACAAAAGAGAAAACAGAAGGCAATAGAAGATGCTTGAACCCACGGTTGTCAAGAATGCCTCTGTTGTATAATATATATATGGAGATAGCCATAGCATAGTGTTTTATGATTTCTGGTCTGGTCTTTAAGCCAAGTGGTAATGCATCTATCTTGTGTATTATGTAGGACGGCATCCATAGTCTGACATCATGGGTTTTGTCTTGTTCTTGCTCTTGTCCGCTGTCTACATGCTGCTTATGACATAGTCATAGAACAACCTTAAGGTCTAGCATTGGCACTTTGTTATCCACTTTGTGTGTATTCAGTTCTGGATTAGTAAGCAGGAATGGGTTTAGCTCACAGAGACTAGGCATATATATAAATTATAGGAGGGGTAATGTCAGGAATGCCTCTGTTGTATAATATTTATATGGAGATAGCAATTGCACAGTGTTCTATGATTTCTGGTCTGATCTTTTAGCCAAGTTGTAATGCATCTATCTTGTGTATTATGTAGGACAGCATCCATAGCCTGACATCACGGGTCTTATCTTGTTCTTGCTCTTGTCTGCTGTCTACATGCCGCCCATGACAAAGGTCTTGGCAATCATTCAGACTAAACTTCTTACAGTCCCTGACATACGACCTGTCAATTAGGTAAAAGCCACAGAAGTAGCGTTATTTGAAATACAATCGAATCGGCTGGTGAGGTGATAAGTGCATCTATAGCGTAATTTGAATCTCAATGGAATTCAATTGATTGGACAAGATAGAGTTTGAACTATGGCGAAAAAGAATTCCAACCATCATGTAAAAAGGAAACATCAAAGTCAGATTAATTGTACTTTTAGGAATTATTCCGCCTCCAGTATCAAAATTATTTAATCAATTGATTCATACTTATATTTTGAAAATACTTCTACCCTGAACGAGATTATTTGGGATTTTTATCAAAGTAATCTTTTCTTTAAAAAATATGAAAAAGATACCTCCCGACCAATTAACATCCATTGCAAAATTAGTCCATGAAGGGAAATTGTTGAAGTATCAATCACTCAGCCATGAAGACATGTGACTTGCTTTGTAAGCAGGGCTTAACTAGCGCGCTGGGAGAATCCAACTAGATGTAGAGCTTAGCAAATTAGATTGAAATATATATATACATTTTTTATTGTCAAGTTGTACAGTAAATAAAGGAGATTTACCAGCAGTATAGTTTCAAGCTAAATATACCTTTAATAGAAATCAACGAATGAAATTTCAGCAATATTAGGACTCAGTCATGCCACTGTTGTAAAATATCGAAAGATGATAGTGAAGGAAGCACCGAAATTAAAGACTGGACGGCCACAAAAACTATCAGCTAGAGACAAGCGAGAAATCGCCCGTTTAATGGTAAATGGAAGCGCTAAGACGGCAGTAGGAGCGTCCAAACTAGTAAATTCAGAAAGAGAAGATAAAGTTTCCGCTCAGACTGTCCGGCGGGCTTTAAGGGAGCAAGGTCTGAAGGCGATAAAAAAGAAGCCAAAGCTGTCAAAAGCTCATCAGAGAGCTCGCTTGAACTGGGCTTTATGCCACGAAAATTAGACGAAAGAAGACTGGAAAAAGGTGATTGGGTCAGATGAAACCAAAATAAACAGGCTAAATAGCGATGGGATTAAATATTCTTGGGTTAAAGGCCCAAAGAATTTGCAACCAGAAGCGATTGAAGAGACCCTGAAGTTTGGTGGGAGCAATCTAATGATATGGGGGTGTATGTCATGGTATGGTATAGGTGAAATGGGCAGTATAGTTGGACGAATGGATTCTAAACAGTATTTGGAAATCTTGGATAATTTTCTAGTACCTACTATGGATAGAATTGCCAGAGAGCCCGACTCGGTACCTGCAACTGAGCTAATCTTCCAGCAAAATAACAATCCAAAGCACACATCCAAGAACACAAAAAGCTGGATAGCCTCCAAAAATCTCAAGACAATGAATTGGCCCTCTCAATCGTCGGATATGAACCCGATTGAGCATCTTTGGGTTCGGCTCAAGTGTCGACTTGGTGAGTATCCAGAGCCACTGAAAGATATACATAAATTGTGGGAAAGACTTAGGGAAATTTGGCAAAAATTAGATCCAATTTTATGTCAGACTCTAGTTGAGAGTATGCCGTCGCGTGTTGCAGCTGTAATAAAGGCCAAAGGGGGTCACACTAAGTATTAAAATGATGCTTCCAAAACTGGTCGAGTAATTGAGAACGCCAAGACCACTATAGAATAAACAATTCTCTTTTTTTTTGCTTCAAAATTGTCTCAGCGATAGTAAAGTATTTAAATTTTCATATAATACTATAAAATTTTCATTTCAAGATCATATTGTAAAGTTATGGTCAAATGTATTAGATTTGGTGATTTATTTGACCACTTTTGTAAGCTACCGTAAGTGATGTTTTTATTTTATGCACAGGTGTTATTCATAACTTAACTACTAGATGTGCGTGCCAAGCTTCGCTTGATGACTCAGCAAATCCTGACATTGTGTAGAAAATTCTGTAGTCAGATGATCTCTTGATATACCTGATGGCCTATGGCTGTACAGGTACGCCAATTACCCCTTGGGATGCTGGAGGCCGGGAAAATCCCGTGTGCCAACTTGGCGTTGATTGGTAATAATAATAAAGGAGTTTTGTGAACAGAAGCAAAAATATAGTCCAGCACCATTTTCTACATGCCCTTGACCCATTAAAGCACCATGTGGTGGCTCTACAAGAGCCCTGGTGTCACCCAACAGAGAATACTACTATCAAACACCCGGCCTACCATCTAGTATTTCCAGATGTCCACAAAAGCAGAACGTGCACATATGTAAGCAAACACCTGGAGGTTGGGAAGTGGAAAAAGGAAGAAACTCCAGAAGAAGTAGGAGGAGATATAACCTCCATCAGCATCCACGCTAACAGAGGCAAAATATATGTCAATAATGTATACAACCCCCCTCCCCTATCTCATGGAAGTAAAGTTCCAGGGACCATCAAATTTCTCCCAGATATTATTTCCGAAGGGCAACGTATTCTCTTGGGAGACTTTAATCTGCACCATCCTATACGGGGAGGCCAGACTGTAGTAAGCCATCATAAACTAGCGGAAGGCTTAATCGAAATTTCAGGTAACAAAAATATGGAACTGGTCTTCCCAGAGAGGACAATTGCCTGGAATAATAGGGGAAGCCGGAGCACGCTCGACCTAGTGTTTGTATCAAAGGAACTGGAAGACCCTGTCATAAGCTGTCAACCTGTAATAGTCGAGGCTGAAGTATCTTAGAAGTAGATAAAAATGAGCATCAAATCAAAGAATATAATAAATCTAAAGACCAAAGGACATCTACCCTATCCTTTATGTACATGTTCCCATCTAATATTAAATCCCCTTACATCCGAACGCCTAATCAACCTTAATCTAATTTAAATAACAATTCTCATGCTGTTCAAGAGTTACTCCTCCAGAAGTCCTATCCTTGCAACACTAGCGTAAATGAGAATCGGCGCCAAGCCTCTAAGTCTTCTTCTAAACTTTATAATGCCTCAGGCATTACTTCACTATGAACCCAGCACCTGGCTAATATGCCCCCTCCCTAACCTTATGATACCTCAGGCATCAGCCTTACTACACCTCAGGCTTCAGACCTGTAACACAACCAGCCAACGAACTTGAAGCATCCTCTGATTACATTCCAATCTCAACACGGCTGTCAATCCAACCAAATATCTCAGAAAAATCGGAGCCCCGCCCTCAATAGAAAAAAGCAGATTGGAATAGAGTCGGTGAAATACTATCTGCTAAACTCCTGATGCTCAGAGATGAGAATTTTGGTCTAGACACTCGACAAGCCATCGATCGGAGAGTGGCCTCTATCACCAAAACCATTCAGAAAACGGTTGGGGAAACCATACTCAAAGTTAAACCTTCCAGTTTCGCCAAACTGTACTGGAATATTTAATGCTCCGAGGTTTTGAAAAATACTCGAAAGGCAAGACGAAATTGTAAAAATCTCGGCACCGAAGAGAGCTGGATAGAGTATTAGATGGCCACTATTAAGAAAAAGGCTAAGATAAAAAGAGCCAAAAGCATTGGATGGAGAGCAGCAGTCTCAGAGGCTTCCCGTGACCCGACAAAATTTTGGAAACTTGCCAAGTGGGCAAAGAAAGACCCGGAGGAAAGGCACAGGCTAACTCAAATACCGGATGTTAAAGACATATATGGATTTATACACACCGATGCTCCAGATAAAGCTCGAATCATCGCAGAGCACTTCTTCCCTCAACCCGCAGCAGCAGATACCAAAGATACCGCAAGATTGTCCTACCCCGAAGAGCTAGATATTATATCCAGCCGTATCACCCAATCGGAAGTGGAAGAGACTCTCGGAAGGCTACCAAGTGACAAAGCTCCTAGTCCAGACGGGATCCCAAATCGACTTCCCGAGGAATACAAAGTAACTCTCAGCAAAGACCTTGCACAACTACTCAATGCTTGTCTCTCTCTCGGTTATCACCCAAAAGGGTTTAAAGAACCAACAAAAATCTCTCTTAGGAAACAAGAGAAGCCGGAATATGACACCCCAAAATCATATCGACCGATAGCACTTCTAAATACAATGGGTAAGCTTCTCAAGAAATTAGTGGCTAACCAGATCTCTAAAATTGCCGAAGATTTTAACCTTCTTCCCGAAAAGCAGATAGGGGCTCGGCCTAAGAGGTCTACAATCTCGGCAGTCGAGATCCTAACAGAACAGATTCACACCATATAGAGAAAAAATAAAAGGCAGTTCGCGTCACCACTCAGCCCTGATATCTCTGGAGTATTTGACAACGTCTCGCACGCAAAACTCGTCCACAACCTGAGAGAAAAGGGAAGTCCAAGGTGGATTTGCTAGTTTGTCGAATCGTTCCTGGAAGGAAGAACAACTTTGATAGTTCTTGGAGCATTCAAAGGCAACCAAATTCCTACTTACACAGGTATACCTCAAGGGTCATCTCTGTCTCCTGTTCTTTTCCTGTTTTTTGTTAGCACACTTTTGCCAATGCTATAGAGTCAATCTACTACAGACTTAAGATTCGTGGACGACGCGAATATACTAACATGGTCAAGTACCACAGAAGAAAATTGCAGAAAGCTCGAAGAACAACATGCAATCTGTGAGACATGGACAAAACCTCATAGGGTGAAGTTTCGGCCGGAGAAGTACCAGCTTATGCACTTCACGCGAGCAAGGAAGAAAAAATAGAACCTCGAAGCGACGATTAATATACAAGGGAACATTACCGCACCACGGCCTTCTCTCCGGTTCCTGGGAATCTATTTCAACCCCAAGCTCAATTGGAGTGCTCACATCAAGAATGTGCAGGAGAAATCGCACACCCAGGTGCAGGCTATGAGTAGACTAGCACAATCGACTCGGGGTGCCACATTCACGAAGACTAAGCTATTGTACAGCACGCTAGTGAGACCAGCTCTCACGTATAGGTCCTCGATATGGGCCGAGGCCGGGCCAGCGGGTAAAATACCCGAAAGGACGGTGAAACCTTTTAGAATTATACAGAGAAAATGCTTAAAACTAGTTACAGGTGCATACAACTGTACCAGCAGCAGGGTATTGGAACACGAATTCTCTGTGCTACCCATCAAAATCTATCTGAAGCAAAGAAGGGTCCAACACGCCGGATTATCAGATAAAAATTCTGTTCAAGAGACAATTTCTTCGGCATGTGCTAAGGTTAAGCTGCCCGTAAATGGGGGAGAAGAAAGGCATGCCTTGAACAGGATCAAAGTTGTTGCCTAATGGACAGAAATTTGTGGTAAAGAGACGAAAAGGGGTAGACAGAAAGAGGCTGGTAGAGTAGCAGCTTTCCAGGAGTGAGAAAACTCTTGGGAAAACAATAGAGTACAGTGTTCTGGTCGACGAGCGACTGTAGATCCCGAATTGTGGAATGCAGCAAAGATAATCTCCGGCAAGCAGTCAGGCAGAAAAAAACTCCACTTCAAAGGAACACCAGTTAACATTCACCAAAACCTTAGCAGGGCCCAGAGTAGTGTCGCCATTCAGCTAAGAAGTGAGCATATCGGGCTCAATTCTTACCTGCAACGAAGAAAAGTTCCGGGAGTACACGACCCAAGGTGTTAATGTGGATATTTGTCCCAAAATATCAAGCACAAAGTCTTGGCGTGTCCGAAGTGGGCAAGTGGAAGAGGCGAAGTCCTAAGATTAGCTAAAAATAGGTCTTTCGAAGCCATGATGAGCAGCCCAGGAGATATGGCTAGAGTCACGCAGTGGATACTCACACAAGGCTGGATAGAACAGTTTTGACTTGCAGGGGAAGTCGAAGCAGCAATGTCCGAAAAACTAAAGCGATCTGGCAAGGGATAAGACGGGATCTACACTGGCAGAACAGTGAAAATTGCACTTCCTGAAAGAGAACCTGGGTAAACCAGGATAAAATGTAAAGATCAAACTAGGCAGAATCGAGGGGTTTTCACTGGCAAGGTTTCCCCTCATGTATATATTATAGATGATAGCCACCTGCATGGACCCAATGGGTGCCTGACCGGGTTAAATGAAATCAAATCAAATAACGTAGTTTTAATGATTCACACTGTCATAAGCGGTATATAGATAGCGTGGGGAGAAAGAGGGGTCAAGAGGTGGGTGTCAGGCTAAAGGTTGCCATCCTACATGATACACAAGATAGATGCATCACCACTCGGCTAGAAGGCCAGACCAGAATCATAGAACACTATATTTTGGCAATCTCCATATATATATTATACAGTAGAGGCTTTCCTGACACATATGGTCCAAGCGTTACCTTGTGCAAATAAAACAAATTTTCTGTATCTCCACCGCATAATGTCCATCACCCGCATCTAGGCCCCACAAAAACTACACTACTTCAACTCCTCCTAGACTTCAACTAACTAAATACACAATTATTCATACGAAAAAATTCAATCATGTGTATCCTGCGACTTGAAGAGTTGCCTGTTTGATTGATACTAGTCACAAAGTCTGTGATGGACTATAAGCGATCGGAATAAAGCACGACGAGCATATGTCACAAAATACCGTTTATTTCTCCTATAACTGCCTACTATCTAGGGAAGTGAGGTTAATATACAGTTACATAAACGCGTGCCCCTATTTATGAGCGCGCGTCCTGAAAGGTATGAATGTCATTGCGATCTGCATCCCTTACCGACCGTGACCGGCTAGTCCCTGACCTAGCCATTAATCAATGCAGGGCATAGCCCATAACATTTGCCCCCTTCTTTACGGAGTCCTTCCACCTAAGGGTGTACATGTATCATCTTTCTCTCCTTTTTCTTCTCGTGGAAGGACCTTGTCTGGCTCCTTCCTCACCGACGCCATCACCTGTACTGTAAAGAGTCTCAAATTTGTCAAGCGCGACAGTCTCTTTCATTGTAGAGCGGTCTTCCCAGTTTGGCTCAGCACGATCTTTCCATTTAACTAAAACTCGTCTTTTCCAACCTCGGCCATGACAAATAAGTTCTGCCCTTAAGATCCGATCCACAAAATATTCTCCTTCAGCGTTTTCTTCCAGGGTTTCAGGTAGCACCGGTAAAGGTTGCAAATCGTCAAGTTTCTGTGAGGGGAGAGGGTCTTCACTTGCCCTCTTTAATAATTTTACGTGAAATCGCGGCCAAATTTTTGAAGGCACATCTAACTCCACTACATGGGGAGTGATTAATTTTGTTACCGTGTATTTAGCGTTTATCCACGCTAACTACTTTTTTGGCTGGGGTGTCTGAATATTCTTTAAATTTAGTCAAACCTTATCTCCGACACAGAAAATTGGGGCAGGGTTACGAAACTTGTTTGTTTGGTCCTCCATTTGCTGTTGTGCGGAAGCCACAGCAGCTGCTGCGTATTCTTGTGCCTCTCGAATTCGATTCTGGAATGTTGAAGCCCTTTTTGCCTGTGTTGTAGTAGTTTGAGTATTTGAAGTAACAACTTGCTGTATAGGCTCAGCATGGTAACCATGCATTAGAAAGAAAGGGCTGAGACCAGAGTTTAAATTATCTCTATTTTTTATTGCTAATTGGGCGGAGGGTAACATTGAAGGCCATTCGAATTAAGCAAACAATATGAAGGAACGTAAGTAAGCAAGAACTTTTTGGTTCATCCGTTCTGTCGCACCGTCAGTTTCTTAGTAAAAAGCGGTCAATCACCTTTGTTAAATTCCCAGTTGAGAACAAAAATTTTCTCAAAAATTTCCAACCCAATTAGATCCCCGGTCTGAAGTAATAGCATGCGGAAATCCATGGAAACAATAATGACAATTTACAAATCTTTCAGCGCATTCCTCTGCCTTCATTGAATTCATCGCTTCGAGAGTAAGGCTTTTTTAGAGACGGTCTGTAATGACCATCAAAAATTTTGGGTCACCCTTACTTCTAGCTGGTAACTAGGTTATGAAATCTATCGAGAGTTCGCTATCAAATCTCTCGGGCACTGGAAGTGGAAGAAGCAAACCTTGCTTTCTTGACCTCCATGTATGGGAACAACCACACACGTCGCAATTGCGACAAAACTTACGCACCATCATGGTCATTCCAGGTCAGTAAAAAGAGCGTGACTAGATAGCATGAGTATTATTTTGACCCGGGTGACCTGTTATGTAAGAGTCATGTGTTTTTTGAATCAATGCTGTTTGTAGATGTTCATAGCTGGGTATCCAGAGCCTATGTCGGAAACATAATGCCCCTCTTGCATCAAGTTCGCATTCACCAATTGAAATTTTTAAATTTAATTCGAGAGGAAAAGTTCTTTTGTTTTTCCAAAGTGCTTTGTAAATAATAGGAAATTGTTTATCTTCTTTAACTGCAATGTTCCATAAATTTTGTAGATCAACTTCTTGAAAAAGACTTTCTCCGGTAGGAACAATGTTGTCAGACAAAATATTAATATTAGCGACACTAGTATTGGAAGAATTTTTGCATGAGAGCCTTTTAGGATCCAAAAGTTGGAATTCACGTTCTTTCAAATGTGCGTCCATGGGATCATTAGGAGTGTCCTGCGTGCGTCTTGAAAGAGCATCTGGCTTGGTGCTTTTTTTTTCCAGCTCTAAATTGTATGCGAAAATTAAATTGAGACAGAACTTGGGCCCACCTAACTTGTCGTTCGACGAGTTTCCTAGAGGACATGAAATATTCTAAATTTTTGTGATCTGTTAAAATAATAAATGGTTTTTGAAGACCCATCAGCTCTCCCCTCCATTCATTAAGACACCTTATAATTGACAAGAGTTCCTTATCATGAATATCATAATTGCACTCTGTCGGAGTCATCTTTTTTGAGTGATAAGCGACTGGGTGCAAAGTTCCATCCGGATCAAATTGTGATAAGCATCCACCAGTTGCCCAGCCTGAAGCGTCCGTCTCTAAAACAGTCATTTTGTCTTTGTGCCAGATAGCGAGAACTGTTGCAGTCGTAAAAACTTTTTCAAGGTTATCGAATGCTTTTTGATAATCATCTGTCCAGTCAAACAAACTTCCTTTGTTCGTGAGTTTTTGTAATTGGGCTGTAAGAGTTGCAAAGTTATTAATGAAATTTCTGTAAAAGTTTGCAAATCCAAGGAATCTTCTCACACCTTTGATATCCTTGGGTCTGTCCCATTCAATAATAGCTTTTATTTTTGCACCATCTACTTTGATGCCCTTTTCAGCTTCAATGACATGTCCCAGGTATTTGATTTCTTTTTTGGCAAAATCACACTTCTGAGGATCAAGCCGTAATCCAGCTTCAGCCAGCAGATAAAGTACCCGGCTTACTTTTTTTCCAGTGATCTTCAAGGTCCCTACTAGAGAAAATCACGAAATCGTCTAAATACGCTGCGCACGTGTCTCCTAAGAGGTCTCCAATGTCACAGTCTAGTCAAGAGCGCTTGCGCAGCTAGATGATTAGAGGTAGTTAATATTCGAATCTATGGAGGAGTAACTACGTTGCTGCTTTACAAATATATATACTACAATCCTCCTCAGCCCAGACAACTCCCCTGGCTTCAGTGTCATTGTAGACTTCTGAGATTCTCATGCCTCCGTGAACCTCCTGTATCAGCAAGTTCCAGGTACCAGTAAGCTTAGGTCTATTGTTTGAGGGAGGCATTGCATATCTAGAGCCCCTAGTGTTTCAAGCAAAGAGACCCGCTACTTACGCGCACTGACCTGGTATGATGTACTATCCTTGTAGAGTCTGTGATGCCTATGGACAGCATGGGCTACAGGGATAAACCAGCTTACCAGCAGTTACATCCAAGAACGTTGTTGATCCACCTTTGAAATGCCGCCGGCGATCCTGCGAGACCAAAAGGAGTGACTAGCCATTCAAAGGAGCCGAAACGAGTGCGAAACGCCGTTTTCCATTCATCTCCCTCTTTAATTCGTAACCTATAGAACGTCGCACGAACGTCAACCTTAAATATCCATTTTGCACGGGCTATTAGTCTCAAAGTTTCATGTATTAGTGGTAAAAGATACCTATCACGCTCGGTAATTGCATTGAGGGCAAGATAATCAACACAAAAATGGAGACCACTGCCAGGTTTTTTGACAAACAGAACTGGAGCACCTTCCGGTGAGCTGCTTGGCCGGATCTATTTTTTTCTAGAAGATTGGATAATGTCTTCCGAAGAACGAGAAGCTCATCTCTAGACATCCCATATAATGGTTCACAAGGCAATTCCTTGTCCCTGCCCGAATTGTCTTTTTGCAAGATTACTCTTGTGTCAACCCCAAGTCAATGGGGCGGGAGAGAGTTATCTGTAGAGACATCGTCGTCCAGAAATAGGTCAGCATAGTGTCGAATTTGTTTTGGTAAGAAACTTTCAACTATCTCACGTGGGGCGGGTGGCTTATTTTGCAAAGCTTTTAAAATATCAGCAATCGATGCCGCTCCCAACATCCTAATTGTATTCGGTGGTACCGCTAGATCCTCCTGTCGAATTATTGTACTTCGCCTTCTACTACCAATTCGAAGATACTTTTCTCTGGCCAAATAAACAACATTATTATCTTCCAGCCAAGGCTTCCCCAAAATTATAGGGTAAGCTAAGGTAGGTACTACATAACCACGCACTGTTATCATAAGGCTCTGAATATTTAAATTTACTTGCGTTGTATGAGTAATCATCTCAGTTACATTCCTGTTGGCTAGATGTAATGGTATCAGAGTAATTTTTATGGTTGCGAACTTATTTTCGCGCACAAAATTAGCATTAAAGACAGAATAGCAAAGGCAACCTGTATCAACCAAAGCTTTGTTAAACACAGAATCATTTATTAAACAACTGATTAGGAACGGTTGACTGTTAATCACTTCAGAATTGTCTATTAGTTTACTATTCTCAGATAATATCGACTTATGCCCCCTTTCCGCGACTTCGGTTAGGGGTCCTCTTTTCCCGTCTCAATGTCGCTCAACCCAAAAGCAGCAGCAGCATTCACACCAGCAACGGGACGAGCTGCGGGATGGAAAGTAGGACATTGTTTTGTTAGATGACCCGGCTTGGCGCATCTGGCACAAACACCATCATGTACAAGCTTTAAAACTTCTTGTTGTGCGCGCCATGGGGCCCGTGGCCTATTATCCTTACTACCCTGATTACCCTGTAATTTTCCCAAGCCTGTTAGAACCGTGCTTATACTTGGATTCGAGCCGTTGCTGAGCAAATTCAGCAGCGCATTGATTCCAGTCATTTGTGTATCCCCTTCTACATCTTTAGTTGAGGTGTTTAGAGAGGTCGAAGGTGAGAAAATCTGATTAGTTTTAGGCTGGGTCCGGAATTTATGGTACTCCAACCTTTCTGCGACTTCCCTGACTTTATCACGCCAGAGAAAGTAATTATCTAGAGGTGGCATACCAATGCCAATCAAGGCCTTTTCCAATTCTTCATTTAGCCCATTGTTAAGATGAACAATTTTCATCAGAGGATCCCAATTGTTGCCTTCACACTGAGCGAGTTTTAACTCGTATTTTAGGACAAATTCACTAAAGGATTGTCGAGCTCCCTGCTTCATCCTTGAAAGTTCCTTGCCAGCAGTAAGCAAAGATTGCTTATCCTCAAATATGTCCTTAAAGTGGTCGAGAAACTCTTTCCAGTCGTAACTGTCAGTAGACCCCCCACTCTCAAACCAGCTATCAACCCTAGATTTCCTCTCTTTTAGGAGAGTACCCAGCATTCCTAGACATACTGCCCTGTTTGAGCCAGGGAGATGTCGATCCTCCTCGATCTTAACTTTAAGCTCAAATAAGAATGGCCGAAGGCTTTCACTCTTCCCATCCCACTTGGGCCACTTTGCCTCTTTTTTTTTTGATAGTGCTGCGAGCAGCTGTCCACTAGTCGTGACTGGGTTTTCTTCGTTCATCAGGATATTGTCTGACATGTGTCACAGTCTAGACAAGAGCGCTTGCGCAGCTAAATGAATAGAGGTAGTTTATATTCTATCTGAAGAGAAAGCAATCTATCTTGTAGTCCTACAAATATACACGAAGCTCTACTCCTCGTAGATAATACCATAGCCCTAACATCAATGAGGATTCCTGAAATAGGAGTTTGCCACGGAGTAGAAGGTTGCCACATGCCAGGAAGCTCTTATGTCTCAGCTCCATGATCCATCTATTTTGGGAATTCTGATATACAGTGTCTTAGCCAAAATTAACATCAGCCACTATATCTGCCAGTGCATAATGCACTACCCCTGCTAAGCCTGTGCACGCCTATGTATAACATAGGCTACAGGAATTATCCAGCTTACCAGCTGTTACAACATGTTAATTGAGAAGGATTTATTGTGTGGAGACGGAAAACTTTTGAACGAGAGATGAGTTGAGTCGTTGTCACTAGAAGATGAAGATCCAGGTGCACTATATCTCATAGGCTATGCTAATTAGCCCCAGGAATAGTCGTAATTCAGTTCCACGCGACTCAGGAGAAATGTAAATATTTATGTCGAGAAAGAATCCTCCGGGCTATACTTCAGAGAAGGTATATCCAGTATGGTATAGGAGAAATATGTGATGGACTATAAGCGATCGGAATAAAGCACGACAAACATATGTCACGAAATACCGTTTATTTCTCCTACAACTGCCTACTATCTAGGGAAGTGAGGTTAATATACAGTTACATAAACGCGTGCCCCTATTTATGAGCGCGCGTCCTGTAAGATATGAATGTCAGCGTAATCTGCGTCCCTTACCAACCGTGACCAGCTAGTCCCTTACCATCCCTGACCTAGCCATTAATTAATGCAGGGCATACCCCATAACAAAGTCACCCAGTTCAGCTTGAGCTTTACGAATTGATTCAATGTTCACAAAATTTGGATTTGGGTCTGTTTATATTCTCCTACATTTTCTTCCCCTGCCGTTCTCAGCCGGTGGCCTCATTGCCTCAATTTTTGTCGGGCTTCTGCTATTTGGCAATCCTTCTAATCATAACACTTTTGAAGCTTCCAAAAAAAAGTAGTCCTTGAGTATTTTGATCATACTTACCCTCACTTAATTATCTCAAATAACTCCGAAGCTTAATGCCCTTCCTCGTGGTCAACAGCAGCATTGGTGAAGTATCATTTACTTTCTCATTGGATTTTAAACTCAAATTCTCTTGGGGTGCCTTACTAGTAGGGCGGGAAGTGTAGATGTGTTGTAGGTTAGCAAAGTGCTCTTGAGCGACTTTGCTACGCCAATAGGTTACGGCATCTTCAATTTCCCAACCACAGATGATAATGTTATTAGAGATGGCTCCCTGGTGGGTCGTACTTTACATATGATCATATTCCCCTCGCTTATGACTGTACCTGCTCTCCATTTGGCAATTAATTTTAGCTCTTCCTGATGTATTGTTTTACGAGAGCCAAAGACCGTCTGATCAAAAGGCTGGGGGTTGTGGGATCAATGAAACAGCAGGAAAAGTAAGTTGACGTTCTTCTGGCAGTATATACTCATTAACTCGTTTGTCTCGTGGCTTCTATGGCTGTCTGCGATGAAGAATCTCCCCTCCTAAGTATAATCTGGTGTAGTCGAGGGCTAAAACACTTCTTTTAGCTATTCACCACCAGTGGAGTTCGAAATCTATCCACTCCCTGTTGCTATAAACTTCTAGGACTCGTAGGATGTCATATCCTAGGAAAACTGCTGCCACTCAACATTCTTACCCTTGTATATCACAAGCGGAGGAAGCACCTTCCTGGATGCGGAGATATGCTCAACAATTGATGTTTAAGCACGCAATTCGGATTTCTTTAGAATTGAATGGTACTATGATAATCCAAGGACTAGGCTATTTGATCTCTCACCCTTTGGTATTCCAGTCTCGGTCATATTGTACCAATTGCAGGGTTCAATTGTTATGATCTTAGATTCAGCAAGCCTATCAAGTTGTCACGGATCAGCCCGGATTTTCTAAATTTGTTCCAATTAAGCTTTTTGCTAAAACCGGAATATATTTTTTATGTCTTAAATTATTGCTTGTTATCTTTTTGTGCTCGGTTGTCAATCATTGCCTAAATAAACTGCTGTTGATGTTTCCTCTTGTCGATCGTTATCAATAACTTCAATTACGTATTTATTGTCGATTTATTCTGCTGATCATCATTAAGGGCATTGGAGTTTTGTTTATTTCATTATTCCTTAAGATTCTTTCCGATTCAACTATGTTCTATAGCATTCGACGAGACCTCGGTGTGCTAGGGTATTCGCTGGTGTTCGGTGTCAAGGAGTATCTATCCGAGAATTTCAAGGAATCAGGTGGAAGGGTTATAGGTATAAATATGGGTCATGTCTTCATGGAGTAAGCTCTTCAGCTTTTAGTCTTGTACTCAATATCTCTAGTCAAGATCTGAGATTCTCGAATTCTAGCTATCATATTTCATGTACTCAAGATCTTTCAAGTGTCCAAGCCATTAGAGTTATCTGTGCACATCAAGCTCCAGTTAAGTCATCAAGTCCAAGCCCAAGTCTAAGTACCACGACACAAGTCATGGCCTTGTAATATTTTCTGAGGCTACATTGAAATGCTGAGAATCAATTGCTCTACTTCTCTAGTCCTTAGTTGATTGGTTCCTCTTTGGCAAAGACTGAACCCAATTTTTTCCAAGCGGCTAGAAGTTGCCGTCCACTCGCAGGATCTTTCCAGCCATGGCCTTGAACTGATGGCGAGTTGGTGGCAAGCCTAAGCTTCCCTGAACTCGAATTCATCAAGCATGTAACGGGTTGGTGCCGCAGAGATGGACAATGATGTAGGTAATCGTAATTAATATTAAATCTTCTAAGAAAATCAAATCTAATTACATGATAAACTATCATTATATACAAGCCAAATCGCTCCAGCTATTTAGCCCTGACTTTGAGTCCCGTATTTTGTGACGTGCCTTATAAATATACATTGGTTTGAGATGCGGCGAGATCAGAACATTATGAAACGTTCCCTGTCAGATGTTCCCCACAATTATGATTGCCATGGATAATTAAAGGATTTGCATACATTGACCAGCGTAGGCTACAGGATAGTATTGGCTCACAAGCCGTTACAAAGCAAACAACTTTCCTCAATGGGTGAAGGTTTCTGTAAGTCAGAAATACCGCCTCACGAGCCTCGGCGCCCTTTATACGATTCTGTTGTATTGATTGTGGTACACCCCATTCAGATGAAGGGCTTTGGAGTTTAGTCAATTGCGAGAGTTTTAAGGGATCATTGGACTTCAGTTTTTGCATATTGAGGCATTGGGATCGAAATCATACTGTCAAAATTTTACGGCAATGGCTCAAAACCTGTTAGAGTTACGGAAGTTTTATTTCGTATGATTTTAAAGTAGACGATAAGATATCATGGAGGAAATGATCCTAATGCAATGGTAAGTCAAATATGGATAAAAGTTGATCTCATTATTCTCTATATATACATACAGTAGCGTCTAAAAGTGCGCAATACAACCACCACGTTGACTAAATTCTACTATAACTCTGCAACAACTTCTTCAAATTTAGAAACTCTAGTGTAAGGATTAAAAGATAAGTGCTATTTGCAGAATATCTAGAGCTAGATACAAAAGAAGATCTTGAAGTAAAGAGCTATTTCTGAGTGTTTCGGGCTAAACCCGTTGCTGGTTGTTTGGACTGTCCTACGGGCCTAGCCTTGTCATTTACCCGAGTGGCAAGGAAGGGGCTTCGCTTAAGAAGCTAGGGAGCGCTTATCTAAAAGAATAGGGGCTTGGCGGGTCGTCGAGGATTGTTTAGAGTCGCGATTCTCCCATCTTTAATTACCCTTCATAGATAAATATAGATTATTTTGTGGCATAGTTTACGTGCAGCGTCCGTATCTCTCGTTCCCATTACATATATTAATCTATCCATTCTGAATTTTTGTCTCCGTGAGGTTTAGCCCGGAGAATCTTCCTTTTTGTCTTTCAACCTCTACAGGAGTCAGTGGATGCGAATTTGTGTTCCGGATTCCGACACCTCATCCTCAAGCTCAGCGCTTTCGTTTTACAGTCTGGTCAATTTACCCGAACTCCCAACCATCTCACCGACAATGGCAAATTCTGAGCAAGTTAACAGCGATTCGGAAATGATAGATACGTCAGTCAGGAACCTTTTGATAGGCCTGCCTTAGAACGAGTTGCAAGAATTGCTCAGAATTCGCGAAGAAAGAATTGCTGGTAGACCATTAACTCAAAGTGATCCACCCGCGCCGCCAAAACCTAATCTGTCACCACCAAACCCGACTTATACGCTAGTGTCTAGAAGGGAAACCAGCCTCCCTAAATGGAATGGGAAAGTTGAAGATTTCAGCTTTTATATGAGTAGGCTAGAACTTCGAGTTGAAAAAGAGTTAGCGCCTTATGCAGATTCCTGTGTAATCTGCTTGGATATGATTGAGACCCTACCCGAAGCAAAGCAGGCTCATGCAGCGGAATGGTTCCGAGAGAGTGAGAGAATCGGAGTGTTCGAATGGCGCAAACTTGCGTCATTTTTTCGGAAACAGTTTGAAGATAAACAGGCTCGTCAGGCGGCTGCGGCTCTGTTAAATCGAATGGAGCAGGGTTACCACCAATTTTTCGATGACTTTTTAAAAGATTTCGACTATCGAGTTGCCCTAAGTGGGGGTAGTGAGGCTCATACATCGCTTGGAAAAACGCACCGACTTAAAGATTCCCTCAACCCTCGATTACGACGGACGCTAATTGGTGTTAAGTTGCCTCCTCCTGAGGATTATTCTGCTTGGGTTGAGGAGGTCCGAGAAGTGGCAGCAGAACTTGAAGGGCTTGCAGATTACCGTCCTAAGGGTGCTTCGCAAACAAACACGGTATTGGGACCCCCAAAAAGTGGTAGCGCACAACTAGACTCGAGGGCACCAGCAATTTCAAATGAATCAGAACCTAAACTGGACTCGGAGGGGGACATAGTTATGGGGGGGACAAATGCGTTGCTTGCCGCTATCAGGGACTTAAAAGAGAATGGTATAGCTCCACATGAAGCCACGAAAAAGCCCCGAGCTCTCTGGCGCTCAAAGGAAGAGTTTAAGAAACTGGTAGATGAGGGGAAGTGTACTCGTTGCACAAAAAAGGGTCACATCGGTCGTTTTTGTCACTCACATCTGCCTGCGCATCGCCCGATGGGAAGTGTGAGTGCGTTAGGGGTGTCAGATGAAATTTCGGTTTCTGTAGAGTCGGAAAACGAGGAGCCCTGAGTGAAGTCTTACCCAGGGCGCTCAGCAAGACTGCGTTGGTTTCGATCCGCACTAGAAAAAACT
This sequence comes from Podosphaera xanthii, assembly GCA_028751805.1. NCBI lineage: Eukaryota > Fungi > Ascomycota > Leotiomycetes > Helotiales > Erysiphaceae > Podosphaera > Podosphaera xanthii. The sequence goes on from JAPWIX010000004.1 coordinate 363,469, forward strand.
TGGAAGATATAATTAGCCCTCCTTTGTTAATAGATTGTTTAATTGATAATTCATTTTACACAAAGGCAATGATTGATACGGGCTGCTTATGTTTTTCAATTTTTGACGAGAGTCTAGTGCGCAATTATAAATTACAAACTTAAGATATAACCCCCCGGACGCTTCGATCAGCTGATGGGAAAGCGACAGCAGTGATTAATAAATTCGCCACAGTCAGCATGGATATCGACGGGCGTAAACAGAAACTCTGGGGCTATATGTTACCTAACCTAGCTTAAATAATTTTGGGGAAGCCCTGGATGGAACACAATAATGTGGTGTATTTAGCTAGACGTATGTGTCTACGAATTGGGTCTCGAAAGCACGGAATGATAGTGCGTGCTAGTGGATGGTATAAGCAGGGATCGCCAGCCCAAGTTTAGGAACGGGTGTCGTATGTCAGCATCAACCAGGTAGCTTGGGAAACCGAGATGGAATTTGGCGAACTCATTAAGTACGCTCAAAGAAATAAGGATTGTGTTGTGGGCGCGATATCAATGCATGACTTAACGCGCGCCCTAGAGCCAAAGAAGGCAGTTTCCCGGGAAGAGGTGCGAAGAGGCCTTCCAGATGAAATTAAGAGCTACATGGAGCTATTTCTAGATGACGACTTGAACAAAGGCTCAGCACTCCCTCCCAATCGACCGGGGGTTGATACTAATATAAAATTGAAACAGAATGACAACGGCCGAGACAAGGACTTACCATGGGGGCCATTATATGGAATGTCGCGGGACGAACTCCTGGTCTTGCGGAAAACTTTGACGGAACTACTAGATAAAGATTGGATACGATCTAGTAGTTCTCCAGGGGGAGCTCCAGTTCTTTTTATAAAAAGCCTCAAGGGGGCCTCAGATTTTGCGTGGATTATCGGGCGTTGAATGCCATTACGGAGCGAGATCGATACCCTTTACCGTTAATTCGAGAAACACTTAGGCTAGTGGCCAACGCAACATGGGGCTCTAAAATCGACGTGCGAGCAGCTTTTCATCGACTTCGCATTGCCGAGGGAGATGAGTGGAAGACTGCTTTCCGCACAAGGTTCGGATCGTATGAATGGCTAGTCACACCATTTGGGCTAGCGGGGGCGCCAGCTGCTTTTCAAAGGTGGATTAATCAAGTTTTGGGAAACCTTTTGGGACTGACTTGTGCGGCTTACCTGGACGATGTTATCATCTTCTCCAGGGGCGATTTATCGGATCATTGGATCAAAGTTTGCCAGGTACTTGATAAATTCAGAGACGCAGGTCTCAAACTCGACCCTCTTAAGTGCGATTTTGCGAAAAAGGAAATTAAATATCTAGGCTTTATAGTAAACGTTGAAGAAGGATTAAAGGTGGATCCTGAGAAAACTAAAGCAATAGTGACTTGGGAGGCCCCGAAGAATATCAAAGGAGTTAGAAGTTTTCTGGGGTTCGCAAACTTCTATCGAGGTTTCATCAAACAATTTTCAGATATCTCAAATCCCCTTTTGAACCTTACAAAAAAAGGTACACCATTTTGTTGGTCCAATCAGCATCAGGAAGCGTTTGATAAACTCAAGAATTGTTTCATAACAGCTCCCATATTGGCTATGTGGGACAAAAACCTCGAAACATTGGTGGAATGTGATTCCTCAGGATGGGCTACAGGGGGATGTTTATCGCAATACAACAAAAATGGTTGTTTACGGTCGGTGGCGTATTACTCCAGAAAGTTAACCCCAGTTGAGTGTAATTATGATATCCATGACAAGGAACTCCTAGGTATCATTAATTGTCTCAAAGAGTGGAGGGGAGAGCTAATTGGTCTTCAACGGCCATTTAAAATTCTGACAGATCATAATAACCTGAAGTATTTCAGGACTACGCAGAAACTCACAGAGCGCCAAGTGAGATGGTCCCAACTCCTATCACAGTATAATTTTGAGATGATCTTCAGGCCAGGAAGATTAGGACAGCGACCGGACGCTCTTTCTCGTCGCGACCAAGATTTTCCTAATTCACCAAACAACCCTCGTTTGAAAGAACGAGAATTTCAGCCAATAAAAGATTGTTGGCTACGTTCAGATCCACAAGAGCCTGTCACTAATCTTTCATATGTGGGCGAACGTAAGATTCCTCGAGGTCACCAGCTATTTGAAGAGAGAGAGCTGCAAGACTTGTGGGATAAAGGTGTCCATCAGGATAACCTAAAATTTTTAGAACTTTACATGTCATTATGAAACAATGAAAGGTCATTCCCAATGCATCAAGTGTCACGGTCCTAGTCCAGTTCCAAAACCGTATTCAAGGGACCCCTGGTTTTCTAAATTAGTTAAGTATGATTCTCTCGGAGTCCGGAGTGCAGGATCAGCAGTGTGTGTAATTCTATGCGTTCGGAGTTGGGCATGATTCGGAGTTGTGCTAAGCGTTGGAAAATTGGGTTTTCTTACAGGGTCAGGGTTGTAAGGAGTTTAGTGCGTGTCTTTGTTAGCGCGGCCCCACTAGTAGGGGGAGGCCCGACGAGGTACATGTAGATATATACTTAGAGGATAGCGATCTTGAGAGATTGTGTTACGTCTTGTTTTCTTCCTACGCTATATTCTTACAATAGCCATTTATTCCTCGTTCCTAAGATATTCAATCTTCCCTTCCTACCATCCCGTCCAAATCCGTTACATCAAGGTTTGAAAACTTCGCTGTCAGAATGTGAAATCGATGTACGAGGTGCTCTTTGTTTTCGGAAACGGATCTGGGTACCGGAATGGGAGCCGTTACGAACGGCGTTAATTCAAAAAACGCATGACTCACATCTAACAGGTTATCCAGGTCGTAATAACACCTTGGCTATTCTCTCTCGTACCTTTTACTAGCCCCGAATGAGTACAATGGTTCGTCAATTTTGTCAAAATTGTGATGTCTGTGGTCGTTCCCATGTGTGGCGGACACGAAGATAGGGGCTACTGCTCCCGTTACCAATACCTGATAGGTTTTATAAAGAACTTTCAATAGATTTTATGACTGATCTTCCAGCCAAAAACAGGGGGGGCCCAAGATACCTGATGGTAATCACAGATAGACTATTGAAAAGCGTAACATTAGAAGCTATGGACTCGATGAACGCGGAGGATTGTGCTGACCGATTTGTGAATTGTCATGTTTGATTCCATGGTTTCCCAACTGCCCTGACTTCGGACAGGGGATCTAATTGGGTACGTGATTTCTGGACACACCTATGTAAGGAAACGAATATTGAACAACGCCTATCAACTGCGTTCCATCCGGAGACAGATGGCTCAACGGAGCGGATGAACCAAGAAGTTCTAGCGTATCTGCGGGCGTTTATTTCATATTCCCAATTCGAATGGGCAAAATTGTTGCTGACAGCCTAGCTGGCATTGAATAACCGAGATAACTCTAGTTCTGGATTAAGCCCATTTTTTCTGGAGCACGGTTATCACGCAGAACCAATCACGTTGAAAACATCAAAACATAATTTTAATAAGACAGCGCCAACCAAGCTGGCAGAAAAATTCATTGGTCGAATCTATGAAGCTCAGGAATACGCCGCGGCAGCTATGGCTTCGGCCCAGCAACTAGTGGAAGAGCGTGCTAATCTAAAACGCAATCCGGCGCCAGTCTTTCGCGTAGGCGACAAAGTTTGGCTCAATCTCAGGAACGTACAAACACCACAGCCAAAGAAAAAGCTTGCGTGGGTAAATGCCAAGTACAGAGTTAAGAAAATTATTTCGCCTCATGTAGTAGAGTTAGATGTGCCGTCCAAAATTTTCCTGCGTTTTCATGTGGAGCTGTTGCGAAAGGCAAGTGGGGACCCACTACTGTCACAATCACAAGATGACCCACTGCCTGAACCCGTAATGGTCAGAAATGACCATGCGAAAGCGGAACCAGAGCATTTCGTGGAGCGAATACTGCGAGCTGAGCGAATTCGCCAGGGGGGTGGATATGTAAGGCGAGTCCTGGTTAAGTGGAAAGATATTAGAGAACCAAATTGGGAAGATCGAGACGAGTTCGAAAATGTAGAAGCCTTGGATAGATTTGAGGCCAAGTATGGTAAAGGAGATGGAGTGGGGGAAGACGATGGAGCTTGTCAAGGGCAAAAAAAAACAAAAAAAAAAAAAAAAAGAGAAACCTGTACTAAGTTGTAAAGAGGGGAGTAATGTTACGGGCTAAACCCGTTGTTGGTTGTCTGGGCTGTCCTACGGGCCCAGCCTTGTCATTTACCCGAGTGGCAAGGAAGGGGCTTCGCTTAAGAAGCTAGGGAGCGCTTATCTAAAAGAATAGGGGCTTGGCGGGTCGTCGAGGATTATTTAGAGTTGCGATTCTCCCATCTTTAATTACCCTTCATAGATAAATATAGATTATTTTGTGGCATAGTTTACGTGCAGCGTCCGTATCTCTCGTTCCCATTACACTGAGGCAAATTCCCATTATATCCTTCTTCAACATTATTCTCCTGACTCTTGTCCAGGGAGCCTTTTCCTTCTTGACAAGCCTCTAGGAAATTCAAATTCATGCACATTTACCCGCGCCGTTACACTCGATCAGTTATCAGTTAGAGAATAATCTCGCTGCATTTAAGTTTCGTCCATAAGCCTCTATTGACGGTCTCACATATGCTTCATGTTTGTCCCTTAATTAAGTTTGTTAAGGTTATGGTCCAAGCTAGCTATTTATAGTGTGCATATTAAGATGAGTCAAGCAGCCCAACCCACATTATACGTGTTATAATTAGTGACCCTGGCGTCTCGTGATTAAATTTATAAGCAAGGATGGTTGATGAGTAATTATTAACAAATAGGCCTTAGCCTAATGAAAGCCAGGCCTCAGGCCTGTGACATCTAGGCTCAAGTAAAATCTAAGCTATTTCTTGAATAAGTCCAACTTTGTTTATGTAAAAATAATGATTAACTGTAAGGTTCATGCTGGCCTTGGCATTTAATGTCTATTGCGCACTTTTTGACGTATCATTCCACCACGTGGTAGAACCTGCGTTAATAGACAGCCATGCTGTAAACTTTAATTTTTTGATCTATATAAGTGTTCGACATGCTTATGTATCATTCCTAAAATTTTTTTTGATTTCAATATTCTCTGTTTTTTTTACAATGAGAAAACTTTCACAGCACCAGATATCATCCATCACTACATTACTCAATGAAAGTAAAAAAGAACTAGGAATAGCAAAAATTATGGGCTGTCATAGGTCTACGGTAGCCAGGTATCGGAAAAAGACATCTCATGATACATCAAAACCTGCGCAGGGACGACCACGGAAGTTAACGTGTTGAGACAAGCGAGCCCTTGCTCGTTTGGTGGCTAATGGCGAGACCAAAACTGCGGTAGAAGCGACGAAGATTATCAATCTTGAACGAGAAGACAAAGTTTCTCCAGGAACCGTAAGGCTGGCTCTGAGAGAACAGGGTCTCCGGGCTATAAAGAGGGTGAAGAGACCGATGCTGTCTAAGGCGCATAAGAGAGCTCGGTTGCATTGGGCTTTAGAACATAAAGGTTGGACTATTGAAGATTGGAAAAGAGTTATTTGGTCAGATGAGACAAAGATAAATAAACTCAATAGCGACGGAATCAAATATGCCTGGTCCAGGAATCCAAGTAGCTATTTGGCAGAAGTGGTTAAAGAGACACTGAAGTTCAGGGGCGGTTGCGTAATGATGTGGGGTTGAATGTCTTGGTTTGACGGCGGTGGAATGAGTCGTGTGGTTGGAAGGATGAACTCGGAACAGCTAATAGGCATTCTGAATACTTGTTTGGTCCCAACAGTCGACGAAATAGCAAGCAAGCTCTTTTCCAATGCCAGAAACAACGTTATTTTTCAATAAGACAACAATCCTAAGCATACTTCTTGGGCCACAAAGAATTGGCTAGCTACCACAGGTATGAATACCATGAAATGGCCCTCTCAATCGCCCGACCTGAGCCCAATTGAGCACCTATGGTGTCTGGTAAAACGCCGACATGGAGAGTACCCGGAAATGCCAAAAAGTATGCACAAATTGATTAAATGAGTAGACAACGTCTGTCAAAATATACCTAAAAATTTATGTCATACATTGATTGAGAGTATGCCGTCAAGGGTTCTGGCCGTAAAGAAGGCAAAGAGGGGTCATACCAAGTATTAGAATAACGCGTCTAAAAATGCGCAATTGTCACGGTTCGGAGAAATTAGCTTGGGCGTAATTTGCAGGAACAATATTTAATATTTCTTTCTGTGAGGAGGAAATCTAGATACAGAAATATGCGTTCGACTTATACTACACATTGCTCTACTTCCTGCCTCAACATATCCCTCCCCATCCCGTGCTATTGCGTCATTGTAGTTGAGAAAAACGCCATCTCTTCAATTCTGCCTTACACCTGTTGAATGGGGATTATTGCTTATATTATAGAGCACATTACCACCAATAGCGGTATTGCCCGCACGGTATTTGACGCTCTCCCTAGATCCCGATCGGCCTGGGAATGTTCCGTCAATTGTGGGTCAATCAATTGTGGATACCTTGATTGCAGGCCCCTCATGCGCTCCTCTTATCTCTGCGGGTCTGATTTGAAGGGTCGAAGTGTAAGTTTGGGAAGTCGGTTAGCAATAGCTTGTAAGAGCTGAACGATCACTTAACAGAATCTTATAAATTTGGAGAGATAAAAAAAGGCTGTTGATTGTAAGCTGTAGAGTTGTTAATTACTCCAGCTTAGAAACAGGTAGCTATATATAATATCTATCTAAAGAAAAAGAAATCTGGCAATTTATATTGATATTGGCTTAGCGTATTTACCAACCTCACTACTTTGTAGAAAGGTTAGTGTGTGCAGATCTCTGTGATTGCACACAACTATCACAGGATTATCACATCCAAAGTTGAGTGTAATTAATTTCATGATAGCAATCATTTCAACAAGAAGTTGCGGGTATGATCAACCCCACGTGGGCCTTTGAGTTTGTCAGAGAGGCTCGTGTTGAATAACGCGAGCTACAGGCTACATCCGGACTATCGGCCGTTACAGCAATAGACATTAAGTATTGTCACAATCGATGTCGGCTCGGTAGCTTGGAGAATGATATTTTCGAGAATTACTAAGAAAGCAAGAGGAGGCGTGAGATTGGGTCTGTAGCAGGGAGTAACAAGGCGAAGAAGGAAGTAAGGATAAAGGACTGGGACTAGGAATAACTGAAATAAGGAACTAGGTAAACTGGAGGGTCTAGGGTAACTAGGTTCTGGGATTCTAGGGTTCTAGAAGAGACAGAAGACAAAGCGTAACAAGCTATCCTCTGAAGGCCGGAGGTACTTATATACATTATTTGACCAGAGATCATATCAAACCAAATATAACAAAATAAAATATATTAGTATCGTGAAGCGTATAGATCCATGGCAAAGCGCGAGTCGGCAATATGGATGAAACAAGACCCATGTCAACCCCCCAAAGGAGATACGCCAAGATAGAAAATTATCCGAAGCTAGACGAAACGAAGCGAACCGAAATGCAACCCGAGACAACCAAGGTAGTCTTATTAGGACGTGTCAAACAAATAAAGGTCAGACGAAATCTGACATTACCCCCCCTCTTTTTCAGGCGCGAGCTCCTGCGAGCGTGGAGCTGTCGGATAGGAGTTATGATACTCGTAAACAAGTTCTTGGCATCCGGCTAAATGTTCGGGTGGTTCCCATGTTGTATCTTCAATTCCTGTCCAGCTGACAAGATATTGTACCCTTTTTCGCCTAATCCTGGAGTCCAATATAGCCTCAACTTTGTAGGTTTCCTGTCCGAAAACTTCTGGGTTTAGAGGAGGCGGTTGAAGGTGTTGCTGAGAGATGAATCCTGTGTAAGCGGGGCTTAGTAGACTTACATGAAAATTATTGTCTATTTTTAGTTAGTTAGGGAGGTCCAACTTTACTACCAGCGGAGTCTTTATTGCTGTGATTTTCCAAGGTCCTGCCCGGATATGGTCTAATTTTTTTGTTAGCCTTGATAAAGCAATGTTTTTTAAGGACAAGTAAACCATATCTCCTACCTGGTACCTAGGGGCTGGGAGACGCCTTTCATTGGCATAGGTAGATTGATATGCCTGAGCTAGACTCATTTGTTCTGAGCAGAGTTCGATAAGATTTTCCATTTGTTTGACAAATTCGGGGGTATCTCGGGGTATTGGATTATCGGATTCCGGTCTAAAATCCAATCTAGGTTGATGGCCAAATGAAGCATAGAAGGGAGTAACCCCCGTAGAAGAGTTAATATTATTGTTGCAGCAGAAATCAGCCAGTGAGAGATGTTTCACCCAGTCATCTTGGTGGTAATTAACATAATGGCGAAGGTAAACCTCCAGGGTCTTATTTGCTCGTTCTGTCTGTCCATCTGTTTGCGGATGATAGGAGGTTGATAATCTATGTGCTATTTTTAAACGGGAACAGATCTCCTTCCAAGTTTTGTCGATAAAGGCTCTGCCTTGGTTGGAAATAAGAGAATCTGGTAGGCCTGCAAAACGAATCACGTTGTTGAGGAATGCTTGAGCCGTCTCCTTAGCTGTTGGTCGTTCTAGAGGTATTATCCAAACTCTTTTTGTGAGACGATCGACGACCTGTGGTATAAAACGGTAGTTGAAGCCTCGGATGCTACATGTTGGGAGCGGGCCTATGAAGTCAAGAGTCAGGTGACGGAAAGCTGAGCTGGGAGCAGGCAATGGTTGGAGGAATCCATGTGGTTTCTGAACTGACGGATTATTTCTTTGGCAGCTCTCACAACTCCGAGCATACTTAGTAACGTCAAGGTGACAGCTTGGCCACCAATATCGTCGGGTGAGTAACTTGTAGAGAGCAGCCACCCCACGATGGCTATGTAAGGGATTCTCGTGGAGTTGTTTCAACATAGCTTCTCGGAGTGTCTCAGGCACATATTCTATTTCATTCATCGAAAAAGAGTGAGAAGTGAGCTTGCAGTTGGCCAGTTGAATATCTTTTCTATTAAGCGTCCGGTCCGCCAGAGCTGAGCGAATTTCTTTGCAACACTTATCTTCCTTGCACGATTTTTCCCAATTTTCGATCGAGAGTTCTGACTGGTCCCGAGGTGCTGAAGGATGTCCAGCAACTAAGGGTAGGGATTCTTGGGTGCGAATGGCTTGGTGGGGCTTTATCAGTATTTGGTATTGGCGCTTATTTCGTTCATCTTCACTTTCCACAGGTTTATCACTACTTATCCGTGTTAGTGCGTCCGGCTTTCCTCCTTGTTTACCCGGCCTAAACACAATTTTAAAGTCATAATTTGCTAGTAGCTCGTTCCAGCGAGCTTGTCTCCTATTTAGCTTCTTGGTGGTGGTAAAATGCTCGAGGTTTTTGTGGTCCGTTAGGATTAGGGTAGAGGCTTCGACAGAACCAAGTTCGGCAGTCCAGGTTTCAAAGGCATTGACAATGGCGAGTAGTTCCTTATCGAATATTTCATAATTGCATTCAGCAGGTAGCATCTTTTTTGACATGAATGCTACTGGTCTTAGATTGCCGGATTTGTCTACTTGTGATAAGACCGCGGCCGTAACAAAGTCGGACGCGTCGGTCTCAAGAATAATCTGAAGCTTAGGGTCAAAGTGAGCTAGCACCGTCCCATCTTTAAATGCGTTTTTAATTCGGAAGAACGATAATTTACAGGCATCATCCCAGAGATATGGAGCTTCTTTCTTGTTAAGGTTACTTAGTGGAGTTGCTAGCCTCGAGAACTCAGGAATAAAGCGACGGTAGAAATTTGCAAAGCCCAAAAATCTCTGGACATCACGAACTGTTTGAGGAGCAGGCCATTCTTGTACACAAGCTACTTTTTGAGGATCCATGTGAATGCCTTCGGTTGAGATTATCAAGCCCAAGTAGGTTACTTGGTTCGTTTCGAAGCTGCACTTTGAAATGTCCACTTGTAACCCATGTCCACTTGTAACCCATGTTCACAAAGACGTTGAAGGACATTCTTGACGTGACTTCGATGCTCGCTAAGACTCTCAGAGTAAATCAAAATGTCATCCATATAAGCTGTGCAAAATTGGTCAAGGTATCCTCGGAGAGCGTGATTTATGTAGGCTTGAAAGGATGCTGGGCCGTTGCAAAGGCCAAAAGGCAGAACAAGGGGCTCAAACAGACCATATCGACACGTGAACGCAGCCTTCCATTCATCACCTTCCTTGATTCGAAGTTTGTTGAACGCGGAGATGACGTCCAGTTTCGTGTAATACTTAGCATGGGAGAGCTGGCTAAGTGTTTCTGAGATCAAGGGGAGAGAATGCCTGTTTCTTACGGTGATTGCGTTGAGCCCCCGATAATCAATACAAAATCGAAGATAAGCATTTGACTTTTTTACAATTAGGACCGGAGCTGCTGCAGGCGAGCGAGATACACGAATAAAACCTTTTTATAATTCAGAATCAAGGTAACTGCGAAGGGCCTTTAGTTCGTGCTGATTCATGGAATAGGGGCGGACGGCCGGAGGTAACTTTCCCGGTTGAAGATCAATAGCATGGCCCCAAGATCGGTGAGGAGGTAACACATTGGCCTGTTTCCTGTCAAAAATATCAAGGTAGTCGTGGTATTGGGCTGGCAGAAAACTCTTGGGATCAGCATCCTTCGGTATAGACATGAGAGCGTTTCCAACGCGGAATACAGGTGAACGCTGCATAGAATCGTCGATGAGTAGGTCAATTTCGCGCAGACTTAGAGCAAAATTACTGCTTTCGGGCTGTTGGCTCATCAAGACAAAGGCTTGGGCAGATACTTGTACTGGGGGCTGGAGAGTTTATTTGACTGTGGGTTGGTCTCTAGGATTATCGGACTCATGGGTTGTGATGGGGGCCGGGCCCTGATTCGACGAGTTGAGGTACGGAACGGTAGTCTCAAATTGACAGCAAGCTTTCTCCAGACAAGGCTCGCCAAAGGTGATGGTATGCTCTGTCCAATTGATATAAGGGGCATGCTTTTCTAACTATGGGAGGCAGAGAATCAGGTCATATTTACATCAATTAATTATATAAGCAGGAAGGGTTTCACGATGATTGCCGATTGAGAGAGAGAGGCAGGCTTTCTGCGTGATGCTAGTACCTTGATTTCCTTCAAATCCTACGAGAGCAATTGCTGAATTAAGGGTTCTGGGTACAGTGTTAAGGCGGTCACAAAAAGCTTTTGAGACAAATGCAAGCCCGGAAGCGCCGGTATCGATGAGGGCAAACAGATTTTCATTTTCTATCTGTACATAAACATACATATGTCGAGAATGTGATAACTCTGTTAAGTCCGCATTTCCTACCGAAATCGACTCCAACAAGCGACTTACTGTTGGAGTGACCCTTTTAACTCCTCTGATGTTTCGAGTAGGTTCTCAGTTGAAGTAGCTACCGCAATGGTCTGGGATCGGAGTGGGCAATAGATAGCTATATGGCCTATCTTGTTACAACGCACACACCTGCCTAGAGCCCTGCGTGCGTCTTTCGCTTGTTGTGTTAATTTACCATCTGGCCCCTTCTGTCATGGCCGCCAAGAGCTCAGAGTCAGATGTCCAATATTAGGGGCAAGGGTCCACGACACGAGGCAGTTACGCAACTGACTAGGAAAGTCGGGCATGACTTATTTACGCGACACACGGAAAGAGTCAGATGCGGATGATACGAAGGCTACAGTGTTAGGTTAGTTTGAGCTTGTATCTTGATTCCGGACAGACTATGGAATTAGGTGTAACCTATATATATATAATGAGGCTGGATCTGGGACTTAGATCTCCAGCTTCTCAATCTATCTTCTTGCATTACTTGCTTGCATCCTTTCGTCTTGTTCCATTTGTCTTGTTTCGTTCGTCTTGTTCCGACCTAAGTCTACCGCCCCACGTCATCCGTACCTCGCAGACGGCGATTATACTCAACTTGTTGCACGCCGTAACACCTTCTGTCGCGAGATCAAATCTAAGTCCATGGCCGATCCACCTTGAGAGACAGTAGGTTCACGGATTGCTGGAGGTGAGACCGTAGGAAAGGGCATTGGAGTCAAGATTTGAGAATGATATGGGGCAGCCTTTGGTGGATTCGGTGGACCGGTGGAAGTTCGGATGGTATATATTTTTGCATCTTTCTGGCGTAGGTAGTTGACGAATTCATGGTATTCAGTGGGTGGGTCAGAAGCCGCATTCAAGAGAGTTTGAAGTTCTTTAGACAGACGACGCTCTAACATCTTTTTCCAGTGCGGTTTATCAAGTTCACCATAACTTGAGTCTGTCATGTTATCCTCGAAGATTGTAATAAACTCGTGAAAAGTCATGTTATCCTCGAAGATTGTAATAAACTCGTGAAAAGTCATGTTTTTCTGGTAAAGTGTTTCAACTGTTCGGCTCGCTTGGTCTTCCCGAATTGGATCTTGGCACCGCTGCTTGAGTGCAGAAAGGAATTTGGCCAGGGTGGTTATTTCTGCTGGGATTGTCGGGTCTTCAAGGCAGCGAAAGGAAGAGCGCATTTTAATTAAAGCTCCTGGACCTAAACATTGGTAGGCAAACCTCACTTTGGATGGTTCGTCCAGGAAATACCCTGATTGGATTTGGTTGACTAGCTGCGAACAAAATGGTCGGAGGTTTGTAGGACTTCTATCATATAACGTCATCTGTGGGGCTGTTGGGCGAGAGGAGGGCTGAATTTGGACGGGTGGTAAGTTTGTTGGGTGGCTGTGAGTAACAGATCCTGACTGAAATACTTAACCAACTCGAGCAGAATTCTATCGACTGGCAGCTTCCAAAATCCCCGGACATTGTAAATAGGTCATGCTCCATAATTCCGAGGGAATCAGAAATATCCCAGATTCTGCGTCAGTGTACTCTGTTTCAGGAGTCTGGAAGATTTTTGACATTGTTACCTCTGGAGGATTTTGAGAAGCCATGAGTTTGTATATCTGTTTTGACGCTTTGTAGTGTCACAATCGATGTCGGCTCGGTAGCTTGGGGAATGATATTTTCGAGAATTACTAAGAAAGCAAGAGGAGGCGTGAGATTGGGTCTGTAGCAGGGAGTAACAAGGCGAAGAAGGAAGTAAGGATAAAGGACTGGGACTAGGAATAACTGAAATAAGGAACTAGGTAAACTGGAGGGTCTAGGGTAACTAGGTTCTGGGATTCTAGGGTTCTAGAAGAGACAGAAGACAAAGCGTAACAAGCTATCCTCTGAAGGCCGGAGGTACTTATATACATTATTTGACCAGAGATCATATCAAACCAAATATAACAAAATAAAATATATTAGTATCGTGAAGCGTATAGATCCATGGCAAAGCGCGAGTCGGCAATATGGATGAAACAAGACCCATGTCAACCCCCCAAAGGAGATACGCCAAGATAGAAAATTATCCGAAGCTAGACGAAACGAAGCGAACCGAAATGCAACCCGAGACAACCAAGGTAGTCTTATTAGGACGTGTCAAACAAATAAAGGTCAGACATTACAAGGTCAGACGAAATCTGACACAAGGTTATGTGTGAGCCAGCATAGTAAAAAGAATGCAATAAATTTTGGAACCAGATATCTGGTTGCTTGGCTAAACTCTCTGGTAATTCTTTGCCGGAAGAAAATCAGGGGCCCTAATCAGCACCATAATTGGTAAACTAATCCGTGTGTTCCTCGAGATCAATCACATCTTTTTCATCAGAACTAATAGACTTTTATTTGTCTCGGCTCTGGCTATCGTTCGGATGTAAATGTAGAGTTTCATGTCTTCAAGTTTGGCGTTCAAAATCCTGAATTAATTGCTCCGAGTGACTCTTCCAGTGTTCATGAAGAAATCCAACGTGGTCAACTAATTGAAGAAACTTTATTTTGGGACTAGATTCGTCTGTTGGCAAATTATCTGATTGCGTTGTTATTGTTTCTCGTCCATTAGGAACTTTCATGTCGGGACCCTAGTTGGCATCGTTGACAATTATTTCCTCACTAGATTGGGCAATATTTTGAATAGTCGATTTATTTTTTAAGATCAAGTTTTCTTTCTTAATATTCATCATAAAAGTTCTCAGTCGACTGGCACACTCGTGACTTGGCACAACTAGACTCCAGGATTACTCGCAAGAGCCAAGCAGCCGCACGACGCAAAGTATAGAAAAAAATATTAAAAAAAGAGCAAGCAGGCCACTGAAATTGTGCGGTACAACCTAATAACATGGGTCAGATGGTAGTGTGGTACACCGTCCAGGCCGCTCTCCCAAGTAGTGTCTGGGTAACCGAGACACATGCCCCGCATGAGACAGGGGAAAGCTGCTTCGAATCCGGCAAGACGCGCACACCACATTTCTCGCCTGGTCATGTATGTGACGATGACAAAGGCACGCTAGATAACTGTGGATGGCTGAATGCGTTCTTGGTGTAGACATAGACGTAAATGGTTAAGGGTTGAAGGGGCTGTAAGGCGCCAGACTTCGAGTGATATCTTCAAATGATAATCGGGTGTGAGTGGCCCTCATATCAAGATGAGGCATCGCTCTATATATTGTACCAGTGTCTTTCATGACATAGCCACAAGGCTGCATACACAAGAATGTCTTAAAAAAGCCCCCCCCCAATGATACGGCTAGGACAGGGAAAGAGATTTATGATACAGTCGTCCCTCTAACTTGATAGTGGGTTCCGGTATGAGTGTTGAAAATATTCATTGTAACTTGGACTTTTATATTTGCAACACTTACCCTTACAAGTCATTTTGCGTGCAGGGGCAAGTATTGCAAATTTAAATGGTTGAATTTCAATGAATATTTTCAACACTTATACCGGGACCCACTATCGAGTTAGAGAGGGGCGACTGTATTTACGTGTGAAGGGGCTTCATTGGAGAAATGCGATATAGGGGACTATATGTATTGCTAGCTATCGAATAAGTTGTACAGATCCTTAATGGAGAATACAACCTTTTGTTTTAAAAATTTTAGGTGTATTTTTAACTAAGAAATCTGCTAACAATAAGTGTAAGAAATAATAGTGATAAATATAATAAAGCAAAGGTGAAACACACAAGGGTCTTGTGCGTTTCAGAGTCTGCAGTATGGCAGTGATGGAGCCGAATCCGTCCCATAGTCAACTCAGGTGTTTTTAGGTTTCTTTTTGAAGTCATACTTGTGTATGCAACCTTGTGGCTATGTCATGAAAGACACTGGTACAATATATAGAGAGATGCCTCATCTTGATATGAGGGCCACTCACACCCGATTATCATTTGAAGATATCACTCGAAGTCTGGCGCCTTACAGCCCCTTCAACCCTTAACCATTTACGTCTATGTCTACACCAAGAACGCATTCAGCCATCCACAGTTATCTAGCGTGCCTTTGTCATCGTCACATACATGACCAGGCGAGAAATGTGGTGTGCGCGTCTTGCCGGATTCGAAGCAGCTTTCCCCTGTCTCATGCGGGGCATGTGTCTCGGTTACCCAGACACTACTTGGGAGAGCGGCCTGGACGGTGTACCACACCACCATCTGATCCAATCAACTTAGGTTCAAACGCAACAAAAAGCCACGATTTCGTATATTTAGCCATGTAACCCGTCGTGTGGGATGCCTTCAACCCCCGCAGCAATATGAAGATTATTACCCATATCAGAAGTTGCTAGAACTGTAATAATTCTAAGATCTTCTCGCTGAATCCTAAGTGAGCGCGGACACGAGCAGGTGCTAGGTGTCCTGATCACGTGATATTATCTTGCAAGTCATTATTATGTCGTAGGCGCTATTATGTAATCTTAATTAGAGTTAGCATCATTAGGAGTTCTCGGTTGGAGGAAGGAGACAATTAACTTACATTAGACTCAACAAACTTACCAGGCATTCTGTGATAAAGATTACAGGCGTTCTTTGAGTTCAGAGTCTACCGTAAGTACTTTTGTTAACCGTAAAGTAAACGCACAAATAGCTATTTGCACTGGTACCTCAACTACTATCTTTAAATTTCACTATCAATAAAATGTCTCCAGCTACGACTAGCACGACATATGTGAAGAGTTCTTCAGAGACTCAAGCATTACCAGAAGCATCACTGTCGGAGATACTGGCAGAACTCAAGAACATTAGTTTGCAGTAATCGGTTTTGAGCGAAAGAATGGATAAATTGGAATCAGTAGATAATTTATCCGCAATTACTCTAACAGAATCCTATTCCGAATCGCAGATCAAGGAAATCGAGGAGACCAAGGGCAGGGAAAAGGCTGAACCTTCAAAGTCAGACTTTAATTTGGACCACGATAATAAGAGAGGCCCCCTCTCAATTCCGGGTTTGCAGTCGACTTGGAATCCAGCGAGAGGCCTGTTTAGAGCTCCAAAGCGTTCACCAGGTCCACGAAACGAGACAAATTTACTTTGCTTATCAGACCCAAATCTAGATAGGGAGGATTGTAAGACTTGGCCGCTGTATAACAGTAATAGTGAATATATATAGTGGCTATGGAAATACTGGTGCGAACTCTTCGTGGAATCTGATTTGGATAAGTCCACACTGGACGTGAGAAATAGCAACAAACCGTTTCGTCCTGTTTTAAAACCGCTCTCAAAAACAAGCAACGTTGAAAACCTAATGCACCTGCAAGAAATTTAGTCGGCGCTAATCCAAGAGGGTACTTATTACCATTTATGGCCTCAGAGAGTGTATCACCTCTTTCAGGATGATTTCAAGAAAGTCAACTCTTTCTGCAGAACCCATCGACCGACATGGCCAATGACTGTTGAAGCTATTCTACAGATCCTTTCGCTATCAAATAAGTTGCGAAGTCCTGTAGACGCTTTTATTTCTTTCCGAACCGGCCCGCTACAGAAAGATTCCACAGCTCAATTCTTGAGGCCTTTTAAACAGGCGTTCCTTAGAGTTCCGACCAGAGAACGCTGCGATAGAGAAGTGGAGTATGCGATTGAGTACACTCTACAAACTCATGCTGGTATGGTCTGGAACACTATAGTCCAGCAGAACGACGCTTTTCCCCTACAAAATGCTTTGTCGATTGGTTGGACCATTGCAGAAAAATACCAGAGCTGGATGGCGCAGTTTTCTTCCCGTCCTCTCGATCGAGAGCCTCTTCCAGTGTTCCAAGATCCTCTCCGAGCGGAAAATGATACTTCGCATTTTTCGCCATCCCTTGTTTTCAATGATCCAATAGCCTCTGTCAACGCAGCAACAGCCCAAACAGTGTGTTATAATTGTGGGAAATTAGGTCATTTCAGTACTGATTGCAGAGGTACTCGAAAATCAGAGAGGTTCAACCAACAATCCCTAGGAAGCGAGTTTTTTGGTACATTTAGGGCTCGAATTGGACAGCAAAAGAGAAATCAACAACAAAAACAAGTAAGTTGTAATCCCAATAATACGGATAATCGACACAATAGTTCTCGCATGTCTAATAAAAGGCCCCCCCCCTCCACCACCTCGTCAGTCAAATCATTCCGTTTCTGCATACGCGAATAAATCAGTCCATTTCGAAGACAAAGATTACGAACTCTGGGACTGGGATGAATTTCAAGATTTGGATCCAATCCCCACTAAATCTAATGAGCTTAATGAATCAACCTATACTGGCAATTATAACGGTAACGAGAACCCTGAATAGGGCCTTGGCAGCGGCGCTTTCAACATTGACGCCGTGAGCCTAGATAATCTAACAGTCCTTACTGACGATAAAAATAAATTTCATTCAAAAACAAAATTTACACCTTAGTTCTCAACAATTTCCTTATATTTCGGCATATATTTCTAGGCAAGGTGCTACCGATCATCATCGATTTTTTTCATGTCATATAAACGGAGTTGAAAGTTTTGCATTTTTTGATGGTGGTACTGCTAGTTGCTATATTGTTTCCTCTATTGCTTCCACTCTCTCTTTTAATAATTTAATTTTGTCAAAAACGCCGGTACAGCTACAAGGAGTCGCAAAGAAACTAGGTCCCGTGATTAATTACGACTGCACCGT
The DNA here is from genome assembly GCA_028751805.1 of Podosphaera xanthii. Taxonomy (NCBI): domain Eukaryota; kingdom Fungi; phylum Ascomycota; class Leotiomycetes; order Helotiales; family Erysiphaceae; genus Podosphaera; species Podosphaera xanthii. The sequence goes on from JAPWIX010000004.1 coordinate 381,441, forward strand.
TTCAGTTGATTTTGGACACAGAACTTCATTACAGCTAGTCTGTGGGGTAGTGCCAGATGGAACATTTCCCGCACCTTTAACGTTAGGGAGATCAACTCTACACGAATTAGGAACTCTCTACGTTCCTGGCACTGACTGTGTCAAACTCACTAAATTTCTTAACGCTCCGTTGCTTACACCTATTTCAAAGGAAGAATCCGATGCAAGAAAGGTTACAGCCTGGACATCGACAAATGTTCCTACTGACTTCAAGGCATTGAAGAGCCCAACTGAACTCACAACACAGCTAAGCATCCGTCCACCTCCACCCATCTCTGTGGCTGAATAGAAAGAAATAGACAGTAGCGTTCTGTTTCTCAAATCAAAATTTCAAGCATTATTTGATGCAACACAAGTTGCAGGTAGCTCTACGCGTGCAACAGGGGTTAAGCACGACATAATCCTAGACACCAATGTCAATTTAAAATCCGCCCCGGGACGTTACTCGCCCCAAGATACCCATGTACTAGAAGATTTCGTTCGTGCAGGGATACAAGAAGGAGTGTTGTACCGTGGTCAAAGCCCATTCTCCAGTCGTGCAATACTTGTTCCCAAAGACGGTAAGCCAAAGGGACGAATGTTAATAGACTTTCGACAAGTCAATGCTCATACAGAGAAGTCAGCTTACCCACTGCCTGTGGTACAAGACGAAATAAGGAAATCTTCAGGTCACATATTCTACATTAAACTTGACCTCAAGTCATGATTCTATCAAATAGAACTCACTGACAGAGCACAAAAAATTTGTTCCTTCGTCACACCTCAGGGGCAGTATTTGTTCAAGGTTATGCCCTTTGGATTAACCAACGCTCCTGCTACTTTTCAGAAGGCAATGGATGAATGCCTTCAGCCAGTTCGAGATATCACGGCCAATATGATAGATGATGTAATAACATGGGGTAATACCGTCAGAGCAGCGACCCAGAATGCTACTCGAGTAACGGGACAGTTACAATCATGTGGCTATAAGTTAAACCCCCGAAAATGCGCTTGGTTTGTCACGCAAACAGGATTTTTGCGTCATATTATTGACAGACACGGCATTCAAGTAGATCCTTCAAAGATCCAGGCAATCCTCGAGAGACCCATGCCACGAACTGTTACGGAAGCTCGGGCTTTGCTTAATTCATGTAATTACTTTCGTGATTACATTAAGCTTCTCAGCAAATTGGCTGGGCCTCTCTATAGTCTTACGTCTTTGGAAGGCAAAAATATACCTGTTACACTAAGTGACGAGCAAATCTATGCCTGGAAAGCTACACGTAATGCTCTAATTACTACACCAATTTTGAGGCCCCTGGACCCCCAGTTACCAGTTGTTCTCGATGTCGATGCATCCGACAAATATACCGGTGGTGTTCTCCTCCAACCCGAAGTCCCTTTCTCGCCATTCATCCGTTTAAAAATTTTACAGCCATCTATGGATGGTGCACATTTGTATCCTGTGGCTTATACGAGTCGCAAGCTTAACCCTACTCAGCAGCGATACTCTTCACAGGAACGCGAAGCCTTAGGAATGGTTCAAGCTCTTCAAACTTGGCAAGATTGGATCGAGGGTTGTGAAATTATAATCAGGACTGACCACGAAAGTTTGGCGGGGATTCGAAAAAAGCCTAACTTACCTCGGCGAATGCAACTATTTGTAGAGATTCTTGAGCATTTCGATCCAACAATTGTTTACAAAAAGGGTAAATCGAACCATCTTGCGGATTGGCTTTCTCGACCACCGAACAAAGCGACTTCATTCCCAATCGCAAGATACGACCCAGTCCATAACGATTCACGGAATTCGCGATCAACTACGTTACCAGACGCAGAGAGACTAACCTGGATAGGTTTGCAATCGATTGCGGAGTTCTTACAACATCGTGTGACCCTTCCTGAAAATCTTCCTGAACCTTGGGTTAAGCTTAATTTCACAACTCACAATGGTTCAACATACCGAGTGATTGACAGCAAATTTTTAATTATCCATCACTACGGCAAGCTTGTGTCGGCTTTGGTTGAGTTGCATGAACAAAGTGCACACTGTTCGATAGGAGCTTTAATTAGGGAGTCTAGAAATCATCTCTGGCATCCAGATATTGTCCTAGCTGCGCAGGAAGCGTTTGAGACCTGTTCTAGATGTCAACTGATGACGCAACTGATTGAGATACACACACAGGATAATCTACGCCCTGTGCAGGCCCCAGTACCTTTCACAAGGTGGGGGATGGATCACACCGGTCCGGTACGCCATAACGGTCAATCTGCTTACCTATGTACCTCTATCGATCATGCGACTTCGTATGCGATGGCACTTTTGACGCAATCACCAAACACTGCCTCTTGTTTGGAACTAAGCCGACAAATTCATGCACTGTTTGGCATCAAGCAATTAATAACTGACAATGGCCAAGCATTCTTGAGTAAATTAATGTCGTCATTTTGTAAGGAAAGGTCTATTGAGCAGTCTATAACCAAACCATACCGCCCACAGACAAACGGCAAAGTAGAACGATTCAACGGCATCATTAAGACTATTTTCTATGCCGTATCTGCTATTAACCAATCTCGTGGTATCCAGTGGATCCTAGATCAGTCACTCACCACGTATAATCGGCGTCCTAATTCAACTGGATATTCTCCCATTTTTCTTGCTCTAGGAGTCCCGTACGAAGATTCTCCAAGCCCTTACATGCGAGAATTAACCCCTGCTGAGGAAACTGCTTTCGCTACCTATCTGGTCAAATTGTATAATCCCAGGGTACAAGATGCGCGCCTAAACGTTGCAACAGGAAGAGCAGCAAGAGATGAAATTCGTTCATTCCTCCAGGAAAAGAAAGCTCGTCTTAGGGTGTTTGGAAAGGGTGATTGGGTTTTGCGACAAAGGAAAAGAGATCACAAAGGTGAACCATTCTACGACGGTCCCTTTATCATTGCGGATGCCTCTCCTCACAACGGTTATGTTCTGCGCACTCCGGGAGGATTTACTCTGCGGAATGAGTATCACGGTCAGCAGCTATTTCCGGCTTACGCTAGAGATGGACATCCTGTAAGATCTCTTTGGTACGGCAGTAAAACTCTGCTTGAGAAGGACAGACGTAGAATTTCGGATGTGCTAGATCAATGGAACCAGGATGACGAGGACGGAGTTTGAAAAAGGGGATGGTGTGTGTCCTGATCACGTGATATTATCTTGCAAGTCATTATTATGTCGTAGGCGCTATTATGTAATCTTAATTAGAGTTAGCATCATTAGGAGTTCTCGGTTGGAGGAAGGAGACAATTAACTTACATTAGACTCAACAAACTTACCAGGCATTCTGTGATAAAGATTACAGGCGTTCTTTGAGTTCAGAGTCTACCGTAAGTACTTTTGTTAACTGTAAAGTAAACGCACAGTTCCTCATATAAACCTTGCGCACGGTCATCAGCTTGATCTGATAATGTGCACAGACACACGAATCGGATAGATCGGGGAGAGTATGGATGAGGACCCGCAGGAATGTCCTCAGTCGATAATGTACAGTAGAGCCCCTCTTAGCTAATAGTGGGTCCCAGTATAAATGTTGAAAAGATTCATTGTAACTTGGACTTTTATATTTGCAAAACTCACCCTTACAGGTCATTTTGCATACAGGGGTAAGTATTGTAAATATAAGCGGTAAAATTTCTATGAATCTCTTCAGTAATTATACCGGGACCCACTATTAGCTAAGAGGGGTTCTACTGTAATATTTCATCGATATGATACGGGCGGGTTATCCCGACAAACGTGTACCGATAAATGAAGAAGTCCCGCTCACAGATCTTGAAAGACAATTAACAAGCATTCTTATTCTACTCTTTTTTTTTTTTTAAATCATTTTTGCGTATGCAGCCTGAGGCTATGACGCGAATGATTACGGAAGATATGTATGTGACGCAGAATAACTTAGTTTGACGTTTGGAACACTCATACTCAGATTTCATTTGCAGATACCACTACCAGTGGTAACGCCTTACGACATGTACTCTCTTCCGTGAATACCCACCATAGGGAAAAGCTAGAAAAACCTGTGGCTATCTGAGCGTGCTTTCGTCATTCTACGAATACAGTATCACCGCGAGAGAAGTGGTGTGAGGGTCTTGCTGGATTCGAACCAGCTTTCTCCTGTCTCAAGTGGGGCATGTGTCCAAGCTTCCCAGACTCTACTTGGAAGAACGGCCCGGATAGTGTACCACTGCACCATCCGACCCTTTTATCCTGTTCGTATCAGTGATAATCATGTACCGCGCGTATTCCACCGATTGCCTATCGGTATCATTTTACCTTTCATTCATCCAAGTAAATTCATTATATCCCTACGTAACCCTTGTGGTCATAATAAGAACCTGATTATAAGTCGTACCAGAGTACTCGCTTCCTCCTTACCAAGGCAGGTAAAGCTTCTTTTTTTCCCAAAGGAAACAAAAATAGCTGAACGTAAACCAAGTAATGCTCGACTCAGAGCACAACTAGACCAGCACAAGCGAAAAAGACGGATTTAAAACAGTCCTAATGAGCGCTTCAAGAATTTCAAGCCATTCAAACTTACAAAGGATCAAGTAGAAGCTAATTCAAGCAATACTGTCACGAGCAGAAGATTTACATTTACACAAAGAGAAGAAACAGACACAACTGCTTGGGACTTTGATTAAACGTGTAACTAATACTTTATTCAATTCTGAATGTAGAGTAATTGTATCGTTGAGGCTGTTAATATGATGATATTATGGGCCAAGGCTGGGTAACCCGGCGTATAAAGTTAGTTTCGTCAATAAATGGTAACTACTGCGATAGGCGTCAAGAATTCTTATATCTCGATGGTCGCTACTTGCAAAAGGGGATGAGAAGATTATCTCAAGGCTGTTCTACATGTACATGTATCTTGTTTCCAATTCTGATTGCACCGAAATATATTTACACATGAGTTCCTTAGAAACTACCGATAGAGGCCTCCAAATTACTTCATTACCATGTTTGAACAAACTAACTTAGACTCGTTCTAAAGGATTTTAACTGATGCTGTTTGCGTTCATTTTTCCCTTTGCAAATCCCATGTGCACTGGTGATAAGTGAGTTAGAGGTGATCGACATTTATTACAGCTCCAGTGTTTCTGATTAAGCATTCGGAAAAGGATGACAGTAATTTGGGCCTAACATGTCTGCAACAAAAGTCTGATGATATATTCAAACATGCCGTAGTATTGTTCCAACGCCGCTAGACCATCAAAATTTCATTTGTTTCCTCATAAACAATAATATCATGGGTTTATCAGACTACAACAAAATCATGCCGGCTCCGATCAAAGCAACAGAAATGAAATATGCTCCTATTTGGAAATATTCTAATTTTAACCTAGGGATAAAAATGACAGTTGATGCACTCTCATCCTTGGGCGAGCCCGGGCCGGCAGAAGATCCAGTTCCAGTTGGCAGTGTAGTGACGGTTCCGCTACCAGCGGGACCAGCTTGACTAAGAAGTTTTTGACATGAGTCACTGACTGATGATGACTTAATAGATGCCTTTCCACCAAAGCTGCAAGCGCTTGCTGCTTTTTTCTGTGATTTGTAGTACTGATCCATTGCGAAGGAGAGCTGTTGATTTGCAGTACACATTGAGTAGGCTCCATATTTGCCCGTAGTGGCATTTGCACTAATGCCGTTACATGAAGTGCTATCGAGGCCACAAACGGAACTAAACAGAGTACTGATATCATCAGGTGAAAGTTTATCATTCGCAGTGCATGTGAGAGACGACATCATACAAGAGCAGAGATCCTTGTTCGCTATTGGAGGCAGGTTACTGGAAGCAGCCCAGGCAGTTCCAGTAGCCGGACAAGCTTGAGGCGCTGTATTTGTGACGACATACTGAGAGATCGGCGTATTTTTCGGGCTCACAGTAGCTAGTTGTTTGGCCAAGGCGGAAAAGTCAGGTAGTTTACTTGCTTCACCATTCTTGATGGATACAAGACCTATCGAAAAGTTTAGTAGAGGGACGAGTAATTGATTCAGTGCATCATACCAAAATCATTTGCTTCCTGGAAGTACATGTACATTATACCGCCAGACCAAACGCCAGTCATCTCTTTACCGTAAATGGCCTGGACCTCGGTAAACTGACGAGGCCTGATTTGGTTGCAACCATATTCTGCAAAGAATGCAGGTACAGAATAATTCGCGAATTCCAAGGTCCTCTGATCATATCCAGATTTTGTGAAAGATGAATCGCCACACCATGAGTATATGTTATAGCCCCAGAAGTCAATAGCTTCATCAGGATCTCCGCAATTAAAGTAATGAGCTAGAGGAATCCGAATAGCAGGGTCGTCATTCGTGGCATATCCGACACCCAGTTGCCTGTAGTTTTTCCTTTTTATATAGGCCTTCATATCCCTTACAGCAGCCTTGACAAATGCGCTGGCTTGTGTGTTATTCACTTCATTGGAGACTTCATTGCCAGCAAAGAAGCCTAGAACGTTGGAATATCCTGCCAGGGCATCGATGACACTCGCATAGTTTGCGTATAACTCTGTATTCCAGGAGGGTGTTTCGCGGTTGATTGAAGATGTTGGGTTGGAGAGATCTTGAATAACGTAAATGCCTGCATCTTCAAGCATCTTCATGCACACAGAATGGTCTGCTGTCGGATCAATGGCGTAGACGCGGATGATATTGACGCCGAGTTCCTTGAGAAGAGGAACATCTCTTTTGCAGCCAGCTACATCGGCAAGAGGATCAGTGTAAGAAGTGGTTCCAGTGCTTGACCCTTTCGCGGTAATTTCTTGTTGATATGCGACCCCGCGAAGGAAAAACTCGGTCCCGTTCTCGTAAAAGAAATGAGAGCCCTGGTAAAAGTAAGTGAAAAAATTGGGTAAGGATGCAGCGCATAGTACGAACTTTTATAACAATCGGGGGAAGACCTGCTATGACTGAAATGGTGAAGAAGACGCTTATTAAAGCAGCCCTGGCAATTGAAGAAAACATGATTTCGTTCATCTAGTTGTGACTCTTTAGATATCTTGTGGATTTATGTTAAAATATTGCAAATTCGCAGAACGAGAAACACAAAGGGTTAGGGAAGAGACTGTATAGGCAGTCCATCCAAAAAAGCGAAAGTCGAAATTAGATGTTTGTAGGCTGTAGCATGAGAGAAGTTAGTAATTGACATAGGAATACTGCGTGAAACCGTCAAGGAAGGTCGCCGGATGATAGACCCTGATTCGAACAACCCGATCCCTTAAGACAAGTAATCATTGATGTTGAAGCAAGATCAGAGCGGAGTGACATGGTGTGACCTTACGTTTGTTTCATAATTGCACATGGGCCTTCTCTATTGACTGGGAATGTTAATAATTATTTTTACTTAAATCTCTCTTGTATAGCAACCTAGGAATGCTAGTATAACATGAATGATTACGAAAAATACGTACTTCTCGTAAAATGACTCAGTTTGTTGTTTGGAACACATACATCCAGACTTCATTTAGAGATACCACTTGAAGTTCACGCCTTCCGACACGGTACGGGTAGCCTCTTCTGTCAGCATCCACTAATGGACAAGTCAAGAAAAATCTCTGCCAATCCAGATATGCATTCATCATTCTTTAGGTCCCTTATCACAACGTGTGGAGTTGTATCGCAGATCTGCTGTTTTCGACCCGGCTTCCATCTGTCTTGATTGAGGTATTTGTCTAGGCTGCCCAGACTCTACCAGGGAAAGCGGCCAGGATGGTATGCTAATACCGCCGTACCGTCCGACGCAAATTCAACGATTGGAAGTGATTTTTTTAGCACAAATATTTACTAAACGTAGGACTACTAAAATAAGTGATTGACGAAAATCTTGCTAAAGTTGCTTGTCGACCGTGGAATAAGAGTCCTTTCTCGCGTATGATAACAATAAGCGATATACAGTAGAGCCCCTCTTAGCTAATAGTGGATCCCGGTATAATTACTGAAGATATTCATAGATATTTTACCGTTTATATTTGCAATACTTATCCCTGCACGGAAAATGACCTGTAAGGGTAAGTGTTGCAAATATGAAAGTCCAAGTTGCAATGAATATTTTCAACATTTATACCGGGACCCACTATTAGCTAAGAGGGGTTCTACTCTGTATGGGGTGATCAACAGACAAAGGTCTCGATTCCTTCATAGGGAAACTAAATCTCCCCGGTCAAATTCTCGTGATCATCAGCTAATTGTTTTTTAAGGTTGAGACTACCCAACATCCGACCTGTAAACGATGTCGGTTTTTTTTTCTTTTTTACTGTGGGAAGCTTGAAACATGTACATAGCATAGGTACACGTACATGTAGTTGGCCTTTCAGTATGTTATGTACTAGTGAACAGATATATTCTACCCAGACCAGGGATTGTTAAATATATTCCCGTGTTTTCGATTAACTTCGCTTATTCGTGATTATGTAAGTGAGGCTTTTACAGCATATCTTCGGTTTTGGTTACTATCTTTTGCTTACATATCACTTCCTCACTATTAAGCTTTTATTCAAGAATAGATCGATATAGAAGGTGACGGCTCACTGTCCGGTTTTACCAATGTCAAATCTAACAAAATAGCAGCACTGATAGCTATGCTACACCTGTCATCCGGAAATGTAGTCTTGTCGTCTCGGACACCAGAAGGAACCTCAATGCCCTTTCACATCAAAATGATGCGAGATTAGCGAATCTAAGCTCAAATGCTTCACAAGAGCCGATTAAGTGTTCTGTGAATATTATTAGGTTCAGAGAGAACTAACAAGTAACATTGACTCAAACCGAGGTATATCGTGCCTAGGGAACGCGTGAGACTTCAAAAAGTGTACAGTAAAACCTCGCCTAAATGGAAGTTGGGTGAATAGAATCACCGAGTCTATCTTCATGTCTACAGAGATTCAATGGTTATACTTTTTGGAACTTTCAATTTAATTTATCTGTTAGAGCATTGATGAAAGCCCAACACGCGTAGGCTCAAACCAGTCAGGGCTTTTATGTCATGTCGCCGTACGTCAGCCATTTATCACAGAGACGAGTCGATTCAAGCGGCTTGAGTTTGCTCATGCTCAGAAAAATGTCTAATGAGTAATGGAAAAATATCATGTGGATCGACGAAAGCTGGGTTAAATTTGGTCAAGATAAGATAATCTAAGTAACCCCGAGGAGGCATCAAGCACTTGATTCTAACTGTCTCTTGAATGGAGCAAGGCGAAAATTAGGATACATGTTGTGAGGATTTTTATCTTCAAGTCCTGGAAAATTACCGTAATCCTCCAGTAGAAAGACTGAGGCCCGATAAAAGGGACATCATGTCGAGAACATACTGCTCCAGTAATCAATCGATGGGTGGATGAATCCGCACTGACATGCTGTCTTGACTAAGGTTCACAGGGTCACTTGCAAACCGCCGTTTGGCGTTGATTTTGATTTGTTAACGCACTTCGGCTCGGGCATACAGACATGTCGCCTCTCACGTTTATTCACACCTTAACGCACTACAACTTTGTACACAGTTGACTATTAAAAAGATTTGCTAATCTTCAGACATGTCTAAATGCAGAAAAATACTCCTGCTCAGTCACACTTACTCACTGCTCAGGACGTTCGAGGGAGAAATACTCAGAATTTTTATTGGCTCCCAAACTCACCTAACATGAATCCTATGATGGTTGTTTGGAATTAGATCAAGAATCCGGTTAGGGAGCAAGAAAATCACCACGATAAGCTCATTAAGTCTCTATACGGATCATAAAACACAGTTCATCAAGACTGACTGCTGGAGCTCAATAGGAATATAGGGCATAGATATGAAGCTGTAATTCAAGCAAATGCATTGTTTACCAAATATTAGCAATATTTAGAACCAATCAATTTACTCCAAAATTTGTCGGAGTTAAGACCATAGTTAACGGCAACAATTTTCAGGAAACATTAATTTCACCTTACATGTATTTATTTTTCAAGTTGAATTTACAGCCATTGCTTAGCCCTTCACTCTTGTATTGGGATACAGTAGAACCTGTCCGAACCCATAGTGGGTCCCGTAATAATTATTGAAATGATTCATCGAAATTTTGGCATTTATATTTACAATACTTATCCCTACAGACAAAATTACGTCCAAGGGTAAGTGTTGCAAAAGTAATTCTCAAAAATTCAATGAATGTTAACAATAATTAAACCTAGGACCCACTATGGGTTTGGTCATGTTCGACTATAGTTCTGAATCGATGCCTCTGACAGTCTTATATTTTAAGCGAGGAACACTAATGCGGACAAAGCTAGACACATACAATACTTAACCCGTCAACCGTCTCAACTGGAGTTCATTTGATACAGTCTAATGGACCACGCAGGTCAACCATCGCACATGTCTTTTAAGTAGTATTTGAACATGTTATATCATTTTGCGATCGTAATGGTAGTTGTACCGATAGGTTGTGTAAGAATAATATCAACTAACACAGAAGACGATATTCTCACACGACGGCCGGTAAATTGGGTTGAATTTCTTGTACACAATGACCATCGGGCACATTTACTTGTCGTTATATTTTATATACATTTGCACCGTGAATTCTCGCCATTCCCAATGGGGCTTCCAGGAATCCTTAATGATCTAGGCTAAATATCTTTCAATTTTTCAACCGACTAGCACGGACATGATTCGGACCTTATTATTTTACATATTGATCACTGATTTATGTCTGATCAAAAATTGGAAAGACTTCTGTCAGCGTTGAACCTGTCTCAGATCTGAGATCCTGGGCGTCTCACATATTTTCTTAGTCACAAATTGTTTCCATCATGGTGTTCTCACCCGTTAGCAGAAAATTGAGGTACTCAAACTAGCCAAAATCTATCGACTTTTAATATAAAGATTCCGACAGGAGAAGGGGAGTACTTAATGATGCTAGACTCCCAAGTAACTGTATAAGAAATTTTATTCAGTGGATGGTAGTGTGATCAAATTGATTGGATCGAAGAATGAAGGTAATAAATCATTCTATCGAGCTTCGATTCAGATCAAATTTGATGCGTTGTCAAATGTTCTAGGAGCCGTGAAAAAGTACAGTGTCGCAGGGTGTACTCTGCTGAGTCGATACATTAGCCTAGAGATTTAATCAAGTATTCTGGTCGAGCAGATGAAGGGTCATTTTGTTGAGCTTAAAACATGATTACTTTGGGATAATATCATTTTGAGTCGTTACTCGACATGTTCAAACGCTTTACAGTTGGGATATGCTGCATTAGATGAACCAGCAGATGTAACAAAACAACATACCCTAGAAGATGCTGTGGATAGTGATTGCTTACCAAACTAATCAGTACTAGTAAATATAATCCCCATCTGAAATTTACTTTGTCCCTAGTCTAATACAAATCTGTATGAAACCAGGGTCAAAGAAAGCCCAAGAATGGGCGTAGTTTGCTTGGTAGCAAGGGTGCGAATTGTTAATGGCTGAAAATAATTTTGTACGTTGCTAAGGGCAAATCCTTGGCAATGACTAACAAAATTGATATCAACTACTAACAACTCATACCCTTGCTATCTAGCACAATTACAAAGTCTTATTGATGACTAACCTGACATCTAGCCTTCCCCTGAAACCTCTTTCGAGCCCCCTCAAAGTCGTCGTCCCTGATCAATGTCTCTCGATACCGTCCTGCACTCGAAGACATCGTAGACTAAATATCATAGATTTCGAGTGCTATCTTGCGATGGTGACTATCCTTTCTTATTCGAATGAGGAATCTATGAACAAATAGTAACTAAGAAAAGAAGAATACGAAAAGAAAAGAATGTGATGGGAAGTACTGGTATACTAATAATAACCAAAATAGTAAACATAAAAAGAACAATAATGATACGTATAATTAAATTAAAATATATTTTGGGGTCCCTCTATTTACGGGGAAACATATTTGATCATGTGTCACACAGCGTGTTTCAATTCTGCCAGCGAATTGATTTTACTGGTAAATCCAAACTTTCCTCTTTCCCTTCAATTTTTCTCCTTGTTGCCGTTCCCATCGCACCAGCCTCATCACGCTCGTTCGCTTGCTCGCTTATCATTCTAGCTCTGTATCTTTGTTGCGAATCCCTTCAAGTTTTTTGACCCTGTAACCCCCATCTCAATCATCACCTAAGCAACAAAATTAGGTCCCAGTTTTCTGCTGCCCGCTACTCTGTTTCCTATCTCAACTCATTGAATGAGATACTACAGTCGTTAATTTGTGTACATTTATCTTTGTGCACTCACAGTTCTTGCTTCAGTCGTCTCAATTGTATTCGTCCAACCTGTCGATCCTACTCTCGTACTCACAAAGAGAGTGCCACACGACTTCTTCTCATCGACCAACATTGGATCAGCCTACAAAACGTCCTAATTTCCAATGTTCTGATAGTGAGTTTGAACTTCTTCGAACTATTTCAATATGCTAGGGATTCAATGGCGTTACAACAATCAATTGCTTCAGAAACCCATCGATTACTACTTCCCTGTTTCACTTGCTTCGGCAACAAAAGTTATCTACAGATAGAATTACAATGCTGACAAGTTAAAGACTACAGGTAAATTTTAGAAACGTCAATCATGTCAGGATATCCTCCGCAAGCTGGCTATGATGATGGCTATGGTCATCAACACGGCAATGCGGATATGTACTATCAAGATGAGCAAAATCAAGCCTACTATGACCAACAAGGAGGCTATTCAGACCAGCAAGGAGCTCACCCTCAAGGAAATGACGGATACTACGACGAATCGTAAGGTTTTGCCGATTAGAAAGTATCTTTAAAATACTAACGCTGAACTAGTGGGTATTATAATGCTGATCCTAATAACCCTTACCAACAGGAAGGAGGCTACTACGAAGGTAACGAGAATGGTGGTCAGTATCAGTACGAGTATTACAATGATCAATACTATGAGCAGGGCGCGCCAGGAGGGCAACAAGCTCAAGGACAAGGATACCAAAAGCGACGAGGCGATTCTGAGGAGGACTCGGAAACTTTTAGTGACTTCACCATGAGATCAGACATGGCTCGTCCTGCCGATACGGAGTACTACGGTCGAAACGATGAACGTTATAATAGCTACAATGAGAGTCAAATGGGAGGACGTGGATATCGCCCTCCCTCATCGCAAATATCTTACGCTGGGAACCGTTCATCAGGAGCTTCTACACCCAATTACGGTATGGATTACAACAATGTTCTTCCAGCTGGTCAACGCTCTCGAGAGCCTTACCCCGCATGGACTTCTGATGCTCAAATTCCACTGTCGAAAGAAGAAGTTGAGGACATTTTTCTGGACCTAACTGCCAAATTCGGATTCCAGCGTGACAGTATGCGCAATATGTACGACCACCTTATGACTCTTCTTGATTCCCGCGCTTCACGCATGACACCAAATCAGGCTTTATTATCCCTTCATGCCGACTATATTGGTGGAGATAATGCAAACTACAGAAAGTGGTACTTCGCTGCTCACTTAGACCTCGATGATGCGGTTGGTTTCGCAAACATGAAGTTGGGTAAGGGCAGCCGCCGGACACGCAAAGCTCGTCGAGCTGCAAAGAAGAAAAACAAAATGGACCCTCAAAACGAAGCTCAAACACTCGAACAGCTCGAAGGAGATAATAGTCTTGAAGCTGCTGAATATAGATGGAAGACCCGGATGAACCGTATGTCACAACACGATCGAATTCGTCAATTAGCTCTCTATCTGCTCTGTTGGGGTGAAGCCAATCAAGTTCGATTTATGCCCGAGTGTCTTTGCTTCATATTCAAATGTGCAGATGATTATTTTAGCTCTCCAGCTTGTCAAAATTTAGTAGAGCCAGTTGATGAATTCACTTTTCTCAATAACGTTATCACACCACTGTATCAATACTGCCGTGACCAGGGATATGAGATTCAGGACGGCAAATATGTTCGTCGCGAACGAGACCACAATCAAATAATCGGATATGATGATTGCAATCAACTTTTTTGGTATCCCGAGGGGATTGAGCTAATCGTTATGGAAGATAAGTCACGTATTGTTGACTTTCCACCTTCGGAGCGATACTTAAAACTAAAAGATGTGAAGTGGAGTAAAGTTTTTTTCAAGACTTACAAGGAGACCAGATCCTGGTTCCATATGTTGGTCAACTTTAACAGAATATGGGTTATCCATATAAGTGCATTCTGGTTTTTCACAGCGAAGAATTCACCAACGCTGCTGGTTAAAGACTATCAACAGGAGCTCAACAACCAACCTCCAGGGTCTTACCAATGGTCTGCCGTTGCGCTAGGGGGTGCTGTCGCTTGTCTTTTAATGATAGCTGCCACAATAGCTGAATGGACTTATGTTCCTCGCCGATGGGCCGGCGCACAACACTTAACGAAAAGGCTGTTCTTTCTGCTCGGAATGCTAGTAATTAATGCTGGTCCTAGTGCTTACATATTTTTGTTCTCCGGTGGTGGAAAGTCGAAAATTGCTCTGATCGTGGGTATTGTACAGTTTTTTATCGCACTGGCGAGCTTTTTCTTTTTTGCAGTTATGCCCTTAGGAGGATTATTTGGGAGCTACTTAACCAAAAATTCGAGAAAATACGTGGCAAGCCAGACATTTACAGCAAGCTTTCCCCGGCTAACTGGAAACGACATGTGGATGTCATATGGACTTTGGCTTTGTGTGTTCGCCGCTAAACTTGTCGAGTCTTATTTCTTCTTGACTCTCTCTTTTCGTGATCCTATCAGATACCTGTCAACCATGAAAATAACAACTTGCGCTGGAGACAGAATCCTTAAAGACATGATATGCCACCTCCAACCAAAAATACTCCTCGTGCTCATGTTCATTACGGACCTTTGTCTCTTCTTCCTGGACACCTTCTTATGGTACATTATTATGAATACGATATACTCCGTCGCTCGATCTTTTTACCTCGGAGTGTCAATTTGGACACCTTGGAGGAATATTTTCTCGAGACTTCCCAAGCGTATCTATTCGAAAGTGCTTGCAACTACTGATATGGAAATCAAGTATAAGCCGAAAGTACTCATTTCTCAAATTTGGAATGCAATTGTAATTTCTATGTATCGGGAACATTTACTCGCTATCGATCATGTTCAAAAGTTACTCTATCATCAAGTCCCCTCAGAACAAGAAGGAAAGCGAACTCTTCGTGCCCCTACTTTTTTTGTATCTCAAGAAGATCACTCTTTCAAGACTGAGTTTTTTCCCAGTCAAAGCGAAGCAGAACGGCGCATATCGTTCTTTGCTCAATCACTATCAACTCCTATTCCCGAGCCTCTTCCTGTTGATAACATGCCAACCTTTACAGTTATGATTCCTCACTACAGTGAGAAAATTCTTCTATCTCTGCGTGAAATAATCCGTGAGGATGAACCGTATTCTCGTGTTACCCTGCTCGAGTACCTCAAACAACTGCATCCTCATGAGTGGGACTGTTTTGTCAAAGATACAAAAATTTTGGCCGATGAGACGTCCCAATTTAATGGAGATTATGAGAAGAACGAAAAAGATACTGCTAAAAGCAAGATAGATGATCTGCCTTTCTACTGTATAGGATTCAAGTCGGCTGCACCCGAATATACTCTTCGTACCCGTATTTGGGCATCTTTAAGATCTCAAACTTTATATCGCACTATTTCTGGGTTTATGAATTACAGCAGGGCTATCAAACTCTTATATCGAGTTGAGAACCCTGAAGTTGTGCAAATGTTTGGCGGAAATTCTGATAAACTTGAGCGGGAGCTAGAGCGTATGGCCCGTCGTAAATTTAAACTCATTGTATCCATGCAACGTTATGCGAAATTTAAGAAGGAGGAAATGGAGAACACCGAATTTCTGTTACGAGCCTACCCTGATCTTCAGATTGCCTATCTAGACGAAGAAGCTCCTTTAGTCGAAGGAGAAGAACCTCGCCTTTACTCTGCGCTGATTGATGGCCACTCGGAAATTATGGAGAACGGCTTCCGTCGTCCAAAATTTCGTGTACAGCTGTCTGGTAATCCAATTTTAGGTGACGGGAAGTCAGACAATCAAAATCATGCAATAATCTTCTACCGCGGAGAGTATATTCAACTTATTGATGCCAATCAAGACAATTATCTTGAGGAATGTCTCAAAATTCGAAGTGTTTTGGCCGAATTTGAAGAAATGACGACAGATAACATCTCTCCTTATACCCCTGGAGTTGAGAACCCGAAGACAAATCCTGTTGCCATTTTGGGAGCTCGAGAATACATTTTCTCTGAAAATATTGGAATCCTTGGTGACGTTGCGGCTGGAAAAGAACAAACATTTGGTACTCTATTCGCTCGGACTCTCGCCTCCATTGGTGGAAAATTACACTACGGTCATCCTGACTTCCTCAATGGCATATTTATGACTACTCGAGGTGGTGTTTCAAAAGCTCAGAAAGGTCTTCATCTCAACGAGGATATTTATGCTGGAATGACTGCTCTGCTCCGCGGTGGTCGCATCAAACACTGTGAGTATTATCAATGCGGAAAGGGTCGCGATCTTGGATTTGGATCTATTTTGAACTTTACAACTAAAATTGGAACTGGTATGGGTGAACAAATGCTTTCCCGTGAATATTATTACCTCGGTACTCAACTTCCGCTTGACCGGTTTTTGTCTTTCTACTATGCCCACCCTGGATTTCACCTGAATAACATGTTTATCATGCTGTCTGTTCAGATGTTTATGATTTGCCTAATTAATTTGGGAGCTCTGCGGAACCAGACAATTCTTTGCAGATATAATGTTAACGTACCCATCACTGATCCTCTATTTCCTACAGGCTGTGCGAACATCACTCCTGTATTAGACTGGGTTTATCGTTGTATCATCTCAATCTTCATCGTTTTCTTCATCTCCTTTGTACCCCTTGTGGTACAGGAGCTGACAGAGCGTGGATTCTGGCGTGCAGCCACTCGTCTGGGAAAACAATTTTGTTCTCTATCCCCCTTTTTCGAAGTTTTTGTTTGCCAGATCTATGCCAACGCGTTTCAACAGGATCTATCGTTTGGGGGTGCACGATATATAGGTACTGGTCGAGGATTTGCAACTGCTCGTATCCCCTTCGGTATTTTATACTCTCGGTTTGCCGGCCCATCAATTTACCTTGGAGCACGATCTCTCATGATGCTCTTATTTTCGACCCTCACAATTTGGCAGCCAGCGCTCATCTACTTCTGGGTCACTTTACTTGCTATGTGTACATCGCCTTTTATCTATAATCCTCACCAGTTTGCATGGAACGATTTCTTTATCGATTATCGTGATTTCCTGAGATGGCTTTCTCGCGGCAACTCCCGCTCTCATGGCTCCTCGTGGATTGCCTACTGTCGTCTCTCTCGTACCCGGATCACTGGTTACAAGCGCAAGGCTCTCGGTGATCCTTCTTCAAAAATGTCTGGTGATGTGCCTCGAGCCGCTTTTACCAACCTCTTTTTCGGAGAGATAATCGGGCCTCTCTTAGTTGTCGCAGTGACTCTGGTTCCATATCTCTTCATAAACGCGCAAGTTGGTGTCCTCGCAGAGAATAATCAAGACAAAATTGGAGATGCTGGTGTTCAAGCTACTAACTCCTTACTCCGCGTCGGTATTGTTGCCCTCGCTCCTATCGCTATAAACGCTGGAGTTCTTGCTGTCATGTTTGGCATGGCTTGCTGCATGGGACCACTTTTAAGCATGTGCTGTAAGAAGTTTGGCTCTGTACTCGCTGCAATTGCTCACGCCGTTGCCGTAATTGGGCTTATGATTATTTTTGAAGTTATGTTTTTCTTGGAAGGATTCCAATTTGCTCGCACCTTACTGGGAATGATCGCTGCTACAGCGATCCAGCGTTTTATCTACAAACTTATTATCGGCCTCGCTTTAACTAGAGAATTTAAAAGCGATACTTCGAATATTGCTTTTTGGACAGGAAAATGGTACTCCATGGGTTGGCATTCGATTTCTCAACCCGCTCGAGAGCTACTATGCAAAATTACTGAACTTGGCATGTTTGCTGGTGACTTTGTCCTCGGTCATACACTTTTGTTTCTCATGCTTCCCATAATCCTCATACCTCAAATCGACAAAGCACATTCAGTTATGCTATTTTGGTTAAGACCCAGGTACGTTGTTTTCCAATGACCCAATTTTTACTTCTAACTTAGTTACAGTCGTCAAATTCGACCTCCTATTTACTCGATGAAGCAATCAAAGCTACGCAAAAGACGAGTCTGGCGTTATGCTGTAGTTTATTTTATCATGCTCACAGTTTTTATGGCTCTGCTTATCGCTCCTATCGTTGCTGGTTCAATGATTTTGAACAATACATCAAGCCTCACAAGTGATCCATCAAAGACAATGTTTCTATTCCAGCCAGTTGGTTTGAATAACAACGATACCAAGGGTACTACCGAGACCGGAACAGCTATTAGTGGAGGTGCTACCGAAACATCATCGTCGGATAGTGTAGTACGACGATTTCTAAACTAAAATATTCCTAGGCAGCGGACCTACGTTTAACTTTGGGTGTATAAATAGACGGATGAGACAGAAAATGTTGATGGTCTGCATGGAATGACGGTGTTTTAAGTAATTATCTTTTTCGGTGTTTTTTTCACGGTATAGGGCTTAGTTAAACGTTTATTCTTTTTTTAACATGGGTCATGTATCTATCTAACCAGCATCGGTGTGAGTTTCCCAAAATTCTGGAAGTAATTTCCTTTATCGATGCATCATGACCTTTATTTCCGGAATTTTATGACTTCTTACGTTTAGAGGCTCTACGGCATTTAGATAGCGCTTATCTTGAAATACTTATTTTTTCACTTCCTTTCTATTATTTATTATGTGTGTAACGATTCAAAATTAAAAGTTCAATACGTTACGGATGATTAAATTTGAATGTCAAACTACTAAGATCAGTGAAAGTCAAGGCCCGAATTATGCAAAGTGACGAAAGTTGATAAACCCATACTTTCGGTTTATTCAGTATTAGAACCTACTGAAAGCTATTACACAAACTTTACCGAATTACACATTCAAGATAAATCATCTACGAACGATACGAGACTGTATAAATTTAGATAACTTTAGTATGATTTCAGGTCTTGGATAATTGCGCTTAGCTAAGTTCCAAACTCAATGGCAGAAAGCTTCAAGTCGGAGCCATAGCTTCATCGTACATCGCCTGTGTTATTCTGATTTAAACAATTTTGGAGAACTGATTCTCGCTTTCACGCGATAAATTCGGGAGAAAACCCTTGCCCACGAGAATCTAATTAATTGACTAGAGAGCTTCGGAAATGTCTCGATACTACGCGGATCGCGCGCCCTGCTCGAGTTCAGTGTCGCATCTGAAGGCAAACTATCAATGAGATACATCCCAGCAACTGTAAGGCTAACAGAGAGTGTAAGTTAATTTCACAATTAGGGATGTGAGCGGCGACGACAAGACGTCAACTGGCTTGCGCATGCATCGTGGCTCTAGGATAGACGCAGCAAAATCATCTTTGGATCATCTTTGTTGCGAGAGGGTACGATAACAGCTGAGTAGAACCACGCTCAAATCGAGAACCTCATGGGTGTGCTGAAGTGATTTGGTACCATTCCTTATGCTTTCAGTGTGGAAAATGCAAAGCATGTACTCTCATACATGGGTCCTGAATGTCAAAAGGGTATTCCCTGTCCGTTGGGCTTTGTACAGGGTCTACCCCTAGTAATATCTACGGGCTAATTTACAGTAATTATCCATTCATCTGACATAGCGCCTGCTCCTCATCCTGTCACCCAACAAGAATATATCGCCAACGTCTAGTTTTACACCAGTCAAAAATCCGAGCGATTTACACTGAATCGTTGTTGAAAGTGAGGCATGCTTTAAATGACCCTAACGCTATATATCGTACCAATTGTAGCGATAGATGAACAGCGAGGAAACATCTCCTGCGAGGCGTAGCTATTCGAGAAGAGCTTCAGCAGATAAGTGCCTTCAGGTCATTCTTTACTGGATTTGGAAAGATCTCAGCTAAATAACTCCAGGTAATTACTTTACACAATGCTGGCCACGAACGAGGCGAAATTGCATCTATCCTCGACTTGAGCTACAAACAAGTTATTCACATCATCAATAGAGGCACTACCTCTCCCAAAAGAAATCCGGGTGGAAAACGAAAACTGGATCAGGCCCAAGCTGATGAGCTAGAAACTTTTGTGCGACTCTCTCGAAGGAATCGCCAGATGACGTATATAGAGCTTGCCATGGAGTTTAGTTGCTGGGGCGCTGGGGTTTATGCGATCAGAAGTGCGCTCAAAGATAGAGGTTACTCCAGGAGTTTGTCTCGAGCAAAGCCACCTATATCCGAGGTCAACATGATAAAAAGGTTAGAGTGGGCTCTAAATCATCGTCACTGGACCATTGACGATTGGAGTCAGATCCTTTGGAGCGACGAGATATGGGTAACAGATGGTAGACATCGAGATAACTACATAACGAGAAAGGTTTGTAGCGCGTGTCATCAGCTAGGGTTTAGATGGCTAATAATATACAGCCTGGTGACGAGCTTGAATACACCTGCCTCGTCGACAAGACTAAAAAGAGCACAGCCTGGATATTCTGGGGGAGTTTTCACTGAACTCAGAAAGGGACCTGCTTATTCTGGGAAAAAAATTGGGGTTCAATAACAGTGCCGAGTTATTGCGAAAAC
The DNA here is from genome assembly GCA_028751805.1 of Podosphaera xanthii. NCBI lineage: Eukaryota > Fungi > Ascomycota > Leotiomycetes > Helotiales > Erysiphaceae > Podosphaera > Podosphaera xanthii. Next base: position 402,215 of record JAPWIX010000004.1, read on the forward strand.
ATTGTTCCCCATGTGGCTGACTACTCTATTGCAGGGGTAAGAAGTGTAGCCCCACATTCTGTGTAATTTACATGGGCTATCCCTGACATTCCGACTTTAGCGCTACAAAAATGGCTAGACTAAGGCAATAAGGCAACCGAGGCATTCCTTCTTCCTTGAACCTTCTCTCTTATGTTCGATAGTTGCACAGCATCCTCGTACCACACTAAATCGGTTGACACGACATGTCGAATAACCTATATCCTCACGATAAACTGCGAAGAAAAATGAGCTCCCCAGCATCTCCCACTACTCCAAGATCACGGAGCCAGCTTTCTAGGGATCAGCGAGTCCAGATATACACGTTACGTGGCCTTGGTTTTACTCATCTCGCCATCGGTAATCAACTCGGTATCACCGAAAGAAGGGTACAATATGCCCTTGCAAGGCAATGTCTGACGCCCAAAAAGCGAAATGGCCGACCCCACGCCTTGAACGCTCAGCAGGAAGTTGAGCTTGAAGAGTTTGTCACGTCTTCAAGTGAGGCCCGCCAGATGAGCCACCTGGAGCTTGCTGCTAAGTTTTCCCACTGGAATTGTGGCCAAATCGCAATCAAAAGTGCTCTTGAGATAAGAGGGTTCAAGCGTTGCATTGCTCAAGCGAAGCCTACTCTAACGCCTGCACATATGAGGAAAAGATTAGAGTGGGCGGAAGAACACTCTTCTTGGACACCTGAACAGTGGTCCCAAATTCTTTGGTCTGATGAGACTTGGGTCACTGGTGAACGTCACACAAGAGTATGGGTTTCGAGGAAGGTGAGTCCAGATCTCAGCCATGTATCAACTGCATTAATCTAATTTTCTAGCCCGAGGAGACATATTATCACACTTGCCTGGTTCGAAAAGGTCCTCGAAAGCGTGGTTGGATGTTCTGGGGCTCCTTTTATGGGAACCAGAAGGGCCCTGCCCTCTTCTGGAGTAGGGATTGGGGGACTATAAAAGCGGAGAGTTACTGCCAGAGGATAGTTCCTTTAATCCACGCGGCAACACAACCAAATGACTCTCACGGCCCTCTTCTCTTTATGTAGGATGGTGCTCCTGCCCATTCTGCTCAACGTACGAAAAGAGAGCTGTCATCAAGGGGGGTAGATTTCATAGTCTTGCCGTCATATTCCCCAGACCTGAATCCAATTGAGTCAGTGTGGGATATGATGAAATCCCATATTGAAGAGCACCACCCAGAATTTGATTCTGGTAATCCATCTGAGGAAGTGCTCCGTAATGCAGTCCTAGAGGCATGGGAGTCAATTTCTCAGGAGCAACTGGCTACGCTTGTAGAGAGCATGCCAGAAAGGTGCCAGGCAGTCATCAGAGCAAGAGGAGTTTCGATTCCTTATTAATGATGCTTAATTATTGGTAAAAATGTATTTAATACTTGATAAAAGCTAGCACTTTTGAATAGAATATCATCATTTCAACGAGTTACAGGGATCTCCTACACTTCTTTTATCACGCAAAATTTCCCATACAAATAAGGTTCAGCTATTGTCGGATTTGGTATGGTCAAAATATTGCAGCCAATGGCATATTGTATAATCCCTGTCAGATCTTGGCATTCAGGGGTTTCCTTCACTATTTACCCCTGCAGTATAGTACATGGAGGTGAATCATGAACTGCAATTCATGCAAGATAACGCACCGCCACATAAAGCGGCCTTCACTCGGGAAAGTTTAAGGGTTAAAAATATTGAGCCCATAAACTGGCCTCCTTACTCCCCAGACCTCAACCCTACTGAGGCTGTGTGGAGCGAGATGAAGGATTATATAGAAAATCAATATCCTGAACTCGAGGATGGGCGAGAGCGGTCTTCGGCTGAGCTTCGCATTATCATACTGGAAGCATGGGATTCTATAAGTCATAACTCTTTGCAGTATCTCATCGGAAGTATGCCGGCGCGATGTCAGGCGGTGATTGTAGCTGGTGGGGGAGCTACGAGATATTTAAGATTTATTTTTACGGCTAGTCACTAGCTTTAACTTTAGTCGTATTTAGCGCGTAATCTGCTATAAAATTTACCAGATTAAGCTTAGTCTCATGAGATCTTCAAGGTCCTCCCTTTTGACATTCGCGATTTCGAGTACACGTGATACACACAAATTTTCGAGTATCCCTTCCATAGTGGGCCTAGATAAATGTTATTTATAGAAATTTGTATGGCGAGACCCTGGTCAAAAAGTGGGTTTGACATTCAGCATCCATCAACGAGAGTACAGGCTATCAAGGGTATTTAGTTTTACTTGCATGTAGTATTGCAGCCCTAAATATTGTTACTAATTAGACCAAAATAGCGCTGTGTAGTAACAATATTTAGGGCTGCAATATTACATGCAAGTAAAACTAACTGCCCCTGATAGCCTGTACTGTATTTTGCACGAGTGGAGATGGGAAACCTCCACGGTCGCTCACTTCTGATAAATCCTTTTCACCCCATTGAATCATGATTCTTAAACTGAGCGGCCTGTGGTGATCTCGTTTCGCCAAGTTCTGGTGAGAATGATATATACGGAAGGCACCTGTGAAGGATATACATTTGCTGGTATACAAGTATCACGTGTATCAAGCGCAAACATCATGGCAACTTGATTGCCTCGTCTCCCTGCTCCCGCAGATGGGAATGCATAGTAAAATTTCTGTCGATCATGGCCTTTAAAAAATATCACTGAATCTTTGAGCATCAATGCCTCTTAAACCATTGATGTTTGCTAGGTTCGAGCTCGTCGTGGGCACATTAAAAAAATCTGATGATCAATAGCAGCCGTTTTCAAAATTTTACTTTGATCATATCTATCATCAAAGTAGTCGGCCGAGGCTGGCAAAGACGAACTCTTCACCTTTACGCGCTGCCGGCTATAAACGTCGAGTTTGTTCGTATATCTGGGATAGTTAAGAAGAGTCGCAATCGGATCGCAATCAATGTATACGCTTCACCCAATCCAACCCAAAGAGACCACTTCTAACGATCCGTCGTCTTTCACCTCCCGAAGTATCGAACGATAACTCCAACCATTAACTTCGTTGACCGGACGATTACACTCTTCTGCGTTAATTTGGCACGCCTCCATTTACAAACCCACAATGCTGCGAATACTCGACGGAGGAAAGTCGGAGGGCACAGAGATGGAGAGGTTGTAATGGCTTTGAAAGGCCAGGTTACGGTGGAAATGAACGAGAAACGGAGGGATATGGAGTTTAGCTAGGGAAAGGGATGGGATGGTCTTGGAGGGTGGAATCCGATTTTGACGATGGAATATTTGACATTGGGAGCGGTGTGTGTGCCGAGGTTTTTCGGTCTGGTTAAGTGCTGCCACCACTTTATAAACTGGCTGCGCTTCCCTTGTGGAGGCGAGACATGCGGCCTCGGTCGTAACAACGGGCCTCGGCGCGAGTCGGTGTACTGTTGGGAAATCTCTTTGTTGCGTGGACGATCGCGGCGAAGAGTTGGGGGAGATACAGGGCATCGAACCTTTGGCACTCGAGTATTTTTTTTATTTTTTTAAGCTACTACTGGCTAGCAGTAGTCAGGGAATTAGGTAGTTCAGAGTCTCTAGGGATCGGCTACCCGTGTCAGGCATCTTGGGTGCAGGGCTTGTGCCTGATACGACCAGAATTCAAATCAATTCAAATCACCCCTTAATTTACTTGACGTACTAGGGGGATCACAAAGGACATTTGAGCATAACTAACTCCCGGTAATTACTTTAATTTTGCTGATTATTTTAGTATATTTTGATATTTGGTTTTGATTTCATCTAACCCGTTCAGAAAACCCTAGGACCCATGCAGGTGCTGTAACCATAATATGTATACATAGGAGGAACCTCGCGCTCAAAAACAACCAGACTTGCCATCTGTTATCTTTTTGTTTGCAATTTGCTCCTTCAAGAAGTGCGTTACACTGTGCGTTCAGTGTGAATACCGTCTTACCCCTTGCCTGCTCTGGTCATCGTTTCCTTTGTTACGGCCTCCACTTGACTGACAAGTCGAAACTATTTCAACCACCCTTTATTTAGTATCCACTGTGTGATCCTAGCTACGTCTATCGAGCTGTTTAACATAGCTTGATAGGACCTATCATTTGACGTTTGCAGGATTTACCCTCGCCATTTTGCCCACTGCGGACACGGCATGATCATATGTCTGACGTTTTGCGACGGATATCCACATTGACATTTTGAACTGTAGACTCCAAGTACTTTTCTTCTGTACAGATAAGAGATGAGCTCGACGTGCTCGCTTCCTGTCTCCATTACTGTACTGCTCTATGCCCGGCTGAGATTTTGATGAATTACGGACGGCGTCCCCTTTAAATTCGTCCTATTTCATCCTGTATGTTGGTTGTGTTGAAGTAAGCGTTAATCACATCCGGCTAGCGCAAGGGAAATTAGAAGGTCGATTATCATATTTAAGGATAGAATATTCTGGAATCGTGTACACGCTATTAGACTGCCATTGCTATTAAGTTGTCTGGAATTATCTCGAAACTAGAACTGATGTTCATAAGTAAGCCTCTATCTGTAGAGCAGATAGCTAAGCCATCTTTACTGTCCTAAGTTATCTTTGATCATTCAAATTGATTATATTGAAGCCCTCAAGTGTAAACGTTGTTTATATCCCCAAACTTCAACAGGTTATAGACTCGATAGCCTTCTTTCCAAAATATTGATCGATTCCATATTTATCAGACGCGTTTGATCATCAACTACGTCCTCCCCATCTAAAACTGAAACCAAATACACAATCCCCAATTTATCTTCTTTCAATTTCAGGGGTATCACGCCTAATAAGTTGGACAATTACCCCATTTTAACCGGTAGTGAAGACTATCATGATTTCGCTGGTGTGACGGCTTGTGAGCCGAGGAGTCCTGTAGCCTACGATGGCCATCGAAGACAGCTCGCTACTAATGCTCTAACATTCAGGAGGATTGCCGTGTATTATAATTAAAAGCAATGAGGGTTATGGTAATTGGATGGCTCTGCTATTCTTATGATGAATTGCACGGGCTCGGGTGCAGTGATGTTGATCTATGAGGGAGATACTGAGTGTGCACTCCAACGATTGATGATATCTTCTGATGGATGATGGGAAGAATGATATTCATTTAATGGATAGATGATGTTCAACGTGGAAAGTCAAGAGATTCTATCGTACATTGACCAAGTCAGTTTACCAGCCTATTCCGAACGCCCTTTCCTATTACGCCAGGTACTTCCCTCTCCTTGCTCCCGTAGAGCTCTACTGATCTAGCACAACACCGTGATATCGAATCATACAAGAGGCATCGCTGAAACCTGAGGGATGAATCATGCAGGAGCATTGGTTAGGACATGAAACATATAGGGAAGGCAACAAAGCTATTGTTAGCTAACTCAAGCTATGGTTACTTGATAGAGTATAGTCTTAGAGAGACGCTCATTACATATAGTTAGCCCTTCTGCTTCACAGATACTCTCTCGTTGTAGTTAATTTATTAACTTACCATTACTTATATAAATGCCCATTGCTTCATATAGTTGATCTGTCACAGCTGGAACATGGGAAATTGGTTTCGACGTGATGGGCCTCAAAGAAGTTCTAACTGGGGAAGTTAGCCAACCAGAAAAATCTTCTCCGTATCGGGAAGGATGGATTAGCGCGAATAAATTACTTAGAGGATACTTGGTGTCTGCAGTTGATTGTTCTTTACGAAGTATGATCACCAGTCAACCTGCCGCTAAGGACATTTGGAAAAATATCACGGCTCGATTTGATAGGGAAGCTTCTTCTACAACCCTATCACTTTGCGAAATATTGTCGAACTAAAATTCCACAATAGTAAAAACGTCGCTGATCACTTGAACAACCTTACAAATGCTTGGGACCAACTTCATTAACGATCTCTTTCATCACCTTCTAGCGTTTCAAAAGCTTTTCGTGAAGTGACATCTTCCGACAAAGTAAAAGGTGCATTCTTGCTCCTCTCTCTACCCTAATTGATGGAAAATATAATTGACAATCTAACGGCCAAAAATTTGATCAGATACCAAGACATCCAGCCAAAACTCCTTGATCTCTCGGCCGACAGAAAAGTTAGCGTAAACAATGACAAAGCATACTCTGTTCCAAACAAAGAACCCCTGGAATGCCCATGGTTTGAGGTTAAAAAGTACAACTATGCGGGTCATAAGTACAAGAAATGCTCAAAGTTAAAGAAATTTAACGATCAAAAAAAGGGAGCAATAAAGTCAATCAATGCCTCAGCAAATGAAAATGCTAAACCATTGTCTGAATCCGATAACGAGCTCTCCGACACAGATTTTGTGGCTAACTCCCACTCTACTGACTTAAAAGAATGGGTTCTCGACACCGGTGCCTGTTTCCTTTATGAGGAGTAGATGCAATGTTCTGACTTGCGAGTATAATGTATGATTTCTTAAGGTGAGGAATGAATGAGAATAGATAGAGGTGTGTCATTGTATATAGATTTGACTTGTCCATTTTTCTATGAAGGTAAGACGTCCTACTTATATACATAAAGCAATACTTGTCATATCTTTCTCTCAACTATCTTTAGGTACTGCACCAATCTACCACTGTCTAGTCAGTCAATTCATGAATACTACTTAATCTATTACGACCAAGGGAATGTCTGCCTCACACGACTCGTGTCACCTGACTAGTATTATCTAATCTAGTCTAGGCGACTCAAATTACGCGACTCGGTCCTCATGCCTTGATGCACCCGTCCACACAGATCATCCGCGCCTATTCATGGACCTCGCACATCTCTAATGTCGCTATTCGCAACAGTGCCACTGCACATATGACTGGATGTATTGACGACCTCGAATCTTTAACACAGATCCACAGTGCTGACGTAAGAGTAGCTAACAATAGCTATGCATTGGTTACTGGTAAAGGTACTATCCGCTTGCGAGTCCAGACTAGTAATGGCGGATCACGAGATATCACCCTCCATGATGTACTCTTGGTACCTTCTTTTGGGAAAACAAGACTGTTTTCTTGGGAAAAAGCTAGAGATAAGGGATTTGAACTCTTTTCTAGAGGTGATGATACATATATCAGAGATAAAAATGGTCATGAAATCTTGTGGGCCAAAACTAGAAATAAGACGATTGTCATTCAGTTAGAACAATATAAAGCTCATTTCTTCTCTTGTAGTGAATTCCATGAAGCATTAGGACATGCTGGTTTCACAACAATTAAAATCCCTTCCAAACTTTATACTCATGGCGAAGACCTTCCCGTGCCAGCCCAGTCCTTCCACTGTCCCACATGCGAAAAATCAAAATCTAAACATATTGTTCCAAGTTCAACCCATAAAACTCTGGAAAATATTTTTGATATTATTCAATCTGATCTCTCTGAAACATTCTCAGTTCCCTCACTAAATGGTAAGCAATATTATATTACCTTTATTGATGGAAAGACTCGATATTCGTGGGTCAGATTCTTGCGAAAGACGATGCTGCCGAAGCTATCGACTTTGTCAAACTAAAAAATAGATAATTAAACCTGAAAATAAAGCGGTGGAGAAGTGATAATAGAGGAGAATTTTCGAACAAAACTATTGAGTCATTTTTCAAATCAGAGGGAATAGTTCACGAATTCTCACCGCCCTATGAGCATGAAAGAAATGGCATTGCTGAGCGATTCAATCAAACTTTAACCACTAGAGCAAGAGCAATGATATTAAATTTGAGTCTAAAGCTGTGGGCAGAGGCTATTTCTACCGCCTGTTATCTAAAAAATCGCCTTCCTCATTCACGACTTGCAAACCAAACCACGACATACGACGCTTTACAAAATGAAAAGCCCAACATCCATCATCTCAAACCCTTTGGTAAAAAATGCTACTTTCACATTTGTAACAGCTGGTGAGCTGTATAATTCCTGTAGCCTATGCTATGCATAGTCGTGCATAAAGCTAATTGTTTGCCACATGCATAATTAGCGACGGACAGGGGTATCTTGCTATTGCTTTTGAGTTGTTTAAGGAGCTTCTAGAGTATTCCAGTACATGCTATCTTTGGGAACATCAAATGATCGAAGGGAAGAGAAGAGCCTTCTAGTAACTTGGGAAGATCTAGAAATGTTTGCAATTGTAAATTAGATACTTTATTTGTCCATAGATTGAATATAAACTACTTCTGATCTCCTAGTTGCACACGCACTATTAGATAAACCGTGACATATATTGAATCTCCATCTCAGCGATTCAGTCAGCGATCTAGTCAGTGATCCAGTCAGCGATTCAATCAGCGATTCAGTCACTTTTAAACAACTGGAATTCCCAAAACCATGTCGAATATCGGGAATCCCGGGCCTATGTCAGGAAATTCGCAACAGAAAGTTTCTATGAGTGAATTTCAGAAGGTTAAAAAGCAGTTTGAGGAGCTCGTTTCTTGTCGGGCCAGTATTTCTCAGGCAATCAGCCCCCGGGTTGTCATCGAGAAAGATCCACCCCCTGAGTCCAGAGTAAATTTCAAGCCCAACAAGTTGCCCGAATTCCACAGTAACAGAATAAGATATCCAGCATGGCGGACGGCAGTTCTCGACACCTTCCGCATGGATTGGAATCTGTTTGGGTACGATAATTCATGAGCTTTGCTAATGATGTACAATTCCCTGAGGGGAGGAGCTTTGGAAAAAGCCAGTCCTTTCTTTGAGGCTGGAGGTATACATGGAACTAGAGATCCCGCCGACTTCTTGGAATTTCTAAACCGTATTTATCTGGACACGACAAGAGTTTCCCAGGCAAATATTGAGCTACATAATCTGAAGATAAAAGAAAACGAGCGTTGGGCGGACTTCTTCGCATCTTGGTCTAACAAGTTAACGGAAGCTAGAGGAGACTTTTAGGTAGACGAAAATAAAATTTCTATGCTTGAAAATGCCATTAGTAAAAGGCTGACGCAAGCCTTAGCCGGAAATCACCTACTACCAGATAATAATTTTAGTCAGTGGGTACAAATCGTTAGTAAGATAGCGATGCGAGTTGAAAGAGCCGATAGGAAGTTGGGTTGGCCTCTAGGTCCTTCAAGTTGCGGACTTGTGAAGGATACAGACTTGAATAGAGAGGGTGAGCCCATAAAACCTACAGTTGAAGTTGAGCAAGCAGGTGATCTGAATGCTTCGGGAGATACCATCATGGGAGGAATAAATGCAGCCAATGTGGGAAAGGGTATGTGGGCTCGAGCTAAGTGGAAGACTCGAGCAGAAGTAGATAGACTTAGGGAAGAAGGGAAATGCTTTCGATGCGAGCGCCAAAGATGTCTGAGTAGGAAATGTCTGTTACTACCTGCACGTAGGCCTCAGGGGAGTAACATCAAGGTGAACTCTGCAGATATTTTAGAAATAAACCCGGCAGTATACACATTGGAAGGCAATACATCTTATGACGGAGTACAGGAAAACTAGTCGCTCCCGAGTACAGTCGCGCCCGGGAGCTTGATGCAGATGTTAGTCAAATTGTTAGATTAAATACAGAACCGTTTTTAGTAAATGCTTTGATTAATGATACACTGATGGTGCAAGCATTGGTTGATAATGGATGCCTTTGCTACAGCATTATTGACGACGATCTAACAACTCAGCTGAATCTGCCGCGCATTTCGATTCCTCCGAGATTCCTTGAGACCGCCGAGAACTCGAGCAAGGACAAACCAGTGGTAAAAAATATAACATTTATATTTTTAGACTTTAACGGCTATTTGACTCCTAAGCTATGGCTATACGTTGCACCTCGAAGCAGCCATTCCATGATATTAGGAAAAAAATGGCTTCAAATTCAAGATGCGGTGATTCATTCAAAGGAGCAACGGCTGGAGCTACGAAAAGGAGGAGGATCTGTTTACAGTGTGAAGAAATGGCGAGAAGAGTTTAAAGACGTTCCACACCCAGAAAGTACGTCTGCTCAAACTATAGCTTCAATAATAGGATCTATTCCGGTTTGTAAAGCAACGGTACAAGATATAAGTAAAGCATTACGAGGCAAGCCAAGTCTTACGGTGGAACAAGCCAGGAAACGTTTGCCAGATCAGATCAAAGACTTCGCGCACCTGTTTGCGGACGATAGTGGAGCAGAGCATCTACCTACTTCAAAGGGACACTTGGACCTGTTGAAATGATTGCTATCATGAAATTAATTACACCCAACTTTGAATGTGATAATCCTGTGATTTATATTTATTTATTTATTCTATTTAAGGTCCTAGGCTTAAGCCCTATGCCCACATTGGGTCCAGGACCGACGGAGCCGATAAAGACCATGGCCTCAGGCATGCCCTACTCGTTCTCGTCCGTTACTTACATAAAGTATATGATTAAGATACGTAACAATGAAACAGGAAAAAAAAAAGAAAAACTACTAAAAAAAGTACCAAATAATAGGGTTCTCTCAGCATTTCTCACACCAGGCTCTAACCCGCCATTCCAAGTGTTGGCATTTTATCATATACCCTCCTCGCGTCCAGCTGAGGATAGGTGAGTCGGATAGTCATTAAAGCAACCTGTAGTCTCTGCAAATTCGGAGAATTTCTTCAAGCAATTATGCCCTAGTAGTTTCCTTCTAAAGTTGTCTATGGTCATGCCATTTCGAAGTTTGCGCACTTGATTCGCGTACCTTCGGCATTTGATAAAATGTGTTGGAGTAATCTCCTGTCCACAGACGCATTCGAGTTCGGCGTCTACGTGTTTGAAGCGGCGGTGGTATGCCGCAAAGTCGCCATGTCCAATTCTGGCAGCTATCAATCTATGAAGTAGCCGCCGGGATAGTGTAAGTTCGGGTGGCTTTCTCCGACGCATTTTCAAATCGAGGTCTTGGTACCTCGGAGGACAGACTTCGGACCACCATTTTTCCACCAACTGTTGGCGATGTTGCAGCATAAGTCGACGTAGGTATGCTAAGGTAATGTAATTTGGCTGAGATTGTCTCTCGGGCAAGTCTCTAAGAGCAGCAAGAGCCTCTGCATCCGCTTCTTTATTTCCACTAATCTTGGAGTGGCCTGGCACCCATCTAAACTCAGCATTTACAGATGTCAGAGTTTTCCGAGATCTGGATTAGGATTCTTAGGATTGGGATTGGGATTAGGATTGCGAGAACATTAGACAAATCTCGCTTAAAGATTCACGGATTTGTTTACTTTGGACTATTTTTTCAATGCATCCATAGGAAACATTTGTTGATATTGTTTACTTGGATTACTCTGCTTATCGGTCATAGGGCAAGACATGTGTATATATAGCTAACAAGAACTGCAGAGTTCTTGTTCTTTACGTTTAGTTCTTTGTCTAATTATTCATACCATATCTTCAGTCTTCGTGCCTTAGAGCCCACCAGTCCTTTTGCTTTCGAGCCCTTTAGTCCTATTACTTTCAAGCCCTTTAGTCCTATTGCTTTCGAGCCCTTCAGCCTTCCCTTAGCTCACCTACCCAGTCATCATCGCCTCCGTGCCTTCAGCATACTGACAACAGACTTCGCTATACAGTGAAATAGTTTTGTTAGTCGAATACTGGATGCTAATCTTCCAGTCGTTAAAGCCATTACTGCGGCCTGGTTATCGAGAAGTACATATACCTTCTCACCATTATTTTTCATGGACAAAGCTTCACGAAGCGCAATGGTCGCACCAAAGATCTCTGCATCGTAGACTTCTCCACCATGTAACAACCCCCCGATCATTTTGAAAGGTTATTCCTCCACGTTGAAGAGCGTACCCCCAAGATGAACGGCCAGGACCCTCCGATGACCCGTCGGAGTAGGCACATATATCGCTAGGAGCGATTGAGCTTAACCAAAGCTCATGATTAACTACCCCATTTGCTTTTGTTCCAAGCATAAGAGTATAAACCGGGGCTGGTAATGTCTCTGTGGCTTCAGCTCGAGGCAGTTATCGATATGCACGCTGAACATGGGACATCTGTGCTTCGGGTTTCTTTGATAGCCTTGGTTTCCTTTTAAATTTCAAGGTGCCTACATTAGGATACACACTTACTCTTATTCTTAGAGGATGGCGGTCATCGAGTGAATTGAGGCGAGCCGTCAGTCGCAGGCGATACCCTTCTAGGAGAATGTGAGCTGGAGGTACACCTCCTTCCCAATGTAGGATAACATTTGGAGTTGTTTTCCATACGGGTAGAGCAGCTCTAAGTGCCTTGATTATGACCTTATTAATTAGGTCACAGTGCAATGACGTAGGAGGTCTAACGGACCCCGTAACAGTCGGACGAGACAAGCCTGGCCACCACACATCTGTTCCATAAGTTGCGACTGGGATTACACATGAATCTACCACGACTACTAAAGCTTTGGGGGCTGCTCCTCTTTTGACGGTGTTGAGTTGTCGCATATGCTGGGCCAGTTTTAGTGCTTTTCAACACCATTTTGCAACATGATGTTTAAACGTAAGTTTAGGGTCAAGGTACACCCCCAGCCAACGAATTTGCTCTGCCGGTTTTATCGTTTTCCCATTCACCACTATTTCAACAGAGTCTTCTTTCTTACGCCCCAGGAACTGAATTACTTCCGACTTATCAGTATCAAAACGAACAGCATTTTCATTGGCCCAATTTGATAGGCTATCGATTTCTTTTTGCGCCACGGCAGCTGACTCTGAAATAGTGCGTCCAAAACCTAGGATACCAATATCATCAGCATAGCTGAATCGTGCGATAGTATTTCCGCTTCTCATCGATTCCGCCATATATAGCAGGAACAACAAAGGGGAGATAGGTGATCCTTGTGGGACCCCACAAACGAGCTCCTTGGGACTTGTCACGCCCCCTTGAAAGCGGATTTGAACTCTGCAGTTTTTGAGAAAGGATGAAATCCACCGTAGTAAAGAGCTAGGCCATCCTTACGATTTCATCCGCCAAATTAATCTATTGTGAAGGACAGCGTCAAATGCTCCTTGCACGTCGAGCGTAACAAAAGTTGAGGCCCAGCCTTGTGTCTTAGCTTCCTCAACGTCGTGCACCACACAGGAAACGAGATCGGTTGCGGATCGTTTAGGCAGTGCTCCGAGTTGTTGCTGACCAACAATATCCCAGACTATGACAAGTTGTGACATTCTTTTAGCGATTAGTCTCTCTAACTCTTTTCCTAGGCAAGACAGCAGAGAGATAGGCCTCCATCCTTTTACAGACGAAGGATCTCACCCAGTTTTTGGTAGAAAAACAACTTCCACCAGTTTGAAACAAACAGTGTGATATCCAAGACTAAGACACGCACGAAAAATGTGGGTGACAAGAGGTCCTAATTTATTCCAACAAGCTTAGAGTAGCTCAACCGCAATTCCATCTACTCCTGGGCTAGTATTTCCGCTGCCAATGGTACAGGCCCGTTTCTCATGTTCTGATATATCATCCGACCATGGAATATGCCCATCTCCTGTCAATTTACAAGGAGGAATATCGTCAGATGCGGAAAATTGTGCTAAAAGGCTGTCTCATAGGATTTCAGCTCTTTATTTTTGGTCTGATATAGAGCGTCCTTCGTGCCGAAAGGGGAGAGTGATGGCGGCGTTTCGAGGTGACGCCCATCTCATGAGTTTAAAAACGTCTCGAGGGGATCTTATTTTTTCTATCCTACTTTTCCAGTATTCTTACTTTGAGGAAGCTACCGTGGCTCTAAATGACCTCGCTATTTCTCTACGCTCGGATAATTCCACTGCCTCTCTGTAGTTCAGCTGAGCAGATTTGCATTCGGCTGTCCACTATGGAGCACCTCTTCCGCTTTTCATGTTAGGCTTTTTACCTACTGCTTTCAGTGCGTTCTCTAGAGCCCAAATAATATCCCGAGCGAAATTGTCTATCTCTTCTATTGTGTTTATTAATCTAAGACTAGGTAGCCATTGCGTGACTACCCTGTTAAATTGAGGTATATTTTGCTTAGACACTTTGAGTTTGCCATTATACGTCGGTAAGTTCGGAGTTGATAGTTTGTGGTTGGGGACAAAACCACAAATAGGGAGATGGTCGCTGGTCATGCACTCTTCAGTGCCGACCCAAGCCATAGTTTCACTTATATTCGTGAAAGCTAAATCCAAAGTATTCCCGGCGCGGTGTGTTGGTTCTCCAACAATGAGACAAGTAAGATTATGTTCTTCCACCCATTTTTCTATTTATTCGCCCTGCCCGTAGTGGCTGCTGGCACTAGGTTGCCGGGCCCAGTATACCGAGTTAAAATCCCCAATTGCCACTGTTTTAGGTGTAGGTATCCAGTTGAGAAGAGGTTGAACAGCGGAGGGATCGTGTGGGGCTTTGTAAACATTAAGGAACATGATGCCGTTTACTTCTACCCAACAAAAGTCGCCTGTAGGTACGAGTTGGTGTTTTTGGGTTGAATGAATTCTACTAGGGTCTTTTCTGACGTATGTCGCTGCCCAAGGCCGAATATTTTCTCCTCCAAATGGAAGATATAAATCAAAGTATGGATGAGACTTGGTCCTGTTGTACTACCAAGGCTCTTGTACTAGCAAAACATCTGTTTTTAGTTCGCTTGCGCGGGCTAATGCGATGTCATGCGTGGTTCCCCCTCTTCCTACATTAATTGACATGAAATTTAGCACATCCTGGAGGGGGTAGCAACCATTTTGGTTGTCCTTAATAAACGCATTGCATCGCCTGTCAATATTTGGACAGAGGACGCTGGAATATTGTCAATATTATTATCGACTTCAGAAGCTTGACTGCTTGTTATTTCTATGTTACTGATTGTAGCTGAGGCCGCAAGTTCTTCAGCAGCTTTAGCTCGGGCTATAGCCTGGTATTCCCTTTCTCCTGCTTGGCGGTATATCTTCAGCTGTTCTTTTGTAGGTTCACCGGAGCGAGTCGGACGTGCAAGACATTTTCGACTATCTGAACGATGTGGACCACCGCAGTTTCTGCACTTAGTAGCAGCCATACATAAGTCTTCGACGTGGTTCGTTGATCCACAGTTTCCGCACGACGGTTGTTACAGTTATGAGATTTGGGAGGTATCATCATGTGCTGACCTTTGCAAAGATGTCACTATGGTATTGTAGGATATTGTATGAGAAGATAATGTGTAATAATTGATGTGTAATGAATGATGAATATTTCTAAATACATTGTGCGGAGAGCCCACTATTTATATACGAATATTCTCGCTTAGTGTTTGACCCACCGTGTCAAACACATCAAACATATTATGATCCACTTAGCACCTGACCTCACACGTGCGGTATGGTGCATCTGATGCGATCCACATCACGGTTATGTAGATCGCCGATGTCGATAGCACAACAACGGTGCCCTAGAGCAGTTCTTTGTAGGATGGTGACTGTTGCACCGTTTGCAAAAATCTAATGCTTGATGCTTTTTGAAATTTCTTGCAATCTCAGCCTCATCAAATACTCTGAAGCTTGTGCAAGGGGCAGTGGGGAAATATGCCATCCAAGTTCTGTTGGGAGCCCCAGGTTTATTTCCACCGTATAGCTTCACATGTGCTGGAAGTATCAAGCAGACCCGCTCAATTTTACCAGTAAGCATACTTTTGCTTACTTCTACCTCACCTTGTTCCTTGCGGATAGTTACAGGTACAGTTGGTACGATAACTGGTTTCCAATTGGTAGCAGATTCTAATTTTGCTCCCGATAAAAAGAGCCCATTTCCTGCATTTAGGATCTTCTCAAGAGCTTCCTCACTGCAAGGACTCAAGGCAAATCTCGATTGGACAGGCTTTATCTTTCCAAAAAGTGCAGGTAAAATGGCCATTTTTTTAACAATGACCTCACGAACTCTAGCAGGAGATAGCTTGCGCCATTCGTGCTCTTCTGGCAGCCGAACAAAGAGTCTTTTGTCAGTGACAACGTTTTTGGTGGAGTCTCTGGTTGGAGACTTTTGATTGCTAGACAAGCTTTGAGTTGCTTTCCTAGCAGGCGCTACTGGTGTATTGGTGCTCATAGATATCAGAGCTTTCTTCTTGCCCTTACGAGCCAATGTGGCCCATGTGCTCTCTACTCTTTTGGGGATCTTTGGTAGACTAGACAACTCTTGTGTATTCCTCATATTTGAATCTGCCCTCGTATTACTTCTTGGGATCGCTACCGGAAATTTGCTCGCTGCAAATTTATCGTTTCCTAGTTCATGCCCACTACTTCTAGTCGATCGAGAGTGAGTTAGGATTTTGGGGGGGGGGGTGGGGTTGGTGAGTTATCAACTGCCGCAAATTTGGCTATGGCCAACTGTAGGTAAGCTTTAAAGGCTGCAACATCTTTTACTTCGATTTCATCAACAAATGTTGCTAATGTACTTTCTATGCTGCTAATGGCAGTTGTAAATATCATTAGGCGGGCATGCCATGCACGTTTGCAACGTTGTCGGACCGCAACTATCTCAGCTAGTTCTTTTGGGAGGAACGAGTTCTCAATATTACATTTGTTGCTACTGATTGGAGTAGGTCTTTCAGTCGTAGGTCGCTTTGATGGGGCAACAGGCTTGAGGATCTGTCTGCCTTCTGTTATCTTTGCAGATGGTTCTAAATTTGACGGAGGTGGTAATAACGCGGAAGTGGAATGGGGTATTGGAGGTATTGGGGGAATAGGGGGTAGTTCAATGCTTGTGTCTGTCGACGGAGCTAGAGATTCCTAGTATATTTCCATTGTGAGCTTTTTATTCAGTTTGAACTCTGATAATCCTGTGATAGTCGTGTGCAATCACAAAGATCTGCACACACTAACCTTTCTATAAAGTAGTGAGATTGGTAAATACGCTAAACCATATCAATATAAATTGCTAGATTTCTTTTTCTTTAGATAGATATTATATATAGCGACCTGTTTCTAAGCTGAAGTAACTAACAACTCTACAGCTTACAATCAACAGCCTTTTTTTATCTCTCCAAATTTATAAGATTCTGTTAAGTGATCGTTCAGCTCTTACAAGCTATTGCTGACCAACTTCTCAAACTTACAGTGGCCTCACGATTGCATACTTAAGATTGGCTTAAATAAATCAATTTTTAGTGTCAGCCGCATTATAACAAACAAGCAAGCCTTATCACTGTCTAGCGTCGCATTCATGGCACGGCTCATGAATACTACCCATATGGCAAGAGACGGCGTGGTTGTAGATCTTAAATTTAGGCCGTTGTCTAAATTTTACATGATCATCATTGTCGTATCTCATCTTCATCTCACCTCAGGCATCAATAATGTCAACCACTCACCTTATCAGGTCGGCGTTGTTGTCGACCAAATATCACTCTTCCGATTTGTAGTATCAATGCTAGTCAACGCGCAGCATCAACAATAATACTTTAACAACACGGGCTTTTAGAATAACTTTTTTTTTTTTAAAACCATGTTGTATTCAGCCATTTAGCTATGACAAGAGATTTAAATACATTTAAAAAATATGATCTTCCTAACACCCTTAACTCCCCTTGGCACCAGTCTATAAGCTCATAACTTAGGGTTTGACTGTCCAACATTACTACTAATTCCAAATAAACCCTAAATACACGCTGAATCCCTAAAGTTGTGATTTTTATTTCCATTTTATTTTTCCTTAAATATGGCTTGTCATTTGTTGTCCTTTGGTCTCAAAGTTTATCTGTTACATAATTGTAGCTGTCACAAACAGCGGACGTGCTAAACAGACAGTCCCAAATGCTCGCTGGACGTCCCTGCAAGTAGATTGCGCTTCCACGCTAACCAAATCTGCATTGATCAGCGATCTCGTCGAATATATTTTGCGCTACTCCAAATTTGGTCACTATCGTTACAAGTATAGTAGTTACCATGACAACTTAGAGCCCATGTTTAACAAACATAACATAAAGATACCATTTAGAAATATTGGTCCTGGAATTGCCTTAATAACTTTTCCAAATTGTCCAATTTTATATTCCAATTTCATCTTCCTCACCTCCAACTTCGCCTCACTTATTGAACTCCAAATTACAATGGCTGAACTGAACTTTAATGCGCTATCAGCATCAATCAACATATCTCAAGATACTAATAAAAGAGGTATTTTTCCCTTTCTTTCTACTAAAATACATATTGGCTGATTTCTCCAGGAATGGTTACCGGAAGTGCTCTTTTAGAGGCCCATGATGGGCATCAAAGTATACCAAATAATGAGGATACCCGTATGCTAAGCTCCCTAAAACTAATTCATTTATGCCAAAATTTCCACTAATACGCAATTTCTTCAGTCGAGACCCAGTGCGGAAGTATGGAAGAAATAATTGGTGTCCGGATCGACCAAATGGAGGACTGTAAGAGAGCTGTCGAGCACCTAGCTAACAAAAATGGATTTGCGACAGTCCTCCATTTGGTCGATCCGGACACCAATTATTTCTTCCATACTTCCGCACTGGGTCTCGACTGAAGAAATTGCGTATTAGTGGAAATTTTGGCATAAATGAATTAGTTTTAGGGAGCTTAGCATACGGGTATCCTCATTATTTGGTATACTTTGATGCCCATCATGGGCCTCTAAAAGAGCACTTCCGGTAACCATTCCTGGAGAAATCAGCCAATATGTATTTTAGTAGAAAGAAAGGGAAAAATACCTCTTTTATTAGTATCTTGAGATATGTTGATTGATGCTGATAGCGCATTAAAGTTCAGTTCAGCCATTGTAATTTGGAGTTCAATAAGTGAGGCGAAGTTGGAGGTGAGGAAGATGAAATTGGAATATAAAATTGGACAATTTGGAAAAGTTATTAAGGCAATTCCAGGACCAATATTTCTAAATGGTATCTTTATGTTATGTTTGTTAAACATGGGCTCTAAGTTGTCATGGTAACTACTATACTTGTAACGATAGTGACCAAATTTGGAGTAGCGCAAAATATATTCGACGAGATCGCTGATCAATGCAGATTTGGTTAGCGTGGAAGCGCAATCTACTTGCAGGGACGTCCAGCGAGCATTTGGGACTGTCTGTTTAGCACGTCCGACAAACAGGGTCCAAAGTTATGCTATTTTGTAAACTTCAACCTCACATAAGATCCCTGCTAGCGCCGATGATCCTAATTGATACCTTATGCTTGCTTCCTTGTTGCCCGGTATTACTTCTAGTTGTTTCCTTAGTTCTATTGTATTCTACAGTATTCTAGTCTTTTCTACTGGAGTTGGTATATGGCAGGAATAGCCTCAGGTATCGGGGCGTCTGGTGTATATATAGGAGATTTGCCTGTGAGTTGTTATTTCTTCAGACTTGTGTCTTGTTAAAATATATCCTCTTCATCAGGTACTCTTGTATATTACTTCTAGCCACGTTCCACGTCACGTTCCACGTCACGTTCCACGTCACGTTCCACGTCACATTACACGTCACATTCCACGTCATGTTCCATGTCACGCTCTAGTTCATGCTCCACGTCACGCTCCGCGTCACGCTCCACGTCACGCTCCACGTCACGCTCCACGTCACGCTCCACGTCACGCTCCACGTCACGCTCCACGTCACGCTCCACGTCACGCTCCATGTCACGCTCTAACTCAAGCCTTTATCTTCTGGCAGTCACTTAAGAGGTCATGACAGTAGCTACTTAACCTACAATTTTAATTAGTTGTATGCATTTAGAATTCTCTAAGTATCTTAACAGTTTTTCTCTGCCAAGTTTGGTTTTGAAAATTTTTTGCAGGTTTCTGGGCTCCAGACCTTCAAAGTGATGAAATTAGTGCTTCTAATTGAGATGGCTGAGGAAGATCATGCAAGGTTGAATCCCCTAATCGCACACGCATTGACCTTAAGTCTAAAGTGTATTATGAGCATCAATACGCTAATCCTTATTAGCAAGATCACTCAATCACTGTTAGTTAGTTTCATTAGTAGATAGCACTCTGTTCGAAGTGGGAGAAATAAACATCTCCAGACACTACGTTAACAGACTCTTACTTGTTCCAAGTTTACCCTACGATTGATAAGTGATCCTATCCAGTCTAACAACTGAACTTTAAATCTTCCATTTCAATACAAAGTCCTTATCCCTCTCTGATGAGAATTGTGGACAGTGCAGTAGCAGATACTCCATTGTCTGCTTCTCCCTATTACAGAAGTTGCAAATGTTACTATCTACTTTTCCTATCAGATAGAGGTGAGCCAGGGTGTTACCAATCCCTGTTCTTATCTGAAAAAAGGAGGTCTGGGTCTGTCTGCTAAATTTTGTAAGATTAATTGCCTTAGTATTGAAGCTTGGTATAGAAATCCTTGCAGAAGTTCTATAAAACTTTCCAAGACCAATGGCTTTCCTGCCCTCTTCTTCCCTAAGTACTTGCTTAGTCCAGTCAGAGTCCCAGGCTTGTAAAATGTTTTTTCTTATACCTTCCACTAGGAAGAAATAAGAGGTATAGTGATGCTTTTTCATAGCAGGTTGATCTAGGCTTTTTCTTGCCAGATTATCAGCAAGTTTATTGCCCTCAATCCTTTGATGACCTGGATACCAATGGATCTTGACATCCATTTTACTACTTAGGGATCTAACCTTAAAGGAAGAAAAATTATTAGATTCAGAGATTCTTAAAATAGCAGCTTAACTATCAGAAAATATATAAAAACATGCATTTTTCTGAGTTTGATTAATAAATAATAAAGCTTTGAATATAGCATAACTCTCTGCATCTGTCACGGGCTGCGCCCTGGTTATGCTGTGGCTAGTGGTTGTGTTGTGGCTATTGGTTGGTGGGGTAACAGCAGGGACCGCGTCACGGGTTTTGTTTACAAAGTGCACTCCCCCTTCCTTTATATCTCTTGAATCTTTGTAGATAAATATACATAGTTTGTGGCACCGTATTCCGCGACAGCGAGACCGCACTGCCCTTCACATATATTTATCTCTTTTAGTCTAACTTTATTTTCTCTCCGTGAGGCCTGGCCCAGAAGAGACTGTTAACCTAATCTTGTGATCCCCGTACAGGATCTGCCTGTGAATGTCATACGAGGTTCCTGAGATTTCAGATTCATTGTCAGAAAACTCGAGGGACTCTTTCCTTTCAACAGTGGATAACCAGACAAACTTATTTACAGCTAAGATGTCATCTGACCAACCAATGAGAAACGTAGAATCAAACAATATCCCAGCAATCTCAGACAAACAGGATTTTCCAAGGCCAATCCAGCAACCCTTCCAGCTCAACATGGCAAACATCTCAGAGGAAGATATTCTCCTTTTACGAAAATTCTTGGACTTAAAGCGTCGAGAGGAGTCTGGGGCACTACATACGCAACCTCAAGCCACAACAATAATTACCAGGAAGGAGACTCCATGACCCGGCTGGAATGGGTCAAAAGAATCATATCCTGTTTATCGCTTCAAACTTCAGGTCAAGATTGAGGAGGATCTAGCAGTATTAGGATCAAACAGGGCTATCTGCATAGGCATGGTTGAATCACTGCCTGAAATAAAAAAGCCACTGGTATCCAACTGGTTTCTGAAAGGGGGCTCTAATGGCCAATATGACTGGCGCAAATTCCTTAACTGCTTCGACAAACATTTTGAAAGTAAACAAGCAGGCTTGGAAGCAGGAGACATCCTTGTCAGGATGCGTGTCAGGATCCCCTGAACTGAGTGCCTAAGGCTTAGCTATGGGTGCTTGCTACATCTCATTTCGCTTGAGATTCTTTTCTTCTTTGCACATGTATAAGTAGTTCGCTCTCAGCAGCTGTGTATCCCCACGTTTCGTATTCTGTCTTACCCTCGAGACCTCTACGTAGATAATATAATCTACAGACTTACGTCCCCTCACGTCCCCTCACGTCCTCTTTCGTGTTATTAGCGGCTAAGGTCGCCTCTATACCTCTCACGTGACTTCATTCGCTCGCTCCCTTGCTGCGGTCCCCATCATCCGTCATGCTACCACTCCTCGCTTCACCAGTATACGTACGCTCCTGCCTGCCGAAGCCTGACAATGCGCCAAGGAGAGAATCAATTATTTGAAGATTTTATTCAGGACTTCGAAAACCAGCTTGCTCAATGCAACGGAGAAAACTGGTCTTCAAGCCCTAAGCTAATTTTTGTTCATGCTGCTATTAACAAAAAATTGCATGCGGCTTTAGTGGGTAAGAAACTCACGCTAAGCATGGGATACGAATCCTGGGTTTCGAGAGTCCGACAAATCGCCGCTCAAGTAGAGGCCATGAATAGTTACTGGCCAAATTCTTCTAAATTACAGACGGGGACCTTCTTCATCCGGGGAAGAGGTACAATTGTTCCTCATCTATCCAACTCGAGTGCCAAGCAACCTCTAAGTGATCCTGATGGAGATACGATCATGGGCGGGGTTAACGCGTTAACAGCAGCGAACGCTAAAGGAAGGAATAAGGGCCAGAAACACAGCCAAGTAAAACCACGGGCCCAATGGAGATCGCAAGACGAGTTTCGGAAGTTGCTTGACAAGGGGTTATGTCGGTAATAGAATGACTAGCGTCTAGTCACATGATGTTCAGACGCGTGTATTCAATACTTTCGTAAACTGTAAACAACAATATATAAGTTAATGTTTATATATCGTCAGATACCGGTAATTTCGACCAACATTGATCAACTAGGTCAAAGTCCCGAATTACAAGACTACCGTTTACAAGCCGTGGTCTGATTGTGAAGATTCTACGTCGTAGAGGTAGAATAAATTACGCCGTAGGTGTAATTCGATCAGATTTAATACCGTAGGTGTTGGATCATTCTGGTTCCACAGTCCCAGAAGAACGACAATAACACGTCACGCTACTGAACCAGACGTCTAAAAGACCAAAAACTAATATCCTTACGCGTCATTCCGTGGTATCTAAATGTTGAAACCGACAATTAAAGATGTCCTCAAGCAACAACAATCAAGATCTCAAGGATCTCTTGTATAATGAAGGAGAAATAATGTCGCATGAAGATGTTCTTAAGGCAACAAAAACAAATATTATTTCCTATATAGAGAAAAGAACTAGAGAATACCAAGAACATAACCTCAAAGGCCTCGACTTGTTTACCTTCTGGCAGGCTGATTTCGAAAATTTTGATGTAGCAGCATACAAGAAAACGACGGAAGGCACCAGGATACTTCGTGATTTCTTATACTTAAACGGAGTATTTATACCTAAGAATCGTAAATCAATCGCCGAAAATCTGATCGCAAGTGCTAAGGCTTGGGTACCATGGCCTGTAGAGTCACCTAGCTACTATCACCAAAAAGAACAAAACACAATGATCAACTCTCCATCAAACCGCCAAATCAAAACAGAAGAAAATCAGCATCCTAATAATAATAAAGATGCATCCAATAAATCAAAGACCAAAGATCAGGCTACCTCTGACTGTAATATGGACTATCCGCATTCAAAAAATGCACCATATAATTTAATCAATCTCTCAAAAATATACACCGATGACCTCAAATATAGTGGAGACGATGACAGTTTTGATTATAAATATGGGATCTTCATCGATTTGTGTGAAAAAGTCGAAGTTCCAAGGGATGTATACTTTAAGGCATTTTCAACAATGCTGAAAGGAGCAGCACTGAACCATTTTTACACTTCTATTAAAACAAAACCCCGTATCACACAACTATTCGAAATTTGCGAGGATATACGGAATACTTTCGAAGGCAGCGAGTTCAAAAGAAGCAATCTAACAAAATGGAACAACATGACACTAAAAACGATTTTGGAAAATCATCCCGAAAAAAACGTCGAATCTTGCTTCCAATTGCTTGTTAATGAGCTGCGAAGTACTCAAATGATGTTACAAAGCAATTTTCAAGATGACGCAACCCTCCAAAACAAGCTGATTCTTGCTTGTCAAGCTCACCCAGCATGCTCCATTGGATGTTCTATTCCTGCTTCATCTTCTATCGGCCTGATTAACAATCTGCGATTGAGCATAAGCAACTACTTAGCTGTCCATAAGAATCCGGAGCAGAACCAATTTTTACTTCAATCAGACATTAGCTCTGGTTTAAACAATGAACAATATATCATCGATCGTAAGTATCATTCAAATCGTCAATCTGGAAATAGTACATCCCACTCCAGTCAAAAATTTCAACAGGATGGACAGACAAAAAGATGCTTTATCTGCAAGAAAAACGGCTGTTGGTCAACCCGACATTCCAAAGAAGAAAGGGAACGGGCAAAATCTAACTTCAGAGAAAAGTATAACAGAGCTGCCGACCGCCGTTATACCC
The DNA here is from genome assembly GCA_028751805.1 of Podosphaera xanthii. Lineage (NCBI taxonomy): Eukaryota > Fungi > Ascomycota > Leotiomycetes > Helotiales > Erysiphaceae > Podosphaera > Podosphaera xanthii. Next base: position 426,409 of record JAPWIX010000004.1, read on the forward strand.
AATACGTCGCTGAGTTTGAAGGAACTGATGAAGAGGAATTTAATGAAGAAGAAATTGAGGCTTTAATTTCAGACCTCGAAAGAGCCGAGCCAAACGACAATGATACTTTCCTGACAGAAGTAGGCGAAATCGACCATGTAGTCGCACATTCTTTAGTTTCCAAATTAGCAGATAGATCAGCAAGTCACGCTCTTCTCAAAAGTAATGATAATATTGAATATTTAAGCTCTGAAGAATCATTAGTAGCAGAGCCTCAACAAATAAAATGCCGATATGGTCCGGAAAAATTCCACGGCATCATGATTGATACTGGAGCCGCTGGTAAATCAACGGCCGGGTACAACCAATTTCTGGCGTACAATCAACTTTTTACAGACACCCGAATCGATACAGATTATCAAGGAGCCGTTAACGTCACATTTGGTATCGGCTCTACCACATCAATCGGCAGCGTCTCTATTCCTACACCAATTGGAATATGTGTATTTCACGTTGTCAAAGCTGACACGCCATTTCTATTAAGTCTTGAAGAAATGGATAGAAAGGGCGTTATATTCAACAATGTTAATAATCAACTAATAAATAATAATAATAAAAAGCATACACCTATCATTAGGCGGTTTGGTCACCCATTCATGGTGTGGGGGCCGATGATTACAACACCATGCTACCTGACGGAGACTGAACTTCGGACGCTCCACCGTCGATTCGGACACCCCTCTGCAAATCGACTGGTTCATTTGTTGGAAAAAGCCGGGCATGATGAGTCACATCATAGACAGATACTTGAGCGGATCGCGAAACACTGCCTTAAATGCCAAAGATTTGCAGGAGCTCCAATGCGATTCAAATTCACACTTCGTGATGATGTCGATTTTAACCATTCGATATACATCGATGTTATGCACATCTCCGGCTCGCCTCTACTACACGTTGTTGACGAGGCAACAAGATTTCAAGCCGCAAAATGGTTAAAGAACATGTCATCTCAACATGTTTGGAATACCCTACGATTATGTTGGATTGATGTCTACTTAGGGCCCCCCGACATAATTAATCACGACGCAGGTACAAATTTTGTTTCATCGGAGTTTCAACAGTACGCGAAATCTCTCGCTATCAATACGAAGGAAGCACCTGTCGAGTCGGCAAACACTATTGGTATTGTCGAAAGATATCACAAACCCCTCCGTAGAGCGTATGAGATAATCAAAGAAGAAATCAACGCAGGTAATACACAAGATCAAAAAGAATTGGTTCTACAAATGGCAGTAAAAGCTGTCAACGATACTGCTGGGTATGATGGCATCGTCACGACGCTTCTAGTTTTCGGGGCAGTTCCTAGAATCTCTGAACAAGATCCACCAAGTCCTTCAATCGTTAAAAGGGCTGCTGCACTTAAAAAGGCAATGGCTGAAGTATCAAAATTATGGGCAACTAGACAAGTTACAGACGCACTCAGAACCAGAAATGGCCCCATTACACCAAACATACCCCTAGGATCAAGTATCCTCGTATGGAGAAGTCATGAAAAGAACTGGACCGGACCTTATACTTTAATAGCTATCAATGGAGAGACAGCCACTGTCCAAATGCCACACGGCCCCTCTAATTTTCGAACAACATGCATTAAACATTACAACGATCAAAATGCTCAACAGAATGAAATTCCGAATCAAAACCTTGGACCGCAAACAGAGAACACAGCTATACGACGCCAACCGGCAAGAAACGCTGGACTACCGGCACGATACCGAGACAATATTTTTATGAATAATGATGTACAACCTAATTTCGTTGATTCACGGCGCAAGGAGTTAGATGGGTTACTGAATAGAGGAGTTTTTGCTTTTATAAAAGTTAATGAGATTCCACCAAAAGCACGCATTTTCAACAGTCGTTTCGTAGACCGAGTGAAAAATGAAGGAACAGCAAACGCAATGGAAAAGTCGAGACTGGTAATACAAGCATACAAAGATGATGAAAAGAAAACTGTCCTTACATACTCCCCAACAATCCAGAGAATGAGTCAACGACTCATAATAAGCCTATCTTTGTATAAAGGCTTCAATATCTTCACCCGCGACATTTCACAAGCTTATACGCAGTCAAAGAGCCAGCTTACTCGGGAATTTTACGTCAGACCACCTAAAGAGCTTGCTTTGCCTCAAGATACACTCTTAAAGGTCCTTCGTCCATTATATGGCGTTCCAGAGGCAGGAACACATTGGTTTCGAACATATCATGATCATCATGTACAAAAATTAGGTCTTAAATCCTCTTCGTATGACCCATGCCTATTATTCAGCTGTGAAGCCATGTTAGGCCTACAGACAGATGACACCTTTGCTGCAAGCACCACCCAGTTCAAACTAAAAGAGGAATTAGAACTCCAAAAAGCTCAATTCGACGCAAAACCGATTCAAGAGTTAACAGAGAACAACCCAATCATTTTTAATGGTGCTCATATATCAATTTCTAATACCACAATCTCAGTCACACAGCACGATCAAGTGAGCAAGATCGCTCTCTTAAAAGATACTTGTAAACACGAGTACGTTTCTCAAAGAGCTAGAGGATCATACATCGCATCGGTCTGTCAACCTCAAGTCGCATTCGGACTATCACATGCCGCACAGATTACAAATCCAACCTCCCTCGATGTGACAAGACTTAATAAGTCTTTAAATTGGCAACTACAGAATCCATCCAAGGGCTTAAATTTCGTCAAACTCTTCGGCAAGCTGCGAATAATAGTTTATTACAGATTCATCTTTCGCTAACAACCCCGATTTTTCCTCTCAGCTAGGATACTTAATAGTCTTAGCCGATGAACACAACAACTGTAACATCATTCACTGGTCAAGCATAAAATGCAAACGCATTACAAGAAGCGTAATTGCTTCAGAACTCTACGCCATGTGTCATGGCTTCGACATTGCCTGTGTCATTAAAGATACAATTGACAGTTTCCTCGGGTACAAGGTACCCATCATTCTCTGTATTGACTCTTTTTCCCTTTTTGAATGTCTTGTAAAGCTAGGGACCACCCGTGAAAAACGTCTAATGATCGATATAACTGCCCTCAGACAGGCTTACGAACGACGAGAAATTACAGAAATTATTTGGATTAAGGGAGAGTCAAACCCAGCAGACGCCCTTACGAAATCCACGGGAAACCAAGCACTACAACGAATTGTGGACTTGAATAAAGTCAACCTAGAGGCTGGGGCATGGGTGGAAAGATGATACATACAATTTACTTAATTTCATTTCGTTCGTTTAGAAAGAGTCCGCAGTGTCGGTAATAGAATGACTAGCGTCTAGTCACATGATGTTCAGACGCGTGTATTCAATACTTTCGTAAACTGTAAACAACAATATATAAGTTAATGTTTATATATCGTCAGATACCGGTAATTTCGACCAACATTGATCAACTAGGTCAAAGTCCCGAATTACAAGACTACCGTTTACAAGCCGTGGTCTGATTGTGAAGATTCTACGTCGTAGAGGTAGAATAAATTACGCCGTAGGTGTAATTCGATCAGATTTAATACCGTAGGTGTTGGATCATTCTGGTTCCACAGTCCCAGAAGAACGACAATAACACGTCACGCTACTGAACCAGACGTCTAAAAGACCAAAAACTAATATCCTTACGCGTCATTCCGTGGTATCTAAATGTTGAAACCGACAATTAAAGATGTCCTCAAGCAACAACAATCAAGATCTCAAGGATCTCTTGTATAATGAAGGAGAAATAATGTCGCATGAAGATGTTCTTAAGGCAACAAAAACAAATATTATTTCCTATATAGAGAAAAGAACTAGAGAATACCAAGAACATAACCTCAAAGGCCTCGACTTGTTTACCTTCTGGCAGGCTGATTTCGAAAATTTTGATGTAGCAGCATACAAGAAAACGACGGAAGGCACCAGGATACTTCGTGATTTCTTATACTTAAACGGAGTATTTATACCTAAGAATCGTAAATCAATCGCCGAAAATCTGATCGCAAGTGCTAAGGCTTGGGTACCATGGCCTGTAGAGTCACCTAGCTACTATCACCAAAAAGAACAAAACACAATGATCAACTCTCCATCAAACCGCCAAATCAAAACAGAAGAAAATCAGCATCCTAATAATAATAAAGATGCATCCAATAAATCAAAGACCAAAGATCAGGCTACCTCTGACTGTAATATGGACTATCCGCATTCAAAAAATGCACCATATAATTTAATCAATCTCTCAAAAATATACACCGATGACCTCAAATATAGTGGAGACGATGACAGTTTTGATTATAAATATGGGATCTTCATCGATTTGTGTGAAAAAGTCGAAGTTCCAAGGGATGTATACTTTAAGGCATTTTCAACAATGCTGAAAGGAGCAGCACTGAACCATTTTTACACTTCTATTAAAACAAAACCACGTATCACACAACTATTCGAAATTTGCGAGGATATACGGAATACTTTCGAAGGCAGCGAGTTCAAAAGAAGCAATCTAACAAAATGGAACAACATGACACTAAAAACGATTTTGGAAAATCATCCCGAAAAAAACGTCGAATCTTGCTTCCAATTGCTTGTTAATGAGCTGCGAAGTACTCAAATGATGTTACAAAGCAATTTTCAAGATGACGCAACCCTCCAAAACAAGCTGATTCTTGCTTGTCAAGCTCACCCAGCATGCTCCATTGGATGTTCTATTCCTGCTTCATCTTCTATCGGCCTGATTAACAATCTGCGATTGAGCATAAGCAACTACTTAGCTGTCCATAAGAATCCGGAGCAGAACCAATTTTTACTTCAATCAGACATTAGCTCTGGTTTAAACAATGAACAATATATCATCGATCGTAAGTATCATTCAAATCGTCAATCTGGAAATAGTACATCCCACTCCAGTCAAAAATTTCAACAGGATGGACAGACAAAAAGATGCTTTATCTGCAAGAAAAACGGCTGTTGGTCAACCCGACATTCCAAAGAAGAAAGGGAACGGGCAAAATCTAACTTCAGAGAAAAGTATAACAGAGCTGCCGACCGCCGTTATACCCAATACGTCGCTGAGTTTGAAGGAACTGATGAAGAGGAATTTAATGAAGAAGAAATTGAGGCTTTAATTTCAGACCTCGAAAGAGCCGAGCCAAACGACAATGATACTTTCCTGACAGAAGTAGGCGAAATCGACCATGTAGTCGCACATTCTTTAGTTTCCAAATTAGCAGATAGATCAGCAAGTCACGCTCTTCTCAAAAGTAATGATAATATTGAATATTTAAGCTCTGAAGAATCATTAGTAGCAGAGCCTCAACAAATAAAATGCCGATATGGTCCGGAAAAATTCCACGGCATCATGATTGATACTGGAGCCGCTGGTAAATCAACGGCCGGGTACAACCAATTTCTGGCGTACAATCAACTTTTTACAGACACCCGAATCGATACAGATTATCAAGGAGCCGTTAACGTCACATTTGGTATCGGCTCTACCACATCAATCGGCAGCGTCTCTATTCCTACACCAATTGGAATATGTGTATTTCACGTTGTCAAAGCTGACACGCCATTTCTATTAAGTCTTGAAGAAATGGATAGAAAGGGCGTTATATTCAACAATGTTAATAATCAACTAATAAATAATAATAATAAAAAGCATACACCTATCATTAGGCGGTTTGGTCACCCATTCATGGTGTGGGGGCCGATGATTACAACACCATGCTACCTGACGGAGACTGAACTTCGGACGCTCCACCGTCGATTCGGACACCCCTCTGCAAATCGACTGGTTCATTTGTTGGAAAAAGCCGGGCATGATGAGTCACATCATAGACAGATACTTGAGCGGATCGCGAAACACTGCCTTAAATGCCAAAGATTTGCAGGAGCTCCAATGCGATTCAAATTCACACTTCGTGATGATGTCGATTTTAACCATTCGATATACATCGATGTTATGCACATCTCCGGCTCGCCTCTACTACACGTTGTTGACGAGGCAACAAGATTTCAAGCCGCAAAATGGTTAAAGAACATGTCATCTCAACATGTTTGGAATACCCTACGATTATGTTGGATTGATGTCTACTTAGGGCCCCCCGACATAATTAATCACGACGCAGGTACAAATTTTGTTTCATCGGAGTTTCAACAGTACGCGAAATCTCTCGCTATCAATACGAAGGAAGCACCTGTCGAGTCGGCAAACACTATTGGTATTGTCGAAAGATATCACAAACCCCTCCGTAGAGCGTATGAGATAATCAAAGAAGAAATCAACGCAGGTAATACACAAGATCAAAAAGAATTGGTTCTACAAATGGCAGTAAAAGCTGTCAACGATACTGCTGGGTATGATGGCATCGTCACGACGCTTCTAGTTTTCGGGGCAGTTCCTAGAATCTCTGAACAAGATCCACCAAGTCCTTCAATCGTTAAAAGGGCTGCTGCACTTAAAAAGGCAATGGCTGAAGTATCAAAATTATGGGCAACTAGACAAGTTACAGACGCACTCAGAACCAGAAATGGCCCCATTACACCAAACATACCCCTAGGATCAAGTATCCTCGTATGGAGAAGTCATGAAAAGAACTGGACCGGACCTTATACTTTAATAGCTATCAATGGAGAGACAGCCACTGTCCAAATGCCACACGGCCCCTCTAATTTTCGAACAACATGCATTAAACATTACAACGATCAAAATGCTCAACAGAATGAAATTCCGAATCAAAACCTTGGACCGCAAACAGAGAACACAGCTATACGACGCCAACCGGCAAGAAACGCTGGACTACCGGCACGATACCGAGACAATATTTTTATGAATAATGATGTACAACCTAATTTCGTTGATTCACGGCGCAAGGAGTTAGATGGGTTACTGAATAGAGGAGTTTTGCTTTTATAAAAGTTAATGAGATTCCACCAAAAGCACGCATTTTCAACAGTCGTTTCGTAGACCGAGTGAAAAATGAAGGAACAGCAAACGCAATGGAAAAGTCGAGACTGGTAATACAAGCATACAAAGATGATGAAAAGAAAACTGTCCTTACATACTCCCCAACAATCCAGAGAATGAGTCAACGACTCATAATAAGCCTATCTTTGTATAAAGGCTTCAATATCTTCACCCGCGACATTTCACAAGCTTATACGCAGTCAAAGAGCCAGCTTACTCGGGAATTTTACGTCAGACCACCTAAAGAGCTTGCTTTGCCTCAAGATACACTCTTAAAGGTCCTTCGTCCATTATATGGCGTTCCAGAGGCAGGAACACATTGGTTTCGAACATATCATGATCATCATGTACAAAAATTAGGTCTTAAATCCTCTTCGTATGACCCATGCCTATTATTCAGCTGTGAAGCCATGTTAGGCCTACAGACAGATGACACCTTTGCTGCAAGCACCACCCAGTTCAAACTAAAAGAGGAATTAGAACTCCAAAAAGCTCAATTCGACGCAAAACCGATTCAAGAGTTAACAGAGAACAACCCAATCATTTTTAATGGTGCTCATATATCAATTTCTAATACCACAATCTCAGTCACACAGCACGATCAAGTGAGCAAGATCGCTCTCTTAAAAGATACTTGTAAACACGAGTACGTTTCTCAAAGAGCTAGAGGATCATACATCGCATCGGTCTGTCAACCTCAAGTCGCATTCGGACTATCACATGCCGCACAGATTACAAATCCAACCTCCCTCGATGTGACAAGACTTAATAAGTCTTTAAATTGGCAACTACAGAATCCATCCAAGGGCTTAAATTTCGTCAAACTCTTCGGCAAGCTGCGAATAATAGTTTTTACAGATTCATCTTTCGCTAACAACCCCGATTTTTCCTCTCAGCTAGGATACTTAATAGTCTTAGCCGATGAACACAACAACTGTAACATCATTCACTGGTCAAGCATAAAATGCAAACGCATTACAAGAAGCGTAATTGCTTCAGAACTCTACGCCATGTGTCATGGCTTCGACATTGCCTGTGTCATTAAAGATACAATTGACAGTTTCCTCGGGTACAAGGTACCCATCATTCTCTGTATTGACTCTTTTTCCCTTTTTGAATGTCTTGTAAAGCTAGGGACCACCCGTGAAAAACGTCTAATGATCGATATAACTGCCCTCAGACAGGCTTACGAACGACGAGAAATTACAGAAATTATTTGGATTAAGGGAGAGTCAAACCCAGCAGACGCCCTTACGAAATCCACGGGAAACCAAGCACTACAACGAATTGTGGACTTGAATAAAGTCAACCTAGAGGCTGGGGCATGGGTGGAAAGATGATACATACAATTTACTTAATTTCATTTCGTTCGTTTAGAAAGAGTCCGCAGTGTCGGTAATAGAATGACTAGCGTCTAGTCACATGATGTTCAGACGCGTGTATTCAATACTTTCGTAAACTGTAAACAACAATATATAAGTTAATGTTTATATATCGTCAGATACCGGTAATTTCGACCAACAGGTTATGTACGCGGTGTGGAAAGCCGGGACACGGTTCTTTTAAATGTCAAAACTACCGTCCAACAATACCACTGGAAACAGGAGTTAGCTTAGCAGAAGTAGAAACAAACAAACTCAGTGGAGACTCGGGAAACAAGGAACCCTGAACAAAGTCGCGTCCAGGGGTAATAGCCAGGTCTTAGGAGGTGACAAGACACTCGAGAAGATGCATAGTCCACCCTTTTTAATAGATTGTTTAATTAATAAATATTTTTACGTGCAATCTTTAGTGGACACGGGTTGTCTCTGTTATTCCGCAATTGATGAAAACCTGGTGCTCAAATTTAAAATCCGTACAGAGAAAATCAGCCCGCTTTCTTTGCGTCTAGTAAACGGTAATAAAGAAACAAAAATAAGATATATTGGTTGTCTAGAACTGGACATCGACGGCCGACATGAGCAAATTTGGGGGTATGTAGTCCCTAACCTAGCATATTCCATAATACTAGGCAAGCCTTGGCTAGAAGACAACGACGTAGTTTACGTAGCGAAAAGGAGATACCTACATTTCGGAAGTCGTAAACATGGGTGTATAGTAAGAGCAAGTGGATGGCATGAGAAACTGGCCCCCCAAAAGGTCAAATTTAAAATTTCCCATGTTAGCATTAACCAAGTAAGATTGACATCGGGATCAGTATTCGCTGCACTGCTGAATAGTGCAAAGATGGACCCTAATGCTTATATTGGGGCTATTACTGTTAACGATATTACAAGGGCATTAGAGCCAAAGAAATTGCTCTCCGAAGATGAAATCAGGCATAGTCTTCCCTAGGAGGTCCACAAATTTATAAACACGTTCATGGATGATCTACCATCAGAAGACGCTCTACCACCTCATAGACCTGGGATTGACACAAAGATATCCCTACAAAAAGACGAATACGGCAGGTCGAAAGAAATCCCTTGGGGCCCACTGTACGGAATGTCCCGAGACGAACTTCTGGTCTTAAGAAAAACCCTAACCGAGCTCTTGGATAAAAACTGGATCCGTGCCAGCAGCTCCCCCGGGGGCGCACCAGTCTTGTTCATAAGAAAGCAAGGGGGAGGGCTAAGATTTTGTGTCGATTACCGGGCTCTCAACGCTGTAACAGAACGTGACAGATACCCTCTTCCATTAATAAGAGAGACCTTGAGAATGATGGCTCAGGCAACTTGGCTTTCTAAAGTAGACTTACGCGCAGCGTTCCATAGGCTTCGTATTGCTCAGGGAGACGAATACAAAACGTCGTTTCGCACGCGTTTTGGGGCATATGAGTGGCTAGTTACGCCATTTGGTCTGGCAGGGGCACCAGCAGCTTTTCAACGTTGGATCAACAAAGTGTTAGGAGGCCTCTTGGGGGATACCTGCGCGGCGTACTTAGATGATGTCGTAATCTTCTCTTATGGTGACTTGGCAGACCATTAGATAAAAGTCAACCAAGTGGTCTCACGACTTGCTGAGGCTGGACTCAAGCTGGATCCAAAGAAATGCGAATTTGCAAAGAAAGAAATTAAGTACCTGGGGTTTATAATATGTGTAACAGAAGGCATAAAGCCTGACCCAGAAAAAGTGCGTGAAATAACTGAGTGGGAAAGACCTATCGATATCAAAGGAATAAGAAGTTTCCTAGGGTTCGCTAACTTTTATCGAAACTTTATCGAAAACTTTGCTCAGTTGACGGCTCCACTCAACGATTTGACGAGGAAAGGAACTCTATATAATTGGTCGGCCGAACATCAGAAAGCTTTCGAAGAATTAAAGCGTCAATTCAGTAACGCACCGGTGTTGGCCATGTGGGATGAAAATAAACTTACAGTCCTAGAAACGGATTCATCAGGATGGGCCACTGGAGCGTGCTTGTCCCAGTATAGTGAAGAAGGATCTCTAAGGCCCGTAGCATACCATTCAAAAAAGCTAACCCCCACTGAGTGTAATTATGATATACACGACAAGGAACTTCTGAGTATTGTTCGTAGTCTAGAAGAGTGGAGAGGTGAGCTTATAGGTCTCCACGAGCCGTTCATTATTCTAACAGATCATAAAAATTTGGAATTTTTCATGACTGCTCGAAAATTGACGGAAAGACAAGTAAGGTGGGCTCAATCGCTATCTCAGTTCAATTTTAAAATCAAATTCAGAGCAGGCAAACAGGCGGCGCGGATCATTATCATCATCATCATAACTCAATCATCTATCTATTCTCAATCTACATCTCATTATCACTACACCACATTATTGTGGTAGTTTAGATATAAAGTGAGAAGCACCACAACAAATATACTCACTACGCATCCTCCCTCCCCGTATTCACCGACACAGACCATCCAGACGGCGCAATGGCTTCCACCAGCGCTCAGCCATCCACGATGCCCCCCAATTTAGGTGAGGGCCTTCACCCCAGTCTCCTTGGCATAGCTGCCGCCATGGAAGAAGCAGAACGCCAAAGAAAGCAAAGAATGGGCCTGGCCCAGGAATTTTTAGGAACAATTGATGCCTGGGCCAAAACCAAGGTAGGAACAGAAGAGGCGTCGTTACTGGCGCCGTTCATTGAAAGGATTGCACCCATCGCAACCGCGTTTGCGATTGGCAATGCACGAATCCCCGAATCACCCTGTAAGAATCCTCACCCTAGAACGAACACGGTAACAACAGCTGGTCCTAGGGTCACAAAACCGGCCGGGGGGCCTAACCTCGCTCTCCCCAAAAAGCCACAAGAAACCAAGTCTCCGTGGGTCACAATCGCCAGAAAAGCGGCAAAGCTACCAACACCACCCAAAGGGCCGACATTTCAAAAGCCTTCTTCACAGAAGAAGCCAGCCGAGCAAGACCCACCAAGAGAAGACAAACGCCTTTTCCTTCGAATGGCCCCAGAACATGATTGGCGCAAGTTATCTCTCGTCACGATCAAAAAGATAATCACTGAGCGGGCTGGAGTAGCGCCCTCAGCTATCTTGGCGGTGTCCCAAGTCAGGTCTGGCTTGGCAATCGAGTGTGCGTCAGACGCGCTCAGAGAATCGATCCTGAGAGTGGCACCAGCCTTAGAAAAAGACAACTTAACCATCGAGGCAGCGTCGAACTGGACGTCCGTGATCGTGCCGCACGTACCCCTTTTATTAAAACATGAGACTGCAGACTAGCAGTGACAAAAGAAATGGTGATAAAGGAATGTGAATCCGCATGCGGCGTAACACCAGTCCAGGTTCGTCCCAACAACGTGAAGGAAGGCCAGTACTCCACAAGCTGGATCATTCACTTCAAGCAAAAACCAGCAAATCTAAAATTTAGGCTCTTTGAAGAAAGTGGACCGACCATGCCATTCGTACGACGACGGCCCATAGAGCAATGCCAAAAATGCTGGGGTTTCCACGCAACCAGGTCCTGCGTCAAAGGAAGTCGTTGTGGAAGATGCACCTGTGGACATGAGACATCGACCTGCCCAAACAGGGTTCCCAAATGCTCAAATTGTGCCGGGCCACATGAGTCGACTGACCTCAAATGTATGGCTAGACCCAGAAGACAGGATGGCTTTGTGGTACCACGCACTCCTGCCGAACTTCGAGTCATCCGAGAGCGTGGTCATCGCGATTTCAAAGCCGCTTTGGCAGAGTCAGAGACTAAGGGCAAGATTGTTGAGGTACCTCGCACTCAGGAAGTAACAATGGAAAACTCATGAGTAGTATACCTAACTCACGACAACCAACAGGAAGATTGAACACCCTTCTCTTTCACCAAGTGAATGTGGGAAAGGGCGGACCAAACATGGATATCGCACTGCAGCAAGCATGGGATGCAGAGGCACATGTAGTTTTGGTGCAAGAACCGTGGACTATGAAAAAAGATGGGGAGTATATTACTAAAAGTCATCCTGGTTACATATGCCATAAACCAATTGGCGATAGAGGAGCTCGACCCCGGGCAATCACCTTCAGTCGAAAGGATATTCACGCAACTCAAATATTTCCTTCATCACCAGGCAAAACGGGCGACTACTGTTTCGTACAAGTAGCTGGCCTGACGTTTGCGAACGTTTATCGAGCACCCGGACCCAGCGGAACATTGGAGCCTCTACTCGAATGGGTGCCTAGAGGTCCGACAATAGTGGGGGTGACTTTAACGCTGTGTCAAGACACTGGCAACCTCAGGCATCCCGTCAGTATGGCAATGGCGATCAGATCATGGAGTGGGCCACAGCTCAGGACCTGCATCTAGTTACCACAGCAGGAGTACCAACACATAGAGATGGCAATGTCCTAGATCTAGTGTGGAGTAACACGTCCGCTGAGGCATGGGTTTCAAACGAGGTCGACTGTACATCAGACCACCGGACAATTGCTGGGCTTGTCCAAGTGACGGCAAGGCCAGATATATCGAAAGTGACTCAAGAACTGCGCATCCGCGACCAAGATTTAGAAAAGTTTGCACAATACGTCAAAGCTTGGGTCAAGCCGGGTCCCATAAATAGCGTAAGTGACATTGAAACACAAGTAGCAAGTTTGCTGAAGGTTCTGGGAGACGCTCGTAAGGCTGTGGGGCAAAAACCGTCTAGAGTACGCGGGAGGACAGCACCATGGTGGAACGAGGAATGCAGACTCAAATACAGTGCGTTTATAGAAGCCAGAAAGTCTTCCACACCAGCGGCAGAAGCCCGGAAGGACTTTAGACATGCTGTCAAAAGGGCAAAGAGAGACTACTGGAGAAAGCAAGTCGAGAATGCCACTACAGACGCACAAGTTTTTAAGGTGATGCGGTGGGCTAAACCCAGGGCAGGGCAAAATGCTCCACCCTTAAAAGGTTCAGGAGACAAGTGGTTGACTGACCCTCTTGAGCGAGCTGAGTCCCTCCGAAACAGTCTCATGACCAGATTCAACGCAGCCCAGGACCTTGATACATGGGAAACTGGACAAAATGCATCAATCCCGTGGAATACTTCACTGACACTAGAGGATGTAACAGCAAACACTCTTAGCACAGGCGACAAATCTCCAGGAGCGGACAGAATCACAGTAAGACTACTTAGAGCATGCTGGGAAGCCATAGGAGAACAGGTAAAATGTCTCTTTCAAGCGTGCCTGGAGAACGGACATTTTCCTTCTGCTTTTCGAGTTGCTGAAGTTATTCTGCTTCCCAAACCAGCGCGGGACTTAACAACAGCTAAAGGATGGCGACCGATTTCCCTTCTCTCCTGCCTGGGCAAAGGACTGGAGCGTTTAGTGGCTAAGAGAATGGCTTGGTTAGCAATCAAACATCGAGTTGTGCCTAAGCAGCTTTTCGGTGCTCTCCCGGGACGCTCAGCAGTCGACCTTGTCTCATGTGTTATACACGACGCAGAAGCTGCAATGCGAAACAATAAAGTCACAGCAATGGTGACTCTCGATGTGCAGGGCGCCTTCGACGCTGTCCTCCACAACAGGCTACTACACCGGATGCGTAATCAGGGTTGGCCTAGTTCTCTGTGTCAATGGGTCGAGTCTTTTCTGACCCGACGAATCATACGGGTCCGACACCAAGAAGGAATAACTCAGGACAAAGTAGCAGAGTTAGGAGTCCCGCAGGGCTCGCCGTTGTCACCACTGTTATTTCTTCTCTACATCGCTGTCCTAGTTCAAGACGGAAACAAGGACAACAAGTTTGGGTATGCAGACGACATCGCAGTCTTAAGTATAGGAAGCACAGCTGCCGAAGCGGTGGCAATTGCTCAAGCAGAAGTTGAAACCCTTGTGCGGCTCGCAAATGAGCACAAGATAAGCTTTGACCCGGCCAAATCAGACTTACTGGTAATCGGAGGGGGCCCCAAGAAAAAGATGGATACGGTAGGCCTAGCTGTCCAGATCCAAGGTCATACAATTTTTCCATCTCCACATGTGAGATGGCTAGGGGTATGTATAGACTCCCAACTCAACTTCAAGCAACACGTGCAAGAGTGGTGCGGAAAAGCGCAACGTATAACACAGTTTATAAGTCGAATTAACACCGTACAGCGTGGCGCAGACCCAGGGCCAATGATAAAGGCAGTGCAGGCGTGCATTCTGAGTACGGCGTTCTACGGAGCAGAAGCATGGTGGCCAGGGCTGACCCGAATCACCACACAGCGAACCAAGAAGGTGAGCACAGGAGTCGGATGGCACACTGATCTGCTTGACAACACAATCATCAAGGCAGTCCGGGCGGCACTACCTGTATGGCGAACTACTCCAAATAAGGCTCTACACAGGGAGTCAGGCATTCCTCCGGCAACAATCATCCTCCAACAAAAACAGTTGAGGGCCGCGACGCGAATCCAGAAACTAGATACATGGCATCCCCTCTTTATCAGATCTCACGAGGGGCCCAAAGAAACTATTAATCGCCTAGGACTGCGCGCAGGACAGAAAAGCCGTGCGTTCACGAATCCGGAGAGATATCTCACACGACTACAGACCAGCCTACAGACCGTGCCGGCCGCTGTGGAGACCGGTAAACTCTTCAGCCCGAAAGCGGAACGAAACAGCCAGCCAGTGAGACTCGACAAACAGTCTGAAGCTTTGCTGGCCAAACAATGGATAGGGAACCTGTCAACGAACACTGTGTGTGCGTACTCAGATGGCTCGTCCTGTGGCCTGGCGAAATCAGCATGGGGCTACACTCTATTCAGAGAAGGAAAAATGATTGGAAGCGATGCAGGCCCGTTGCGGGGTGCAGAGGCTTACGACGCCGAACTTTTAGGGGCCCAGAAAGCCCTTGAAGCAGCAATAAGGGTGGCTGGAACTAATCCAATCAAGGTGCTCCTGGATAACTCGGATGCGGTCCAGGCTCTGCGTAGCGGCAGGTCGAGGTCCTCCCAAGGAATAGTTGAGAGGTTTGTTTTGGACTGTCAAAGGCACCGATCAGTCGAAATCCGGTGGATACCAGGACACTCAGGAATTGAGGGGAACGTGAAGGCTGATAAGGTTGCGAAAGCAGCTCTAAAGGACCTCCCAGAGGAAGCAACAAATGCGATACACTCCACAGAATTGAATTGCGGTCTAAAGTATACATTTGCATCAGTAAACAGGTTCGCCAGGGAGCGCGCGGACGAATTAGTATCATCATGGTGGCAAGAAAATCGACCCAGGCAGTACATGAAGTTAGATCTCAAGATGACTTGGAAGCGACCTCCAGAGCTTGCTCTACCCAGATGGGCATACCATAGACTGATAGCTGCAAGGACAGGACACGGCGACTTCGCCAAATATCATGAAAGATTCAAACATGAAGGTGTTGATGGCAAGTGCGAATGCGGTCGAGAAAGACGCTCGTGGCACTTTGCAGAATGCCGATCGGCTCTCCAGCGTTGGAGAAGTGCGAAACAGGAACCTCCCCCAAGGGCGAGCGAAATGTTAGCAGAAAATGGATGGAAGGAATTTCTTGAATTCGTGTCTATAACCAGATGTTATGGCGCACAAACTACAGACCGGGAGGCTTAAGAATTTCCCAGGGACAGCGGTTGTTATTTCCTTTAGTTAAGCGTTAGGAAAATATAGGACAAGGCGCAGGGCGTTTTTGTTCGGACACAAAGTTTTTTCGTTATTTATTTTCTTTCTATGTCACATAGATTATCTGGCAAGTAAAGCCATGCATATAGGTAGCAGTGAGTCCATATGGATCACACACCCGTATCACGCCTATTGGGTGTAGGGCGTAAGCCTGATACGACATGTAATCAAATCAAATTAAATCAAACAGGCGGCGCGTCCGGATGCGCTATCACGTCGCGCACAGGATCTTCCAAAGAACCCCGACGACCCTCGCCTTAAAGAACGAGAGTTTCAGCTTCTAAGGAAAGAATGGTTGAACAAAGAAAAGCCCGAAGAGGCAACACTGCTAGCCCCTATAGTTCTTGTTTCGTCTGCGAATCCTGAGATAGCGCAAAAGATTCCAGAGGGAAAACAATTATTTTTGGAAAAAGTCCTCCAGGATCTATGGAACGAAGGTAAAGCAAACGCTGCTTCAATGTTTGAGGAGTTATACAAAGCCATGTGGAAAAACGAAAGAGCCTTGACACCTGGCCTGGGAATTAAGGTATCGCTGGCAGAATGTGAATTAGATCCAAGGGGTGCTCTATGCTTCAGGAAGAGGTTGTGGATACCAAACTGGGAGCCGCTTCAGACGGCGTTAATACAAAAGACACATGATTCACACGTCACGGGACATCCAGGACGTAATAATACGTTGGCGATTATATCTAGATCGTTTTTTTGGCCGGGGATGAGCACAATGGTTAGGAAATTCTGTCAGAATTGCGATGTATGCGGCCGTTCTCATGTATGGCGCTCTAAAAGACAGGGATTTCTACTTCCTCTGCCAATTCCGAATAGATTTCATAGTGAATTATCTGTCGACTTCATGACTGATTTGCCATCAAAAAAAAGAGGCGACCCACGCTATCTAATGGTCATTACAGACCGATTGTTAAAAAGTGTTACGCCAGAAGCAATGGAGTCCATGAATGCCGAAGATTGTGCAAAGCGGTTTATAAATTGCCATTATAGATTCCACGGCATTCCTCACGCAATAACTTCAGACAGAGGGTCCAATTGGGTTGGGGATTTCTGGAGACGCGTATGTCAATTGACAAATATTGAACAGCGGCTATCAACATCATTCCATCTAGAAACGGATGGAGCGACACAGCGTATGAATCAAGAAGTATTAGCCTACCTACGGGCATTTATATCCTTTGCACAGTATGAGTGGCCAAGTCTACTTCCTTCGGCCCAGTTGGCGATTAACAACAGAGATAGCTCAAGCACAGGTTTGAGCCCCTTTTTTATAGAGCATGGCTATCATGTTGAACCAGTGCAACAGTATAATAAATTATGTAAAGAAGATCGTTCAGCGCCAGCAAAACGGGCGGAAATTTTCGTCAACCGGATTCGGGAGGCACAAGAATACGCGGCGGCTGCAATGGCGGCAGCTCAGCAGCGAATGGAAGAGCAGGCAAATAGAGCTAGAAATCCTTCCCCGATTTTCCGCGTTGGGGATAAAGTATGGCTGAACCTCAAGAATATTCACACGCCCCAGCTAAAGAAGAAACTGGCATGGGTCAACGCTAAGTACAGTATTACCAAAATCATTTCGTCACATGTTGTCGAACTGGATGTACCCTCACAAATCTGGCCAAGATTTCATGTCCAATTGCTCAGAAAAGCTAACAAAGATCCTCTTCCTTCCCAGTCAAAAGATGATGAGCAACCCCCTCCGGTTATCCCTGAGGTTTTGGACGAAAGTATTCAAAAACAAGCTCCAGAACATTTTGTCGAAAGAATTCTGCGAGCAGAGCGAGTACAACGAGGAAAAAGATCAGTCCGCCGGGTGTTAGAGAAGTGGAAAAATTTTATAGAACCAAATTGGGAAGACCGCAGTAACATGGAGGAGACAGAGGCCCTGGACAAATTCGAGGCTCGCTTTGGTTTAGGCGATGGAGTAGGAGAAGAAGAAGATTCTAGGCAAGGTCCTGGAGTTACAAAAATAAAGAAAAAAAAAATCAAATATAGGCAAATCTAACGAGAGAAAGAGGGGATAATGTCACGGGCTGCGCCCTGGTTATGCTGTGGCTAGTGGTTATGTTGTGGCTATTGGTTGGTGGGGTAACAGCAGGGACCGCGTCACGGGTTTTGTTTATAAAGTGCACTCCCCCTTCCTTTATATCTCTTGAATCTTTGTAGATAAATATACATAGTTTGTGGCACCGTATTCCGCGACAGCGAGACCGCACTGCCCTTCACAGCATCAGTGTCAGAGTTTCAGCACCATTTGTTCTGCGACATTTGAGTTTGATTGTATCGGACTTTTTGGCCAGCCTCGCATTAATGTTCTATTCGGCGTTTCAGCTAAATAGAGCCCGTGTCGACATACCCCTGCTGTTTTCATTTGTCGCCTTTGTTGCTTAGGTGTTACAGTTTATGACTCTGTAGTTACTTCTCTTGAATTAAGCTATGTATTAGGTTGTCAGAGGCCTTTGCTTATTTGTATTTAGTCAAGTTAGATAGGCACACAGAGCGACTCACGCTTTGTTTTCGGTCAACTCCTCTACCCCAAACTTCTTAGAGTTCACCATGTTGTGCTGACTCGGTTATGACTCAAGGATATCTGGAGTTTGAAGCTTATGGATAATATGCCAAGTGACAGAGTTGCTGAAACTAATGAGTCATGTATAACATCTTCTTTTATACAATAATAGAACTCGCATTGTAGTTTCAGAGTAGGCATCGGATATTTGATATTGGAGGAAAGATGTATATAGATACTGCCATAGTCAGAGCAGCAAGAGTAATAGTCTCCATCGTGACCATCAAGGCGATATTCTATCCACTATACGCATTCAGTATAACCATTTATATCGTACTTATCATTCATTCACACCATTGACTATTCCATCGAAGGACAGCACAATCACTAGACAAGTCGCAACCACTCCATATCCCCATTTAACCTTACAACACACCACTCTACCATTCGGACTTCTCTATCATTCATCCTCCTACAATCCCTATTCATTCCAGGAACCCCTTTTCCTTACCACAAATCTCAAATTAGCCCACGTGCTGGCTTCACGTGTGACAATCAGCTATGCCAATCCTGTCTCCAAGATTGTAAGAAAGTGACTTGAGATCTCTTGTGTAAGGAAAATATATTGTTATACCAATGCCACAACCCTTATCCTTGACTAGGGGGCCATCTGTGTAAACAATGAAATGTGAGGGAGGAATTGACTCCAGAAACTCCAGATGTTCTTCCTTTGTCTTTGACTTGTTTGATTTAGAAATTGAGATTGATAAATTGTCTTCCCTCCATGATGGAGACCACTTGGCATTGACTATCTCTAGTTTTACATGTTTAGTTAATGGCTTTAGTAATAATGCAATTCTCAGTAGCTGCCCACTAGGCTTCTCATCTAAGACTGAAAACATGCCAAGAACAACAGTTTCAGGAGGAAAGTCAAGTTCATCTTGCAGCTTGCTTGATAAGGCTTGATAAATAGTATGATTCACTTGAAGTTTAAGTATTCTAAGTGGATAAAAAGATGACTGTTTGAAGTGCCTGACCCTTGTAGGAAGCAGTGCAGCTTCAACCTCCAAAGCTTTGATAGGACTACTTCTATAGGCACCTGTCATAATATGAAGAGCATGTTTTTGTAGCTTATCACACATCTTGGATAGCTTCTCTGTACCATATCTGTTATACCTTAGCACTGAGCCATAGTCTAACACAGGGATAATACAAGTGAGATATAACTGTCTTAATGCATTAAAGCCAAGGCCCTTGGTTTTTGATGAAATTTACAGGAGTCTCTGCATGGCCCCTTGGGCTAGATGCATCCTTTTCTCTACATGAATTTGAAATGACAGCCTATGTTGAAGCCAGATACCTAGCCACTCGACTGAAGTGCTAGGCTTTAGGGGAAAATTGTCTGGCTGTAAAGAATCTGTGCAGGGTATCTTCTTGCTGAATTGTACAAGTTCAGACTTGAACTTTTCAAAAACAATAGATAAAGAATCTGCCTTAGAAAAGAGTGCTTGCAGGTTTTCTTTGAGGGCAATTATATTTTTTTTAACAGATTTAGATGCCACAGAAATACAAATATCATCCACATAAGAGATTTCCAGAAATGAAGGTTTGGGGCATGATGAAAATAATTCACTAATTGAAAGTAAAAATAATAAAGGAGAAATAGGACTTCCTTGAGGGGCCCCAGTAACAGAAAAGAATGACTTAGCTGGCCATTGAATATGAGAGATATTCTTCTTCCTGTTAAAAATGATGTAATCCAAGAAATAAACATGGCTAGTGTTAAAAGTAAGGGCTCTACAATGTAATGATCACTGATAGAGTAGCGTTGTGTAGCAGAAGCTAGTAGGTAAAGATGATTGGAATTATAATGACTAATTCTCTCACTACACGGGGGAATGAGTGACTTATACTACAACCCCTATTTCTTAACCAGTTCGGGATGCCCCCAACCCTGTAGATGGATAATATTCAAACTACGCGAGTAACTCGTTTAGCAGTACGCACTGACGTTTTTACAACAGCTAGGAGCTTTTTCCTATGCAGGATTTGGAGCAGCTTTCTAGGTTGAAGTCTGTTACAGCGAGGTAACGGAGGGTTCGAATCGCCGTCTTCGGGGGAGGCAGGAAGACTAAAGATGGAAAGAAGTATAGAATTTATGGGATATGACCCTATTAACACGATTGCAGATACGTAAGAAGTTAAAGTATGATACAAATTGCAAAGCTGAAGTTCTTCATCTTGCCCAAGGTAGCCCCCTAAGTACTCCAGCAATTCCCAACTAATCTCCTTTACTAGGTGTTACTCATCCGTCATAATCTCATTTGGCGACTATATAGGAGTGCTAACAATTGTCACAGATTAACTATATGAGGCAATGAGCACTTGTATAAGTAATGGTTGTTAATAATTCACTATGAAGAAGAAAAGCTAACTTAGGTTCAGAACAATCCTCTATATACAAGTTCTGTGTTTCCTTCCCATTGTTCAGCTTCGATCATCACCTGTGAGTAATTATTGAAAATCAAGGATACAAACTTATAATTAGTATCAGTCAGTTCAAGCCAAACCCTGATTACCTAATCACGCTGTAGCCCTGATTATAGACCCTTGTACAATCTAGGACCCTTGCATAATGCAGTCGCTAATCTCTATTATTAGTGATCTTGCATTATGTACCCATGATCTGCATGATAGTACATGCCTGCGATAACCATCGTTGGCTACAGGTTTACAATCGGCTGAACAGCCGTCACAATTGGCTTCTCAGCGCGATACCGCCCTAAGCATGGCTGAACCAAAGGTCTTGTAAAAGTAGGTTATGAGGATGAACAGGATGACGGTTACCTCGTACACAAATGATATAGTGGACACAAGGATAGCCTAAGTGCTTGAACGGTAGTAGGTATCGAAGTAATTAAGAAGTGAAAAAGTGATTCTCACAATATCTACATACTCAGTAGGTCTTTAAATACACATGCGCATACACGCCAGTATCCTCTTCCTCATTCTAGAATATTCTATGGCAATGCCGTTCATTTCGGTTCCACTCCCCTTACATGGACTTATGCAACTCATGTATTTATACAGGTCCGAGCTTAGCCCCTAAACCACGGCACTGTGTTATGGTGCACAGATACTTCCTAGCAATGGGCAGGGACATCACAACACTCCCCCTGACGACGACAGACGTCCACTTATGGTTGAGGAAGATTCACTCGAAGCTCTCAGCCAAAACTATTGAATTGTGATAGCTGATTTTGGTTTTGTTAGACTATCTGCATACTGCTGATTGGTTGGCACATAAACTACTTTGATTGCTCCATTTTGGTATTGCTGGCGACAGTAGTTGTTGCGGAGGGCAATATGTTTTGATCGCTTATGATTATCATGATTTTTAATCAGGGATATAGATGACTGATTATCAATGTATAGATTGGTGCAATCCACTCCCTCAATTCGAGTATGGAGTCCTAGTTCACTTAGTAAGGACTTCACCCATTGCAGTTGTCGACATGCTTCTGTAGCGGCTAAATATTCAGCTTCCGTTGTGGATAGAACAACCTCTCGCTGAAGGTGAGACTTCCAGCTTACTGGCCCTGATGCGAGTTTTATAAGTAAACCAGATGTTGATCTGCTCGTCTCGGGATCATCAGCAAAATCTGCATCGGAGTATGCTTCCAGTATCGGCTTATCCTTTCCAGCTGTAAAGGTTATACCTTTATCTGGATCTTTGGAGATATATCTAAGAACTCTCCTTGCTGCGTTTAAATGCTCATCAGATGGATTGACGAGGAATCGAGCAAGGTGGTTGACAGCATGTGCAACATCAGGGCGTGTGTTATTAGCAAGATATTGCAATCCTCCGACTATCGAATTGTATTCTGCCTTACGTTGAATTGAACAGTTAGAGCTGTTGGGCTCCATAAGGCGTTCAATAGGTGAGTTTACTGGTTTGCAGTCTTGAAGACCATGTCTGGCGAGCAGTTTTCTGGCATACTGACCCTGCGAAAGCTTAAGTGTGTGCCTGTCAGGGTTGCTTATATGTATTCCTAGAAAGAGATCAGTCTCAACTGTCTTCAGCTTGTACTTTTTGTGCAAAGCTTTCATCAGCGTTTGAATCTTTTTAATATTAGGTCCCATGACCTGGAAATCATCAACATGTATGATCACAAACAAATCTTTTTCCCTATTTGTATATAGGCATACATCTGTAGTGGTCGGGAACATGCCTTGCTTCCCAAGAAAGGATTTCACGTCATCGTACCAAAGGGCTGCAGCCTGTTTGAGTCCGTATAAGCCCTTTCGGATACGGATTATGTGTCCTTCTTTCTTAAAGCCTTCTGGCATTTCCATGTAGAGATCTACATCAAGATCCGGATTTAAAAACGCCGCCGGGACATCTCCCTGACTCCTGTACCAACCGAATCTATGTGCCAACGCTAGTAGGATACGACCAGTGTCTGCTCTTGGTGTGGGTGCAAATGTTTCTTTAAAATCTATTCCCGAACGCTGAGTAAACCCTTTAACAGTGCACCGAGCTTTATATTTATCAAGAGAACCGTCTGCTAAGAATTTCTTCTTGAACACCCACTTACATTTCATAGGTGTTCGACCTTGAGGAAGTTGGCTTTGTTTAATGACTTGAATCGCCCCAGTTTCTTTCAAGGAACGACATTCTTCAATAGCCGCCTAACGCTAGTGTTGTGCTTCATTACTTTTCATTGCCTCTGACCACGATTTTGGGTCACAATATGATGTAGCGGTTTTACCATGATGCAGCTTGTAGTAATCAACCCTTTTTACTAGTCTCCCACGCTGACTGCGTGTTACCTGACGATCTGGTGAATGTTTTCGTTTTTGTCCAGCGACTGGAGCTACTTCACTCCATCCTGTCATGATTTGATCATATTTTTCTTGCTCTTCCTCAGCTAGGGCGGTATTCGGTTGTGACTCCCGCTGATCAGATCGATCCTGATTGGTATTATGCTGCTGCGTGACTAATTGCTCAGCTTTAGGATAGTCATCGTCATCCGAACTCTCTATAGAATCCAGATGGTCATAGTGTTCAGCCGGTATGTATTCACTATCACAATCACTGAAGTCATCTTCATGGAATGGTTGTTGGGGTGATGAGTCTGATGATTCTGCCGAATTATTTTCCCCAATTAGCTGTTGTGGCCAGTGTTCTTCAGGTATTTTAGGAACAGCTGGGGGTTCAGTATGTATTAAATTTGGTGGGGCCACCAAATCACCTTGCTGATTTGGCCGCACTTTATGATGGTTCAATGACGTCTCTGATATCGGTGGTGGGGGCACAGGTAAGTTAGTATGCTGCCTTGAGTCTGTCTCAACTGGTAGCGTTGGGACAGTAGGTGGTGTTTCCGATGCTTGTCCTGATGTTTGCTCCGCTGTTGGGCTAGATTCTGTCGACTGTACCCCCACTAGAGGCTCAACTCGCTGTTCAGAGGACGAGGATAGTCCCTCCCCCTCAAACCCATTTGTGGTTTGATAATTCTGAGGATGCTGTGAACTACTCGCAGGAATTTCTTCAACAGGTAAGGGGTTTTCACTGGCCCAGTAATTTATAGTCTTTTGTTTGTCGAAAGAGTTGAGCATATCCCCAAATATAATATCCTCGTTGAAGGTGACATGTGAAGTGCAACTCTCTATCCATTTCCAGCCGTTTTTATCAGTCCAATGGGGGTGATATATTAAGAAGTTTTTGCTGGTATTTTTAGGGAATCCAACAAACCATCCTTTTTCTGCCCTAGCTTTAAATTTGCCGGGGACCGGGCTTAATAACTTATAAGCCCTGCAGCCAAAACGTGGTAGACAAGAAAAATCAATCTTTTCGTGATGTGGTTGTTTAAGGCCGCGCAAAAAATCGACCACTGGTACACTTTTAGTTCGAAGGCAGTAAAGTCTGTTAGTTATGAAGATTGCATGCTCAACAGCCCATGGCCAATAACATGGAGGCATTCGAGCGTCAAGTAGCATGGAGCGTGCTTTTCTCAGAATTACCTTGTTAGAAGCTTCAGCTGCGCCGTTCTGCTCTGGTGTGTAAGGTGCCGAAGTATCTGTACGAATTCCATGCTCGTTACAGTAACTTTTAATTCGGTTGAATTCAGTTCCTCCGTCTCTAAAGACAATTCGCACTCTTTTTCCGTATTGATGGTGTTGATATTCAATCCATTTTATTAGTTGTATTGCAATTTCGTCTTTTGTTGCCGTAGTTATGGCCCACCTCATTCGCGTTTTTGCGTCGGTAAGGATCACGGCGTACTGGTGAGTGTTAAATGCAACAGTTAGTTTCCCTACTGTGTCTACAAAAACTTCATCTAAGGGTTCACCTGGTATTGGCCTTGGTTCCCTTGACACAAAACGTTGAGCTTTGCTGAGATGACAAGTTTCACAAGTAGTGAGCTCGGAGTAGTTGATGCCAGTCATACCTAGCGAGCATTGTGCAGTCTTCTTCAGGATTTGTTGTCCGGTATGTCCTAAGCGTTGATGCCATCTATGCGCATTAGTGACATGCGGTACTCTTGCTACCCCTGGTGCTGCAATATACTTGGTATTGCTGATATCTCCCTCCCGTGTTAAAGGTTTGATATACAGAACATGGTCGACAGTTTTCAAACGAGCAACTGGCTTGTTATCTTTAATTCGAATTAGTAATTCGTTGTCATTGGCTGCGACAAGCCCGTGTTGTTCTTTAAGTCGTCCTGCTGAAATAATTGTGCATGACGATCTCGGTGAATATAGAGATTCGTGGAGTTCAAATTTATGATTACCGATAGGAATTAGACTGGTGCCTTGATGTGTCAAGGTCGAAGCTCCTACAGCCTGGTCGAATCTAAATGGTTTATGAAGTTTCATTAGGGAAACAAAGTCACTTTTGCAAGGAACAAAATGGTGTGAGGCACCAGTATCATACAATAAAGGATTCTTCATTAGACTAGCTGAAGATGCTCTAGCTAGTTTGCAAACTGAGATCTCATCACCATCGCTCTCTGTTTCACTATTTTCGGCTGCAGTTCTCATGCTAGCCTTTTCACTGCCTTTGCCCTTGTTGTCCCTCTTCTTAGAAGACTTTCGCTCCGGATGTTGTTTAAAGCAATGCTTATTTTTGTGCCGATGCCAGCAAAGCGAACAGAAATCATTGGGTCCACCTTTTGCTTTCTTCTCGTTTCCTTCACTAGCTTCTTTTGGGCCACTGGCAACCAGTGCCCGTCCAGATGGTTTCAACTTTGATTTGCCAACCTGTCGAAGAGTAGACATCATATTTTCGAGTGATGAATATCTATTCTTCCCATCGACAATCTTTGTTTGCCTCCAGGTGTCTAGCCACTCGACATCTTCGGTGCCCAAAACAAAAAGGAGACTTGCAAATCCGTGAGGAACTAAATATGGATTATTTGAGTCTGATGACACTACATGTGGAACCATCAATTCGGCTGCGCTATTCACGCTGAGGTAATGCTGCATAAAGTTGTTGCAGTATTCTTCGACTGTCGTGAATTTGGTTTCAAGAAGATTTCTGACAGCAGTCTCATACGGCGTGGCAGCACCTTCTTCGCGTGTTGCTGCTATTGTGTCATAGATTTGCTTAGCAGACATCTTTTTAAAATTTTGTGGCCGAACACTTGGGCTAAGCCGTCTAAGCAAGACATTTCTCGCTTCAATCTCACCCTCCTTCCACTTTGCCAATTCCTCCTCGTACTTCTTTGACAATTGGTCTGACACGTCTCCGGGTAGCTGTACGGGTCCAACGGGTGGCTCAGGTCTTATTGCTGGTTTGATTTCCTCTAGGTCGTGAAATACATGAGCTAGCCGACCCTTCTTGATAAGGGCAGCTTGGAGATCTGATTCCCAGTTAGCAAAGCTGACTCCATCAGCTAAGATGATTGCTGATTCATTGGACATCGTAAGGCCTGGAGGTACTATTGAGGATGTAAGTTTATCACTTTGGAATGCGACAGAGAAAGAGCCCGGGCTCATAACCTCTTGTAAAAGTAGGTTATGAGGATGAACAGGATGACGGTTACCTCGTACACAAATGATATAGTGGACACAAGGATAGCCTAAGTGCTTGAACGGTAGTAGGTATCGAAGTAATTAAGAAGTGAAAAAGTGATTCTCACAATATCTACATACTCAGTAGGTCTTTAAATACACATGCGCATACACGCCAGTATCCTCTTCCTCATTCTAGAATATTCTATGGCAATGCCGTTCATTTCGGTTCCACTCCCCTTACATGGACTTATGCAACTCATGTATTTATACAGGTCCGAGCTTAGCCCCTAAACCACGGCACTGTGTTATGGTGCACAGATACTTCCTAGCAATGGGCAGGGACATCACAACAAAAGGAGTTCCGGATCTTGAAGCAAGATTACTCTGTGAAAATTGTGGGAGTCCCATTGGGGATAACAATCGAAAATGGAAAGAATGCAAATAATCAAAGGTTAAAAAACGACAACGAAAGGGCGACCAAAGTCAGGATCTCTGCAATCAAGATGAGCAGTATAAGATGGTTCTATGACAGGAAGGAGCACCAGTGGTCAAGAAAAAACAGCGATAAGCGAGGATTGGCAATCATGAGCCTGTCAACAGAGGCTATTCAGCGTGAAGTGACCACAAACGGTATTTTCATCAAATCTGTACAGTACACGGCCCAGCTCTGGTCTCTCTGGGCTCAAGTCCAGCAATTTTTCAACTGTTGCCAATCGGGTGACACTTAAAATTCCTGCAACAAGGAGAAGATGTGGAGAGTGTGCGAGCACTCACCAGACCAGGGACTGTCCAAAAAAGATGGTGTTATGCTGCAACTGTGACAAAACACAAAAATCTTGACAGAAAGGGTCGTGCCCTAGCTACTCGACATTCAAGACCAGCATCTAAAGGGCTAGGCACGAACTCTTAGAAAAAACGGCAAAGATTAGAAGGAAAAGGAAATCATCGACGTCAATGCTAACGGCACAAACAAAAGCAACGGCGGTAAGCACCAATAACGACCGGTGATCTACATTGACTACCAAACAGATTCCAGAGAGAGCCAAAAGGGGTCCTGGATGCCCGCGTAAATTTCAGCCCACATCCACCACCACGACATTTTTGATCAACACTACGTCCCAAGCGTCATTATCTGTGACATTTCACTACTAAACGCCAGAGCTGTAAGGTAGTAAAAGATAAATTTATAATTAACTATGCAGAAGAAAATGATTATCAATGGATTGTAGTCATTGTTATACATCCAGTTAACTCTTCAATACTTGCTGACTTTGTAAAAGGACTTCACATAGGCTGTTCGCAAATGTGTATCAAAAATGAATTTATATTCTATCTAAGGACAGGAGAGTCAACAATCTAATCGCGAAATAATTTATATACGTTGAGCGCGTCTTGTCCCTGACATTAGCGCGTTTCTGCATAGCCGGGACTGGATAATTCCTGATCCATAAACTAAGGCTACAGCCTGTAACATTATTCCCCTTCTACAATTGATGAAGGTTAGTCTGGTCTTGGTTTAGATTTTACCAGCAAGGAGCGTTTGGTAACTTTTCGAGGCCCTATGTAAGAGCCCACGTTTTCTCCAACGTTATCTTGTTTTCCATATCTAGCTTCAAACACGTCCAGTGCTTCTGTATCTTCCAAATTGCTTCTAGGTTCCCAGGTGGGTTCTGCGAAGTTTTTCCATTTAACTAATAAGGAACGTCGATGGCCTCGCCCAATCTTTTTGTTCTCTGCTCGAAGAATCCTTTCAACAAATTGTTCATCGTCATTAATATTATTTTCCCCTTGTTGTGGAGTTACTGGAGGAGGCTGTGCATCATTGGTGTGTTGAGATGGCAAAGGGTCAGTTGCCGCTCTCTTTAGTAAATCTACATGGAATCGAGGCCATATGCCTGGTGGTGTATTTAATTCGACAGAATGAGAGTCAATAACCCTTGTTACCTGATATTTGGAGTTGATCCACGAAAGCTTTTTTGATAATTAGGGTGTTTGAACGTTTTTTAGGTTTAACCAGACGCGGTCTCCAACTTTGAATATCTCCGCCTCTTTTCGACTCCTATAAGCGTATTCTTCCATCACATGCTGAGATGAAGCCATAGCAGCTTGAGCTAATTCTTGAGCTTAGCTAAGTCTTTCGACAAAACATCTTGCTCTTTTCGCAGGTTCAGAAGGCAGGACCAGAGGCTCTACTTGTTGTATCGGCTCTACATTATAACCGTGGTCGACAAAAAACGGACTCATTCCGATTGCAGTTGAGACTCTATTGTTGAGTGCCAACATGGCGCATGGTAGTAAATCTTTCCAATCAAATTGAGCGTAACTTACAAACGCTCTTAAATACGCCAGTATTTCCTGATTCATACGCTCGGTAGCACCATCAGTTTGGGGATGAAATGCTGTCGAAAGTCATTGGTTTACAGTGACCAGCAAAACTGTTTGAATGTTTTGTAACTTTCGCTTGTAAGCCTCATAAAACTTTATCTGCTTGACCAATTCACAAAATTTTTACATTAATAAAAAATTCCAATTCTGTGGTTTCTTTTGATATAAATTAGATGATGTGAATCGAAAATTTGGTGGAGTAATCGCGATGGAAAGGGCGTTGGTCATTCGAACAGTTTTGCAGGGGGGATGTGGGGAAAGTATAACTAGGCATCAGGAGCACTGTAGGTCCTCATGAAAGGTTGAGTTTGTAATCATTTACAGCACATAATCACTTTCTACTGTTACTCGAATCTTTTTTTATCATGAGGCCTCTATCTCAATCAAAAATTGATGTCATTCTTCACCACCTTGACCATGGACTTTCCATCCGTTCAACAGCTCGAGAATGCAATGTCTCAGTTTCTACCGTTTCATGTATTCGCAAGAGACACCGTCCAGATCTTCAGGTGAACTTAGGAGGGCGACCTTGTTTGCTCAGCGAGCATGACACTCGTCATGCCGTGCGTACCATAACATTCGGTAAGGCCGATACCGCTGCCGAAGTGGCCCAAAACATCAGGGACATGAAAAATTGCTCTATCTATGTTGATACAGTCCGACTAACCCTCAAAAAAGCAGGGTTAAAAGCTGTTGTGAAAAAGAAAAAGCCAAAACTAACAGCAAAGCAAAAGAAAGACCGTCTTGACTTTGCTATGGCCCATAAGTACTGGACTACAGATGATTGGAAGCGTGTAGTTTGGTCAGACGAGACGAAGATAAATCGCTTGCAGTCAGATGGAAGATCTTGGACCTGGAAAAGGCGAGGACGAGGGTTGATAGAGAGAGAGGTAGAGGAGACCCTCAAATTTGGTGGCGGTCATATTATGATCTGGGGCTGTATGCTGTGGGAGGGGACGGGAAACATGTGTAAGATTGATGGGTTGATGGACCAGCATCTATACACTGAGATATTGGAGGAGGATCTCCTACAAACGCTGGTGGAATACGGTAAAACCCCCGAATCCGTTATCTTCATGCAGGACAATGATCCAAAGCATACCTCGAAGAAGGCCAGACAATTCCTCAGAGATCATTCTCTCGCCGTTCTCCCTTGGCCAGCAAACTCCCCTGATCTTAATCCCATCGAGCATCTCTGGAATTACATCAAGAAAAGACTCAAGGATTACCCCCAACCGCTAAATGGGATCCTAGAGCTTTGGGACAGAGTTCAGGATGAATGGGCAAAGATTCCTGCAGAGGAATGTCAGAAGCTGATAGAGAGTCTTCCTAGGCGCATAGATGCAGTGATTAAGGCGAAAGGTGGGCATGTAAAGTACTAAATTATCAGTTCAAAAATTTCCCCATACCCCCCCTGCAAAACTGTTCGAATGACCAACGCCCTTTCCATCGCGATTACTCCACCAAATTTTCGATTCACATCATCTAATTTATATCAAAAGAAACTACAGAATTGGAATTTTTTATTAATGTAAAAATTTTGTGAATTGGTCAAGCAGATATAATTTTATGAGGCTTACAAGCGAAAGTTACAAAACATTTGAACAGTTTTGCTGGTCACTGAATACCAGTTTGATGACATAGTTCTCTCCAAAAATCTCCCACCCAGTTTGATGACATAGTTCTCTCCAAAAATCTCCCACCCAGTTTGATGACATAGTTCTCTCCAAAAATCTCCCACCCAGTTTGATGACATAGTTCTCTCCAAAAATCCCCCACCCAGTTTGATGACATAGTTCTCTCCAAAAATCTCCCACCCAGTTTGATGACATAGTTCTCTCCAAAAATCTCCCACCCAGTTTGATGACATAGTTCTCTCCAAAAATCTCCCACCCAGTTTGAACCCCGGTCAGACGTAACATAAGCAGGGAAACCATGATACCTAAAGTGAAGTTTCAGAAAAACTTTTGCGCAGACCTCTGCTTTCATAGTACACATCTCTTCAATTGCAACACTACCTTTCAAGCGGTCCACTACTACCATCATGTATCTAGGGTCTGTGGCTGTCTTGGCAGGCAGGTCTGTCATAAAATCTATTGCAATCTCGCTGTTGATTCTATCGGGAATAGGAAGTGGTCTAAGTAGCCCCTTTTTTCGCTCTCTCCATACGTGGCTTCGGCCGCATACATCACAATTCTTGCAGAATTTACGCACGTCTCTTGACATTCCAGGCCAAAAGAAATTCCGATTTATTATTGCAAGTGTGCTATCTCGTCCTGGGTGCCCTGTAACATGAGAATCATGTGATTTTTGGATAAGTGAAGTTTTTAATGGTTCGTAGTTTGGAATCCAAACTCTATCTCTGAAGGTTAGAGCACCTCTTGTATCAAACTTACATTCTGCTAGTGAAATTTTAATGTCACTAATAGCAGAGGGAAGGCTTCTATCTCCGTTTGCCAGACTATTGTAGAGTAGTTGAACTTTTTCATCTTTTTCTAAGGCCCTATTCCAGAGCGTTTGAAAGGACTCATCAGAGAATATAGCTTTACCATCAGGAATCTCTGTCGTATTTTCCGTCATTGATTCAATTGGTTGTTTTGAATTTAAAGCAGAAATCCAAGTGTCTTTGATCAGCTTTAGCTCTCGATTCTTTAGGCGATGATCATCAATTCCTTGCGGCATATCTTGTTCACGTCTTGATAATGCGTCTGGTCTTACTGCTAATCTACCCGGACGATACTGCAACTTAAAGTTTAACTGTGAGAGTAATTGAGACCAACGCACTTGCCGTTCGTTAAGCCTGCGAGTTGTCATAAACGGTTTCAAATTCTGATGATCGGATAGGACAATGAAAGGTTTGTCTAAGCCAATTAACATGCCCCGCCATTCTTCCATGCATCGTACTATAGCCAGCAATTCTTTGTCATGAATATCATAGTTTGATTCTGCTGGGCTTAACTTCTTTGATAAGTATGCAACAGGACGAAGGACCCCCTTTTCGTCTTTCTGGGATAGGCAACCACCCATTACGTACCCCGAGCAGTCTGCTTCAAGTACTGTTTCTTTCTTATCGTCCCATAAGGCTAAGATTGGAGCATTGATAAAAAGTTCTTTAAGAGTATCAAATGCTTTTTGCTGCGGCGCTTCCTACCAAAATGGTGTATTTTTTTTTATAATGCTTAACAGGGGTTCCGCAATGCGTCCGAAGTTAGGTATAAAGTCCCGATAAAAGTTTGCGAACCCGATAAAACTTCGCACACCTTTAGTGCTCGTGGGAGCTTGCCATTCTTTAATTGCTTGAACTTTGAGTGGGTCTACCTTAATTCCTTCTGCGACTGATATAATGAAACCCAGGTACTTTGTCTCTTTAACTGCAAATTCACTCTTTTTAGGATCCATTTGCAATCCCGCCTGACCGAGTCGTTCCAACACCATATTTACTTTGGCCCAGTGATCAGAAGAATCTCCTGTGGTGTAGATTAAAACATCATCTAAATAGGCTGAGCAGAAATCTCCCAATAATTCGCCTAGGACACTATTGATGTACCTTTGGAAAGAACTTGGAGCTCCAGTTAACCCGAATGGAGTGACCAGCCATTCAAATGAACCAAATCGGGTGCGAAAAACCGTCTTGCTTTCGTCCCCCTCCCGGACTCTCAACTTGTGAAAAGCGGCACGAACATCTACTTTAGATACCCATGTAGATTTTGCTACTTGTCTGAGCGTTTCTTTTATAAGGGGTAGCGGATATCTATCTTTTACAGTTAAAGCATTTAAAGCTCGGTAATCCACACAAAAACGAAGACCACCTCCGGGTTTTTTTGCAAATAAAACTGGGGCTCCCCCAGGTGACGAGCTAGCCCGAATCCAATTTTTATCTAGATGATCCGTTAAAGTTTTTCTCAAGACCAGGAGCTCTTCTCGGGACATTTTGTAGAGAGGGCCAAACGGAATCTCTCTCTCTCTGCCCTTTTCATCTTTTACTAAGTCAATTTTAGTGTCTGAACCTGGACGATGAGGCGGCAAGCTTTGATCTTGATTGTCACTCGTGAAGCCAGCACGTGAGTCTAACTTAAGGATGGTAGTCAGGTACAAATGGTAATGAGGTACGAATGGTAGAGGTACGAATGGTAGAGGTACAAATGGTAGAGGTACAAATGGTAGAGGTACGAATGGTAGAGGTACGAATGGTAGAGGTACGAATGGTAGAGGTACGAATGGTAGAGGTACGAATGGTAGAGGTACGAATGGTAGAGGTACGAATGGTAGAGGTACGAATGGTAGAGGTACGAATGGTAGAGGTACGAATGGTAGAGGTACGAATGGTAGAGGTACGAATGGTAGAGGTACGAATGGTAGAGGTACGAATGATAATATTAAGGGTGTTGAGGTCGAGAAGTTGACCGAAAACAAAGCGTAAGGAACTAACTACCAGGCCTTCAGCTTGTCTATATACATCCTGTTTCCCAACTTGAGAGCTTTGCGAAACGGAATAAGTTTTATGGTTACAGCTCAGCTTAAAACGCCCTTGGAGTTTGTAGTGTTCCGAGACCGAACAAATCCCGAAGCGACTGAAACATACGACCAAGATATGTTTTAGCACCGAAACTAAGTTCATCCGAATGCTTGAGAAGAAAGAAGAAAGAAGAAAGAGGTTATTCTTACATTAATCCTCTGTGAAAAAGTGCGCATTTTTACGAATCTCGTGTGGTAGCTTGGCTCTAATTTCTTCCAACGTTTGTTTAGATTTGACTTATAAGGCCTTTGTGATATCTTCCATTGAGGCAGCAAACAGTCTAGTTTCCGTGTCCTTTGTCTTTTGGACTTGCGTCGCTATGGCCTCGAGATGAACTCCAAGGATTTGGCGAGCGCTTCCTGACTTTACTCTAAGATGTTTTATTCTATTATCGGAACCATATGATAACTTGTTGTCCCATCCCTTGGCTCTAGCAACTAGCCCCCCAGGCGGACCAAACCTTATAGAATGCCGCCGGGCATTATAAATGATACTATTGGCTATCATCCAAGGATCGCCCAATATTAGGTCATATGAAAGGCCATCAATTATATAGCCCCATACTTTTTCGTTCTTGCCATCAATATCCATTTCTACCCAAGTGATTTCGTTAATTTCTCGTTGTTGATTATCCTTCTTGGCTAGCTTCAATTCTCTAGATTTAATGGGTATTCGCGGTAGATTGTGACGTTTGACAAATGAATTACTAAAAGCAGAGTAACATAAGCAACCCGAGTCCATGAAAGCATTTACATAAAAACTTTTATTTATCAATACTTCTAAAATAAACGGGACGCCGTCTAACTTATGAACGACTTCCTTTATTTGTCTATCAACAATCTTTGTAACCCTCTGAGCCCGACTATGCTCAGAGTTTATTCTTTTCCCAAATCACCTCCACTTTCGAACCCAAATTCTTCATTATCAGGGTTGGAGGGCCTTGCAATTTTGGACGAAGTAGCATTAATGTTAGTAGATCTTCTCGCCCAGGTGAAACGTGGACATTTTTTGAAGTAGTGCCCTTTCTCGCTACACCGCATACATTTTCCGGATGCTCGAAGTGCGTTGAATTCTTCGTGTGAGCGCCAAGGAGCAGGTGGTTTACTGTTTCCAGCTCTTCCTTTGCCACTATCTGTTTTTACTGCATTTACAATTGCAGTTAACGTTTCCATGTTAATGCCATTAATTCCAGACATTACAACATCACCATCGGAGTCTTATTTAGGTCTATTTTCTCCCGAAGAAATTCCAGAAGCTGCGAATGCCTCATGTCAAGGTCTATTGAAATTTTCAGATTGACTATTGAAAAGAGTAGAAGTTGTCTTGGAGCCGCGCCTTTGAGTATATGACTCGTTGGCTTCGACACGACTTGCGGTTTGCTGTACTTGTTTAATGAACAAAGGATAATCCTCTTTGGTCAACTCCTTTGAATATAGAGCCTTAATAAGGTTTTGATTGAGCCCAGCATAAAGGAAGTTGATTTTGATGTTCCCATCCCAGTTCAAACCCCTTGCTTGGGCCAGTGTGAATTCAAAATCGTTGAGAAAATTTGAAAAAAGCTGATGCTCCCCTTGCTTCATTTTAGCAAGTGTGAATCCCGCTGTCCGAGCAGAAGCCTTGTTTTGGAAGTTATCATTAAAACGCTGTATGAAAAGCTCATAGTCCCAATCTCTGTTCGGCCCACCGCAGGAAAACCAGTGGGATACCCGGAGCTTACGATCAGTAGGTATAGTATTCATCATCTCGTTACAAACAGCTTTGTGGCCGCCTAGCATCTCCCAATCACTCTCAATCTTAGACGACAGCTGATCAATGAAGACATTGTAGGTTTCCGGGGATCCGTTCCATTCCGGCCATCTTGATAACTGCTTCTTTGCTTCTTGGGGTGGAGACCTTGGTATATGAGCTTTTGTTGGCTCTTGACTGGAAAGGAGGCCCAGGAGTTGGCTTATTTGGTCCTGTGTAAGCGACACAGGTATTGTTGCAGTCTGACCCGAGCCTAGGGCGCTATTGTTATTTGCGACGCTCGTTGCCTCTATATAAGTGCCAGGAAGAGACTGATAGCTGGATGTTTCGGATGCAGATTTGGCCAATTCTGACGGTTCTGATGAATCTGAAGGGGATGGAAGTTCGAACACCCTGGTGAACATAAACAATAATAAAAACTAGGAGTGTTACTTAGACAATCACTAGTAGTGTAAAGATGAGATAGAATATATGTAAAAGGACTTCACATAGGCTGTTCGCGAATGTGTATCAAAAATGAATTTATATTCTATCTAAGGAGAGGAGAGTCAACAATCTAATCGCAAAATAATTTATATACGTTGAGCGCGTCGTGTCCCTGACATTAGCGCGTTTCTGCATAGCCGGGACCGGATAATTCCGGATCCATAAACTAAGGCTACAGCCTGTAACAGACTTCCCTATAATGCCTCATGAAATTGCCACCATGAAAGTCTCATGTATTAAATTTACTATACGCCTCCACCTCAGCGCCTGCGCTTACCAGCGTAGGCTACAGGGTTTACCAGCTTGCCAGCTGTCACATCATCGACAACATCAGCAAGGAAAACCATTGCGATCCACAAGAAGGACGGTGAACTTTTCTTTTTATCAAAGGCCCCTCACCAACAAGGCAAACTCCACTTCCTCCAGGTACACGAAAGAACTACAGATTACACTAGGCAGAATTGAGAGGTTTTCAACCGTAAGGCTTCCCCTCATGTATATATACAAGTAGGAGGAAACCTCGCGGTAACCCCCCCCCCAAAAAAACTATAGTCCGATATCTTTCATATTCTCAGTTTTACCTGCAGAAAGTACATTACACTGTATATCCAGTGTGAATTCCGTCTTGTCCCTTTCCTACTTTATTCCTCATTTACTACATAACGCCTTAATTTTATTAACAAGTCAAAACTATTCTGAGTATCCTTCGTCTAAAATCCGCTGTGTGATTCTAGCCATATCCCGGGAGCTTTGAATCATGGCCTCACAGGACATATCTTTTGCCTTTCGCAGGATTTTACCCGTCCTTTTTCCCATTTAGGACATGCCATGACCATATCCCTGACATATTGCGACGGATATCAATATTAGCATTCTGTAAGGGGTCTTAAAGTAAGTGTTATTCACGACTAACTCAGAGCTAGATTCAAAGAAAATCTTGAAGTACAGAATTCAGATAGCTTGAGAATAGCTTCCTCTTATCTTATCTGACATCTACCCGCGTTATCCTAACATGACTCGCTTAGCCCTATCAATTAACCGAGATCTGACATGACTCTCGCCTATTTTCAGCCTCATTTTAGGAGCTTCCCATTAATCGAACTTATGCAGGAGCCTTGCTTATGCTCAGCCACACTAGGGTTCTTTTAATCTAGACGAAATTTTTGGATGAAATGACATAGTCGAGTTTTCGTCCTTTTATATTCTTTAAGTTAATTTTAGTGATTTTTCTCGAGTGGTCCAAGTATAGGCAACAGCCTCTATTTTGCCAGGCGCCAGCCTGTGTTACATTCTGGGCTATCGACTTCAAGTGATTTTCTTCAGTATAAATAAGAATTAAGCCCGATGTGCTCGCTTCTTATCTGTATTGCTACTCTGCTCTGTGTCTTACTAAGACTTTGATGAATTTCGGATGGGGTTACTCTTAGATTCATTGTATATTGTCCTGTCTGCTGATTGACTATTATCTTTGCTGCTTTCCAAGCTACAGGGTTCACTGGTGTCGGATATCCAATGTTTGTCTAACATGTTCAAGAATTTTTACATTCCTGGAATGTAACTATCTTCGCAGCCACCTTTTGTCAATTTACATCCTTTTCTCTTCCGCAGACTCAATTCCATTCGGCCGCAGCATTACTTCTGTTTTTGACGTGGATCTCTTCTCTCCCTGGAATGGGCAACTTGATTCGATTAAGTCCAAGCACTCCCCTTTGGGACACGTGATGTAGTGTGGAGTGATTAATTTATATGGGCAGTATTCTACAAATATTAATTTATGTTTGAAAATTAACTAAATAATTTTCAAATGAATATGTTCTTTCATGATATTGTCCTACTCAAGCCACCATTCCAACACTACGTTGATCTATCATTTCTCAAGCTTCTGCTTCTCTTGCCTGATTCTTAGCTCTTTTGAAAGCCTCAACATTCCCAAACTGAGTGTCTGGTAAAATCACTACCTTTCTCTTCTTTCTTGAAGCTAATTAATGATCGATTTCAAGAGTTTGGGCATTGTTTCAGAACCTTTGCTCTGCAAGTTCTGCCTGGAGTCTACCTGTAGACTTTGGAGCCACGTATATGGCTTTCCTTGACTGTCTTGTAAGCTAAGATCGGGCGCGGAGACTCTGAATACTAATAAAAACATCAGAGAGCTTCTGAAGAATTGTTCTCTTGTCAAACTGGCGTTTTTTAGTTTGTTTTTGCGTTGTTTTGAGACACTCTTTGGTTGATGGTTGTCAGGAAAGCCTCTACTGTATAATATATATATGGAGGTTGCCGGATCATAGTGTTCTATGATTTCTGGTCCGGCCTTTTATCCGAGTGGTGATGTATCTATCTCGTGTATCATGTAGGATGGCAACCTTTAGCCTGACTCTCACCTCTTGTCCCCTCTCCTTCTCCACGCTGTCTAATTACCGCTTGTGACAATGGTAGGGCGAATGGATTCTTTAATTCTGTGAGGGTTAGAACCCCTGGTACTAGCTCGGGCTGAGAGCCCTTGTTTTCAATAAATTATTTATAATATTGTTCAGGGAATGATCATCACAGTTATAATTAAGCATTTGTTTGCTGTATTAGGCCGTGCACTTTTGCTTAAGTTAGCGCATTAAGCTAGTGGATTCTGGCAATCGCAATTAAGTTACAGCGCAACTTCATTGATGACTTCGGCCAATGTTGATTATCATTAAACAAATTAATAGATTGGCAATGGGCGTTGGGGATTATTCCAGCATCTTCTGAGTGCTCCTATGTTGTGCTTAGCATCGGTGGGCATGGAGGAACAGATCAGCAGACCATGGAAGGGATGATGCTGCCACAGTCGGGCTAGAGTGCCAGGACGTGTTAGGCGAGATCCGGAGCTCACGGGTGTATATGCTCGCTCTGTTTGCACTACTGACGCACGGACATTATTTGGGTATAAATAGGCAGCAGGTCACCCTCATGTAAAGTATCATTCTCATCATCTTCAGATACACCTTTCTCAAGCATCACTACCTCACACATCTATTCCCATAATGTCAGGAATGCCTCTGTTGTATAATATATATATGGAGATAGCCAGAGCATAGTGTTTGTCACGGATTCGGGTATAGAGTCTTGAGCGCTATGTACCTATTGGTAGTCTATATTCTATCTAGAGAGGAACCACATAACTGTAAATACAAGTGACTTAATAAACCAGGGCTTTGCTTCTAGAACCTTCTGTACCATGTTGTTGTGATTAGATTAGGTTGTACTAATCAGGCTAGTCCCCAACATACAAGGATAGTACGGAAATCTTCCAGAAGGTTCTTTAGCATTCTTTGCTAAATGCCTTATCACATAACGCTCGGACCTTGTCAACATATCATGCCTATGCTACCAGGCATAGGCTACAGGAATCCCTATGGCTATACAGCCGTCACAGTGTTCTATGATTTCCGGTCTGGTCTTTTAGCCAAGTGGTAATGCATCTATCTTGTGTATTATGTAGGACAGCATCCATAGTCTGACATCATGGGTCTTGTCTTGTTCTTACTCTTGTCCACTGTCTACATGCCGCTCATGACACATAAATTATCCTTAGCTGCCTTCACATAAGTATGTTCCCAAATCATACACCTGGTAAAACATCCTAAAGTCTGGTGTTTGTGAATTTCGGTTAGTTTCTAGAACAACTCTGATGAGTATATAGTTCTCTCTTTGACGATGTAGATAATCTCATGCACTTCTTAGCTATTCTAATTTAACCTTCTTCTTTGAGTTATTCAAGATAGGCCTCTCACAGTAGAAGTGCATCTCTCTCATCTCCTTGATTAGAGTATCAGTCCCTCAAACATTTCTTTTGTCAGTCAGCCTTTCAAACGTTCAATTTGTGAAAAATCAATCAGCTATCAGTCAGTCTTTCAGTCATTAAATTTGTCAAAAATCAGTCAGCTACCAGTCAGCTACCAGTCAGCCCTTTTAGTTGATCAGGCTCTCTATCATTTGGGCTGTTAAATGTTCAATTTATAAATTAATCAACCACTCTCCCAATTTCCAGCTAGCCAGCCTACCAAGTAATTGTCATGAATGTCCTGGGCAGCCTGTAAACAGCAGACAAGAGCAAGAACAAGATAGGACCCGTGATGTCAGACTATGGATGCTGTCCTACATAATACATGTCATAGATGCATTACCACTTGGCTAAAAGACCAGACATAAATCAAAGAACACTGTATGATGGCTATCTCCATATATACATTATACAACAGAAGCATTCCTGACATTACCCCCAATAAATATATAAATTAACCCTTACACAAAAGGCGCCGGCCGATCCCGAAGTCTGAAGCGCAGCAAGCTTCTACAACAATAGATTAAGGAGAAATAAATTAAGTGTAAGGGGAACACCATTCTCAATGCACTGTAACTTTAAAAGGGCCTACGCAGTGTGGAAATACACATTAGGGGCGAGCATATTGAGCTCCAATTCTATTTTTATGGAAGAAATGTTCTCGGAGTAGAAAAACTATCCTGTCTATGTGGACATCCATCACAAAATATTTAGTATGTGATTCTGGCCTGCCCTCTCTGGGCCAAAGGAAGCGCAGAAGTAAGGAGTAAGGCCAAGAATTGGTCCTTCAAAGTGATGATGGAAAACTTTGGAGACGTCGAAAGATTAAAGCAGTGGATCTTAAACTACGAATGGGTAGAGCAGTTTCGATTGACTGGGAAGGTAGAGAAACTGATACAGGAGAGAGAAAAGTACAAGTAAAGAGTTAGGTAAATTGACATGGTGGAATCTGCACAGGACGAAACCGTATGAGCGCACTTCTGCAGGAAAACTAGAAAAAAATTGTTGCGATCTACAAGGTAGGGTTAGGAGTCTTTACCAAAGGGTTTCCACATTTATAAATATAAGAGTTTGATAGTATTCTACATGAGCCACTGAGCTACCAAATCAGGCTAATGAAATCTAATTCCAATAAATAGGTTATTCTCGTTCACTGTCCTATATAGTTTTCTAAATGCAAGGCACCTTGGAAAACTGATAGCAATTTAACAAATAAAAAAGCTTTGAAGCAACAAACCCCACAGACCAGCAACGTTGACACGACCTAGCTTAATGTAGAGGAAGCTACATGATACCATTAGCTCCCCCAATATTAAGGAAATAATCATATGGGGTTGTCTAACAAGGGGAATTTTGGCCCAGAATTCGATTTGGAATCGCTTGCCAACATGGGGCCGATTATTCACAGTTCTATTTTCATCAAATACTATGTCGCAGCCAAAGGAGCTTTTTCCTCCTTTCATGGATGTCCAAAGCCCTTTCTTGGAGCGTCTGGCTTCTTGCTCGCAACCAATGTGAATTCTTAATCATCATTTGCCTTGTTTAATGATTTTGCTTCCAAGTCTTCTTCCTTTTCTCTTTGAACTTCAGCCGTCCGCTCCTGGGGTTCGAAGCGGACTCTCTGTGTACTCCTCCAAAAGAACTAGAAATTCCGAC
Organism: Podosphaera xanthii; assembly: GCA_028751805.1. Classification (NCBI taxonomy): domain Eukaryota; kingdom Fungi; phylum Ascomycota; class Leotiomycetes; order Helotiales; family Erysiphaceae; genus Podosphaera; species Podosphaera xanthii. The sequence goes on from JAPWIX010000004.1 coordinate 467,578, forward strand.
GCGTGCTTCTTTGCCATGAACGGTGCTCCTTGTCGCACTTGCAGCAAGAACAACTATTCCTCGGGCAGTCCCTAGTTTGGTGAGCACCTGCGCCTTCACTCCACCTAGCCAGCTTCTGCACAACGCTTGCGTGTGGGCCCATCGACTGCAGTTGAGACACTACTTAGACTGAAACCTAGGTGCCTACACTTGAACGTATATAGCATATCATTAAGGACAATGTCATGTCGGAAAACTTTCTTTTGTGAGTCCTTTATGGGTAGACCAAGTAAAATCGACCCGCAAGTGTGGCCTTTTTGGTTGGCCTTTTCGTTCTCCTTACCATCTTACAGCCATCAAACTCTGTTTATCCCAAGTCCCGGGATTTGAGCCCTCGTCGATATCACGATCTCCTAGATAAGACTGGCATTATTGACATCTCTATCACTCTCAATCTTTGTCCTCAATGAGACTCCGCACGCCTCCACGGGAAAACCATGCCTCAGTATCTTCATTCCTTCTAGATACGCCGTTTTGAGTGCTATGTCTCTCTGAAACGCCGACTAAACATACACCTCGGTGTGACCGCTACGCATTTGGCACACACCATAGGCCCCTGGTATACGTTACTTTACCTTAGGGAGCAGCTCTACTGGCTGTAATTATCTTTCTGCCTTCACGCGTATTCGCACAGCAGACTTTTTTGTTGGCGGCGCGACTGTAGATGCATATGTCCGTGGACCCGACGGCCCAGATGCTAGTACAGAACCCGCCATTTGTGCAGGATCCGCAAGCCTCTTCCCGACAGCTTCCTTCAATACAAGCATTCTTCCTCCGATCAAATTTGATTAACTTGAATCTCCTGCCAAATCTTCTTGTGTTTGTTATAGGCCTTATGGCCTCAACAACCTCCCTCTTTGTGATTCCCAATCTCTTATTTAGGTTCTCCTCTGAGTAAACTATCATTATCTTATAAGATTCCGTCGAATGTTAAGGTTTATTTTCCAAGGAATGACTCGCAGCTGTCTACTTGCCGGTATTTCTATCTATGAATGCCGTGATCTGTTCTGTTGGCTGTTCTCCGCCATACCAACACTTTCGCCTGCTTTGCCATATCACGAGGGATTTTAGAGAGAGAGATGTTGATGATTCTAATTTCAGTGATGTACTATAATAATTTTCGAAACGTTCTTAAGAAGTGGTGCAGCTTCGACAAATGTTATGTTTTAATAATAAAGAAACTAAAACCAGACGAGAGCACTCAAGCAGTTCACAAGCATTAGACTGGAAAATAAAAAATTGGAAAGCTTGTATGTAGCACGTATTATAAGTTACACTCCTTATGGAATGCAAATCCTCCGATTGTCATAGACTTATACCGGATGTAAATGAGAAAAAAGTAAATAAAATGAAGTGCGTCTGGAGACGGCCGATCAGGCATAGAATTTGCCAGATGTGACTCATAGTCAAAGTTAAATTTTAGAAATCAGCAACACTGTATCAGCAGCTGATCTCGCCAAGCATGAATCCCCCTATTAGATCTATGTGATCGTTAACATGTGCTCTAAGTTTGAAAACGGCATTGCTGAAGTAAATCTCAAGGTAAAACCAAGTCCGAACTGCCTCGCTATAAGACCTTTTCTATTTTACAACCCACGGTTTCATTAGTAATTGATGCTACCTTTCCTCCCATTGATTTCATCTCATAAGTTTCGTCACAGGTTCATGCGTTCTTTGTTCATGGCCCAGGGATTACTTCCGGCCACCTTCTTCGTTCTTATAATCTCTGTTTTCGATCGTGACACTTTTAGTCATGTGATTCACCTTATAAACTCCCACTAGTCGCGAGGCAAGCTCAAACATATTATTCCGTAACGAAATGACAATGAACTGAGCATTTTTTGTTCGTTCTTTAATGTAACTTGCTACAATAGATACCTATTAATCAATGTTAGATCGGCCTAGGACCAAGAACTTCCTGGACAAGACTTACATTTCTGAAATCTAGTGCGGCATCAATTTCATCCATCACATACAGAGGGGTTGGCTTGTAGTGATGAAGCGCAAACACTAAAGCTAAACTACTGAGCGTTTTCTCACCGCCGGATAAATTTGAAATATTCTTCCACGATTTCTTGGGAGGCATAACGCTAAAAAGGATCCCTTCGGAAAAGGGGTCGAGAGAGTCGACGAGTTCGAGCTCAGCATTGCCTCCCATCGTAATCATTTGATACATTTCTTTCAACCGAAGCGAAATGTGATTGAAGCCTTCCATAAAACCTTGAAGTCGCAGTCGTCGTAATTCGTCGCACCGTTGTTTTGCGGTGTCACGCTGCGCAACGGCGCTCTGTAGGTCCGCATTTCTCACAGCATGCTCTTCAACACGCCTACGATACTCGGTCAGAATTCCAAGCTCAACATTGGCATTTTGATTTTTCTCTTCAAGAGCTGCTATTTCACTTTTCAGAATCTCTTTGCTCATGCCTGCTAGTTCATCCTTAGTATACACGGGAAGATCCTGAGCTTCAGTTTCTTCGCCAAGATCACTGATGCTCTGAAGACTCAGCTTTTCTCTCTTTTCCGTCCAATATTTTAAGCCTTTCTGGTTTTCGAGAAGAAACTTCTGGCTCTCTTCAAGCTTGTTGCGCATTTCGATTTCGATAGCGCGGATTTCATTTAAACCAACAGTTTTTTCGTCAAGTTCTAATTTTAGAGATCTGAGCTCTTCCTTTTTACTTGAGAGGTCTTCCTGTGCCTTGTCATTTGTCTCCTGATAACTTTTAGTGTTCGCACTCTGAGTCCTAATCTCCCTTTCTAATTGTTCAAGATCAGCAGAGGCAGATTCAAGATCTTTGATCGCCTTTTTATGATCTCTCTCGTGCTTGGATTTCTGTTTTTCGGCTTTGGCTCGCTTAACTTCGGCAGTTGATATTTTCTCGCCGAGACTATCAATTTTTTCTTTCATTGCATCTACCTTAGCTTTTTGTGCACGCAGTCTCTCTCCCCCAACTTCCATAATCTTATCCTGTAGTTCTTTGATTTCTTTTTCGACGCTGGCAGTTTCTCCAAAAAGCTCCTCAATATCATCTTTTGTCTGAGCTATGAGTTTTTTTAGGGAATCTTTCCGTGCATCATCAGTTGTAGAAGGTTGATGCTCTCTACTCAGCTCTTGGACGCGTCGCTGAGCATCTTCAAGATTTTTAGAAGAACTCTCCAGCTCTAGAATTATCTTTCGTATATTTGTATCTAATCGGGGAATCTGATCATTCAGGTCTCGTAATGATGCTTCAAGAATTTTCTGACGCTCCTGGAATTTTTTGAAATTCTGCTCGAGCGATTCCAAATCGGCCTCGGATTTTAGAACATGCTCCTTGGTAATATCAGCAATAAATTTAGAGGACATCAAGCCTTTCTTGACCGTGTTCCCTCCACCTGTCATAGTACCCGACTTGTCTATTAATTGACCGTCCAGAGTAACGACTCGCCATCGCCTTACTCCGTATGCAATTCGGTTAGCTTGGGCTAGATCGTGTGCGACGAGGGTATTTTGAAGTGAATGAAAGAATGCCGGACGAAACTTTTCGTCTTTTGCTTTGATTAGGTCAAATAGACGTGGAACGTTCTCTGGTGTTTCTATGACCGAGAGGTCTCTACCTCCTAATTTATCAAGACACATGAAATTTCCTCTCCCTAAATTCGTCTTCCTTAAGTACTCGATACACTGTTGTGCGGCCTCAACGCTATCAGTGACGAAATTATTAAGCGCACTACATGCTGTAGATATTGCAATATCATACTTTTTATCGATAGTTCCGAGATTCCCAAGACGGCCATGAAATCCATCAATACGACCCGATTCCTTGAGTCGCATAAGTCCCGTCAAAACATTACCCTGAGTTTGGTTGTTTGCAAGACTAGCGCGTGCCTCGTTTGTCTTCTGTCGCGCGGCAGATAGTCGAGACCGGAGTTCAGGCTCCTTTTGCGATAGTTCATCTAATTCGGAGCGCACTCTACTGGTATTCTCTTCCAGTTTCTCTCGCTGAATTTTACAATTGTCGAGCTCTATTAATTTAGTCTTACGCCTAGACTCAATGCTAATTACTTTAGCTTTTGTTTCTTCTAACGCGGTGACGCCCGCATTTTCTTTCTCATGAAGTATTGCAAGCTCGCTATCAGCAACAGCAATGGCGGATTGTTTCTGGTTAATCTTAACGTTCCATGGTTCCAAAACTTTCTGTTTTGCCGCTATCTGGTCAGAAAATACTTGAGTCTTTCCCTTGAGATTTTCACGGATTAACAGAAGTTCATTTTCTTCTACTTTGATCTGCTCTTCAATACTGGCCATATCATAAGAAGAGCTCTCAATTTCTGATGCACAATTTTCGATTAGATCTTGGGCATTTGACAAGGCGGTCTCGGATTCGCTAATCATTTTTTCTGACTTTTCTTGCTTGATAGCAAGAAATTTTCTTTTCTCTTCATACTTCACATTTTCTTGATCAGATTTTGCTATTTCCTTGAGGATTTCTTGTGTATATTTTTCAGCTATTTTGCATTCCTTCTGACCCCTTTCATACCGTTTTTCCAACTCCCGCGCTTCGTCTTTGTTTCCCTGGAACGCTTCTAGCTTGGCATCAAGCTCGGCTTGCATCTGTGAGAGAACTTCTCCGGTGACAGACAATTTGTTTTCACATTCGTCCATGTAAAGTTGATAAAGAGCCGATTTTTTAACAGTTAACTCATTCTCATCTTTAATGAAAGCTAGAGCCTTATTTTTTTTATCTTCTAAACTATTCTTCTCTTTCTCTACATGCTGGACTCGACCACTCTTTTCAACACATACTAAATTGAGCGTATCTACTTGGGTTGCAGATTCTTCAATCGGTGCTTTGTATTTTGAGGTTCCAATTATATCTTCCAGGTATTCCAGGAGGCCATCATCATGTTCATTTGCGGCTTTAGGCTTCATCTGAGCAATAGATTCAACTTCTCCCTGTAGAATCAGAAATCTTTTGTGGTCAAGATCAACTCCACGATCACGAAGTAGCGTAGTCACAATAGTGAAACTGGACTCTTTCCCGTTAAGAAAGTATTTGCTGGAGTTATTTTTAAATGCCCGTCGTGAAATGATAAGATCAGAATTTGCGATAATAGCGGGAGGGTTATTTTGCTAGAAAACTGCAATTAATTTGCGAACATACTAAGTTTGTTGATTCTCACCTGATCAATGACTTCTTGAAAGTGAACTGCCACTTCACAAAAATCTAAGTCAGGAAACGCCGCGGAATTATGAATTAAAGCAGAGATTTTTCCTTGTCTCATCTTGCTTGCCCTAAACCCAAAAACAAAAAGAAGGGAATCAATAACATTAGATTTTCCTGAACCATTGGGTCCTACAACCGATGAAAATGACGTATGAAATGGTCCAACCTCTTGCCGGCCGGCATAGCTCTTAAAATTAGTAAGAATTAAATAGGTGATGACTATTCGAGGCTTCGAGCTTGTGGCTTCCATAATCGGAACCGTTATCGATCTCGATTTCAGGACTATGTCCTTTGGCTTCTCGAGGATAGTTTCCATACTGAGGGTATCCGTGTCAGGAGAGTGCCAATTCACAGTCAACCCAATCTGATAGTCTCTGGGGTTCTCAATGGGTATTTCGGAAGCCGTGAATATTGCTGCATCTGTACATCAATGAAAAAATTTGCTGCAAATCAGGTCCTTCTAATTGTTTCCGCTGGGCTGGGGCGGTTTGTTTACATTTGCAATTCACGTTACGTCTTTTCAGCCTCATCCGACGTAGTTGGTCGCGTGTCTTATCTGGTTATCCGCGCGAGCTTTTCACACTGATCCCGTTAAGGTTAGCGTCAAAACTTCACTATTGCTATTTTGGGAGCTACTGGCTCGGCGTTGAAATGCAGCGTTCGATGTGTACCCCGGCAATAGCATAAGCTTTATACCTCATCCAATACAAATTTGTATGGGATGAGGCATAATGTTTATGTTTATGCCGGGCCAATAGGTGTTATGATATGTTTTACCTCACATTAGGTTGAATGGTGCAGTGGTACTTCGTCTGGGCCGTTCATTACAAGCAGTGACTGGGTAGCTTGGAGTATCTTATGGGCAGAAAGGTAAATGGCCTAAAGTGACTGGGATACAATCCCTGTGACTAAGCATTTGATTGTTTCAGGCTTTACGTAGTCCCATATCTAGTTCTTCCATCAGTTTTGTCAGCAAGGTTATTGACCAATAATCTTCTGTGAAAGTCAAAATTATTGGGTAGGGATTCCAATTTAAAAGGTAAGAGTGTTTTCTCGTTAAATAATCAAAAAAATCTAGTGAAATCATCTAAAAATACACATCAATCTCAAACATTTAATTGTACTGTAGTACAAGAGTTAACACCTACTGTAATCTCATTTTTGAGAGCATTCAAATTTAGTTGATAATTGCATACGTAGTGGCTGAAGGGTCCCATCGCTAGATCAAGATACAGTGATTAGCAAAACTTTTCGAATGTTTTGTAACTTTCGCTTGTAAGCCTCATAAAACTTTATCTGCTTGACGAATTCACAAAATTTTTACATTAATAAAAAATTCCAATTCTGTGGTTTCTTTTGATATAAATTAGATGATGTGAATCGAAAATTTGGTGGAGTAATCGCGATTGAAAGGGCGTTGGTTATTCGAACAGTTTTGCAGGGGGGATGTGGGGAAAGGATATCCAGGCATCAGGAGCACTGTAGGTCTTCATGAAAGGTTGAGTTTGTAATCATTTACAGCACATAATCACTTTCTACTGTTACTCGAATCTTTTTTTATCATGAGGCCTCTATCTCAATCAAAAATTGATGTCATTCTTCACCACCTTGACCATGGACTTTCCATCCGTTCAACAGCTCGAGAATGCAATGTCTCAGTTTCTACCGTTTCATGTATTCGCAAGAGACACCGTCCAGATCTTCAGGTGAACTTAGGAGGGCGACCTTGTTTGCTCAGCGAGCATGACACTCGTCATGCCGTGCGTACCATAACATTCGGTAAGGCCGATACCGCTGCCGAAGTGGCCCAAAACATCAGGGACATGAAAAATTGCTCTATCTATGTTGATACAGTCCGACTAACCCTCAAAAAAGCAGGGTTAAAAGCTGTTGTGAAAAAGAAAAAGCCAAAACTAACAGCAAAGCAAAAGAAAGACCGTCTTGACTTTGCTATGGCCCATAAGTACTGGACTACAGATGATTGGAAGCGTGTAGTTTGGTCAGACGAGACGAAGATAAATCGCTTGCAGTCAGATGGAAGATCTTGGACCTGGAAAAGGCGAGGACGAGGGTTGATAGAGAGAGAGGTAGAGGAGACCCTCAAATTTGGTGGCGGTCATATTATGATCTGGGGCTGTATGCTGTGGGAGGGGACGGGAAACATGTGTAAGATTGATGGGTTGATGGACCAGCATCTATACACTGAGATATTGGAGGAGGATCTCCTACAAACGCTGGTGGAATACGGTAAAACCCCCGAATCCGTTATCTTCATGCAGGACAATGATCCAAAGCATACCTCGAAGAAGGCCAGACAATTCCTCAGAGATCATTCTCTCGCCGTTCTCCCTTGGCCAGCAAACTCCCCTGATCTTAATCCCATCGAGCATCTCTGGAATTACATCAAGAAAAGACTCAAGGATTACCCCCAACCGCCAAATGGGATCCTAGAGCTTTGGGACAGAGTTCAGGATGAATGGGCAAAGATTCCTGCAGAGGAATGTCAGAAGCTGATAGAGAGTCTTCCTAGGCGCATAGATGCAGTGATTAAGGCGAAAGGTGGGCATGTAAAGTACTAAATTACCAGTTCAAAAATTTCCCCATACCCCCCCTGCAAAACTGTTCGAATGACCAACGCCCTTTCCATCGCGATTACTCCACCAAATTTTCGATTCACATCATCTAATTTATATCAAAAGAAACTACAGAATTGGAATTTTTTATTAATGTAAAAATTTTGTGAATTGGTCAAGCAGATAAAATTTTATGAGGCTTACAAGCGAAAGTTACAAAACATTCGAACAGTTTTGCTAGTCACTGTAGCTCAACTGACGAGTTTCAAGAGATTATCGAACGGAGGCCTCAAGCACATCAACTCGTTCCGTGCACAATAAAGATGAGCATTCTCTGCGAGATGTAGGTTCTCAGTACTACGAGCACAAGCACGCTGTACTTACCTAATTTTTAAATCAAGGTCATCGGTTACATCTTGTGGTGTCAAGCCAAATCTACTTGAAATTCTTATCGCAATGCATTGATCGCGAGTTAGCTACTAGCGAACTTCTTTTTCAGGAATAGAATTTTCAAGAGACTTTATTTATCGGAATTGAGGATAAATTGTTAAGTGAAATGAAGAATTAAATAGTTTGCTTGTTGGGCAGTTAGATTATTTTTAACATCATTTTGGCGTATGCAGCCTGAGGCTATAACGCGAATGATTACGTAAAACTCGTATATTTCACAGAATGACTCAGTTTTGACGTTTGGAACACTCATACTTAGATTTCGTTTGGAGATACCACTACGAGAATATGGCCTCACGACATGTACCCTCTTCCGTGAATACCCACCACAGGGTAAAGCGAGAAAAACTTGTGGTTATCTGAGCATGCTTCCGTCATCCCACGAATACAGTATCACCGCGAGAGAAGTGGTGTTATGACGGGGGTTACATGAGCGAGAACTTCTGTGGTTCCGCTGCTAATACAGTTGTTTCTCGCTATAGCAATGTGGGGCATTACACGTACTAATCAATCATGTACAGTAGAACCCCTCTTAGCTAATAGTGGGTCTCGGTATAAGTGTTGAAAATACTCATTGTACCTCGGACTTTTATATTTGCAACACTTACCCTTACCGGTCATTTTGCGTGCAGGGGTAAGTATTGCAAATATAAACGGTGAAATTTCTATGAATCTCTTCAGTAATTATACCGGGACCCACTATTAGCTAAGAGGGGTTCCACTGTAGAACAAGAAGATCTCTAATCAGATCACTTAAGGGTTTTTTTTTAAATCATATTGTATTCAGCCTGATGGCTTCGACAAAAAATTTAAAAAAATTTTCTTTAAAACCCAATATTCCGGCATCCTAAACTCCAACGAACCCATACCCCTTTGACACTAATATTGGCTCATGACTTAAAGATATAAGGGGTTTAGAATTTTAAGTGTGGAATGTAAGGAAGGAGGAAAAAAACTAAGGACGCTTAATAATTGGATGACACATTAAAACGGACGTGCTAAACGGACAGTCCCAAATGTTCCCTGGACGTCCCTGCAAGTAGATTGCGCTTCCACGCTAACCAAATCTGCATTGATCAGCGATCTTGTTGAATATTTTTTGCTCTACTCCAAATTTGGTCACTATCGTTACAAGTATAGTAGTTACCATGACAACTTAGAGCCCGTGTTTAACAAACATAACATAAATTAAATTTTTCTATTATCCTATTTCGGCGCCTGAAGGCCCACGTAGGTATTTTTCGGAAGATACGTATTCTTTGTTATAGAACGACTCATTTTGACGTTTGGAACACTCATACTCAGATTTCATTTGCAGATACCACTACGAGAATAACGCCTTACGACATGTACCCTCTTCCGTGAATACCCACCGCAGGGAAAAGCGAGAAAAACCTGTGGCTATCTGAGCATGCTTTCGTCATTCTACGAATACAGTATCACCGCGAGAGAAGTGGTGTGAGGGTCTTGCTGGATTCGAACCAGCTTTCTCCTGTCTCAAGTGGGGCATGTGTCCAAGCTACCCAGACTCTACTTGGAAGAACGGCCCGGATAGTGTACCACTGCACCATCCGACCCAAACATAACATAAAGATACCATTTAGAAATATTGGTCCTGGAATTGCCTTAATAACTTTTCCAAATTGTCCAATTCTATATTCCAATTTCATCTTCCTCACCTCCAACTTCGCCTCACTTATTGAACTCCAAATTACAATGGCTGAACTGAACTTTAATGCGCTATCAGCATCAATCAACATATCTCAATATACTAATGAAAGAGGTATTTTTCCCTTTCTTTCTACTAAAATACATATTGGCTGATTTCTCCAGGAATGGTTACCGGAAGTGCTCTTTTAGAGGCCCATGATGGGCATCAAAGTATACCAAATAATGAGGATACCCGTATGCTAAGCTCCCTAAAACTAATTCATTTATGCCAAAATTTCCACTAATATGCAATTTCTTCAGTCGAGACCCAGTGCGGAAGTATGGAAGAAATAATTGGTGTCCGGATCGACCAAATGGAGGACTGTCGCAAATCCATTTTCGTTAGCTAGGTGCTCGACAGCTCTCTTACAGTCCTCCATTTGGTCGATCCGGACACCAATTATTTCTTCCATACTTCCGCACTGGGTCTCGACTGAAGAAATTGCGTATTAGTGGAAATTTTGGCATAAATGAATTAGTTTTAGGGAGCTTAGCATACGGGTATCCTCATTATTTGGTATACTTTGATGCCCATCATGGGCCTCTAAAAGAGCACTTCCGGTAACCATTCCTGGAGAAATCAGCCAATATGTATTTTAGTAGAAAGAAAGGGAAAAATACCTCTTTCATTAGTATCTTGAGATATGTTGATTGATGCTGATAGCGCATTAAAGTTCAGTTCAGCCATTGTAATTTGGAGTTCAATAAGTGAGGCGAAGTTGGAGGTGAGGAAGATGAAATTGGAATATAGAATTGGACGATTTGGAAAAGTTATTAAGGCAATTCCAGGACCAATATTTCTAATTGGTATATTTATGTTATGTTTGTTAAACACGGGCTCTAAGTTGTCATGGTAACTACTATACTTGTAACGATAGTGACCAAATTTGGAGTAGAGCAAAAAATATTCAACAAGATCGCTGATCAATGCAGATTTGGTTAGCGTGGAAGCGCAATCTACTTGCAGGGACGTCCAGGGAACATTTGTGACTGTCCGTTTAGCACGTCTGCAGTAAAACGGTTATGTAATAAAATGATTATATAATCCAATTTGTTTTACCGATATACTCGAAATATCGTCAATATTTTTGGAACGGAATACATCGTTATAACAAGGGTTCGGCTGTAGAAGGAAAGTACCGGGAGTAGTCAGCTAGATATACGTGCGGAAAACCGTCACAAAACGTAGAACACAGGGTTATGACTTGCTCCTTATTGGCTAGAGGGTGAGCTGAAGTCTGGGGAAAAGCTAAAAATAGATCGTTCAAAGCCATGATGAACGATGCGGAGGACTTGGATAGAATAACGAAGTGGATACTAAAAGAAGGATGGATTGATCAATTTCAACTGGTAGAAAAAGTGGAAGAAGTCGTGGCTGGAAGGGAAAACCAGAAAACCAAAAGAGAGTTTCGGTGACAGGGGTTCAAGTACGACAGGCGATACGGCCTAAGTGCACGTCCTGAAGAAAAACTAAGATTTCACTGAATTACACCAGGTAGATTAAATCAACATACATCTATCTAACTCGAGGATTTGCAAATCAAATGATACAAGAATGAATGATTCAATGGATCTATCGCAAGAATCAGAAGCTCCATCGACGGAATCGAGCAATCAACTCCCCCCAATTCCCCCCATTCCCTCAATTCCCAATCCCCCTCTCCTTATCGCGTCACCTTCACCACCGTCAAATCAAGAACCACAATCAAAGACAATTGACAGCAGACACATTCTTAAGCCTGTTGCTCCCACCAAGCGTCCTGTTTCAGAGAGACCTACACAGAATGGCAAAGATAAACTTGAAACCCAGAACGCGTTCCTTCCAAAGGAACTTGCTGATATTATTGCGACCCGACAGCGTCGTGAACGTGCCTGGCATGTACGTCTAATGATTTGCACAACTGCCATTAGTAATATAGAAAGCACTTTAACAAATTTTAATGGTGATATTGAAAAAGAAGAAGTTGAGGCCTTCAAGGCATACTTAAGGTTGGCCATAGCTAACTTTGCTGCGGTCGATACCTCTCCCACCCCCCCAAAGGTCCCAACGCATTCTCGTCCGACTAAAAGCTGTAGTTACGGATCGGGAATAGACAAGAATGTGGTAAAGAAAGTTGCTATCGCAACTCCTAGAATCATGATGAGCGCAGCCTCAACTGGAGGGAAAATAAAAGAAGCTCACATATTACCAAAAACTCCTCAGAGTAGCCAAAATACATGGGCTACTGTAGCTCGCAATGGCCAGAAGAAGGCTCGGGTAATTCTGAGCAACAAGAAACAAGTAGTTTCAGTGAGCCAACCTATAGTAACCAAGGAGAAATCTCAAACAACTCCTATGGACAATAGACTGTTTGTTCGCATCCCAGTAGAACACGAATGGCGTAAGCTATCTCCAGCGGGCTTACGTGAGGTGATCGTTAAAAAACTTTCAATCTCGCCATCACTGATTGGGAAGATCAAGCCCGTCCACTCAGGGTTTGCTTTAAGCCCATGTAACAATGAAGCTCGGGAAGCTATTCTCGGTGCAGCAAATGGCCTTTTTATGACTGGAGCTAGATTGGATCAAGCAACCAATTGGACTCCTGTAATTATACCAACAGTACCAACGTCAATTCGGAAAGAACATGCAGAAGTTGAAGTAAGCAGCTCTATGCTTATAGAAGAGGTTGAACGGGTTTGTTCTATACGACCAGCTCACGTCAAATTATATGGGAGAAATAAAGCCGAAGCTCCACACAGAACCTGGATGGCTTTCTTCACGAAATTACCACGCGCAGGATTTCGAGTATTTGATGAATCTGGGATCGCGCGACTATTTAAAAAGCAGAAACCATTAGAATTTTGTAAACGATGTAATGGTCACCATCCTGAAAAGAACTGCTCTAGGGCACCATCCTGTGGAAATTGTGGCTCAACAAACCACACTGAAGACCTTTGCAGAGCTGCTACCAAGTGCAGAAATTGTGGAGGCCCGCACCGCTCTGATAGTCGCAGATGTCTTGCGCGTCCAACTCGCTCAGGTGCGCCAACAAAAGAGCAAATGAAAGCATATCGACAGGCAGGAGAAAGGGAATACCAAGCTATCCTTCGAGCCAAAGCTGCTGAAGAATCCGTTGCTCCAGTCGATAAGTTAAATGCTGATTTACCAAGTAGTCAAATTTCAGATGTCGATGTCGACATTGATAACATTCCAGCGTCTTCTGTCGAAAATTCGACGGGTGACGCATTGCGCTTATGAAGAACAACCCAGAGGGTTGTTATCCTCTCCAGGACGTGCTCAACTTTTTGTCCATTAACGTCGGAAGGGGGGGAACTACGCAAGATATTGCATTAGCTCGTGCATGTGAACTGAGAATAGATGTCTTGCTTATACAGGAACCATGGTGGTCTAACCGAACGAAGACGCACCCGTTCTACGATCTTTATCTTCCGTATGGAGGAGAAAATATACGACCTCGTGCAGCAACATATGTCAGGAAAGATCCCAAAAGAATTAGCTCTGTCCAGAAGCACCCAGCTATCCCCACAGGTGACTATTGCTGGGTTGAGGTAAACGAGATCATGTTTCTGAATGTTTATAAAGCACCACATGATCCTACTGCTGTTCGACCACTGCTAAATTGGACACCCACATCTAGATCAGTTGCGATTGGTGATTTCAACTCGGTCTACTGGGCTTGGCAACCTAGTGCTAGAAAGTATTACGGACAAGGGGAGGAAATAGAGAAATGGGCGGAGGAGCATAACCTCACTTGTCTTATCGTTGGAGAACCCACACATCGTGCTGGGAACACTCTCGACTTAGCATGGACTAATATAGAAGAAGCAATGGCATGGGTTGGCTTAGAGGAGTGTATGACTAGTGATCACCTCCCGATATGTGGATTTGTGCCAAATCCAAAGAGACCATCTCTGGCCTCAGTAACTTCTAGAAATATGCATCGAGTATCGAAAACCAACTTACCACACTTTGCTCGGGTAGTCTCACAATGGCTGCCTCCTCTTGAATCCTTGAACACTATTGAAGAGACAGAAAAATTCGCTGAGGATATTAACTGGGCCCTCGAAAATGCACTGAAAGCAGTTGGTAAACGGGTTAACAAGAAAAGCGGAAGAGGCGCACCATGGTGGACCTCTGAGTGTAAATCTGCTCATTTGGATTATCGACATGTCACGGATGAACATGAGCGTAATGAACAGGCAAGGATTTTTAGAACCACCGTTGCCACTGCAAAAAGAGAACATTGGAAGAGAACAGTAGAAGAGATGAAATCCTTTCGGGATGTCTTTAAACTCATGCGATGGGCGACTCCTCGCAACACTAGCATTACTCCACCTCTTAGATATGAAGGGCGACTTGTGTCAGACCATGCAGAACGTGCCCAAATCTTGCGAGACTGTCTTCTAGCACGGTTTTCAGCATCCGACGACCTTCATCCTTGCACATTAACAGGTGAGGAGCGTATCCCATGGTTACAAGAAATATCAGAACATGAGGTACGGGCTTGTACCATTGGAAGTGGGAATACTAGTCCAGGAGCAGATGGAATTAGTGTTGAGCTATTGGCAGCTTGTTGGAGTAACATAGAACCTCATGTTACTCGACTTTTTCGCGCGTGTATTCGTCTTGGATACCATCCAGCCTGCTTTAAGTTAGCGGAGGTTTTATTTCTTCCAAAACCTAGGCGTGACCCTTCGTCGGTGAAAGGATGGAGGCCAATTTCTTTGCTGTCGTGTCTGGGAAAAGGTTTGGAGAGACTACTTGCTAAGAGAATGTCTCACTTAGCTATTACATGGAATATTGTTGGTCAACAACAATTCGGGGCATTACCCAAACGTTCGGCGACGGATCTTGTCTCATGTGTGGTGCATGATATTGAAGAGGCAAAGACTCAAGGCTGGGCTTCAACATTTGTTACGCTTGACGTACGAGGAGCCTTTGACGCTGTTTTGCACAATAGGTTGATATGGAGGATGGAATCACAAGGATGGCCAAAACCAATATTAAAGTGGACTTCATCATTTCTCCAAAATCGCAGAGTCCAAGTCCGTTTCCAAGGGGGTGTGACAACTCCGAAGGAACTTATGTGTGGGGTTCCACAGGGATCACCTATCTCTCCTCTGCTATTCCTGCTCTACATGGCAGAGCCGATGAGAAGTGGAAGTGTAATTTCACGATTTAGCTACGCTGATGATATTGGCATTCTAGGTTTTGGCCGCACCATTTCAGAATCAGCAGCAGTAGCGCAAAAGGAAATCGATAGCCTGTCAAAATGGGCTCAAGAAAATGCGGTCCTTTTCGATTCTGAAAAGTCGGAAGTAATTCAGTTTCCAGGGCGTAAGAAAGAAGATTTTGTCGAAGTTGAGGTGAATGGGGTCATGCTGAAACCGACTGAGCAAATTCGCTGGCTAGGAGTATATCTCGACCCTCAACTCTCATTTAAACATCATGTTTCAACTTGGTGTGGAAAGGCATTAAAGTTGGCTCAGCACATGCGACGGCTCAATACTGTCAAAAGAGGAGCTAGTCCCAAATCTCTAATAACAGCTGTAGAATCATGTGTGATTCCTGTAGCAACTTACGGAACCGAAGTGTGGTGGCCAGGATTAACTCGACCGGCGGCAACGGGGACTATTAGACCCCCGACATCATTTCACTGCGAACTAATAGATAGGGTTCTTCGCATGGCTTTGAGAGCTGCACTACCGGTGTGGAGAACTACACCAAATGTTGTCCTACACAGGGAAGGAGGAATCCCTCCAGCGCGTATTCTATTAGAAGGGTATCGCTTACGTGTTGCTGCTAGGTTATATTCTCTCGATGATAATCATCCACTTAGAAAAAGAGCTAGTATTTGCCCTAATGTTGGCACAAGAAAATATAAATCGAAATCTAGGCTATCAAAAAGACCGGAAAAACAAATGACTCGGGTTCAGCGTGCTTTTAAACAGCTGCCTCAAGCTGAAGCTGCGGAACCGTTATCAGCCCCTGTATACACTACCACGCTTGGTTCAAAAGTGGACGGGGTACATTATCATGAAAGTTGGATAAATTCAATTGCTCCGACTGATATTTGTGCATTTTCAGATGGATCGTCAGAAGGTCCCGGTCGGTCCTCATGGGGTTTTGTTCTACAGCGTGGAGGAGTGACCATAAAGAAAGGTCATGGAACGCTTCACGGTGGAGAAGTGTACGATGCGGAGATCTTTGGTGCAACTATCGCGCTTCGTGCTGCCATATCAGTGAGAAATAATGATGAGAAGATTTTTGTTCTTCTTGATAATCAAGCTGCAGTGTTGGCCCTACAGACAGGTAAATCAGCATCAAGTATTCGGTTGACTAGGCTTTTCTATAACCTAGCAAAGAATATGAAAGCAGAATTTAGATGGGTGCCAGGACACTCAAAAATTAGCGGAAATGAAGAAGCAGACGCGGAAGCACGCGCCGCGTTACGAGATTTGCCTGACAGACAAACTCAGCCGAATTTTATTACCTTAGCTCACCTACGTCGTCTGATGCAGCAGCGCCGTCAAGAGTTAATAGAAAAATGGTGGTCCGATGTTTGTCCGATACGATATCAGGATCTGGACCTAAAAATGCGACGTAAAAAACCACCCGAGCTAGCTTTGACAAGGCAGCTACTACATAAACTACTAGCTGCCAGAACAGGACATGGTGACTTCGCGGCGTATCATCGTCGGTTAAATCATTTAGACGCTAACCTTGAATGCGTCTGTGGACAGGAGACTACTCCTACCCATTTTTTTCGTTGTCGAAGATACGCAAACCAAATGCGCAAACTCCGTAAGGGCATGACCATGGAGAACTTCAGGAGACAACTTCTTGGGCATAATTGCGTCAAGAAATTCGTAGAATTTGCGAAGATTACAGGCTGCTTTAGCGAATTCACATCTAACTCACCCTCTGCTGGACGCGTGGAGAGTATACATTAGGTTATCATCACTAAAGATAACGGATTAGATCTTGGTGTGAGAAATACTGGGTTTATCCTGAACTGGTTTCCTTCTTTTGGGTTTCTTATCTTTTTCATTTTATTTATTCTTCCTTTGTTTCTTTTCATTATTATACTTTTACACATTTCTTCATCTTATGTAAATAACGGGCGCGAACGAGTAGGACATGCCTGAGGCCATGATCCCGACCGGCTCCGCCGGTCCTGAACCCAATGTGGACATTAGGGCATATGCCTAGGACCTTAAATAGAATAAATAAATAAATAAACACCAGGTAGATTTAGGGAGTTTTCGCAGAGAGGTTTCCTTCTATTAATTTTGTACAACTTTGTTGAAACACACTTCCAAATTTTACAGCCGATTTACCACGTTAGGATTTTTGGATAATGTACGAACTGATTTTCATTTGGATGGAATTTTACCAGATACTGTACCATCTTGGTAAATCTACTGCACATATGAACTATTTGAGTCTTTAATATCAAATATATAAAAGTCCTTTCTCAAAAGGTTAAGTTATATTACCCTAACTCGGTATATAGAAATTAAATACAGAAAATTACACACAAAAATAAGTATCGAGTGTTTTCCCCATAAATCGACCCATTTAGGGTCGCTCGCTTATTAGGGCTAACATAGGACATGCAAGGATTAAGGTTTACACAATTATTATTTCCCTTGCACTTTTACAAAATAAAATTATTTGCTGGTCAAAGTTCGATGCAATTACAGTCGTCCCTCTCTAACTCGATAGTGGGTCCCAGCATAAATGTTGAAAATATTCATTGAAATTCAACCATTCACATTTGCAATACTTACCCCTGCACGTATATGACCTGTAAGGGTAAGTGTTGCAAATAAGCCTAACCTCCCCCTGTCCGCCACCCTAAATTCGTCTGCAAATTTTGCTATCCCACAAATAAAATGCCTTATTTCCACCCAAAATTCTATCAAAACGAGTCAACGTGAGAATTCCATTCGTGAAGCCATTGAAGCTTTAGAAAGTAATTCCAAATTTAACTGTAAAGGCCGTGGCTACCACGTATTCTGTACCAAGAAGCACACTTCGTGATAGACTCACAGGTAGTGTCCCGCAGCTAATAAGTCAACAAGGAGTGCAGCGGTTGACTCCTAATCAAGAGGAATTTCTTGCTGAGTGGATCCTTGATATGAATGCTCGAAGGTTTCCCCCTTCACACGCGAGAACACGAGAAATGGCTTCTCGAATTCTCAGTATGAATAAAGATACTGATCCACTCGGGAAAGATTGGATACCAAAGTTTATAAAACGGAATCCTAGAGTTGCATCTATTTGTTGGAAAGGATTACGAATACGTCGTGTATATTAATTATTCTCATTATAATCTAATAGAAGGAAAATAGCGATTTATTTAACATACTTCCAATCAAGAAGTAGACAAAGAAAAAAAATAATAACCCCCATGATGCCTTCAGTTATTCAAACTGGGACATGACAAATCCGACAAAACTGCGCAAACAAGAAATACAGTAATGAACCCTGTTTGAGAAAAAACCATGATCTTGTACAGACAAGTTCTATGAAGTTGGTCTTGACGGGAACTTACAGGAAAATGCAGGGAAATAATTATGCATTCCCAACACTCCTCCTGACCGACGAGATCAACAAATTCGGATCATTCCGACTGAAAAATTTTCCGGCACAGAATACTCGTCCTGGATGGGGTGAGCGGCTTGGTGAGTATGTCAGCTAGCATACTATCAGTAGGAATGTATTCCACCCTAATTGTTCCATTTAGAACACAATCTCTCGTAAAGTGGTATGCCACATCGATATGCTTGGCCTTTGATGAGTTCGTGCCTTTTGCAAGAGCCAAAGCACTTTGATTATCGGAGTATACCAGCATTCCTTTACTACCCACAAGCTCATCCATGACATGAAGTTCCCTCAATAACCTCGTGACCCAAATTGCTTGCTTGCTTGCCTCAAACAAAGCGATATATTCGGCCTCTGTGGTCGAAGTAGCAACAGACTTCTGTTTCTTTGATTGCCAACATACTGGCCCATCACCCAGCATCAAAATATATCCACTCACTGAGCGTCGAGTCGCGACATTAGAAGCAAAATCGGAATCAGAAAATATTGTGGCCATTTTAGTACTAGTAACCGTGCCAGAGGGAGAACCAAAATTGTAAGTAATTCTGTACTTTTCTGAACTCTTTAGATACCTGTAGATGCGACATACAGCGTTCCAATGACGAACAACAGGCGATGCATTGTGACTGGCGAGCTGATATGTTCCAAAAGATATGTCAGGTCTGGTACTGTTAGCTGCATAACCAAGACCGCCTATGGCGCTCGAGTATGCTGAATCGTCAGCCAGAGATTCTTCATCCAAACCTGGTAGTATCCCACTGTAACCTTCAAGAGGAGATGCACAAGTCTTTGCATTTGTTAGTCCGAATGAATTTATCTTATCGCTAATGTAATGGACTTGAGTTATGCTGAGGGTTCTTGTGGATCTTTGTCGAGTAATTTTCCAGCCAATGATCATGTCAATCGGGCCCAGGTCCTTGATCGGGAAAAAGGATGAAAGTTTTTCCTTCAGCCGTTTGAGATCTTCAATAATTTTTCCACAAATCACCAAGTCATCGACATATACACCTATAACCATTTGTTTGTAGAGGTGAATATATATACAGTCGTCGCTTTTAGACTTATTAAAACCGAGTAAAATAAGTTTGGCGCCAAGCTTTTCGTACCACGCTTTGCCCGACTGCTTCAAACCATATAGAGACTTATTCAGCTTAACATATTTCGTGGTCCGCATTCCTTCAGGCGACTTCATGAATATAGTCTCGTTAAGATCGCCTTCAAGGTAGGCAGTCTTAACGTCAATTTGCTCAACCTCCCAGTCATTAAAGGCAGAAACGGCTAACAAGATTCTCAATGAATCCATACGCATAGTAGGGGAATACGTATCGAAGTAGTCAATTCCGTGAATCTGACTGAACCCCTGTGCGACTAATCTCGCCTTTAATCTACCATCAGATTTCACAGCGAATACCCAACGTGAGCCGATTGGTTTTCTATCGTGGGGAACATGGGTAACTGGGGTAAATGACCCTTTCTCTTTCAGTGATCCAAGCTCGTCAAGAATTGCAGCCTCCCATTTCAATTTTTCCGGTCCATTAATAGCCTCTTTATACGTCTGCGGAATGGGGATGTTTCCTCCTACATAATTGGCACGTTGATTCGGCTGCCACGCCGATCTAGGCTCGATCAGCTTCCGTTGTCGATTACTCCTCCGAAGAACAGGCTCTTCTAAACTTGAATTAGGTCCATTCAAGGATTGAGAAACACTTGGATCGTCTGGTCCAGGCGTAGCAGGAAACGAAATATCATCGTCAGTATCATTATTGGTACCTGGTTCGGCTGGAAGTAATTCTGGAAATGATGCCGGTGGTGAAAGGGCTGGTGTAAAGCCCACCGATGAAGTCGATGTAGCTGGTAAGGAATTTGAATCCGCCTGGATAATTGAATACTCATCACTATCGGAACTTTCATCGGTATTAGAACCATTAGCCTCATCATCAAGTATGGAGGTATTCGTTTCAAGAAATTGCTCGTGTGATGTTTTCGTCCAGTCCCAGAACTTATCTTCAAAAAATCGAACATTAGCCGAAAAAATCGTCTTGTCGCGACCACCTTTGGTTGGAATATAAACCCTATACTGTGTTGGTGATTCACAGTACCCAACAAAAATGCCCTTCAGCGACGTTGGAGAAAGCTTGTATCTCTGTGGATCTTCTGTCTGGATCAATACATAACACAAACAACCCCAAATCTTCAAATGAGATGTCTCTGGCTTAGTGCTACTCATGGCTTCAAAAGGAGTTCCTCCGTCGACAAGAATAGGCATCCTGTTTCGTATGTAAACCGCCGTAAGCACAGCTGCACCCCAGAAGCGAAGGGGAAGGTTAGCATGCATAAGCATACATCTTGCCATGGTAATTAAAGTTCTATTCAACCTTTCTGATACTCCGTTTTGATGTTGAGTATAAGGAGCGCTAATTTGTTGCTCAATACCCTTGAATTTGATAGTTTTATATTCTGAGCCCCCATCAAAACGCATCGCTTTTACTCGTAGACCGGACTGAAGCTCCTTCTTCTCCTTGTAATGCTCAAATTTCCCCGGAACCTCTTTTGTGCTCTTAAGGAGGTACACTTCACTCTCGCGAGATGCGTCATCAGTGAACGTTACAAAGTATAAAGCTCCAAAAATACCGGCCACACGACATTTCCCCAAGTATCTGAATGTATCACCTCGAGTAGGCCTAAGACTTTATTAGAAGAATGTTTATTGATCTTCTCCACTTGTTTGCATGAATTACAAACATCACACGTTCTTAATGCCACAGGATCAATTTTAAATTTTAGAGCCTCTTTTGTTCTCTTGATAGGTATTTTTAGACGAGAAACATCAAGCTTTTTGAGCAAATGAGGTCCAGCATGTGCGAAACGAAAATGAATTAGTTTCGTAGCATTCTCCAAACTTTCCGGAAACAAGAAATTTGAGGAGTCGGCTGAATCGACAGATGAACTACTATGAGGAGAGGCATTGAGACAGAGTAATCCGTCCTTGATGCGTGCAGTTGCGAGTAGCTTTTGATCACTTGTGTAGAGTCCGAGACCTCTGATATTCGAATGAATTTCAAAACCTTTTGCGAGGAATTGTGGCCCAGAAATAAGATTTTTAGTACACTCAGGGAGGTACCAGACATCATCAATCTTGATTATTTTGTATCGCTTATGATCCTCAAAATCATAGACGCGAAATTCCACGGAACCAACTCCGGAAACAGACAACCGCTGTCCTGCTGCCGTTTGGACAGACGTAGAGATAGGAGACATCGAGGTGAAAAAAGATTTGTCATAAAAAATATGATGAGTTGCACCAGTATCGAGCACCACATCAGTATGTTGGCGAGCAGCTGTGGAAGAGAGGGCGTATTGTTCATCCATCCACAAACCATCAGTGGAAGAATCTTTAGAGCCATCATCTGATGAAATATTTTTTTGGGTTAGTATTTTTGCCTTTCCTGCTCCCCTTATCTTTCTTCCTAAGCATCTCTTTCAACTTTCTAGACTTAGCGGCCTTTTCTGGGTTTTTAGCGGCCCATCTCGACCCATCCGCTGTGTCTAGCCATTTAAAACAAGCCTCACGAATATGACCGCTCCGGTGACAATAAGCACATGTCTTGTTCTTAGGAGTTTGAGGAGACTCCTTGAATTTACTGCCAGTAGCGAGGGAAATCATCTGATTTGGATGTTGGCGAGTATAGTTAGCCTGGGTATTTCGCAAGGAGTTAACAGTATAGGAGAAAGATGCCGATAGATCGTTCCTGAGTACAGTGACCGCGCCACTATAGTATCCGTCTCTATAATTGTCAAAATGGTTCAATAGTCGGCTTTTCATAATCAAATCATTAGGACGCTGGGATCTATCGACTGCTGCAATTTTAGACTGTCGCTTAATAAGTTCCTGGGTAAATTTATCGATATCAGTCCCTTCTTCCATGGAAAAACTCCAAAATTCTTCAAGAAGAGTATCAACGGAAGCTTGAAAATGAGGCCTGAAGTATTCCTGAAGCGAATCCCACATTTCTTTAGAGGTATTTTTGTCTTCAATGAGATAATATGCTTCTTCAGGAACCAGCTGAAAAAATGCGGCCTTAATGTTGCCATCTTCATCAAGGGCTGAGGTATTCTGGTCGTCAGAGGACTTTACCTTTGTTGATTCAGATTTATTCTGGTTGTAGGATGAGAGTTCCGGTAATTTCTCAAGAATATATTTCTCCCTATGTAGATTCTTCAAGACTTGCAAGAATATTGCACTCCATCTAACAAATGAGGACCTGTCCAATTTTGGGGAAAATTTAAGGGATCTCAGAATCTCGTATGTCGACATGATTGATTGTAAATTGAATGAGAATAA
The DNA here is from genome assembly GCA_028751805.1 of Podosphaera xanthii. Classification (NCBI taxonomy): domain Eukaryota; kingdom Fungi; phylum Ascomycota; class Leotiomycetes; order Helotiales; family Erysiphaceae; genus Podosphaera; species Podosphaera xanthii. Next base: position 490,507 of record JAPWIX010000004.1, read on the forward strand.
TAAAATCCGAGCAGTAAGATGGCTAGCTCGGCAGTAAATCTAAAGCAGAAGGATCAAGAAGAGATGATAATGACTTTAGCAAAAAAAAAACGGGAGAAACCGCTAAGGTAAAACAAGCAGTATGGTAGCTAACTTGAGTAAAATTCCGAGATATAAAGACTAAGAGCCAAAGATTTCAACTTGAGAAAAAATTTCGAAAAAATTGATCAAGCTCCGCTGGTTAGAGTCTTGGTCTCATAATCTGTTGGAAAGGATTACGAATACGTCGTGTATATTAATTATTCTCATTATAATCTAATAGAAGGAAAATAGCGATTTATTTAACATACTTCCAATCAAGAAGTAGACAAAGAAAAAAAATAATAACCCCCATGATGCCTTCAGTTATTCAAACTGGGACATGACAAATCCGACAAAACTGCGCAAACAAGAAATACAGTAATGAACCCTGTTTGAGAAAAAACCATGATCTTGTACAAACAAGTTCTATGAAGTTGGTCTTGACGGGAACTTACAGGAAAATGCAGGGAAATAATTATGCATTCCCAACACTATTGTCGGCCGAAAGATTGAGAGTTTACGAGTTGCTGGCACCAATCATACAGCCTTAGAAAATTTCTACAAACTATTCAAAGAAGTTCGAGATCGGTTTAACATCCAGACTAGTGATATCTGAAATATGGACGAGCAGGGACTTGGACTTGGTGTTTGTTCAAACACTAAGGTACTGTCTTCTTCGAAGAAGACTCGTGCGTTTGTTAAATCACCTCAGAATCGCGAGTGGGTTTCTGTTCTTGAGTGTATCAGTGCGACAGGCAGAATTATTAAGCCACTGATTATATTCAAAGGGAATAGTTTTCAAACGTCATGGTTTGAAGAAAATACCCCAGATTGGACTTTTACAACATCAGAAAACGGATGGACAAGAAAATTGATCGCTTTGGGATGGTTAACTGATGTGTTTTTGCCTCAAACAAAGCCTGATGAAGGCCGCCCTCGGATGCTCGCCATGGACGGTCACGGAAGCCATGTGGATGTAGATTTCATGTGGGAGTGTAAAAGGAATAATGTTGAGCTTGTGTTTCTTCCACCTCACTTTTCACATGTGCTTCAGCCACTAGATCTTGGTGTTTTCTCCCCCTTGAAGTCTTGTTACCGAAAAATTATCACAGATCTCGCTCATCTTGATGACGCCGCGCCTGTCAAGAAGCAACGCTTCTTTAGCGCAAACAATCAGTCCAGGATTGAAGCTCTTACTGAAAGAGTATTACGTAGTGGCTGGAAAGCATCTGGTCTTGTCCCTTGGAATCCTGAAAAGGGTCTTAATTCATCACAGGTAGCTCAACCTCCGGATACATCTCCAAAGAGACTATCCACACCACCTCCATCTGCTCTAAGGTCTGAAACCACTCGAATAGATGATAGAACACCTAGCAATTCGAGGGAGCTACTTAAGACAGCACAAAGTCTAAAAAAAAGGAAGAGGGAGGACGACAAATGGACGAGATTAATTAGTAAAGCAGGCAAGGCCATTTCATTAGGTAATGCTCACCGAGCTCGTGATCAAGAGACAATCCACACGCAGGAATCTCAGATCAGACAGCTATCCTCTAAATCTTCACGTAAAAGAGTAACAGTTGACCCAAATACTCGCTTTTCTTCAATCGAACAGATCAAGCAGGCACAATCTGAACAGAAGGCAAACGAAGAACTACTAGCATCCAGAAAACCCAATTGGATGCTAAAAAAGCAGCAGCGGCAACGTTAAATACATCTCTGGAGGCCTGTCAATTTGAATGGCAATTGTAGTTGATTTGTAGACTTTATAATAAGGATTTGTTGGCTTGGTGTTGATGCGATTTTCCAAATTTGGTGTGGCGGGAGGGGGGGGTGGCGGACAGGTGGAGGTTAGGGTTAATTCACCTACCAATCAGGTAAAGTTTTTCTTTCAAATACAGCGTCGACATCGCTTGTACGCCCTTCTATCTTGACTTATTAGGCCTTGAACCACAAGCTCACGGTGGGATTGATATCCTAAGAAGTACGGAAGCCATTGGGCACAAAGCTGTGACAGCTGATAAGCTGAATTAATCCTGTAGCCTATGTGGCGCATAGGCAGGCTCAAACTCTGTAGGGATAAAGGTATGGCGCATGGGGCATGTGGCAAAGGGCAGGGTACTGTACGGCAGGGGGGGTTCTCGCTATTGTGAAACTTCCTGGAATACAGAGACTAGCTGAGACTCGGAGGCAAGCTGAGGCGTGGAGACTCCTTGATACACCTGGGTTTTCTATTACGAGGACTTTCTGATACACGAGGATTTCCCAGAGACCCTCAGTCATGTTAGGGCCAAGGAGAGTTATTAGATTGGAGAGAAACTGTATATATATGTGTTGAGGAACGAAATAGTTCACATCCTTATAGATTTGAATATTAATTACCTCTACCCATTTAGCAGCGCAAGCGCTCTTGTCTAGACTGTGACAAAGCTCTTGAAGTTGAAATTTCCTCTCCAATTCCCTTATCAAAAACTTTATCCTCCCTCCACATGCTGCTTACTTGTCCTTCGTCTCCCATAAACTTTACACTAGAGCGGCATCCCTCCTCGATTGACATGAGCTATGTCCCTTTCCAAATTAGTGCCCAGCGAGTTCCATCCCCGTCGGTTATCCATATCATCGAGGGCGTGTATTTGGGAAGTTTATCAAGGTAATAGCCGCGTGAATTTCATAAAGGGGTGGCCCAAAGTAGGGAAAACAGTCGATAGGTCGTAGAAGTGATAGAAATATATTTGAGGCTGAAGTCAGGTTGAGACAAAGGAAATGCTTGATGTGTTGACAAAATTCGACTGAGAATACTTATGGGCCCCTGACCATGATCAATTGTAAATCTGTTTGCATATCCCAGATATACGAGCATGTTTGAAGTTTACAGCTGGCACCGCGTGGGGATGAAGAGTTTGAAATTGCCACCCCTTTGTCTTGTTGTATAGGCAGGTAGACAAGCCACTTGCAGGGAACAGTTACTCCTACTCTCGACAGGTGTTACGGGCTGTGCCCATCTAGGGGATGGTCACAAGGACCATCCCAGCCTAAACTTGAGCATGGGTGCGTATCGGCATCTGGGTGCATGTCGGCGTCCGGGTACGTATCGGCTTTCAGGTGCGGAGGGTATCCACGGACCACCGGAAAAGAGGATTGCCGCCCTCGAAGGTTGGACGGTAATGGATGCGCTCCGACACCGCTCTCAGGAACCGAGGGTGTTGGGAGATTCGCGACTAGGTCTAGTGGAGGAACTCAGGGCTACGGGGAAAGGAGTTTGGGGGCGTTACAAGGGTTGCGATGGGGACTTAGAGTTGCGTCATACTAGGGGAACCACTGTAGTATTTAGTAAGAGGAGTGGCCAGTATGTAGACTCCAAGAGAATTTATTATCTTTATTTGGTATCCGATTTGTTCGTGAATAACAACCTTCTAAGCGATCCCCTTACAACAGGGTACAAGTGCCACAGGAACGCATTTCAGCCAACCACGGCTAACCATTATACTTTCATTATCATTACCTAAACAACCAGGCGAGAATCATGTGTCCCAATATAGGAACACAAAAATATAAAAAGAAACGCATACCATCTAGACGGCCAGAATTATAGATGTCGCGCGTTCAACGCACCTACCGAGAGCTCCCTGAAACAGAGGCAGCCGAAAAGCTAGCACCCACTGTTTACTACGACAGTTTTGGCTTGAAAGAGGCATCACGAGACGTGTGTAAACAATGGATTGACAATATCCCAGAACTAGAAATCTGTACCTACTCGGATGGATCATCAGGGGAGCATGGTCGCTCCGCTTGAGGATTCATCCTAAAAAGAGGAAGGACTTTTGTCAAGGGTAGTGTTAGGTTCCTGGGGATATTTTGGATCGGCGCTGGGAGTTGTTTGTTTTTTGGAAAATAGTAATCCCGGTTGGAAGTCTATTTTGGGAGTTTTAAAGTTTTTCATTGTATATATAACACGACAAGCCTCTGTACAAGGCTCACCACGTCAAGTCTTTTGTCTTAATTCAAACTTACATTTTTTCTCCTTCGATAACTCTCACCTCCCACCGCCACCATCACCATCACCATTACCATTACTACCACCATATACCGTAATCGTCATTACTACCGTAACTACCACCCTCACCGTAACCCTCACCATTATCCCATACCGTAAACATTATCATAATCTTTACCTTAACTATCGCTGCCACGAACATCATAATTACCGTCAAATCCGTACTCTCGGTAATTACTACTACGAAGCCCATAGTCATCCTGACATTACTTGACGTCCCAGATGAGCAACACATACAGTGTCCCAGTGGACTCTATGGAGGCTGCCTTTTCAACGCCAACTACCTCTCCATCTCATGAAAATATGCCACCTCCTACATATGATAACGCTATATAGACCCAAACTGGCCAAGCTGGTCCCACAACTCTACTACCACCGCCCCCACCACAGGCACAGCACATACCTGTAATACTGCTTCCCTCTTCGCTCTGGAGTCTACCATATCTTACACACTCTAATGAAATTCTAAACGCCGCAGTTCAAGCAAATGCTGTCCGAGTTGGTGAACTCTTTGCCTCCTCCGCTTCTACTCGTCCTACCCCTTTACCAACCTCGCAATCTACGCCCACTCCAGTCACGACTCAGCCAGCTGTTCGTATACCTGCCCCTCGCATAGCTGAATATGACGGCTCGAAAGCAAATCTTCGCTCTTTCTGCTCGCTACTCGTGAACCAAATACAGGGTTTCATAGATCAATTTCCCGACGAGATGGCCAAAGTGCGGTATGCTTACCAATGCTTGGGACCTGCGGCGCTTGTTAAAATGCGTTCGTCGTTTCGATGTCTTGAAGATGCTTCAGTGCCTTCGGAAATTACTACCTTAGGAGAATTCATCGAAGCACTAAAGCAGCGCTGCCAAGATCCTGCACAAGAGGAAAAGGCAAACCGGGCCCTGGAGGGACTCTATCAACTCAATACTCCCTTCCACGACTTCATTTCGACTTTTGAGGACTACATGGCCGACTCCATGTACGCCCATTACAACAAATCCGAATGGCTGCAGATGCTCCGCCGAAAGCTTTTGCCCAAACTTCAAGACGCGTTGGTAATGCCTAGCAATATCCCGACCAAATATCACGCCTTCGTCGCGTACATTAGGAAAAAAGATTCCGCGTTCCACCAGATTTGTGTGAACAATTCCTTAAGGACTCCTGGAACAGCCGTCCCTCCTCGCCCTGTGCCTCCCCCTAACTCTTCTCACAACTTCCCAGCGCCTAATTCTACGCCTTTCCCCGGTGCTCGGGAGTTGACGGTATCTCAAGGTGGATCCGCAATGGACCTGGACTCTGTTTCTCGGCGAAAGGGACCGGATGGTCGCCTAACGCTTCAAGCAAAGAATGCTCGGCGTGCCTTAGGACGCTGTGTTTGGTGTAACCGATTGGGACACAACGTTTCAAATTGCCCTCTTGGCTCAGCCTCGATAGCTTCCGCTTATATTGAGAATCCACCCAACACCCAAGAGAATTTAAAAGGGCCACTCCAGCAATAAGTCGCTTGTTGGAGTCTCTTTTGGTGGGCCTCGCGGGTTTCGAAGAATTATCTTCTTCACGGCATATGTACATAAATGCTAAGATAGAGAATAAATTTTTAGTTGCCCTCGTAGACACCGGCGCTTCTGGCCTTGCCTTTCTCTCTAAATCCATGTGTGACCGTCTTTCTCTCTCAACTCGCCCCCTTCAACGCCCAATAAACATAGTAGGATTTGAGGGGAAACAGGGAGCTCAAGCTTCAAAGCAGGTATCATTTTCTATTACTTTGGGTAGACATCGTGAAAGACTCACCGCCTACGTAATCGATCCCTGTAAGCATGATATTGTTCTGGGCCTCCCCTGGTTAGAAAAACACGCTCCTTATGTTGACTGGAAAAGTCATACGCTCACCTTTGGCGAGCATTGTCTAGAGAGAAAATGTTGTCAATTCGAGACCACAATCCCATACTTCAATTCCAAAACCTTAAACTTTCAATCACCCGACAGCTCGAATCACGATCCAGGCGAAAACCCGGAGATTCAATTCCCTAAATTCTCTCCTCCCACTCAAGTTCCAGCGCCAGTATTCGCCATGATAGCTCAGCAGCCGGAAAATCGCAATTTTGCCCTCAGTCTTCATGATCTGGATCTCCTAATTGAAGGCTCAATGGAGCGGTCGCCGATAATGCAGATCGGTAATGCCGCTATGGTTATTCCAAAAGACGCGGATCCCCATGATTTTCTGCCGACCCAGTACCACGATTTCCTCGATGTCTTCAATCGAAGCCAAGCCAACACCATCCCACCACATCGAGCCTGGGACCACGCTATCGATCTCCAGCCAGGCAAACAGCCCCCAGCCTCACGGCCCTACTCTATGAACCAGCACGAGTTAAAGGCCCTCCGCGATTATCTGGACAAAGAATTAGACAAAGGGTTTATTCGTGTATCTCGCTCGCCAGCAGCAGCTCCGGTTCTATTCGTTAAAAAGTCAAATGGAGACCTCTGTTTTTGTATAGACTATCGTGGACTTAATGCGATTACCATCAAAAATCGACACTCTATCCCCCTCATATCGGAAAACCTATCACAGCTCGCCCATGCAAGGTACTACACGAAACTCGACGTGATTTCAGCGTTCAACAAACTCCGTATCAAATCCTGCGATGAATGGAAAGCAGCCTTTACGTGTCGCTGTGGTTTATTTGAGTCCTTGGTCCTTCCGTTTGGACTCTGCAATGGTCCCGCGTCTTTTCAGGCTTACATCAACCACGCACTGCGAGGGCTCCTGGATCAGTTTTGCACCGCATACATGGACAACATATTGATCTACTCCGAAACACTCTCCGAGCATCGTAGCCACGTTTGAACTGTTCTCCAGCGACTCCGAGAGCACGGCTTGCAGGTCGATATTTCCAAGTGTAATTTTGAGACTAGCAAGGTGACCTATCTGGGGTTAATCATATCGACTGAAGGAATTAACATGGACCCTAAAAAAGTAGCCTGTGTCCAGGATTGGCCCAGACCACGTTTAGTTCGCGACATCCAAAGATTCCTTGGCTTCACAAATTTCTACCGCCGCTTCATTCCCGAGTTCTCCCGGCTGGCCACTCCCATGGTAAATTTAACGAAGAAAGATATACCCTTCTCCTGGGATGACGACTTCGAAGCCTCTTTCCGACGGATCATTCAAGCTTTTAAAGATGGCACGATGTTGGCCCACTTCGATCCCAGACTTCAAACCGTTTTGGAAACAGACGCCTCTGATTTCGTAACGGCTGCTGTTCTATCCCAGTATGATCAATCAGGAGTGCTGCGGCCGGTAGCTTTCATGTCAAAAAAGATGCTCCCAGCCGAATGCAACTACGAGATCTTCGACAAGGAGCTGCTTGCAATCGTCAATGCTTTCGAAACCTGGACAGCGGAACTCGGTTCAGTTGAAGCATCCACTCTCATCTTAACCGACCACAAAAACCTTGAACATTTCACTACCACGAAAAAATTAAATCGGAGACAAGCTCGTTGGAGCGAATTGCTTGCCGATTATGACTTCAAGATTGTGTTCAGACCTGGAAAACAAGGCGCAAAGCCAGATGCCCTGACTCGGATAAGCGTTGACAGACCTAAAGACAATACTGACAAAAGAAACCAACAACAACACCAGACGCTTCTCAAGCCCTATCAAATTCTTCGAAGTGCTAGCACTATCGTCCCTCCTGAGAATCAAGACCATCCTCATAGCCCCCTCAAAAAGCCATCCATGGAAGATTGGGGCGTCGCGTGCGATAACGACCCATTCTGCCAGGAAATCCGAACAGCCCTCGAGGATTGTATGATTAGTCGCACCGATATCCAACTAGCTGACTGTAAACTGACTTCGCACTCTTTTGCCTTTAATGATATGGAGTATGTCCCAGCTGCTCTCCGAGAGAAAGTTCTTCAGGAGTTGCATAACTCTCCCCTTTACGGCCATCGTGGATCTGCTGCTCTTTACAGCCTAGTGACGAGAAAATATTGGTGGCCAGGCTGCCATAAAGATGCATCGAAATACGCGCGTGGATGTGAGGCCTGCCAAAGAAACAACCCATCAGTTCAAAAGCCTCATGGTTTCCTTCATCCACTACCCGCCCCGAGCGCAGCCTTTAGACATTTGACACTCGACTTCATCGGACCCCTCCCAAGATGTACCATTAAAAACACCACATATCGGTTCATCCTTCAAATTGTAGATCGTTTAACCAAGAGAATGTGGATCATACCAATGGAGGGCCCAACGGCGCGAGAAACTGCGGAAGCCTTCGTGGACCACGTGATACGTTTTGTGGGCCTACCTGATTCTTTGGTCTCCGACCAGGGACGTGCGTTTATAGACCGAACCTGGAAGGATATCTGTGCACGTCTTCAAATTTCTCACAAGCTCTCATCATCCTATCATCCACAAACAGATGGACAAACAGAGCGTGCAAATAGGACTCTCGAGGTTTACCTGCGACATTATGTCAATTACCACCAAGACGATTGGGCTAAGCATTTAGCACTGGCCGAGTTTTGCGCTAATAACCACGTTAACGCGTCTACAGGAATCACACCATTCTTCGCCTCTTTCGGACATCATCCAAGACTTGATTTTAGACCCGAATCCGAATCAACAGAAAATCGGGACAACAAATCTTTTGTATCCCAGATGGAGAACATTCACAAGCTTTGTTCGGAGCAAATCCACCTGGCACAGGCTTTCCAGTGTAGCTACGCAAATGAAAAACGACTTCCAGCACCCAGATATCAGGTAGGAGATCGCGTCTATTTATCTTTAAAAAATGTTGCCCTATCTAGACCCACAAAGAAATTGGATCACATTCGAGCTGGACCGTGGCGAATCACAGCAATGAGAACCCCCCTGGTTGCAAAGCTGGACCTCCCGTTTCAACTTAGAATTGACAACAATTTTCATGTATCCCTTCTTCGTCCCGCATACGTCGGATTCCCGTCTCAGCAACAATCCCCACCTCCGCCATTAGACCCCGAAGTTTACGACCCTGATGAAAAGGAAGTTGAGGCTATATTGGATTCTCGAATACGCCGAAAAAAGGTACAGTACCTTAATCGCTGGACAGGATGTGAGGACACAACATGGGAGCCATGGGAGCACCTGACAGGCTGTCAACAGCTGGTTACTGAATTCCACGAAGCTTACCCTGGAGCCCCTCGCTCGCGGGACCTCGCGCCATAGAAACGGGGGGGTACTGTTAGGTTCCTGGGGATATTTTGGATCGGCGCTGGGAGTTGTTTGTTTTTTGGAAAATAGTAATCCCGGTTGGAAGTCTATTTTGGGAGTTTTAAAGTTTTTCATTGTATATACAACACGACAAGCCTCCGTACGAGGCTCACCACGTCAAGTCTTTTGTCGTAATTCATACTTACATTTTTTCTCCTTCGATAACTCTCACCTCCCACCGCCACCATCACCATCACCATTACCATTACTACCACCATATACCGTAATCGTCATTATTACCGTAACCACCACCCTCACCGTAACCCTCACCATTATCCCATACCGTAAACATTATCATAATCTTTACCTTAACTATCGCTGCCACCAACATCATAATCACCGTCGAATCCGTACTTACCGTAATTACTACTACGAAGCCCATAGTCATCCTGACAGGTAGTGGCATTAAGCACGGCGGAGAAGTGCTGGATGCAGAAATTACAGGAGCAAGGATGGCTCTGGAGGCTGCGCTCCGGTGTGTTAAAGAAGACCGAAAGACACCAGGGGAAGGGAGCCAGCGAATACACATGTTTCTGGATAGCCAGCAAGCAATTAAGGCACTAGAGACGGGAGTCTCTACCTCAAGTCATGAAGAAGTACGACGATTCCGGGCAATATCAAAGCAGGCCAAGGTACAGTTAAAGTGGGCACCCGGACACTCAGGAATCCAGGGAAATGAGGAAGCAGACGCTGCTGCCCGTCCCGCACTACGAAACTTGCCTAGCCAGGACACTAAACCAGGGAAACTCACCTTGGCTTACCTTCTGTTAAGGGCTGCGCCCTGGATTGTGTTGACTGGTCTAGCGAGCCCAGTTCTGACTAATCAAAGGGATAATTATGCACGGGCACGTGTGTATAGTTGTGCAGAGATGAGTTTGACAAAACACAACGCACAGACAACATAGATATACATATATACTATATGTAGTAGATAGTCCGTGTAGAGGGAAGGGGATCCGCTTAGCCCTTCGCGTACTTGTTAGTACAAGCTTAAACGTCTGATAAGTCAAAGGGACCATGTAAGGGGCAAACGATTAGAATAGTTACATGTAGAGGCGTTATCAAGACCCTAGTAACAGTGGAGGCATAAGAGAGCTGATTCCCTTGCACAGTTGTATCTACATAGATAGAATATACACAGTTTGTGGCACTCGCTTGTCGTGCAGTGACCGACGCCAGCTAGCCCTTCACAAATATTCTATCTCATTTCTTTAAAACACTCTCTCCGCGAGGCTTAGCCCGGAAGAGAAATTCTATCATCTAATCTATTATTCAAGATCAGAAGTCTTTTCGGTTTTGCATGACATATCAAGTACCCGACTCTCCAGAGACTCTTTCAGCTTCTACAAGCCAATCCTTTTATAGTCCCGCATATCTAGCCGACTCACCAGACGATTTTATAGTCATGTCTGACGGAGAATTAATGCAAGATATTCGGCACGGAGAGGGAAGTAGTCGCCAAGGACAAAACCCTGCTGAACAATCAATACAAACCGCACCTTTATCGATCCAGCAACTGCAACAAGTGCTCAATTATATCGAGCAGCAAAACTCACACCAGACATTTCAATCAACAGCACCGGCAGCACAGGCAGCACAGGCAGCATCAGCAACATTAGCATCACCAGCACGGCAACAAACTAATCCAAATATTCATTCTGGTTTGCTGAGCCATAGAGAAACACCTTGGCCTACCTGGGACGGAAAAAGGGTCTCCTATTCTGACTATAGATTTAGGTTGGAAATTAAGGTAGAGGATGATGGACTTCTATTTACCTCGACAAGGGCATTATGCTTAGGAATGCTAGAGTCATTGCCAGAGCAAAAAAGGCATCTGGTGAAAGCTTGGTTTCGGACGGGAGGTCCAGATAGGCTCTATGACTGGAGAAAGTTCCTGTACCACTTTGATGAGCAATTCGAAGATACGGAGGCATCTTTAGAAGCAGCTGAGGTTTTGGGTCGAATGCGCCAGGGAAATCACCAATATTTCGAAGATTTTCTCAAAGATTTTGAGCGATAATACGCCTTGTGTGACGAAAACACCTGGGGATCGACGGACAAGATTGCTTTAGTCCACGCGGCAATTAATGAGCAGCTTCGCGAAGTTTTAGTGGGGATTGAATTGTCAGTAAAAATGGGTTACAAAGACTGGATCGCAAAAGTGGCCAAGGTAGCACTTCAACTTCAAGCGTTGCGAAAGTATCGACCAAAAGGTGCAAACCAGACAAAAACGTGGTTTATTCAAGGGCAAGGCACTATTGTTCCTCAAATATACTCCTTCGCCCGGGATGATGCCATAATAGATGAGGAGGGTGACACAAAGATGGGGGGAATTAATGCTTTATCATCGAGTCTCGACCACAAGAAGAAAGGAGAAGCGAAAAATAGGAAGCCCCGGGCTACCTGGAAGACGGCGGCTGAATTTAACCGACTCAAAGAAAACAAGCTGTGAACCAGGTGTTCGAAGCCGGGACACTGCGGTAACCGCTGTCCCTCTTTCTTGCCAGCACTCCCGCCTAGAGCAAGGCTAAATACAACTGAGGTGGAAGATGAAAATGGGTCGGAAAACGAGGAGCCCTGAACCAAGTCGCGTTCAGGGCCAGAGGCAAAGACTTCCTACTCAAAAATCAGAGATTATTATACAAATTTCATAGCCCACCTTTTTTAGTTGACTGCTTAATAAATGATAATTTTTATACGAAAGCAATGATTGACACGGGTTGCCTATGTTACTCTGTAATCGATGAAAGTCTTGCGCGCAGAAATCACTTACTCTTAAAAAAAATTAACCCCCTATTATTACAGTTAGCAAATGGTAAAGCGGCCACAGAAATAACGTAAATGGCCCACTTCAAGCTTGATATTGATGGTCGGCAACAAGAAATTTGGAGTTATATAATACCAGATTTAGCTTACCCAATTATTTTAGGGAAACCTTGGCTAGAGCAAAACAACGTGGTCTATCTGGCAAAGCAACGATGTTTGCGTTTTGGCAGTAGAAAGCATGGGGTACTGGTACATGCCAGCAGTTGGTACGAAGACCGAGCACTATCCAAAGTTTGATGCCGGGTCGCTCAAATGGGGATTAACCAAGCCGCGATGACATCAGGCTCCGTTTTTGCTGCACTAGTAAAGGAAGCTAGGAAAACCAAAGATGCAGTAATTGGGGCAGTGTCCATGAACGACATCACAAAAGCTCTAGAACCTAAAATAACGGAATCACTAGAAGATATTAGGAGTAAGCTTCCAGAAGAAGTTCGGAAATACTCTCATATATTCTTGGACAATAACGTGCATGAAAATTCGCTCCCTCCGCACCGAAAAGGAATAGACACAAGAATCAATTTGATGAAGGACGACCAAGGGAGGGAAATGGAAGTTCCATGGGGCCCTCTTTATGGAATGTCTAGAGGAGAACTACTCGTCTTACGTAAGACTTTATCAGGGCTCTTGGATAAAAATTGGATAAGGGCCAGTAGCTCACCTGGAGGGGCTCCCGTATTATTCACCAAGAAGCCTGGTGGGGGACTCAGGTTCTGCGTGGATTACCGGGCCTTAAATACTATAACGAATCGGGACCGGTACCCTCTTCCCCTAATCAAAGAGACACTAAGACTAGCATCAAAAGCAAAATGGGTTTCAAAAGTCGATGTGCGAACAGCCTTCCACAGACTTCGAGTAACGGAAGGAGACGAATGGAAGACGGCATTCAGAACTCGATTCAGAGCTTACGAGTGGCTAGTCACCCCTTTTGGTCTCGCAGGGGCACCCACTGCATTCCAACGCTGGATTAACAGCGTGTTGGGAAACCTTCTTGGAGATATTTGTTCTGCGTACATTGACGACGTCCTAATTTTTTCGAGCGGGGATCTTTCCGATCATTGGGTGAAAGTAAATCTCGTTATGCAACGGCTAGCGAAGGCAGGGTTGAAACTGGACAGGAAGAAATGCGACTTTGCTACAAAAAAGACTAAGTACCTGGGATTCATAATTGAAGCGGAGAAAGGGCTTAGCCCAGACCCTGAAAAAATTCGTGCCATTGTAGAATGGCAAAGCCCTAAAGACGTTAAGGGAGTTCGGAGTTTCATAGGGTTTGCCAACTTTTACCGTAACTTCATAGACAAATTCGCCGATTTAACTGCACCGCTACATGAGTTAACCAAGTCGAATACGCCGTTTCGTTGGGGAATGGAACAAAATCACGCTTTCGAGACCTTAAAAAAAAATTTAGCAGCGCTCCCGTACTTTCCATGTGGAATGAAGAGAGAGTTACAGTTTTGGAGCCTGACGCATCGGGCTGGGCATCTGGAGGGTGCCTGTCGCAATACGATGAGCGAGGAAACCTAAGACCAATCGCGTACCACTTGAAAAAGTTATCTCCAGCAGAGTGCAACTATTTGATTCACGATAAGGAACTGTTGGCAATAATTAGATGTCTGATCGAGTGGAGGGGAGAACTTATAGGACTTCAAAAACCATTTGTGATTTTGACGGATCATAAAAATCTAGAATACTTCATGACCAGCCGAAAACTCACAGAGCGACAGATACGTTGGTCAGAACTCCTTTCGCAGTATAACTTCCAGTTAAAATTTAGGCCAGGAAATAAAGCATGTCGTCCGGATGCGCTATCTAGACGCCCCCAGGATATACCGAAAGATCTCGATGATCCGCGTTTAAAAGAGAGAGAATTCCAATTGTTGCGTAATGAGTGGTTTGAAAGAGAAGGAAAGGCTAACGAGATCAACCTCTCTCCACTAGAACCCGGCCCAGGAAGGGAGATACCAAAGGGGGAACAACTATTTGAAGAGGAAGAGTTACAAGCCCTGTGGAATAAGGGTGTTGATAAAGACGATGTCATGGGGCTAGAGCCCCGGGACTTAATCCGGCGCTCAGCCGGATCCGATCTACCATCGCGTAATCTCGCATAACTTCGCTTAAGAAGCAGGGACCCGCGTGTGGTGCCAGGGAACTCTTGGTATCGTCCAGAAGCCCATGGAAGCTTCTATGATGCGTAGGGAGGATCACGGAATTTTCCCAAATTCCCTACTACCACCGAAGGAGTTGGGTAGAACCTTCTCGAATTCCACGATCTCGGAGAGGCATGATACGCGTATATATATAAGGGATGTAACTGTACATAGATTTAGACCTTAACGAAATATAGATCTTTCTAGCCGACTTCCTTGTGTTTTACAATCTAGCCGACCCTTTTACAGACGACAAATTTAGAGAAATATATAACGCCGTATTGCGAGGCGAATCCTTGTTTCCGACTCAACTAGGACTTAAAACCTCAATTGGAGAATGTGAAATTGATGCCCGAGAAGCATTATGCTTTCGGAAGAGATTATGGATTCCGGATTGGGAACCGTTACAAACAGCTCTAATCCAAAAAACGCACGATTCACACGTTACAGGACACCCAGGACGCAATAGTACTCTCGCTATCTTGTCTCGGTCGTTTTTTTGGCCTGGCATAAGTAACATGGTAAGAAGATTCTGCAGAAACTGCGACGTATGTGGTCGATCCCATGTTTGGCGAACAATAAGGCAGGGGTTACTTCTTCCATTACCAATACCAGAGAGATTTCACTGTGAACTGTCAATTGACTTCATGACAGACCTGCCCACAAAGAAGAAAGGTGACCCCCGATTTTTGATGGTAATTACTGACAGACTCTTGAAGAGCGTCACCCTGGAAGCCATGGATACAATGAACGCGGAAGAGTGCGCGGAAAGATTTTTACAGTGTCACTATAGATTCCATGGATTTCCAAAAGCATTTACGTCTGATCGGGGCTCAAATTGGGTTGGAGACTTCTGGAGGCGATTGTGTCAAAGGGCAGGTATTCAACAACGCTTATCCACGGCATACCACCCTGAGACAGACGGCGCTACGGAACGTATGAACCAAGAAGTTCTAGCCTATTTGAGAGCGTTCATATCATTTTCACAGACAGAGTGGTCCAGTATGTTGCCTTCCGCCCAACTTGCGATAAATAATAGGGACAATTCGAGTACGGGGTTGAGCCCATTTTTCTTGGAGCATGGATACCACGTAGAACCAGTCCAGTTAGCAGCACCGGTGAATAAAGAGGCACTAACTCAACCAGAAAAGCGGGCAGAAAAGATCATGAGTAGACTACAAGAAGCGCAAGAATACGCAGCAGCAGCCATGGCTTCCGCTCAGCAGCATATGGAGGATCAAGCAAATCGATCGCGAATTCCTGCTCCGATATTCCGAGTGGGTGACAAAGTTTGGTTAAACTTGAAAAATATTCAAACTCCTCAACCGAAGAAAAAGCTTGCCTGGGTCAGTGGAAAGTACACAGTAACAAAAGTGATTTCGCCACATGTCATAGAATTAGACGTACCATCTGGTATTCATCCAAGGTTCCATGTACAACTCATACGTCGAGCCGGACAAGAACCCCTGCCCTCCCAGGTGGTGGACGATGCACAACCTCCGCCAGTCTACCCAGAAAATCTAAACCAAGACAACTCTGGAGAATCGGAACAATACGTTGAGCGTATTCTGAGAGCAGAAAAGGTTCGTCGAGGCCGCAAATGGGTGAGACGGGTCCTGGTAAAATGGAAGGACTTTGCCGAACCTAATTGGGAAGACCGAGCGAACTTAGAAAATAACAAAGCGCTGGATGTATTCGAGTCCAAATATGGCAAAACTGACGGAGTCGGGGGAGAAGAAGGTGCACGGCAGGGTCCTGCAATATCCTTACAAAAAAAAAAATTTAAAAAAAAAAAAATAATAATAAAATTTTATAAGATGGAATGAGAGGGGAGCAGATGTTAAGGGCTGCGCCCTGGATTGTGTTGACTGGTCTAGCGAGCCCAGTTCTGACTAATCAAAGGGATAATTATGCACGGGACGTGTGTATAGTTGTGCAGAGATGAGTTTGACAAAACACAACGCACAGACAACATAGATATACATATATACTATATGTAGTAGATAGTCCGTGTAGAGGGAAGGGGATCCGCTTAGCCCTTCGCGTACTTGTTAGTACAAGCTTAAACGTCCGATAAGTCAAAGGGACCGTGTAAGGGGCAAACGATTAGAATAGTTACATGTAGAGGCGTTATCAAGACCCTAGTAACAGTGGAGGCATAAGAGAGCTGATTCCCTTGCACAGTTGTATCTACATAGATAGAATATACACAGTTTGTGGCACTCGCTTGTCGTGCAGTGACCGACGCCAGCTAGCCCTTCACACCTTCGTCATCTCATGAACCAGCGACGATAGACTCTGCTGGATACCTGGTAAGAAGAGGCATGTCCACCTCGCTATCGTAATTTGGACCTGCTCATGCGTCGACATAAGCCACCTGAGCTAGCCCTTTCAAGGCATTTACTGCGTAAATTGATTGCCGCTCGTGCTGAACACGGCAACTTCACGACATATTATCGCCGATTTAACACCCTAGACGCTCCTATGGAGTGTGCCTGCGGGGAAGAGACTAATCTGACCCATTTCATACACTGTCGACTTTACGCGAACAAAACGCGCAGACTTAGGAGGCTAATGTCTCATAACGAATTTATCAAAAAGCTTCTAGGACCTAATTGCCTCAAAAGCTTCATCAAATTTTCTGAGGAAACTGATTGTTTTCGTCAATCATCCTGGTAACCGGTCCACTGCTGCCAGCAGGAATTGGATAAAGAAGTCATCGCAAGGAGCATGACGTGAGGGAAACGGGATGAGAAATTTCGTCATCTGAGCCATAATTTGAGTTATTTGATTTTTATTTTTAGGGTATGATTTGTAATCTTTGGTTGTGGTTTATTTTCTAGAGTTGGAATTATTGTACGTATTTGTTTATTTAACTGGCTGCTAGTTTTGTAGCGATTCACGCGGTGAGACCAAGTTAGGCGTGTCTTAGACATGATCTTAGCCGTGTACACCGGTCCATGACTCCAAGGAGAAAAAGGGCTTAGCCCAGGACTTAAATAATCAAAAAACAAAAACCAGGCGAGAAATTTTGAGTGGTACCTTGTTGGATTTGTGCCAAATTTCTCCTCCGTCAAGTGGAGGCAAATATTGAAGCTACCCAGACTTTACATGGAAGAGCGGCCCGAACGGTGTACCACTGCTCGATTTGACCCGATAGCCAAGGGCTTGAGTAACCAGTGACATTCGTTGTAATGATGTGTATATAAGCCGGCAGATCTTCTACTGGTAGCTCACACTACGACGGAAATCACGTCGTAGCAAGTCAATTCAGTATATTAGATCTCTCTCTCTTTTCTATCTACTAACATTAACGCGTCTTATACATATCGCGATAAGCGAGTGTTAGTAAGCAATATTAGATCCACATCATTCTCTTTCTCAACTCGACTGTCCACAGTCGATTTCTTAATGAGCAAGGAAATACCGACAAATAAAACATTTCAAGCTCCCTCTCCACGCTATTTATCCAGTGCTACAAGATTTTCCAATCTAGCCCTGTCTTCTTCCAGTAGCTTTTTACTAGCGTACCAGAAACTTCGAACTGGATGCCCGTCTTGGACATATGCCGGAAAAGATTAGTACCATTATATCCTGTGTCACCATGAAAATCTATCCCTCCTGGGCTACGATGTAAGAGGCGTGGCTAGGTGTGATCAAAGAACCCTTGGACGTGAACTGTAAGCTATGGACTGTTGGCGTAGACAGTGGCTGTGGACTACGGGCGAGGACTATGAACTCGGTGGACAAGACAATAACAATAGCTATGAATCTAGACAATGACAATGACTGTGAATCAAGACAAGATTATATTGAACAACGGTAGATAACAAGACTCAGGTCTGAAGAGCATCTAGAGACAGAGGGAAAGCCACTATTTATACACAAGCCTAACTCCATCTCTACAAGGGCCATCTGGCCGACAACCAGGCCATCTTAGAATTACATAGAATATTAAAGAATGCTGTAGAAGCCCATCAACTATTACAAGAGAGAGAATAGTATGGAAACCTATAGAGCCCTAACCCAAAATCCCTAGTGTTCAGACGGAAGTACAGAAGATTCTAGAAGGCTAGACCTCCATTAGCGACAACACGTGAATTGATTATTATTCACGTGACAGCATTCAGTAAGCGCTAATCCTGACACATGATATCACCTGATATTACCTAATATCAGTGCCGCAATGAATCATGGCCTATTCCTGACATTACCCCCCCTCAACCTAGCCGAGCTCCTGCGAGGCTCTGAGCCAGGTTTCTTCTTAGAATTCTTTCCAAGCTTTGGCGCAGGTTTCGAGAAAAGAGTATTTGGGCATGGCTCAGAAGGATTGAGGGCGTGGAATTCTTTCACTAAATCACTAAATCCATCTGTCTGGCTCGCAGGAATGCTCCAATCATCTTCGGGTCCATAACCTTTCCATCGAATAAGGTAGTGTAGTTCTCCGTTATTCCAGTGGGTCCCAAGAATTCTTTCAACTTCATAGTCTTGATTTTGATCATTAATGACTAGCTCCGGTGGGCGTATGGGAGTCTGTCCAGGTAGAGGATCTTCGGCTACAGGAGAAAGTAGCGACACATGAAATACTGGGTGGATTTTTACCGACTTCGGCAGCTCCAGTTTGTAGGCATAATTTCCCACTGATTTAAGTATCCTAAAAGGACCTCCGTTTTTGAAATCTAGTTTTCTACAAGGCCTTAGAGATTTTATATTTTTAAAGTTTAACCACACAAGATCTCCAACCTGAAAGTTTCTTGCAGCAACTCTTTTCTTATTAGCTTGCTCCTCCTGCTCTCCCGTGTGGTACATTATGTTGTTGACCATGAATTCTTCAACTTTCTTAGCATGTTTAACAATATTTTCGGCGTCCATACGTTCAAAACGCACAGACGCTGGGACAGGAGGTCCGGTGAGGGGAGCCGAGAGTTCTGAGCCGGATCTTGGATGAAGACCATATACAGCCATAAAAGGTGAAATTCCAGTTACTTGAGAATCATGGTTATTCAAAGCAAATTCTGCAGATGGCAAATAACGAACCCAGTCATTTTGAGTAAAGTTCACATATGCCCGAAGATACTGTTCTATGCGAGAGTTCATTCGTTCCGTCTGGCCATCTGTCTGAGGATGAAAAGCCGTTGACAAATGGTGATCGATTTGAAGCAATTTGCAAAGCCATTTCCAGAATTCGGCGGTGAATTGAGAACCTCTATCAGATACAATTGAATCAGGTAGACCATGGATTCGAAAACACTCCTTGTAGAATTGGTAAGCCGTTCGCTTTGACGTCATGTCATTGCAAGGGATCATGTGAGCCTGCTTAGTCATCCGATCAACTACTACAAGAATAGATGTGTACTCCACCCCATCCCAACTTTGACTGGCTGGTAGATCGACAATGAAATCCATAGCAATATGCCGCCACCTCTGTGTTGATACGGGCAATGGCTTGAGGAGACCCTGGGCTCCTTCTCGTGATGGCTTGATTCGTGCACAAGTATGACAATTTCTTACAAATCTCTTGACTTGAGTTAACATTCCATGCCAAAAGAATTGCCTTGAAAGAGTAGCATAAGTGGCTGCTGCTCCCTGATGACCCGACGCTGGAGGACTGTGATAGGAATCAATAATATCTGTGGGCAGCTCTTTGTCATGATCACATTGAGGGACAACAATGCTGCCTCGATAGTATAGCAAATTATCGTTCCATTTACATTCCGAAAGAGTAAAATTTTTTACTCTCGATGTTTTCTGTCCTTGGATAGCTCGAATAACAGGTTCGAGGGATTCATCCTGAGGAATTGCTTTTCGTATACGTTCTACGATTGACAAAGGTTTAGAAAGGTCTTGCGTACTCCGTGGATTACACATAACAGGTAAGCCATCTGCTTCCTCTTCTACAAGGTTGTTGGCTGACAATAAATTATCACCCATGCCAGGGGATAAATTCTGTGGTTTCAAAAGTCGTTGCTCCAGAAATTTTTTCAGAGCCGGGTCAGGAATTCCAGATGGGCGAGAAAGCGTATCAGCTGGACCATTTTGATTACCAGGTCGGTACACAATTCTGAAGTTAAAGCGAGATAAAAACTCACTCCACCTCGCCTGCCGACGGCTCAGTAGTCTAGACTTCATGAAATATTCCAGAGCCTTATGATCTGTTACAACTTCGACCGGATCTGAAGACCCTTCAAGCTCAGGGCGCCACTCCTCAAAGGCCTGAACGATAGCCAGTAACTCTTTATCATAAATTTCATAATTAGATTCAGCTGGAGACATTTTTCTAGAAAAGAAGGCTACAGGTCTCCACGTCGAGGTGTCATCTGGTTGGAGCAATACTCCCCCGGTACCCTGATCAGAAGCGTCTGTTTCTAGGCGTGCAGGCTTCTCCCAGTCGAAGTGCTGTAGGACTATATCATCTCGAAACTTTGCTTTGATAGTCCGAAAAGCCTCCTCTTGACTAGATCCCCATACAAAAGGTTGATCTTTTTTAACCAAATCTGTTAAGGGTAAGACAATAGTTCCAAACTTATTAATAAAGCGACGATAAAAGTTGATGAAACCAATAAACCTTTGTACTTCTTTGATGTTTTTGGGTTCCGGCCAAGCGTCAATCGCTTCCAACTTAGTGGGGTCCATTTTAATACCATGAGTTGATATTATTAAGCCGAGGAATTTCACAGATTGCACATGGAACTCGCATTTTTTTATATCGATTTGTAATCCTGCCTTTTCTAATCGAGCCAAAACTTTCCTGACATGCTGACGATGTTCTTCGAGGGACTGGCTGAAGATAAGGACGTCGTCGATATAAGCGGTGCAAAATTCGTCTAAATACTCCTTTAATGCATCGTTAATATAGTTTTGGAATGAGCTTGGTGCATTGGCTAGTCCAAAGGGCATAACTTGATACTCATATAGGCCATAACGAGTCCTGAATGCGGTTAGATACTCATGTCCCTGAGCAATGCGCATTCGATGAAAAGCTGATATAACGTCTAGCTTTGTGAAAAATCTTGCCTTCCCTAAAAGTGACAATGTCTCGTGGATTCGTGGGATTGGATAGCGATTTTTGACTGTTATATCATTTAAGGCTCTATAGTCAACACAAAACCTGAGACCACCTCCAGGCTTTTTAACAAAGAGAACAGGAGATGCGGCTGGTGATGTACTAGGTCTTATGAAACCCTTTTCCAGATTCTCTTTAATGTACTTCTTTAAAACTTGTAATTCTTCCTTTGACATACCATACAATGGACCCCAAGGGGGCTCAGTACCAGGTTTGAGAATTATTTGATGGTCGCTTGGTCTGTGTGGTGGTAACTTATCGGCTTCGTCTCTTGAAAATACTGCAAGGAACTCGTGGTACTCCTTTGGAAGTTTTTCTGCTGGATTTATTCTAGGCTTATCCCTCAAAGCCTCCTCTATATCTTTCAGCGTGATCGACATAATGGCATTGTCACCATTGGCTGTTAGCTCCCCGAAAGTATCCAAATCACAGGATTTTATCAAAGACAATTTCTTAGATCGTAATGCTTTATCGACCATATTTTTGTACTTAATCACCTCATGCTGTGGAATGGCCTTTACAATAATGGCATAGGGTTTTGAGTGACTAGAACAGCTTGGATTATCAAAAATCACCAATTCGTCGGTCCAATTAATCCTTGGGTTGTGCTGTTGAAGCCATGGCAGTCCCAGTACGATGTCAAAGTATCCCAGATTCGTAACATAAAAATGGAGCTCTTCCGTATGTCCTTCAATTTCAAGATAGGTCTTGGCAAGATGAGTTATTTGACCAGAGACTGATTCTGTACCGTCAAATACTTTAAGACTGCGAGGATGATCAAGTTGGATCAGGTCAAAATTATGTGCGTGCGCAAACTTGGTATCAATAAATCCACAGCCAGAGGCACCGCTGTCAATGAGGGCAAGAGATTTAATAGCTTGAAAATCTCGATTTCTAAGAGTACAATTTATAACTAAATGCCCTATTCTATTATAATAATCTCCGTGGATTTGAGAAACTGAAAGTACCAAAGTCTGAGTTAAGCTCCCCAGGCGACTTTCTGGAGAGCTCAGGCGTTTTCCGAGCTACCAACAACCTCCGACGTTGAAACTTCAGCTAGATGACCTGAGACAGCAGATCGATTCATCTTTATCCTACATTCGGTAGCCTTATGCCTTCCATTCCCACAGTAATAGCAAAGACCTAATTTTCGACGTCGCTCTCTCTCCTGCGGATTTAACGGACCATGAGGTTGAAGCTGTGAGGCTGATAAGTCCATTGCGTCACCACCCTGAGTTGTTGTTAGCTTATCGATAGAGTTTGGGCGGCTCAACGTAGAATTTATGGGAAAGAAAGGTTTCCGAGGACCCAACTTTGCCCAAGAGTCGGCGAAAGATTTTTGCTTATTCTCAATATCCTGAAGCCGAGCAATTGCTTGGTCCAAGTCTAAATCCTCAATATCCTTCTCGTGAATTATTGCCTGCTTCAACTCAAGGCTGAGGTTCAGAAAAATGATATCTCTCAGCGGCTCAGGATGTTTATCGTAACCAGAGATTGCTGCGTCCCGCCTGATTTCTGCAATCCAAGCAGAAAAAGGTTTATTGCGTTGCGGATTCGAATGGAGCCTTACTTTGGCGTCACGAACGCGATTTGGGTCGTCAAAGAGGATGCCTAGAACTGTTAACATGGAGTCTAGTGATGGAAACTTAAGTTCTCCTTCCGAAATCCAAGAATGGAGATGAGCTTGACATTCTTCGTTCATTTTAGAATATACAAAATTCATTTTTGACACCTCAGTAGGAAAATGGTCCGAATTTGACTTCAACTTCAGAAGAATATTTTCCTTCCAAGTCGCGAACTTTTGCTTATCTCCCGAGAAAGTAAATACTCCACTAACGTCAACTGATCGAGGTTGAACGGGTAGCTGCCTGCTTAGAACTTCGACAAATTTACTCAGCGTGGTATCAATTCGTGATGAGTCCGAGGGAGATGATGCCTTCTTTTCCAGTCGCTTTATCTTGGCTTGTGCCGATTCCAACTCCGTATTAACTCTGCTTAACTCGGCGTTTTTCTCTGAAAGCTGTGACTGAGCGGCATGGACAATAGATGTAGCCGTTCCAAAATCTTTATGTTGTTTCATTAACTCCTTGATTGCACCCAATACCATCCCTGGGTTCCCCTGAACCCCTTCTAAAAATTCCATAGGATCCGTAACACGGGACAACTCCTCAAAGACTTGGTTTAAACTCTCAGACATCTCGGAAGATATGAAGATTTTTTTTTTGGCGAGACCTGAGTAATGTAAGAGGCGTGGCTAGGTGTGATCAAAGAACCCTTGGACGTGAACTGTAAGCTATGGACTGTTGGCGTAGACTGTGGCTGTGGACTACGGGCGAGGACTATGAACTCGGTGGACAAGACAATAACAATAGCTATGAATCTAGACAATGACAATGACTGTGAATCAAGACAAGATTATATTGAACAACGGTAGATAACAAGACTCAGGTCTGAAGAGCATCTAGAGACAGAGGGAAAGCCACTATTTATACACAAGCCTAACTCCATCTCTACAAGGGCCATCTGGCCGACAACCAGGCCATCTTAGAATTACATAGAATATTAAAGAATGCTGTAGAAGCCCATCAACTATTACAAGAGAGAGAATAGTATGGAAACCTATAGAGCCCTAACCCAAAATCCCTAGTGTTCAGACGGAAGTACAGAAGATTCTAGAAGGCTAGACCTCCATTAGCGACAACACGTGAATTGATTATTATTCACGTGACAGCATTCAGTAAGCGCTAATCCTGACACATGATATCACCTGATATTACCTAATATCAGTGCCGCAATGAATCATGGCCTATTCCTGACATACGAAGAGTATATGTATTTCCAGGATGACAGCTAGCGATTGCCCACGGTCCACCATAGAATGGTTCGTGTTTATGTGCTCGCTGTCGGACACGCAATACCCAGTCTCCAGGTGCATAGACTCGTATTTGAGCCTTTTTACCTTGGGTGTATGACCTTATGGCGTCTCTCGAAGCTCTTAGTCCAGCAGCATGACTTCTGGCTATTGGGGCCTCATGATTCTGCACTAATTCCTGCGCAAATCTAGTTTCCTCCTCCTCCGTCGGATCGCGAGTATACGTTGAAAATGCCGAGTTGGCAAACTGTCGACTAGGAGGTTGAGTGCCATATAACAAGAAGTATGGACTATAACCGCTAGGTCCTTGGGTACGATTTTTAATGGCTATCACTCTCGGTAAAAGTTGTTTGGCATCGATAGTTGGGTTTGCATGGAACTCTCGTACCAAGAGACGTTTAATATCCCCGTTTGCCTTTTCAACTTTACCATTTCCTCTAGGACGCATAGGGGAAACTGGCATTAGCTTAGATCCGTGTTTTAGATGCCACCTATTTGCCTCGAAACCACTAAAACACCCAGCGTTATCGCTAACCCATTCTAACGGTGCTCCAAATGTATAATTGATTCGAGTAAGCATGGGTAATGTGTCATCGAACGTTTGTCCTTTGGTTTGCTCAGCTTCAATCCAACCAGTGGAATATTCTACAGCAACTAATATATTGACAACACTGAACGATGTAAAATCGATTGCCCAACGAGTCAAAGGGGGTGGAGGAATAATTGGCTGTAGGTCAGGTAGTGTAGGATCAGGTCGCCGCATCAATTGGCATTGAGGGCATTCGGCAACCACTTGTTGGACAGTAAGGGTAATCTCCGGATGCCAGTATTGCGTTAAAACATGTCTTAAAGTTGTGCCAACTGTAGCGTGAGCAAGATTAAAGTGAGTGTTTTTTGAAATTTGTATTAACTCATTGAATTCGGGAACTTTTAATAAGGAAATATTTTTCGGCGTTAAGCCATTTGGGTTTGGGGGGTCTCCCGGGGTTCTGGAATAAGTCATAATTCGGTAGAGACTGTTATGATAAATAGTAAAGTGATTTTTTATCCAATCTGGTTCAATTGAAGTGGGGAGATCTGTTCCTAGACTAAGATGTTCGAAGATAGATTGCAGGTCTATGCAGTTGAGCTGATGTGGAAACTGAATAGTAAATGTATTGTTTGGGATGGTGTTGTTATGATTTGCGGATTCCAGCTCTTCAGTGTTACAGGATGAAAAAATTTGAGAATTAATAGAGGGTCTAGACAAATAATCTGCCAGAACGTTTGCCTTTCCAGGTCGATATACGATTTTTACACCGTAATGTTCAATAGCATCAAGGAATCTGAGAATGCGATTCGGATGATCTACCCTTGTACTTAAAGATTTGAGGCTTTCGTGATCAGTTACGACCGTTACGTCGCCACCTTCTACCCACAATCGCCAATGTTGAAGCGACAACAATATGGCTAATAATTCCCTTTCTTGCGACGCATATCGGGCTTGGGTATCCGATAACTTCTTGGAGAAGTACGCCACGGGATGAAGAACAGACTTATCTCCATGTAAATGGGGCTGTAATAGACAAGAGCCGACAAACATTTTACTTGCGTCGGTTTCTAAAATCACTGGTTTTCGCCAATCAAAAACTCTGACAACCGGTAAAGAAGTAATAATTTTTCTAATTTTATGCCAAGCAGATAGTGCATTTGATGATAGAGAGACTGGAAGGTTTTTACCCCCACCAGTCAAATCGGTAAGTGGTCCAGAAAGTTCAGCGTATCGATCGATTAAATGTCGGAAATAACCAGCCGCATTAACAAATCCTCTTATTTCAGTGGTCGTCGTCGGCATAGGTCGATTTCTGATAGCAGCCACCTTTGTAGGGTCTACTTCGATGCCATCCTTGGAAATTACAAAACCCAGAAACACGGCCTTTTTAACAAACATCTTGGACTTTCCTGTATTCAAAATCATGCCATATTTGGCAAGTTGCGCGAAAAGCAGCATTGCCCTCTGGTGTAATTGTTCTATGGTGTCTCCCCATATTGCAATATCATCGAGCAGACCAGAAGTAAAGTCTCGCATATCTGATAAAATTTCTTCCATCAGAGCCTCGAACGTAGCAGGCGCAATACAGAGGCCGAACGGCATAACGAGCCATTCAAAAAGACCAAATGGGGTTATGAAAGCGGTCTTTTCCCTATCCTCATTCGATAAGTTTACGTGCCAAAACCCGTCTTTCAAGTCTAGGAACATGTAATACTGATGCCCAGCAGCCCGCTGTATTTGATCCATTGCATTCGGTAGTGGGTGCGCATGCTTTTTTGTGATCTTATTTAGGTCCCGGTAATCGCAACAAATCCTATAAATTACTTTATTCAGGTTATTGTTGGCTGACGAGGAAGATTGTGTGGAGGATTTTTTTGGGACTAGGATTATTCTGGCTGCCCATGGACTCTTACTTCGTTGAATTATGGTGCCCAGAGACTTGTTAACAAATTGAGATATGGCTCTCTCCTGAGCAGGAATACACCTACGTGGGGCATGCTTAGTTGGATTTGAATTTCCTGTGTCGATTTTATGCGTCGTTCTTGCAATGACATCCGTTCGCCGCTGTGAGGGGTCGAAAATCCCCGGAAACTGGTTAACGTAACCATCAACATAATCGGTGATTAATTTATCGTGCAGAGGTGTGTCTTTGTGCCAGATAAATTTTCTATGCGGTAGTGTGGGCGTTTCCACTAGAAAGGCCGTCGTTGAAGGAGACACTAAATGTGCCTTACGTGAATAAGAGATAGGACGTAGAATTGGTTGGCCAGGGAAATTTTGAAGGCAGATGTATTCTTTGTTGGGTTTCATGATGTCAAACTGGCAATGAACACCAAATTTATGAAATATACTTTTCCCAAGGGTTAAATCACCAGGAAATGTATCATTAGCAACCACCCCGCAAGAGACGTCAAAAAATTTACTGTATCCTGTAGTAGTAACAAATCTAGCTCGCACAATGACTTCCTTGGTCACCTTTGGCCCTGAGCCACCAATACCACGGAGGGTCGTTGGACATCTTGACTGGTATGTATTTAGAAAGCGAGCAGCTGATTCTGATACATAGCAAGGAACACATCCGTAGTCAAAGAAAATTGTCACAAGCGCCTTACTAGATAGCTCTGCTTGATATAAGTAATGTGAGCCATCAAATCCTTCTCGCAACGGTTGAAAAGTTTGTGGATTATTATTATCCCCAACGTCCACTTCCACAAAGTGAACGCTCGGGCCTCCCTATTCATTGGTAATCTCTTCCATTAATTCAGCCAAAACTGCTTCGAACTCATCGGCGATCTCCAAATCTTCAAATACCTCCTCAGAATTTTGGGCATCAGAGATACCAAAATTATTGTCGCTCGTTACAACATGAGCTCTCTCACTTCTGTTGCCTAGTCTAGATCTCGAAAACTTATTCGAATTTAGTGGTGGTGCTCTGTCTGATTTCGTGTATCGGTTCACAAAGCGTTTAACACCTTGCCTGATTTTATCTCGTGAAAAATTGCTCTGATTATGAATCGGAGACTTAGTATTGGGTTTGGACGAGTTGGTGGAGGCATTCCAATGAGGCCTAGGTGTTTGATTACATGACGAAGCCCAGTGACCAGGTTTCCCACAATTATAACAAGTCATGTTCTTATCCTTTGAAACAAAGTTTATTAGGTCGTTTTCAGCTTCAGTTGTCGCGCCTATGACTCGGTCATCTAGCCTTGGATCTTCGATAGCAGCAGTCGTCAATTTAATTCAGTACTACCTGAAGATGGATCCAGATTTCGGTTTAAAAGTCTGCTTATTTGAATAGATTCTTCGATAGCTGCAGCAGTACTTAGGATGTCAATTTTATTTCTAATATTTAACAGGATGCTTGGAAGGTGTTCCTGTAACTTATCCTTGAAGGCTTCTTTGACAGCCAATGAAGTACGATGTTGGATTGGTAACTTATAGTATGCATCCCGAATCTTTAGAGTAAAAACAAGATCGGATTCTCCAATCGAAGGCGAAAGTTTGGAAAAGATAGTCATAGGACTGTATAGTACCCGATGTTTTCTTAAGACTTGTATTATGGCCTCCACTAGATCAAGCCAAGTCAGGTTGCTCTGCTTAGCCCATACCGCAACATGCTTAAAATCACCATCCATGACTGAGACCAGTCTCATGGTCCACAGATGATAGGGAATTAGTGCCGTTTTAAGCTGATCTTGAATATTCCCAAGATTGCCAATGACTGAGTGGTTAGCAACATCTAACTTCGTCTCAGGCCTAAAAAAAATCTTGTTTTTATCACTAGTGACCCCGTAAAGACCTGCCTGAGACGGCAAAACAACTTCAGGCCAGACAGATATTACTCTCTGTTCTTGGTTCGTTAACGCCTCTGGCATTCGATAGGGTACCTCGAGATCGAAATCGCCATTGGGCAAGCGTAAATGATCTGGTGTAATATATTTTCGAGCCGTCGCAGATTTATTGATAATCGAGTTGGCGTTGTCCGAGTTTGTGTTTTCATCCTGAAGACCAAGCGAAATATTATTGAGACGAGGAAATTTTTCCAACTCGTCATCAAGACCTGTGTCTCCTGTCGAATTAAAAGCACCAGGAGCCGTATTGACAGGACTACCACATTTTTCATCATACTCTTTCTTTTGGACATCGTTTAAATATGGATCTTTAAAAGCCATTGAAGGTATCGTGACTCCAGTAGTTGCTCTAGTTCGATGTGCAGGTAGTGCCTCTGCATTTTTATCTAAGAGTTTATTAATTCCACCCATCAATTTCTCCATGTTTTTCTCCATCGAAGATATTCGTTTGCCTATCCTTGTATCCATGTTTTTCATGCTTTCGTGAACATGCTTGAGTTGGGTCTCCACGACCAAGGCTCGAGTTTCAGTCGTTTTAAATTGTGTCCTGATTTCTTGTAAATCTGCTCGAATTTCACCAAATTCCGTATCTATGACCTCGTCACTATACGCAAATTTGTTTCTCGAATTAGATATTGCAGAATTGGACCTTGTATTGGGAGCCATCTTGATGAAATTGACTAATATGACGAAAGTTGTCTATTGGGGTTCTCCCTACAAAAATAATTATTTTTGTGTACATAAGCCGGCAGATCTTCTACTGGTAACTCACACCACGACGGATATCACGTCGTAGCAAGTCAATTCAGTATATTAGATCTCTCTCGCATTTCTATCTACTAACATTAACGCGTCTTATACATATCGCGATAAGCGAGTGTTAGTAAGCAATATTAGATCCACAATGATAAACCATGCACGTGGTTTTCATAATTTGGTATCTGAAAAATTTTTGGCTGTGTTTTCAGATGACATGTGAATGGATGATAAAAGCAAAACTTCACGATTATCAATCAACCCAGTGTTACCTAGGTAAGTTGTTAAGATGACTAGCATTATCTAGTTTCGATCTAGAGTCCTCCGGGTTATGAGCCCGGCGCGCTTCCACTGCGCCATAATGCTTCTTGTTACCATACGGCCGAATACTAGTATATATATATATATATGTTGTATCTTTGTCTCATCAGTTCTAACTTTACCACACACGTTACACTAAATTACGACCTAGTCGTAAAAGTACTAATGTAGACTGTTGTATTTTTATCATTTCTATTGCCAGTGTGTATATGCAATGTTATTTTATGCCAGTAGTGAATATTTTATGTGATGCTATTATACGAATGATGATAAAAGAGAGGTATTCATCGCCCAATAACTCAATTTGTCATTTGGAAAACATCTACACAGATTTCATTTGCATATACCAGTCGAAGATAATAACTTAAAAAATTGTAATCTCTACTGTGAATATCTTCTGGAAGGAAATTGAATATAACATCTTTTAATCCGAGTATGCCTTTATTATCCTACGAATACATCATCACCGCGAGGTGTAGATCCGAAGGTCTGCTGGATTCGAATCAGCTTTCTCCTGTATCAAGTGGGGTATGTGTCCAAGCTACCCAGACTCTACTTGGGAGAATGGCCCGGACAGTGTACCACTGCACCATCCGACCCAGTCCCAGCAGGTTCAGCCTCGGAAATACCTCCCTTTCTCCTAGGGACGGCAAAAGGGTGGGAAGTGTTTATGAGTGGCTCTTTAGAACGCTTTTCTACACCGAGATTTGTCCTTGAAAAAATTATAAGAAATGTAAAAAAAACATGTTTACTGCTGGTTGCTGGTGAAATGGCCGTACAGAGAATCATAGATATTAATAGGTCAGACACTGGTAGAATCAGTTAAGTGTTACGGGACCGGTCCATGGTGGAATACTGGCTGCGTCTGTCAACTCAAGAATTCTCGCGTTTTTTTAAAAAATCATTTTTGTGTATGCAGCCTTCAGGCTATGACACGAATGATCCTGATACGGTACGCGGAGCAGTGACTCAACTTGATATGAGGGGAATTAAGGGTTAAGGCAAACGGTCACAGCACGAAAGCAATATCACAAACTAAGTTTATATTGAATCTATGTTTAAGCGACACTATGTCACTGCAAGCGCCGCTATTTAATAGATCCCTCTCGTATCTAGAAGGTTCCATTCCTTCCCCTTACTCACTTAGGCTGCTTAACATAGAATCCTCCAGCATGCTCTTCTAAACCTTCTCAAGAGTTCAAGTAGAAGGTTTCGTAGAAAAGATGGTTGAATTTTACGTGTTATTACTGAGCTAAATGGCCACCCGTCATGGGTCAATGTATCAATGATCTTAGGTTCGAGGTAAAAGGGGATAGGAGCACTGTAAAAGGTGTGGCCTGGGTCAGAGAGGAGCCCTAGTGTTATCATAGTCTTGGACTCTACATAGCACGAATAAACAAAACTACTACTACTACTACCTTATCGATGTGTTACGGGCTGTGCCCGATAAGGTTTTGCTGGGCTATCTTTTAGACCCAGCCTCGGTTAATAAGTCCAAGCACGTGATCGGACCCGAATTTGTTCCTCGAACTTAAATCCTCGGCTAACTGTCATCAGAGGCGAGAAGACAGAACATTGATAGAAGCAAGGACAGATCACACAACGGGACGAAGACAGATCACAGAACAAGAGGAGGACAGATCATTAAGAGTATAGAAGGCTATCGTAGAGATCACTAATGGGAATGGAAGATGTATTTAACGAAGCCTAACTCCTACAGTAAATCTCCATAGAAAAATATAAATTTCTTTGGGGTATTGTTGACGAGCGTTGTCCGTTTCACTCCTTACCCTTAACATGATGTTATTCCATGGCCTTCTGGCTCTCCACAATGTGTATGTATTTTTTTTTTTTTTGGTAATCTGTAGCCGTCACCGTGTCCCCCTAGGGATGGGGCTGTAGCCATGGCTGTGATCCGGTAGACATCTAAAAATAAATAAATAAATAAATAAATAAATAAATAAATAAATAAATAAATAAATAAATAAATAAATAAATAAATAAATAAATAAATAAATAAATAAATAAATAAATAAATAAATAAATAAATAAATAAATAAATAAATAAATAAATAAATAAATAAATAAATAAATAAATAAATAAATAAATAAATAAATAAATAAATAAATAAATAAATAAATAAATAAATAAATAAATAAATAAATAAATAAATAAATAAATAAATAAATAAATAAATAAATAAATAAATAAATAAATAAATAAATAAATAGATAAATAAATAGATAGATAAATAAATAGATAGATAAATAGATAAATAGATAAATAAATAGATAAATAGATAAATAAATAAATAGATAAATAGATGGATAGATAGATAGATAGATGAATAGATAGATAAATAGATAAATAAATAAATAAATAAATAAATAGATAAATAAATAGATAAATAAATAAATAAATAAATAAATAAATAAATAAATAAATAAATAAATAAATAAATAAATAAATAAATAAATAAATAAATAAATAAATAAATAAATAAATAAATAAATAAATAAATAAATAAATAAATAAATAAATAAATAAATAAATAAATAAATAAATAAATAAATAAATAAATAAATAAATAAATAAATAAATAAATAAATAAATAAATAAATAAATAAATAAATAGATCGGGCATAGCCTGTTACAAGGGGCACCCATACCTGAATATCATTTAGAGACACAAAGGGGCTCAGGGGTAAGTGGGGGCAGTATGTCTTTGCAGGGTTTTAGTTGCCGATTATTATACCAATATGGCGGTTTCCTTTGTTGATCTTCTCTGAGCGAGGCCATATTAGGATAAGCTCAAAACCTGAATATCAATTTAAGGTGAGAGATTTCTTGGCGACGAAAGTGAAGGCAGTATGTCACTCTTGACTAAATATTGAATGGTGTCTTAAGAAATCCATATCAAGGACAATATCAAAGATTTCGATAGTTCTATCTCAACATTCTAATATACAAAGTGTTCCTAGTATGAAGTTGGACCCCCTTGAACTCTACCTACCTCTTCACATCTTTTTGACATGCTTAGAATGAGTGATCGAAGCTTATCCTCTGTTGTACAGTTGTACCAGGCCTCTAGTATGATTCGGCGATTCTCTGCTTTACTCCGCTGCCTCCCCCCGCTCAAACTCTGGATATACATCTTGAATGTATCGTTTCATCATACCCCACACATTCCCAATTGGATTAAGATCTGGGGAGTATGCTGGCCATGAAAAAGGTTGAATTCTATGTGCCATGAGATTATCTCTTGCGGGAAGTGCTTTGTGTGCTGGCGCATTGTCGTGCATAAATAAATATGCACGACCTGTCTCTTGCTGTCTGTTTCTGTGCTAGTTCACAACAAGGGGAATGATGTGTTGTAGATAGCCTTCTGAGGTCATCTTGCCCCAGTCGGCTTCCCAGAAAACACAAGGGCCTTTCTCGATTCCGGCGAAACTACCCTAAAACATCTAAGAATTATTCTTACGGTATCGATCAACGACACACGTATTTTCATAAGCTTCTCCTTTCTTCTTAGACTGTGAGTAATTAAAAAACTTTTGGATTTATATAGGAATTGCTTACCTTTCTAGTTACATAGCTCGGTACAATAGTTCCGTCATTAATCCAAGTTTCGTCGCTCCAAAGTACTTGCGACCTCTCTTGTTCTTGCCATTGAAGGCGTTGTTCTGCCCATACTTTCCGTGCCATCATGTGATTCTCTGATAACGGCGGAGACCTTCTCGGAAGGCATCGAGAGTACCCCCTTCCCTTGAGATCACTACGGATTGCACTTTCTCCGGTAGCCCATGAGGAGAATTGAACTGACAGTTCTAGATAAAAACATTGTCGTGCCTCACGAGAACTGCAGATGAATTCTTCCAACTGATCAATTTGGTTAAGAGAAAGTTTAGGGGGGCGTCCAGTCCTTAATTTAGGAGATGCACGACCAGACTGAACAGCGTTCTTGACTTGTCAATATGTTACTCTTAACTGAGTCGCACTTTGTTTGTACATGAATCCCGTCCGATACAGTGCAAGTATCTGGGGAAAATCAGTTCCTATAAGTGCCTAGTTGAGTACCAGAATTCTACACATACCTCAATTCTGTGATCTCAACTGAGATATGTAGCACGAGTTTGACCTTGTAAAGTAGCTTGAGTATTCATGATTAGAGGATAGTAATTCTAATAAAGTAGATTCTCGGGAGGCTTGTGCTAAATTGCGAATGGCGTTCGATATTTATCTTTTTCTAACATCTGTAAGATGGTTTCATTAACAATGATGCAGCCGTAGATTTTTACGAACAGATAACAAAAGTGGCACTCCCGATGAAATGAAATAGGTGTGAAAGATTAGATCATATGATCTCGTCTAACCTAGAAAATTGTATAGCATGGCTAGTATATATCCATATTATAACCCCTGTAAATAAAATTTCCAGCTGCCTTCACTTACCCCTGAGCCCCTGTAACTCGAAGTCAGGCGCCTTACAGACCTTTCAACCCTGAACCGTTTAAATCTGTCGCAGGAACGTATTTAGCCACCAACAGTTATCTTATGTGTCTTTGTTATCGTTACATACAGCGTCTCAGTCCTAAAGATTGTTAGTGGCTGATATTGGTTTTGTGTGTCTCTACCTTGCAGTCTGTAGGAAATTGGTATGGGTTCTCAGAGGAAGAATACTCTCAAAGAATATAGGCACAATTTCTAGGTACTTCGTAATGTAAAACTTGAATAAATTAAAAAAATATCTCATAGTCTATATGACGGAAATTACATATATATAATGATTTCAACGATACATTTTATCATTCTCGCTGTTCAGCCGTCGAGCACATCAGACCTGAGCATACGAGGTTGTTCAGACAACCGCACGCGCCCTGGACGTCTCACTTTGCGCGCTCCGATTCGTACTCGCTTAAGTAGCCACCTAAGCCCGACGACCAGTAAATTCGGATGAGAATCTTCATCCGACATTGCGAATTGTTTCTCATCGAATTATCCATTCGCAAGTAAGGCGATTGATGCGAAATCCCAACACTCCTCCTGAGCAGCTGCATCGCCTGATATTTTACTCAAGTTGAAACAACTCATGACACAACGGCCGCGCCTTCGAATGAGACAATGGTTTGGTCAATAAATCGGCCAGCATCATGTTAGTCGGGATATACTTTACTTGGATCTTTTTCTCTTCGATGCATTCCCTTACAAAATGGCATGCGACGTCGATGTGCTTGGTTTTAGCAGAATTTGTACCTCAGGCTATTGACAACGCACTTTGGTTATCGCTAAGTATTATTAAACCACCGGCATTCGTAATTGCATCACCAACGTGGAGTTCTCCAAGGAGCCGATTCACCCATACAGCCTGCTTGGCGGCTTCTGATAAAGCGACATATTCCGCTTCAGCCGTTGAAGTAGAGACCGACTGTTGCTGTTTTGACTGCCAACACACGGGACCTCCACCCAGCATCACTACATAGCCACTGACTGAACAACGGGTCACTACGTCCCCAGCATAATCCGAATCTGAGTATATGACGATTTTCGCTGATTGAAGAGGCTCAGAGAAAAGAGGACCAAAACAGTAAGTAATGGAGTAGTCTGCGGTCCCTTTGAGATACCTGAATACTCTACAGACACTGTTCCAATGTCGTACGACAGGGCAAGAATTGTATTTTCCTAATTGTGAAACTGCGAAAGATATATCTGGTCTAGTACTGTGTGACGCATACCCCAAGCTCCCTACAGCACTGGCATAAGCAGATTCATCGGCGGGAGACTCATTCTCACGACCCGGTAAAATCCCATCATACCCATCCAAGGGTGATTTGTAAACCTTCGCGTCCTGCAGGCTGAAACATTTAACCTTATCAGTTATATAATGTGCTTGGGAGATTCTCAATGTTCTCGTCGATCTTTCTCGAGTGATTTTCCAGCCGATAATAACGTCTATCTCACCCAGATCTTTAATCGGGAAGTGTGATGAGAGCTGTTGCTTTGTCTTTACGACTTGCTTGAGAACTTTACCACAAACAACAAGATCGTCAACGTATACACCAATCACAATCTGTAGTTTCGGGTGTATATAAATACATTGGTCGCTGATTGATTGATTGAAATTCAGCAGAGAGAGTTTTGCGTCCAGTTTCTTATACCACGCCCGTCCTGACTGCTTCAATCCGTATAAGGCCTTATCAACCCTGACAAAATTAGTACCTTGAATTCCCTCCGGACATTTCATATAAACCTCCTCTTCCAAGTCACCTTCGAGATAAGCTGTCTTGACATCAATTTGGTGAATTTCCCAGTCGTAGAAGGCGCCAATAGCAAGGAGTATTCAAAGAGAGTCCATTCGCAGGGTTGGAGAATATGTATCAAAATAATTGATTCCATAGACCTGGCTAAAACCTTGCGCAACCAAGCGTGCTTTGTACCTCCCATCGGACTTAACTGCGAAGACCCATCTGGAGCCAACGGTCTTCCTCCCGTGGGGAACGTGAATTATGGGCGTAAATACCTTTTTCACTCTCAATGAATCTAGTTCTTCATTAATCGCGGTCTGCCATTTAGCTCTGTCAGGTCCATTTATAGCATCCTGGAAATCCTTAGGGATAGGACGACCATTTCCTATGTGCAGGGCATGAGGCCTCGGCCGCCATGCCGACCTGGGCTCGATCGGCTTTCGCGATCGTGAACTCCTCCGCAAATTAGGATTCTGAGGATTTTCTAAGGGGGGAAATATGTCCTGTGTTTCTGATGATCCAGATACATTTGGCGTATTCACAGCTTCTTCAGCAGACGGTATATTCTCGATCGCTACTAATGTATCCGTGTTCCTTTGGCCGATATTCTCTCTAGATACCTCATCATCCCTTGCTACTGGCACTTCCTCTGCCTCAGAATACGCTTCTCGGGCTTCTCCTACGGGCGTACCTCTGGTTGGACTGGCTAAAAGTTGAGGTTGGATTATTGTCTCTGTGTCAAATGTATCCATCTCCAGATCAGAGTCTATACTTGAGTCTGTGTTACTCTCGGGGATGAGGGTTGAATAATCACCCAGTGGTAGAATTTCTTCCGAAAGCGTTTGGCGTAAAGGTTCATCCCAATCCCAGAAAAACTCCTCCAAGAATCGAACATTTGCCGAAATGATGGTTTTATTTCTCCCCAGTTTCGAAGGGATGTAGACTTGGTATTGTGTAATTGATTCACAATAACCCACAAAAATACCTTTCAGGGATGTCTCTTTCAGCTTATATCGCTGAGGGTCGTTTTTATCAATTAGTGCGTAACACACGCAACCCCATACTTTCAGATGAGATATAACGGGCGGACGACCATTCATGACTTCAAACGGTGTCAACCTGTTCTGATGGATTGGAAGCCTATTGCGTAAGTAACAAGCCGTAAGAACCGCTGCATCCCAAAAACGGAGAGGAAGTCGAGCATGGGAAAGCATGCATCTGGCCATCGTGATTAATGTCCTATTTAATCTCTCCGACACTCCATTCTGATGTTGAGTGTAAGGCGCGCAGATCTGCTTGGAAATACCGTCAAAACTTATCGTCTTGTACTCTGTACCACCATCAAAACGCATTGCCTTTATTTTTTCACCTGTCTGAAGTTCTTTTCTCTCCTTGTAAGTTCGAAAGTAATAGGGAACATCAGATTTACTTTTCATCAGATAAAGAATTGTCTCACGAGAACAATCGTCCGTGAATGTAACAAAGTAAAGACTTCCAAAAATTCCGGGAGCTCGGCATTTACCCCATGTATCAGAGTGAATTAGTTCTAATTTAGTCGGGGATTTGGTTTGGGGTCCACGGTTGATCTTCTCAACTTGCTTACAGCGATTGCAGACATCACATGTTCGTAGGTCTTTTTCATTGATATGGAAATCGTCTACTTCTCCGGCCTTGACAATCGAGGGCTTAAATTCAGATATCTTGATACTCTCGAGGAGACGAGGGCCGACATGTCCGAACTTATGATGTAGAATTTCTGTTGGTGATGTCTGAACATTATAAGAGAACAATGTATCAGATTTACCCTTCGGAAAATGATAAGTAGGTTCCGGGGAAGTGTTAAAACAAAGTAAGCCATCCCTAAGTCTTGCTGTGGCAATAACCTCTCCAGAACTTGACAGGACACCCATTCCACCATTTAAGGAGCGAATTTCAAAGCCTTTCGAAAGAAGCTGAACTCCTGAAACAAGATTTCTGGTACAAGTTGGGACATACCATACATTTTCCATCTCAATAATCTTACTGGCTTTTCCTTCACCATGAATTAAAACCCTAAACTTAACGCTGCCGATACCCGAAACAGGTATCAATTGGCCCGAAGCTGTACTGATGGACTTGTTAGTTGATGAGATATGGTGAAACATCGATCGATCATGAAATATGTGGTGTGTAGCACCTGTGTCGAGCACTACATTATCACTCTTTTGGTAATCTTCGGACACCAAAACCGGCTCCTCCATTATCCAGGCACCCTCGTGAACACCTTCTGTACTTTCATTGAGCATTTCAATTTTGGCCTTTGATTTACCCTTACGCCGTTTGAGTTTCTCTTGTATCGTCCTGGCTTTCTTTGCCTTTTCGGGGTTCTTTGATGCCCATTTTGACCCGTCCGGGGTGTCCATCCAAAGGAAACAATTCTCGCGCAAATGACCTCGGCGTTTACAGTAAGCGCAAGTCTTTTTCTTGCTAGCTGCAGGTGGCGAAGATGGATTGACCCCCTTTTCGTTATTTAACAATGCTATCATTGGCGTTGGGTGTAGATCTCGATAGACGGTCTGAGATGCTCGAATTGATGCGATTGCTGATTGAAAACTAATTTCAGAATTTTTTAGTGATATTGTAGTCGACATATAAAATCCATTACAGCATTTAATGAAATGATTCAGAACACGCTTTTTCATGCTGGAATCAGAAATTGAGGAACCACCACCAATTAAGTTCACTCGACCTCGAATTTCGGCCAACTTCTGCACTAGTTCATCAACATCCACATCGTCTTCGATGGCAAATCCCCAAAACTCTTGCAGCAAATCA
The DNA here is from genome assembly GCA_028751805.1 of Podosphaera xanthii. NCBI lineage: Eukaryota > Fungi > Ascomycota > Leotiomycetes > Helotiales > Erysiphaceae > Podosphaera > Podosphaera xanthii. The sequence goes on from JAPWIX010000004.1 coordinate 529,283, forward strand.
TCAACATCCTCTCCTGAACTTGGACAGTAAAAATTTCGTAAGTTATCCCAGCATTGCTTGGCGGTGAAAGAAGGTCCAACAAGATGGAACACAATATCGGGAACAAGCTGGGAAATGGCAACGCGAATATTTCTGTCCTGCTTCAAGATATCAGAATTAGCTAAATGTGAACTCTCTGCTGGATCTTTTGAAGCTTTATGGATTGAGGATTCCTTAGTCTTTGAATTTTCTTCCGGGAATTTGACCTGCAGAAGGTAATCTTCAATTTCGAATAAGGACAAAGCATCTTGAAAATGAATACTCCACCTATTATAAGTTGACTTTGACAGTTTTGGCGCACACTTCATTGACTTTAGGATATCGGCGGCTGACATGGTGAAGAGGATGACAAATTTATAGAAAATCTGAAGAGATGGATTTATTTATTCAAAAATGGAAAAAACTCAAGTAGTTTGGTAGCTAACTCAGTCTCATGATCTGTAGGAAATTGGTATGGGTTCTCAGAGGAAGAATACTCTCAAAGAATATAGGCACAATTTCTAGGTACTTCGTAATGTAAAACTTGAATAAATTAAAAAAATATCTCATAGTCTATATGACGGAAATTACATATATATAATGATTTCAACGATACATTTTATCATTCTCGCTGTTCAGCCGTCGAGCACATCAGACCTGAGCATACGAGGTTGTTCAGACAACCGCACGCGCCCTGGACGTCTCACTTTGCGCGCTCCGATTCGTACTCGCTTAAGTAGCCACCTAAGCCCGACGACCAGTAAATTCGGATGAGAATCTTCATCCGACATTGCGAATTGTTTCTCATCGAATTATCCATTCGCAAGTAAGGCGATTGATGCGAAATCCCAACACAGTCACTTATATTAACATACAAATCCAACATCAGCCACTAACAATCTTTAGGGCTGAGACACTGTACATGACCAGGCGAGAAATGTGGTGTGCGGGTCTTGGCGGATTCGAACCAGCTTTCTCTTGTCTCAAGTCGGGCATGTGCCTCGGCTACCCAAACTCCACTTGGGAGAACGGCCCGGATGATGTGCCGAGATAAATGTATGAGGATAAAATGATCAATATAAAAACTGGCTCTATTGGTCTAAAAAGATAACTGTTGACCACCAAGATCAACGACAATAAAATAACAATACAGTAGAGCCCCTCTTAGCTAATAGTGGGTCCCGGTGTAATTATTAAAAAGATACATTGGAATTTTACAGTTTATATTTGCAATACTTACCCATGCATGCAAAATGGCTTGTAAGGATAAGTATTGCAAATACAAACGGTCAAATTCTCATGAATCTTTTCAATAATTACACCGGGACCCACTATTAGCTAAGAGGGGTTCTACTGTATACTGATCCGAAGAACCTCACGTTCTCGATACCCTTTCCCGAAGATAACGCCTTCCTAATATACATCATCATGGGAGCCCTAACCGGTCGTCTTCTCATGACGTCCATCAAAGGTTACAGCCAACTAATCCTAGTTGCTGTTGTGCTACCGTTCCAAAACGCCTCTGCTCGTTATGAAACTGACCAAATCCTGGGATACCCCTTCATCCAAACATGAGGCCTCCTAATAAAATTTCCATTTGGCAACAACTCGTGCCTCAGAACATCTCATCTTACCCGGTAGTTTAACTTACTACACCGCCATCCGACCCTAAGAATCTCGCTTACGATGATCAAGTTTAGGAGTTGATCTGTAAACATGTACTAACCAAATCAACCCAGTCGAGAATAACCACTGATCGTAATCTTGTAATACGGTATATAAATACATGCAGATGTATGACGGCTATTATCTATGGTTTAGAAACTTCTGATTGATTGAATTCATGACGTATCAGGCACAAGCCCTGCACCCAAGGGGCGTGATACGGGTAGACGATCCCTAAAGACTCTGAACTACCTAATTTCCTAACTATTACAAGCCAGTGTTTGCTAATAAAAATCAAATCAAATCAAATCAAATCAAATCAAATCAAATCAAATCAAATCAAATCAAATCAAATCAAATCAAATCAAATCAAATCAAATCAAATCAAATCAAATCAAATCAAATCAAATCAAATCAAATCAAATCAAATCAAATCAAATCAAATCAAATCAAATCAAATCAAATCAAATCAAATCAAATCAAATCAAATCAAATCAAATCAAATCAAATCAAATCAAATCAAATCAAATCAAATCAAATCAAATCAAATCAAATCAAATCAAATCAAATCAAATCAAATCAAATCAAATCAAATCAAATCAAATCAAATCAAATCAAATACACAAAAATGCCAAAGGTTCAATGCCCTGCATCTCCCCTTTCCTCTCCACCCCAAACGTCTACGAAACAAAAAAGATTTCCCAACAGCACCCTAACTCGCGCCGAGTACCGTCGTCACGGCCGAAGCCGCATATCTCGCCTCCAAAAAGGAAGCGCAGCTAGTTTACAAAGTGCTGGCAGCACTCAACCGAACCGAAAAACCTCGGCACACAACACTTCCATAGTCAAAATTTACATCGTCAACATCAGACATCCTCCCTCCAAAACCATCCCGTCCCTTTCCCTTGCCAAACTCCCTATCCCCCAGTATCTCATAAATTACCTCCGTAACATGGCCTTCCAAAGCCATTACAACCTTTCCATCTTTGTGCCCTCCGACTTTCTTCCTCCATCGGGTATTCGTATCATCGTGGGTTTGTGGATGGAGGCGCGCCGAAGCAACGCAGAAGATTGTGATAGTCCGGTCGACGTAGGTGATGATAGGGTTTGTCATTCGATACTTCGGGTGTTGAAAGGCGGCGAATCGGTATAAGTGGTCTCTTTGGGTTGGATTGACTGACACTTCGCTGGACGTTGATTGAGGAAGATGCAGCGTATGCGTTGGTTTCGATTCGATTGCGACTCTTCTTGGCTATCTCAGATACGCAGCGAACATACTGAGCGATTACAGCCGGCACCGCGTGAAGGTGAAGAGTTCGTCTTTGCCAGCCTAGAAACTTCTGATGTTGAGTCCAGTTTAAATTTCGACCATTCGCCAATTGAACCCGCGATACATCCCTTGAGTTGTAATGATAGAGGTAAATATATCAGCCGCCGAAAGCTGGCTCGAATCCAGCAGACCTTCGGATCTACACCTCGCGGTGATGATGTATTCGTAGGATAATAAAGGCATACTCGGATTAAAAGATGTTATATTCAATTTCCTTCCAGAAGATATTCACAGTAGAGATTACAATTTTTTAAGTTATTATCTTCGACTGGTATATGCAAATGAAATCTGTGTAGATGTTTTCCAAATGACAAATTGAGTTATTGGGCGATGAATACCTCTCTTTTATCATCATTCGTATAATAGCATCACATAAAATATTCACTACTGGCATAAAATAACATTGCATATACACACTGGCAATAGAAATGATAAAAATACAACAGTCTACATCAGTACTTTTACGACTAGGTCGTAATTTAGTGTAACGTGTGTGGTAAAGTTAGAACTGATGAGACAAAGATACAACATATATATATATATATACTAGTATTCGGCCGTATGGTAACAAGAAGCATTATGGCGCAGTGGAAGCGCGCCGGGCTCATAACCCGGAGGACTCTAGATCGAAACTAGATAATGCTAGTCATCTTAAAAACTTACCTAGGTAACACTGGGTTGATTGATAATCGTGAAGTTTTGCTTTTATCATCCATTCACATGTCATCTGAATACACAGCCAAAAATTTTTCAGATACCATATTATGAAAACCACGTGCATGGTGTATCATTACAACGAATGTCACTGGTTACTCAAGCCTTTGGCTATCGGGTCAAATCGAGCAGTGGTACACCGTTCGGGCCGCTCTTCCATGTAAAGTCTGGGTAGCTTCAATATTTGCCTCCACTTGACGGAGGAGAAATTTGGCACAAATCCAACAAGGTACCACTCAAAATTTCTCGCCTGGTTGTGTAGGTAATGATAATGAAAACAAAATTGCAGAATAATGAATCCTTCTCGATTTTTCCTGTGGTCGGTATTCACGTAGATGAGTACATTCCATGAGGCGAACTGTCATTTGCAAATGAAATCTGTGTATGAGTGTTCCAAAAGTTAATCCTGGTCACTCTGCGAAATAATCAAATTCGTCTCGATCATTCGCGTTACAGCCTCAGGTCGTACACGCGAAAATGATTTAAGAAAAAAAAAAGTTCGCACGGTTGTGCAGCAGGCTCGTTCATTTTTTTTTTTAAATCATTTTTGCGTATGTAGCCTGAGGCTATGACGCGAATGATTACGGAAGATATGTATGTGACGCAGAATAACTCTGTTTGACGTTTGGAACACTCATACTCAGATTTCATTTGCAGATACCACTACGAGAATAACGCCTTACGACATGTACCCTCTTCCGTGAATACCCACCACAGGGAAAAGCGAGAAAAACCTGTGGCTATCTGAGCATGCTTTCGTCATTCTACGAATACAGTATCACCGCGAGAGAAGTGGTGTGAGGGTCTTGCTGGATTCGAACCAGCTTTCTCCTGTCTCAAGTGGGGCATGTGTCCAAGCTACCCAGAATCTTCTTGGAAGAACGGCCCGGATAGTGTACCACTGCACCATCCGACCCAGGCTCGTTCATACGCCGGTACATTTTTTTTATGACGTTTATTAGGTTTACGGAAAACTTGCAGCCTCGAACCTTCAAGTTCCCTATTGGGACGCAAGACCTCGGAAAGCAGACGCTATCCTCAGTCGCTCAAACTAAGATAATACATTCTTGACGCTGAACACTCACACTAAGGAGTCATTCGCTGGCACCACTACAGGGTTATACTTGTTGAAACTTACGCCCCGCTTCTCCCCTCAACCGTAAGAAACTGTGAAAGAAAAAAACAAAAAATCTCAGACTCAGTATGCTTCATTATCCCGTCCGCAACACTATCTTTTGTTGATAGGGCCTTGGCGCGCACATAGCTCTCGAAGACGAAACATCCCCGCAAATTCCCCTTTCAAAAACTCTATCCTCCCTCTACATCCTGCTCACTTGTCCTTCAGTCTCTCATAAATTCCCCACTAGAACCGTATCCTTCCTTGATTGTCACGAGCAATCTGCCTTCCCAAATTTGTGCCCTGCGACTTTTATCCTCCGTCGGGTATCCTTATCATCGAAGGCGTATATTTAGGGATCTTAACAAGGTAAGAGCTGCGTCAATTTCATCGGGGGTGGTCCAAAGGTAGAAGATAATCGATAAACAGTAATGTTGACAGAAATGCATGTGATGTTCGAGTCAAGTTATGGCCGAGAGAACGCTTGACGTGATGAGAGGGCTCCGACTGAGAATGCTAGTGGACCTCTGACCCTGATCGTATGCGACTCCTCTCGGCTATCTCAAATATGCAGCGAACATAATGAGCGTTTACAGCCGGCACCGCGTGGAGTCGAGGAGAATGACTTTGCCAGCCACGCCGGTACATTTAATCATTAGAAACGCGCCCAAGGAGCACTGTTGCTATAGCAACGCGTAGCACATTAAAGTCCCATGATGAAGCCTCTCAAAGATCAGATGACTAAGGCAACCCCATCGACATCATTTTGCAGTCTTCAGCATACCAATCCGGATAATCGCTGGACACGTAAAACACCAGGATGTTTAATTATCGGAAATTCGACGAAGTATTTGGATTTAATCCAGAATGCGCGTATGGAGAAGAAGCTATTCTTGAGATAATTTCCAACCGAAATTCCTTGGAGGGTCTATTTGTAGAGAGGGTGATGAAATTTTTAGGAATAAAAAGACGTGAGCGGCTCAACATCGCCATCGGCGGACGACGTTCTTTACTGATTAATGACGTACGCGTCCAGCTTCCAAGCTCTATCCACCCAAGTCCAACAGCGATCTGAGAAGTCTTCATCGCGCAATTATCGAAACAAGCAGTGCGGAACACCACAAACTATGTGTACTATACTATTTACTCCTTGAATTCGGTCATGTAACGCGTAGAAGTGAATTTTCTAATGCCTTGGAACAAAATACTTTACTACCTCGTATGTACCGAATCTTTATGAAAGGATTATGGCATATGGACCGTCGGGAGTTCAGAGTTGGTCGGCCCTTCTAATAAATTTGTTGCCAGAGCTAATATTCGACAGGTTGCACTCCAATATCTCACTGACCCATCCCTTATTCCATCGTTTGCAGATGAGATAATGGAAACACTCGGGCGGTCCTCAAGTGATTTAAGCTTAGCCCTGTCCTACTACTACACCGTTCAACCAGGTCTTATCAGTCAAGCAGCGATAGAGCGCTTATTTACAGCAATCACAAGTAAGAGTGTTACCGAAGCTTTCTACTTTAGTCGTGCCCAGAATGAATACACTCAGCAACACTTTTTTGAATTGCTGATTTCTCTCGTACTGCGTAATCCATCCAATCACAACTTAGCCGACCGATCTGTCGAGCTTATTAACCTTCCCTTAAGCCCCACGGAAGAAATGTGGTTCGAAGATTACTTACTGCAGGGTGAAGGTAAAACGCTCAAGGGGGGCATTGACATAATCATGATGAGACGGCTAGGTACTGGGAATTTCTCAGGGTTTCTTTCTCTCAAGGCAGGCAACGATCGTACTACTGATGGCTTAGATTGGGGCGTCATTTCCAATGCTGTGAAAGCAGGATTAGGACCTCGATTAGGCCCATAGCTAAAATTCATTCAAGATTCTTATTTCAATCAGTCCTAGTTAACAGAATATCAGACAAAAGAAGCAGTGAGGGCTAAACGGGTCTGCTATCTTCATGTAAGATCTATGAGCAATAAAAGATACCTTCGTATCAATACTGCCAGATACTGTAGAGCTTAGCTCAATTACTACAAGGTGAATAGCGTTTAAATCTATTTCACCTTGGGACAAAGCTATTCATTTGTTCAAAATTATCTCGATAGCTAATACGTGACAGAGCAGGTAAGATTGACCAATATTAAAAACACATACGTCTGTATTTGAAAAATTTTCCTTGAAAGTTCGCCTAAATTGCGATGGGAACGATCCTAGACACGATAGACAGATTCCTAGGCTCAGAGTCTGAACATTGACATATAGAATTCCTCAAAACATTTATCCTCGTATCTCATCGCTAAGTTCCGATATTCGACCGACCTTTCAGGTGCAAGAGTTAAAGAATATTGGCAGCACAATCCTCTGGATCAAAATTGAAATAATACCCAGCTTCGCCGACCTTAGATTCACTAGCTCATCGCCTTCATGGCCATTTCAACCGCGACAAAGGTACTCGCACTCACTGGAATTGCTCTCACTAAAGTTGGTCCAATACCTTTCCAAAAACCAGCTATGCCTTCCGCTTTAAAAGTTTGCTTGATACATGCGCTCATACTTTTATATTTCATATTTGCACCAAAGCCATCACTCTGTATTTTACTTTTCACCACATCAAAGGGATAACTGGATAGCCACAGCGCTTCTCCGGCGAGCCCGCCATAGAGAGCAGTTTTGTAAGTTGGGATTTCTCTTCGATCAATCTGATTCCGGGCTGCGTCTGCATTCATCATGTATTCAAACGATAGAAACCATGTTCCGTACGCCTGAGCTTCCCTAAAGAGAGTCGCTGATCCGCCACGATATAGACCGCGAAGAACGCCTGCATCCGCAGATAGTTTGCGCACGCAATCTAACGGTCCGGAGTATAGTCTTTGAGTTCCACTTGGTTGTGTCTGCAATCTAATTCTTACGTGCTCAACCGGTGACGATACTACGGTATTAGCTACTCCAGCGAAAGCACCGGCCACGTAGTACTGCATATAGGAAAGGCCGGGGGTCGAGCAACCTTGGGAGGTATTGTAAGCCTCAAAGCGACGACGAGCTTCGTTAAATGCACCAAATTGAATAGATACACAGGCACCGATACCGACGAGCGGAACCAGTGTTCCTTTGTAAAACGCGAGAGCTCCTTCTTGACCATAGATAGTTTTTGCCGCAGTCAAGGCGTCAGGATATTTGGTAGTTGTTTGAAGACGAACTTTGACAATATCAAAAGGCTGTCCTACTCAGTGTCAGAGTGCTATGAAGTAACATGACAGGTGATCATATTTTGTGATATAATGTTGTGGCCTCATTCACGATGGATCTGATCGATCAAGAATCGCAAAATTATCACGTGATTATTTATTTTGCAGCCTAAGTCTTCAACATGATTAAGGACAAGTGATTGGAGATATATGTATGTCCCGAGTGACTAACCGACTAAAACTTGTGCAACTCCTCCAGCTGCTCCAGCTAGTAAATCTTTAAGCTGTCGCGTTATCCCACCATGTTCCAATTCAGTGGCAGCGTCTCCCATTTGAAGCAATTACTAGCTCGAGATTACTGCGTCAAGCTTTGTCTTCCGTGTTGAGGTATCAAATTAAATTGATTGACCGAACGAAAAATGATCTGATGCGATATCAACACCTCAGTATTGAGCAATACGGGCAGTACGGACGCTGGAGACTTCAGATGGTGTTTAATCACTTTGTTTGAGGATCCCGAGTTTCTCCGTGCCGAGAAATGATAGGAGGCGTAAAATTGCTCGTAACCGAACAATATGCTAATTGGTGCGGTCACCCTGTCCCGAATAATTCTAGACCATTTTCAACCAATGCATTTTTCCCTCAGAAAGAAAAGGCTTTGTCATTGTCAAAGTCGTTAGGGAATTGATGTTCGAGTACAATTCACATACAACAACCCTGTGATTTAGAAGCCATTCAGTGGCTTGCATTCGCTAATACTAAATTGAGGCCTTGCCATGAGGACTTACGCCTTGCTTTCATCTGAATAACAACCAAAGCAAAAGCTATGAGAAAAATCAGGTGTTCTCAGTTTGCTCGGCTATTCTATATCACTGATCAATCATCGCAAAAATTAATGGTGCTAAGAATATTGCTGGATTCGAACCAGCAATCTCCTTTCTTGAGTAACACTCTGGGTCAAGCTACTTAGAGTCTACCAGGATGATCAGCCTGAACGACGCTTAAAATCCTCTACCCAACATTCTCAGAGACCAATAGCTAATTTTTCCATTGATAACGAGGCTAGTAAACCCCGTGACCAATCATAGAGGCCTATTGTTGAGCTTTTTTTCAATCCACGTAAAGTTCAAGATCCTTCACATGAGAAGCCTGACTTCGGAATAAAAAGTAGCACGCTTTTAGCATTAACGATCCCGAAGAAAAGTTTAGGGTTCGTTTTGTACAAGAGATGTGCGAGAAGAAATGGATGACAGCATTCATGGTCTACCTCTACCTCTCGGTAGCTTTCTCCAGGACCGAGTCCACCCAAATGACAAGAAACAATAGAGCTTAAAGCGGTAATATCAGAGTAATTGAAATAACCAAGAAAGATGGACCAAGGGATCTGATTAAAAAGTAAGAAATTGATGGTCACCAGGCCAAGTGCAGGGAAAATCCAAAGATGAGATAGGGTTAAACAATGCACATCAGCCGGCATTGAGACTATAGCTATTAATCCTTAATTTTGGCTTTTCAGCATCAGCTTTTTAGAAGATTCTATCTACCAATTGAACCAAGTGGACCCCGGCATACTATGATAAGGACCAAAATGAGAGAACAGAAATCTATGGTACACCGCCATACATTAACCAGTAAGATTTAGTTGATTAGAAAATTATCAACCCCTTGTTTTTCATCAAGATCTGTACGGCTTTGCAATTACTCCAACTTTAACAGGATTGATTTCAGGGACAGCCTACTACTAGGCTCAATAAACCTCGAATTTTTCACGTATGCAAATGATTTGGAGATGAGACGTTGTTGTGCTTGTCAGCCAGATTCTAAAGATTTTTTTCTCGCAGCGTCATGTCAACTGCTGATGATAGCCACAAAGGTTGTGAGATGCATCATTCCACCACCAAAAAAAATACAATTTCCTTACTGGCTAAATATTATCTGTAATATTTTCAAAGACTATGCAACTTTCCTCTGCCTATTGATCGCAAGCTCAAAATGGGAGCTTAGATAAGATAGTGCTTTCAGCATTGGGCCAGATAGCAGATCTTACCGATGGCAGGTATATTGTGGCTGGAGATAATCTTTTCGGACACACTTCAACGGGTAGCCTTTCAAAATTGAATCTGTCCTCAAATCCATTAGCTTTACAAAATGTAGTGCGTCTGCCGAAGTCAGGGATACTGATGTCGATATCAGGTTGACTAGGAAAAATATGACTAGAGTAAGAAGTCCATCCATATACGAATTAATGGGTCCAAAACATCAGAAAATTTTGTGTGAAAATATCAGATCTATAGTTTGAGGCTAATCTATAATCGGCTTCAATATCGCCCGGAAACAAAGCAAAGTTTGGCTGATTGCTTCGGGAAACCTGCGATTCTTTTATCAATTATCAAGCAAAGATCGAACCGCTTAACAAGTAGCTCGCGGACAAATTTGTGCTCAATGGCTGGAAAGTAAAATTTTTATATGGTCGTTGGGTTATGAACCCTTTATGATCAAACAAAAGAAAAAAACAATCACGGTCACTTGATATTTGTAGATTTATTGGTAAAAATTCTTTCACACTATGCCCAACAATTTGTTAGTAGCTGTAATTGTCCTGCCGACGTCAACGACTTGAAAGTACGCAAAGCCAATTTGTTGTGGATCAGGGTCACTGAAGGCTAAAACTTCTTTATTAGGGTGGATCAAGCCACAGTGAACGCGGCCTTAGATTAAGAGCTCCCTTCCTGTCATGGCAAATAAAGTGAAAAAAATTGATGAAGTCTAATCTAGCGAATAAGATTATCTACGAAGAAAGAAAGACTTCAAGGAGACCCAAGAGATTCATTTACAGATGCGTATGCGCCTCTCCAATTTGATTATCAATTTCACGTAACTATTTCCCAACATGGATCGATATCCTTGACACTTCCACGACCAGATTCGAAGAATTCTGGGACACAAATGCTCGTATTGGGAATTTATTGATGAACTGTCTGGGGCTTATGCTATCATTAGTCTTACAGGTATTATTATTATAAAATGAAATGCAAAATCTGCGATACCAGAAATTAGGAACGAGTTTTGTTTGTAAAATAGGAGGGCAATGAACTGATAGATTATTAAAATGAATACTTTATATTTGTGTGGAACCAACTGCCAAGAAATATCAAAAATGTATTCAGATAATTGAATCCGTAATGAGTGAGTTGCTGGCACCTTATCAAAATTTCAAGACACAAATGGAGGGGCCAGATGAGCCAAATTTGTGAAGGTATCAATGGCATCATCATTATTTGATAAAGGTATTGGAATACTCTGCTGCCGGGGATGAATATGGATACTAATAAATAAAGTCGTGGATGCAGCGATCATTCAGAATTCCTATGGCACTCATAGTCCAAAAAACCAAATTGGAGGTGCGAAGGTGGCCCATGTAGTGCAGAAATAAATTTTTCCTGCTACTACGAGAGACGTGAAAGGCTTTTATAAAAAGTATTCTACTTGCGGTGGTTTATCAATCTGGAGACTTCAATATTAGAGACCTCTCTAGCCGCTTAAAATTTCCCAGATTCCACCGAAAGCTGTCGATTACAAAGTAATCTACCCTCAAGCAGACAATCAATTGATAGAAAAAAAAGTCAGACGCACTTAGGCATATATAAGGCATCTACACAACGTTTCTGGTCTAAGTTTCTCAACTCAATTCAACTTGAAATCATTGAAGCTATATCTTGGAGAGGTGTGGGCTCTTCTTTTACCATTTGTACTAATCTTTTGTACCCCCAACAAAAAACACCTCGAACTCGCCAGTAACTATTGAAAAAATCGTATCGAACGCAAAAAAAAGCGAGATTTATGACAGAGCATCCTTTTTTGATTCAGATAGGCGGAGTCCATACCTCGCATACGTATGACCTAGGAAAATTGTATTCACATCGCGGCAGCTCAAGATTGAGTTTGGATGATTATTGCAATTCCAGATCGCCCTAAAGCGATAATTTCTTGTCAATATAAACCAGCTTATTCAAGGAAAGAAGATGATGAAGAAAATGTCTATGACCTAATTGCTTCCTGCGTGCGTGCTTTGGTAATATTTTCTATTTCATATTTTCTTGCGAGATATTCAACCCAATAGAAGATCTCATCCAAGGTCTTTCATTAGGGAAAATCTTAACCGGAAAAGGGGGAGTCAAGAGGTTCATGGATAAGGTAAACCAACCAATTTTCTTGGAGAAGCCCAGCAAAAGACCACACGGGTAGTTCGTCTACCCCTAATTGGCGGCAAATAAAGTCTGTGTCGCTTATCCCAGGAAACTACCTACAGTACTAAGCTAAGCTATATGTAACTAATTGATAATGTAGCCATGTGGAAGTGGATAAAATTGTTTCGACCCTCACTTACGGGACCCGCATTGTACTAACATCACTATAGCAACAATATCGGGTTCACTAAGCCTAGCAGGGGTTGTGTCTTTGTAGATTAAGCTACTGTTTCTTGGGCTGGATCTCTTTTTCTTACCTTTGAACCTTATACTTTAGGGCTACCTTGAGTTCGTTCCATCGTGACCCCCTTCGCATCACAAAGTCATACTATAACTTATCAACACCAAAAATATTTTTGATCGTTAAGGAACTATACTTTCAACGTGCGGGACCGACCTTCTTGAATCTTGTTTCCCTCGGAATTTAAGAAGCAAACGTTTTAGAAAAAAGAAATCGATTACATATAGCTCTGCTGCTATATACTAGATAATTAAAGGCTATTACTCCTTCCAAAACACAAAGGATACAGAACTTGAACCACTGGTAAATCTTAATGATATTGGCAACCACGAGTTCCAGATCTTGTCGACAAGGAAATTCGACGATGAAGGCAAAAATCTGGGGTCGCATTTTTGTCAGGTGGAGTAATTGAATTAAAGATTTCAACTGGCTTGGAAGTTACAGATTGAGCATCAGATTCGTATCATAGAAACTTGCTGATATAAAAACATCGAATGCATAGAGGAAAATGGAACAACATAGCTCCCCAACTTCTCAGACACTTGTGACACAGCTTCCAGCTTCAATCTACTTCAGAACACGATTGAAGCTTAGGAGTCAATTTTTCCCTGTATGACTGGTTCTTCGAGGTCAGCTCTACAAGAATTCAACTTATTTAATTAATTCAGAGTACTTCGCGCATGCGGAAAGTCGATCTGATACAGAGAAAATTTAGTGTTGCCCGCGCTTCTATACTTCTGCAGCAACAAGTAGGACGCGATTGGCTTCATTCCTACGGTACCTCATCCTAAGGGTCGTTTTTCAGAGTCAGAAGGTGATGTGCGTTTACATGCTATAATCTCCGCTAAAATAGACATAATCTATTGGGCTTCAAGACAACCGTGATAGAGGAGTATGTACATGTTTGTTAGACGCAAATGGGTATCGAGTTGATTTGCTCCTCAACCAGGTACAAATTACATCTGATATTGTATTAACATATTATAGACATGATCAAGGAGAGACTTGGTTACTTTCTTCACTCGTCTGTGCATTATGACTAATGTTGACACATTTGCCACAATATCGTATGTTCAGAGCAAGGCGGACTGTCTCCTCACCACCATCAGTTATCTCATCTACCTACAGTTGCCTGTTCTGTTCAAGTGCGGCTTGGAAATGTTCATTCCTAAGCGCCTCTTCAAGCCGCAATCGCGATTTTTTAGCTTCCCGTCGTTTGGAAAGTAGCATGTGTGCGTCTTCCAATACACGAACATGCTCGCTTTTGTGAGTAATCTTTTTCGCGGATTCTCGGGAACTCTGACCTAATCGGTCAATATCTTCTAAGATGAGGGTAGGAAAGCTGTCTTGGTGGTTAGAGATTCGGGTTTCGATAATACTCTGTTAATGAGATGATTGCATTGATGAAGAGTCATCTTTATGGAAGCTACAGAAGATAGTATCTTGACACTTACTTCCTATCCTAAACAGACTCACCCTATTTATGAATCGCAGCTAATAGGAAAATCGTAGAATCAAATGGGAATTCTTGAGTTTTCTTGATTCCCATTATCAAGAAGAGCAAGGAAGGGAACAAGAATGAGCTCGTTAGCTGACATTCAGGTTAGAGAGAACTGAGTTCGGGTCCCAAGGAGAAATACCAGTTACCCTTGATGCCGATTTAATGTTGCTTTTGGAGAACACTATATTGTGCGCTGCCTTGAATGCAGTGAGGAAATCAGAAATGGTTACATGACTAACATATGATCTCATAAGCAGATTATTTGTTCACCAAAAGTCCGTTTTGAAGGCGGGACCAATGCGATATCTAGCGGCTGTACAATGTATGTCGATTGAGATGATATACTGACAATGATGATATTATTCTCTCTACAGCACCAGTTGATCTTGGCAAAAATATAGCTGTCATGACCATCTAATATTAAGATTTGGTATGTACTTATCATAATGTTTAAGACAATCCAGATCGGTTTCATTTCCTATCCATCCATTCGCCGTAGGTTTCATCACACAATCTCTCGTGAAACTGGACTCTGTATTCCAGTTTCCAAGGTGGTATTTGCCTTGAACGATCACAAATGGTGAGAGACACCTACTACTTGCACTGGTACATTCACTGGTCATAGCCCATTCCCGATATCTCAGTAATACAGACTTGGCTCTCCCACGTCTATCAGCATCTGCTGTAACCATTAGAGGCGCAATCATGTCTGTAATAGATCCAGTTTCGTCCAAGTTACAAATTTTATCTTCATCCATAATCCTAAACTTAGATATCATCTTATGAAGTAAACTGAGCCATTTTTACGTATCTCTATAACTTACCAGAGGACCATCCGGTAATTATCAAGTCGATTTATTCTAGTTTTCATTCAAGTCCGTGCTATCACCAACCATTTGGCCCAGTGTTTACCACTGGGTTTACCGTTACGAGAGGCACGCAGAAACTTTGCTGATTTTTCCGAGCCAGTAAGTTGCAACGGAAATCCTCTTATATCTTAGTAAACAATAAATTCAAAATGCACTTTTCTTCAATTGGGCCAAGTTTGTGACCTTCCGAGTGTAAATCTTTACGCTGAGTCTTCTCACGTAATCTATCACGCACAGTACTTGGTGGTCCATTGTGACAAGATAGCAAGTGATGATTATGTTGTGGACATGGTGTGATGTCGATATTTAGTCACATGACATGTTGAGACCTTGTGTAACTATGGTTGCACCGCTGTTGCTCCTTTGCTTGTTGATAAACAATAGGTTTATCTGTCACTGGGCAACCATGGAGTATAACATCAAAGTAAAAGAGGTCTGCGTTCATGAATCCAAGTAACTATCATTTACATACAATTTTATATCTATCGATCGATCATCATATTGAGCATCATCTTATAATTCAATCATTGTATGCAATCCTTCTATCCACTGCAATCTCATAACCTTTCATAGATTAGGACTGAATGTCACAGTAGCAGAATACTCGAGTAAAGATAAGTAGCGATATGTAGGGTACCAAAGATTACACCTCACCACAGCCATATTTCCTGGTAATAGAACAGTGACTAAATATGTTTTTTTTCGCGCTAAGCTTCGCTAGATGACTCAGCATTCTTGACGCATTGAAGATGCGTGCGGCCTCACGTGCACTGTGGGGGTTTCCCTTCCGTCCTTTGATTCATCCATTGCCTAAAATACTGGGAAGACTCCATCTTTAGAGAAACGAAGCCTTTTCAACCAAGGCGTTGCATGGGTGAGATATATGCCAAGGATGGTCGATGCGAAACCAACGCGAAAAATCAGGACGTGAATCCTATCAAAAGTGCGTTGACCCCCATAAGTCTTGTATGTCAGATCGATTTTACGCGTGCGCGAAGTACTCCTAACGAATTAAATAAGTTGCTTGATTGTAGAGCTGACCTCGGAGTACCAGCCGGACGAAAATAAAAACTGACCGGTGAAAATCAGTCATGATTAAAAGTAGGTTGAAGATGGGAGCTGTGTCAAAGATGTCCGAAGAGATGATCTGTCTGAGCGATTGGTAAGTTACATAATATGTAGGGAGGAATATAAATAACCGTTCTGCGTCTCTTCTCTTCCTCTCGTATATTTGGTGCTGAGCGTCAATCTCCGAAAGAAATTGAGAATTATCACGGATTTTTTTTCGTCAAACTTGGATATCAGAAATTAAAATAGGCTGAGACGGTAGTAGCGAGCTTCCAGGAGCAAATATCAACCAGCCACACAGTCGTTTCAAAAATAATAATAATAGTCAGCCAGGATTAACAGAACCACCAAGAATTCTAGGATTGGCTGTCATAGTTCAAAATCTAAATTATCCTGCTGATGGGATTTACATGTCATGTCTCTGAGTAGCATAAGATTTGTATTCGATCTGATGTTTTTAACAATAATTTGATAAAACGGCAAGCAGTCAACTTCATGGTCTCATGGTTCACCGGCTGGGATAAAAAGAAACATGTATGTGGGATACGGAAGAAAAGACGAGACCGAATGCATGTACGAAGAAAGAGAGTGCACTAGAAAATTTGATGGACTTCTACCACTAAGTTTGAAACTCTCGTTATCGAGACGAGCCGTACTGGATTGAAAACTGCCAGAAAAGGTAGGCGAAAACAGGCATTACAAATATTTATGAGGGTGTCGGCATGTCATATTCTTTCGACTCGTTAATTTAAAATTCAAGCAATAAGAGCGGCTAAAACTATTTATCTCAGAAGCGCACCTCTAATTTCCTGCCTGGGGCTCACAAGATTCATCAATGAGGATAGGATCTTGGTACAAACTTTAATCTGCTTGCTTGCCTGCTTCTTTTCGGCCCCGAAAAGTAAGTAGTCTGCAAAAGCCTGCTCGCGGCGCTGACGGATAAGATGGTTCGAGGTATCCCGAATGCAACACTCTTGTTTTCCTCAGGGGGTACCGCCAGCTCGCCTGCTCGACTCGACCTTTCTTACAGGGCTTTTCCGAATTCCCTATCTACCCTGTGGTCGGATGGTGGAGTGAAACAACGTCAGAGCTGTTCTCCCAAGTAGATTCTGGGTAGCTGAAGTACATGCCCTACTTGAGACAGGAGAAAGCTGGTTAGATTCCAGCAAGACCCTCGAATCACATTTTTCGCGTGGTCATATATGTGACCATGATGGAGGCACACTGGATAATTGTTGGTGGCTGAAATGCGTTCCTGCGGCGACATTAGCGGTTGAGAGTTGAAAGGGCTGTAAGGCGCCTGACTTCGAGTGATGTCTTCAAATGATGTTCGGGTGCGAGTGCCCTTCATATCATGTTGAGTCATCACCCCCTGTACCGTACTAGTTTAATTCGCGTCATAGTCTCAAGGTAGCTTACACAAGCATCACTTAAACCCGCCCTCCCCCACAATGTGATAATTGCGCTGCGACTTATCTTTTCCCGCTGGAGATTTTGCTTTTGGGGGGGGGGTTCTTAATCATATTTTATTAAGCCTAAAAGCCATGACAAGTGGTTTGAATAAATTGATGATTCATAAATCTCTTCACCCCAGCTACTCCATAATCGCCCCTTGGCACTAGTCCAGAATCTCTTAACTTAGGCACCCGCTGTCTGTTTGTTTATACAAGGAGTAATCATGATCGGAGTGCCCCACGTCTAGCGTAGATTGAGGCGCCAGACCTTATTTTGATGTGGTACATTCAACTTTACTGCGTTTTTGGACTTCTACCACTTTTTATGACCACCACCAGCAGTAGTAATAGCCTCACATTCTCCCTCGTATTACCGCTATAATTTGCAACATTAAAGGCTGAGATTTTTTCCCATTCTCCCTATACATGCTGCCCTCATCTTCTGTTTTTGGAAATCTTTTACCAATTCTGTACTTTAAGAGCCGCCATATATTCTCAATCGGATCAAGATCAGGTGAGTTTGCAGGCCACTTCATACACAACATGCCGAGTGGAGGTGTAGATCTAACGTAGCTACTGCCGTAAGAGCTGGAGCTCCATCTATCAAAATTAGTGGTGCACCAAAGCCAATTTGAGCCTATATCTCAGCCTGGTACTGGTTTATTACTGGAACAGCCTCTTTCCGTTAAACCTTGCCATTGATGCTGCCCCCGTCCTTCTCGAAAAATAGAGGGGGCCTTTTTAATTCGCCATAACTAGCAACCCAAATCATCCAAGGAGAATACCACCTGAACTTAGGTACACAGCAAGATTTCGTAAACTTATCTTCAACGCTTCGACTAATATAAACTTGAACACAAAGAACAGTTTTGCTTGAGGTCTTGTCTATCCAAATGATATGCAGCCACGTCTCTTCATTCCGAGTGACATAAGTCTCATCCTATGCAAGGTGTGCTTCTTTGTATGCGCCTGTAAGGAGAGGTTTCTCTGCAGCAAAGCGGCGGTGGTAAAGCTCCTTTTCAAAGGCTGTAGCGGCAGGCTCTAATGCTCTCAATGTCTGCAATCTCTTCGTAGGTAAGACGCCTGTGGTAAGCGTTAAGAATTATTCTTCAAGTGAGGCGGCGGCGAAGATTTGTATATAGCAAACAAGGTCTCCCTTTTGGCTTCTCCGATGTTATACATTCAGACTCAAGTACTTTCCGTAGTGTAGAGCAATTGACATTGAGGGCTTTACTGATCTGTGTAAAGTTGTATGCAAGACTACTGGGCAGAGTAAAGACCTGGATTCGTTGCTCTCGAGTAATGCATTTCCAAGGCTTTCAAGCTGAATTTGAAATATCTCTAAATCGTTCGCTGGCTGTCATTGTGATGTTTAATAAAGAGAGTCCACAATCGCAATATACTTGAAGGTAACGTTTCCAAATTAGGCCTAGCGTCTTGATCTATAGTACCTTTCACTAAAGTTCGTCCCCTTTATGTGACGCACCTCCAGGGGTATATCTCAGTAAGAGCTTCCTAGCTAGACCAATATCAAGGCACTCAAATTAACTGAATTCTGCTAATTTTTTTTTTTAAATCACATTGTATTCAGCTTAATAGCAATGACAAATGTACTAGCACTTTATTGATACTGCCATCAGCTAGCCTGTATTTTTTCCACTAATCTCTAAGATCAACCAATATACTTTGATCTAAAAGCTCTGCCCAAATCTGAGAAAGACCTTCATTTTTCCTGGGAGAAGGATTGGGGCTTGTCACGGATTAAATATGTGAGGCAATGAGCAATTGTATGAGTAATGGTTGTTAATAATTCACTATGAAGAAGAATAGCTAAATTAGGTCCAGAAAAGTCCTCTTCATAAAAGGTCTATGTTTCCTTGCCTTCGCTCATCGTCAAACATCACCCGTAAGTAATCCGCATTGACAATGAACGGTACGAACTCATAATAAGCATCAGTAAGTTCAAGCCAAATCCTGATTATCTTGTCATGCTGTAGCCCTAATTATAGATTCTTGTACAATCTAGAACCCTTGCGTAATGCAGTTGTAGTAGTAGTTTTGCTTATTCGTGCTATGTAGAGTCCAAGACTATGATAACACTAGGGCTCCTCTCTGACCCAGGCCACACCTTCTAAAGTGCCCCTATCCCCCTTTACCTCGAACCTAAGATCATTGATACATTGACCCATGACAGGTGGCCATTTAACTCAGTAATTACCCGTAGAATTCAACCACCTTTTCTACGGAACCTTCTGCTCAAAAAAACTGAAAAAGAGCAGCCATGGAAACCGGTACGCGGGAAAAAGTCTCAAAAAACCTGCAACTACATCCAGGCGAGGCCTAGACACCAGAGCCACACGAGGTGCGTATCCCCATCTGTATCTCCCTAATATCCCATAGTCCAGATATCCTCCTTATACCGACACCACCAGCGCTCAGGTGGCGGAGCTCTTTCCTCAGGAGACAGTATAATGCCAGAATATCTGTAAACAGTGAGAATTCATCATGGTAAAAAGGGCCAACTTAGTCTGATCCATCACCACCATAACGGGAGCTGGGTACGCCCCGGAAACTCATCTGGGTGACTTTTCCTCCGGGACCAAGTAATGCGTGTTTCTGTTGGCTCTGAAGATAAACTCCAGGTTCGTAGGGGACACCACGTACAGGTAGAAACGCCGTCTTCGTCCCCCTGCGTAATGCAGTTAGGAAGCAAGAATCATTCAAACCATTGAGGCGATTCGTTCGTCTAAAAAATTAATCTGTAAAAATGAAGCAATAATCTATAATATCCCTAACACCACGCTCAGTAGCAGAATGGCTGACTGGACTTCGATCAACGATCACCGGCCAGTATCAACAAAGCTATCTGAATTAAAGGAAGAGGTGCTTATTTAGCATTTAATTGAACTAGATGAAAGAGGATTTGGGCCCGGACTGGCTGGTGGGCCAAATCATGTACTAAAAGGTTGAGAGGGGAAATGCATCGGGAAGCTCTGAGTGCAATGATTTGTACCACGACGTCAAGAATTATAGATGCGAGGAGTACTTCCTACAGAGGATTCGAGTGATATCACAACTCTAAAATGTGCATTGGACGAGGCTGGTTATGGCAAGTGCTATGCAGTAGGAAATTCAAATAAGGGACAATTGAATAAGCGATTCTGCGGAATTTGTGGAAAAACAGGACACAATGCAGGACCTTGTCAGTAAATTGAAGAAATACTAATTATTTGAAGTCCAGAGTCACAAACTTTAATCTCGTTTAGTGGTGAGACAGGAAATAGTGATCCGCAAGGTGCGGAAACACACCAATTGTCATTAACGTTGTGTAGACGCCGTGGAGAGAGAGGGGACAAGAGGTGGGTGTCGAGTTAGGGGTTGCAATCTTGCATAGTACACGAGATAGATGCATCACCACTCGACTAAAAGGAAGGACCAGAATCATAGAACACTACTTGGAGGCTATCTCCATATGTATATTATACAGTAGAGGTATTCCTTACACTAATTATTGTGAAGATTTATATTACAGTGTCTTATGGGTAGAAAAGGTAAATTTACTAAAGCGACCGGGGTACAACCCCAACGACTAAGGTTTTGATTGGTTCAGTCTTCATGGAAGCCCCATGTCTAACTCGCCCACTAGTTTTACTAGTAAGGATATTCACCAATGATCTTCCATGAGAGTCAAAATTAAATGGGACGGATTTCAACCTAAAAAGAAAGGTAAGAAGGGTTTTCTTATTAAAAAATTAAAAAAAAATCATCTAAAATACGTATCAATCTCAAACATATTATTGTACTTTAGTACTAGATTATACGTCAAGAGCCTCAGTCTGGTTCATGAATAAATAAAACGAAAGCATCCTGACTGTTTTATGTTAGTCCGTCTCATCCTAATATTTTGTGTATCCTCCATTTGCCTTTATCACCGCTACACATCTTGCGTGCATACTGCTGACCAGATTTGATAATTCCTCAGACAAGATAGAGTCCCATGCGGCCTCTAGCAGTATTCTTAACGTATCAGACTGCAATAGCCTGACCCCATTTATCTCAGGACTATTAGCCTGAATATAGTGTTTTAAGATGTTCCACAACGACTCGATCGAGTTTAGGTCGGGAGAGTAAGGTGGCCAACTAATAGGCGTTATTCCAACCTCACGTAGCACCTCCATCGTTGAGCGTGCTTTGTGACAGGGTGCATTGTCTTGCATGTATAAAATTTCTAGGTTTTCCAAATGTAATTGATTCAACAGAGGCACAACCCTTTCACAAGAGGATGAGGCCGTCATTGTGCCCACTCCTTCTGTCAAGCTAGAAATGGGCCTTTAGATGACCCATGAAATGATCCCTAAAACATCCAACTGTTCCCATGAGAATGACGAGCCAAAATGCAGGTCTTGTCAAACTCGTCTTCAGGCTAAGCTGTGCTATTAGTCAAGGAAAATTTTGATGGAATGAATCAAGACGTACTTTTCTTGTGACGCGAGGTTTCATATGAGAGTCACCCGATACCCATGTTTCGTGAGTCTATAGGATTCGACTCCATTGCTCCTCGCTCCAATCTAAATGTGATTGGGCGAACACCAATCTTTTCTGCTTTTTAATCGCACTTAGCGGAGGCTTCTTCCGAGCGATACATCTGCTGTAACCTCTTTTTTTGAGAGCATTAGAAATTAGTTGCTCACTGCATCCTCAGTGGCTGAAGGGTCCCATCGCTAGCTCTAAATAGCTCATCTGACGGGTTTCAGGAGATTCCCGGACGAAAGCCTCAGCTCATCAACTTGTTCAGTACTCAGTATTGATGAGCGTCCTTTGCGAGGTATAGGATTCTCATCATTTCGAGAACACGCACGCTGCACTTACCTCATTGTGAAGCCAAGTTCGTTGGATATATCTTGTAGTGTCAAGCCAAATCTTCTTAATGTTCTTACTTCAATACATTGATCGCGAGTAATCTGCCTGCGAGATTGTTTTTTTGGAACTGAAATTTCGAAAGACATTGTAAGATAGATTGATAGGTGATGCTAAGAATTATGGATTTTGTTTGAGGAGCAGTCAGGAAAGAGGGATGATGAAAAAAATTTTCTTTAATCGTTCGTTTGACAAAGACAACTGGACGACACTTCATGGCGAGTGGAGTACTCTGATACTACGGTATTAATCGTGTATAGGCGCTAAAATTCGACTTTTACAGGGTATATAGGCTTTTACTAACTTGAATTAGCATGACGATAAGTAGATCTCCCCACCTAAACTTTAAATTTGTATGGCAAAAATTTCACAACGAAATATTCGTTGGTTTTGCTTTTTTGGTCCATTATAGCCCTCTATTCACTTTTTAATTCATTAATACATTTCATAAATAAATTATACTTCTATCTAGCTAATAATTTACATATCCGCCTTCAGCTTCGTAAACGGCTCTGATTCTTCGGGGCATCGAATCTATCAGTTTCTCCAAGTCATCCCCATTAAACCCCAGATCCCACGCCTCGTTCACTATTTGACGAAGATGCCCTTGACTCCGCTGCCCCCCTTGATCCAACGCTGGATAAAGACGCTCCATGTACGCTTTCATATAACTCCACAAAGTTTCTATCGGATTTAAATCAGGAGAATATGGCGGCCACTCCATTAGAGAAATATTCCTCCTTTCAAACTCACGCATCGTTTGCCTCGACTTGTGAGGAGGGCGTTGTCCTGCATCACATCTAGTCCTGGTTCCCGAAAGACCGCACTCTCTATGAGAGGCACTATCCTCTCGCAGTAACTGGCCGCAGTGATATGGCCCCACTCCTTCTCCCAAATCAGGCAAGGCCCCTTCTGTCGTCCAAAGAAAGATCCCCAGAACATCCACCCAACTCTCCTCCGCGTCTTGGCTAGGACACAGGTATCTTCGTACTCTTCCCCAATCTTTGACTTAAACTTAGCTCAAGGGAACTCTAAATCTTAGGAGCCTTTAAGGGACTACTGACCTTTCTTGTGACCCAACGATCACTTTGCCGACCATTCATAGCCCAAGTCTCGTCGGACCAGAGGACTCTCATCCTATGTTCCTTCCGCCAGTGGAGATGTATTCTGGCAAACTCATATCTCTTCAGTTTGTTGACTGAAGAGATAGGAGGTTTTAATCGTGCAATCCTGCGTGCATATCCCCTCTTTGCCAGTTCACGTCGGATCACATTCTCGCTCACACCAAAGTGCCGAAATATAAAATGTGCAAGTTGGAAAAATGACATCCGACGATTTTCCGATGATAAACAGACGAAAAATTCTATTTCATCGACCTGGGAACTACTTAGAATAGGTGGCCTACCACTGGAGTACTGAGGCTCGGTATTTTCAACGCTCATGGTGTATTGTACCTGTCGACATGTAATCCCAAGGCGTTGAGAGATTTTGACGTAACTGTGTCCCTCACTGGCCAAGGTTCTAACCTGCACATGTTACTCTCTTAACCTTATCAATTTGTAGATTTCAGACTTACTTGAATACGTTGAGTTTGTGTTAGGCGTTTTGCATAAGTAGGAGATGCTGATGATGGAGAAGGTTGTTGAGGTGAATCCATCTTTGCGGCAATCTAGTACAGTAAATTAAAATCTTCTAAAGTAGTTGACTTAAGGTTCAGATGCACTCACATGAAGTAAAAATTAGATAGATGAATGAAATAAAAGTATGCCGTTGAGCAAAATAATAGTAAATAGCTGACAATGATTTAAACGAAACGACCTCAGGTGTGCGCGAGTGAAGAAAGGTGCAGGCATGAAGGTGGGCGTTGGACTTCATATACAGATGCATATCTCTTATGCCTTAGGCCATAAGATTTTAAAATTTGAAGCTAACAGGGATACTGTGGATCTATCGTGAGGTAACCTGGAATATCACCACTTTATCTCCACTTTATCCCCGCTTTAACCCCTGTACCCTATAAGAAGCGGATCAACGAACAATACCCTATCATGAGAGTAAGAAGAATTCGCAGCCTAACCTATTACGTGTTAGCTTGACTGCATTTACATGGTAGACCCCATGAGAGACCCACTTTAAAATTATACCTTTCCAACCCCTGATAGAGGGTACATAACATGATAATACATTTGTAGCGTTTAGCGCTGCTTTGAAATGTTAGGCAGTTGGTCGGATTATGCGGTGGCAAACTTTCCGGACCGTTCTCCCCAGTAGAGTCTGGGTAGCATGCTCAGATAACCACATGTTTTTCTAGCTTTTCCATGTGGTGGGTATTCACGGAAGAGGGTACATGTCGTAAGGCGTTATTCTCGTAGTGGTATCTGCAAATGAAATCTGAGTATGAGTGTTCCAAACGTCAAATAGAGTCATCCTGCGTAACACACATATCTTCCGTAATCATGCGCGTCATAGCCCCAGGCTGTATACGCCAAGAATGATTTTAAAAAAAAGTTATAAAGTGGTATATTTTTTGTAAATTTAAACAAATCAGCAATTACTACACCGGGTTCCATTATTAAATATGAGAGGGTCGCCTGTACGTACGGGTTGATAACCTCTCGTGAAAATATGTTTCTGCTTACAATAAAAGCTGTCGAAGCTGAAGGTGGGTCCGGTGAAAAGATTCATTGGAATTGTTCTGGTTATCTTCACAATACTTATCCACGCGTACAAATTGGCTTGTAAAGGTAGGGTCGCAAAAGTAAGTACCAACAATTCCGTATATCCTAACAAGTGAGCCTCGACCTCCTATCGATTTTGGCAGGTTCTACTTTATACTGAGCCTAGGCTGAAAATGAAAATATGCTTAAACTTGTATTAAACTCTTGGTGTTGTTATGCTTTCCCCCGCACTTTATTAGTAGACGCGACCCAGGGGTGACGACAATACTGAACACCCGATTAGCCGTGATATTGACGACACAGTTTTACCAACACTGAAAACCCTGACAAGTAGAACTATCTTGGAACAGTCAGATGTTCTTTACAGGTGCCGCTTGGCGGCTTTAGCGGCTGGCAATACGATGAACGAGCCTGGCATAACCTTACATTAAGATATCGCCATTTCAAGAAGTGCAGAGAGATTAGGTTTCAACTAGCCAAATTGAAGATGAGTAGTCCCATTTTTGAATCAAATATAGCATCTGATGGAGTTATCACACCTCGAAAGTCCAGAAGCTGCTCCGGTACAGGCATAAACTTTATACCTAGTCCCATGCAAATCTACATGGGACTGGTTAGACGTTCACGCTTGTACTTGAGCTGCTTCTGGATCACAAAGAAAATTTCTTTGACACAGTAACTGTTGTCAACCTAAGCAATGGACTATCTTACTAGTATCATTTGGTATTACACTAAACTTGTACATGTATAATTTATATATCACATAACTATATTTCATGGCAGTGTTGCGTCATAGGTGTATTACGTCACTGAAGTTATTGCTAGATATAAATGCACACTAGAGCTTAGCTAGGAGGGTAGTTAGTTTTATCAAAATCATTACCACCCTAATGCCCCAATAATAAACTTTTTAAAAACGTAAGTGTCTGATGTAGGGAGATCAATTTTATTTCAAGATCTAAATAGACGGTAGCTTTGGAGTTGAAAACACTAAATATATGAATGTCAGAAAGGTCTCGTGTCGCTCGTGTTCTGACCAACTATACAATGCTAGTGGCACGACAGCATAATCATAACCAAGATTAGCGGCGTACCTACTTTTTTAGTCTACTTGGACTAGAAGCGATGCCACATTTCACTATACAACGCTAGATGAGGTCATATTCCTAACAAGCCTATATAAAGTTTTACTGCTCCCCTCACTTCTTGACTCCATCATCTGTACACTTTTCTTCCATTTTTTCTTCTCTTCTTCTATTTTCTCTTTAAAGAATCACGAGATTCATCAACTTGCAGTCCAAGAGAATGGGCGTAGATGCTAGATCGCATAGACTTGAAAGAAATCAACAACTCTTAGAAAAGGAAACAAGGGCTGAACCTTTGGCAAGAGGGAACAGAAATTTTAGCAAATTCTGCTTGGTATGCAGATTCTTGGGTGATAAGGATAGTCAGGGAGTGGTAGTTACTGATAACTAGTAGGAGATCCAGGAATGGGTGGGGAGTAACCCTTCAGCTGTCCAGGTGGACACCAAACACCCAGAGGTCGTCGAAAGAAAGATCGAAGGGCCAAAGATCAGATCCCAAGTAGCTAAGAGGAAGGTGAATGTAGGCACAGTTTTCACCCAATGATTAAGGGATATGCTAAGCCTTCCATGAAGACCCCTGTACAGGCATCGGTAATTCGCCCTGGGAGCACCTCAGCAAAGATCCCGTTGAGGAGCCCGACGAAGACCTCGAGAAAGACTCTGGTGAAGGTAGAAAACTCAACTACCGACCGACTAAAGGCCGATGTCACAAAGGCCAAGCGTGTCATTGACAATTTGGGGGTGAGATCAATCGCAAATTCAATTCAAAGCTTGATGAATGCAAGACTAATTGGATGACAGAAAGATCACCAGAAAGCTTTCACTCTCTCGAGTGATGACCGTGGAGAGATCAAAACTGAGAATCCAAAAAATGGGGTGAGTAAACCGCACAAATTTCCTCGCAAGTGACCTCTAATCTCAGATGAAATTAGATACAGTCAAGTAGGTGGGCCAGTACTAGCCTGAAAGAGCCCAAGAGCCCAATTGCAGACCCGAAAATGGTCAAGGATCCAAAACTTGAGCCGAAATTGGTCGGGAAGTCGGAGGCTAAGCCGACAGAGACCGGTCTAGAGGTGAGATTTACCACTAATCTCGCACAATAATCAAGAAATAAGCTCAACAAAAAACAGAAGCTCTGTCAGAAAGCCTGTCCTCCCCCTAACCTTGACAAGGGCGACATCAAATTCGGAAAATCAGTTGGTGAGGTGAGTTGAATACTAAAAGTTTCCCAAAAGTAAGCTTTCATCTAACATGAAATCAGCTTTGGTCGAGTCGGTGGGCGAGCGGGACCCCAGAGGAGAATCGACGGTGTTTCATTCGGGACACCCCGGACCCTCTTATCCGCCAGCGGCGCGAGCAAGCATATAAAGACTATGCTGTCTACGGGACCGAGAAAAAGCAGGTTGGCAAGCAGAACGAGACTTGCGTCAAAATTCCTTCATCTATAGTGAATCTTGTAAAGCGGAAGCCAGAAAATTAGTGATGTGCTCCTGAGATGGTGAGTTGTCGTCATGGTTAACCGATTTCCACACTAACAAATCGTAGACAAAATCCAGAGCACAAACTTTTTGAAAATTTCTAATGTCTGCTTTTTGTAGGAGTTTCAAGTTTGTAATTCGGAGTTTAAGGCGCTAAAAGATACCCGGTCTGATTTTATCTTGATATCGAAGCATTTGGTATTTTGAAGATTGAAAAAATCAAAATCCAGATGCAAACATCCATCTGTCTCTTTTTCACCCGTTCTCAGGCCCGTTTTTTCTCGGCCAACCCACATACGAAGGATATTTAATTTCAGCCAACGAGCCGTCAGGATATATTTCCTGCCGTCAGCCATATCAATAGTTTTTTGGCCACTAAAACATCATCTTCAAATCCCATGCAGCATAGTATATGGTGCGAGAGACCCGTCACCGTGGCCAGCACAATTGAGAACTTGAATTGGGATGGTGATCCCTAGAGCCCTTGGAGTTTGTGTTAACCTAAGGCCGACCGACTTTGATGAATGTTTGTTCGAGCTACGACGCCGGTTGATAACTGTCTAATGGCCCTCGGGATCACCTTTCTATCCTATCAGGATCTCGGAGACTTTCTGTTGCAGGTGAAGTACAAATCCTATAATGGAACTTCACAGTTGAAACTCTCTTAATTAATAGAGGGTCCCAGTGTAATTTTATTCAGATCCATGCAGGATTTACCAATTGTATTTGAATTTCTTTCCCCCTGCCAAACATTTTATAAGGGATAAATATTGCAAATTTAATTGGTAAATCTTACATAAATCCTGACAATAATTACACTGGGACCAGCTATTAATTAAAGAAGGTCCAACTGTATCTTTCTTTTTTTCCTTCTCATATTTTTTCTTCAAGTTATCACGAAATTCCTCAGCTTGTACTCCAAGAGAATGGATATAGATGCTAGATCGCATAGACTTGAAAGAAATCAACAAGTCTTGAAGAGAACTAAAGTTGAAACTTTGGCAAGGAGAACAAAAATCAACAGATTCTGCTTGGTGCGCAGATACTCGGGCGATATAGAAAGTCAGCGAGCGATAGCTACCGATGACTTGTGGGAGATCCAGAAATGGGCGTGGAATAAGCCTTCCGATTTCCGGCTGGACACTAGATGTTACGATTTGACCGTGATGTGGCTTAGACGAGCACCTAAGCGAGATAAGTTACGATGTCATCATCTTTATTTTTAAGCGAATGACGTACGGGAAGATATCGCAGACGACGAATACTAGGGAATGACTCTCACGGATTTAAGGAGCGGTTGTTCCACGGGGTACGAAGCGGAACTAGGAAGCTTGTTTGATGTGGGGATAGATAAGGGTGTGTCAGCTAAGAGGGGAGATGGTGATATGTGTGTGTGTGAAGGGTGAGAAGCAGGAAGTGCTCTTCACAGCAGAAGAGAAATGGTTACTAAAAGTGGTCTTCCGGAGCGAAAGAAAATGTACTCAGATAGCGGTCTTCACAGAGGAAGAAGATAGTCAAAGAATAAAATTATATTCAGAAGGCGTTATATAGAGAGAAAATTACACAACGTGAAGTCTACAGATGTACATCGTATCTCCAAGAGAAATTGCGACAATATTTTAACACTGGTTGTATGAAACCCAAAGTACAGTATCTCAGCCCTAAAGATTGTTAGTTGCTTATGCTAATTTGGTATGTTAAGATAAGGGACTGCAAGGTACTGACACACAAAACCAACATCAGCCACAAACAATCTTTAGGGCTGAGATACTGTACAACTCCAAACTCCATGCGGCATGCCAATGTCTTACCATGA
Organism: Podosphaera xanthii; assembly: GCA_028751805.1. Lineage (NCBI taxonomy): Eukaryota > Fungi > Ascomycota > Leotiomycetes > Helotiales > Erysiphaceae > Podosphaera > Podosphaera xanthii. Next base: position 558,676 of record JAPWIX010000004.1, read on the forward strand.
GACCGTGTTACATATAAACCCCTAGGGTCGGATGGTGCAGTGGTACACTATCCGGGCCGTTCTTCCAAGTAGAGTCTGGGTAGCTTGGACACATGCCCAACTTGAGACAGGAGAAAGCTGGTTCGAATCCAGCAAGACCCTCACACCACTTCTCTCGCGGTGATACTGTATTCGTAGAATGACGAAAGCATGCTCAGATAGCCACAGGTTTTTCTCGCTTTTCCCTGTGGTGGGTATTCACGGAAGAGGGTACATGTCGTAAGGCGTTATTCTCGTAGTGGTATCTGCAAATGAAATCTGAGTATGAGTGTTCCAAACGTCAAACAGAGTTATTCTGCGTCACATACATATCTTCCGTAATCATTTGCGTCATAGCCTCAGGCTGCATACGCAGGAATGATTTAAAAAAAAATATATATAAATCCCTTGTGACGGCCATGACACTTCCCCAACATGAAACATGTCAATCCGTGAAAACGGCATACTGTTGATTTTGTAAGAATATAAGCAGACTTGCTATGTTCACAATATAATAAAATGAGATAAAAAAATAGGAGTGAACATGAAGTCATAGGAAAGGCCCTACGAGACAAGAAATGAAGCAAATGTTCACAAGGTGAAGAGAACGCAAAAAATGAGTAGATATCAATACGACACCCACCAACCTCAGGGTCGGATGGTGCAGTGGTACACTGTCCGGGCTGTTCTCCCCAGTAGAGTCTGGGTAGCTTGGACACATGCACCACTTGAGACAGGAGAAAGCTGGTTCGAATCCAGCAAGACCCGCACACCACTTCTCTCGCGGTGATACTGTATTCGTAGGATGACGAAAGTATGCTCGGATAACCACATGTTTTTCTAGCTTTACCCTGTGGTGGGTATTCACGGAAGAGCACATGTCGTAAGGCGTTATTCTCGTAGTGGTATCTGCAAATGAAATCTGAATGTGTGTTCCAAACGTCAAACAGAGTTGTTCTGCTAAATATACATGTCTTCGTAATCATGTGCGTCATAGCCTCAGGCTGAATACGCAGGAATGATTTAAAAAAAAAACCCCCCCACCATCCCCGCGTACTCTCGTTGATGAGTGCTGAATGTCAAACCCACTTTTTGACCAGGGTCTCGTTATACAAATTTCTATAAAAAATATTTATCTAGGCCCACTATGCAAGGGATACTCGAAAATTTGTGTGTATTACGTGTACTCGAAATCGCGAATGTCAAAAGGGAGGACCTTGGAGCTTTCATGAGACTAAGCTTAATCTGGTAAATTTTATAGCAGATTACGCGCTAAATACGACTAAATTTAAAGCTAGTGACTAGCCGTAAAAATAAATCTTCAATATCTCCTAGCTCCCCCACCAGCTACAATCACCGCCTGACATCGCGCCGGCATACTTCCGATGAGATACTGCAAAGAGTTATGACTTATAGAATCCCATGCTTCCAGTATGATAATGCGAAGCTCAGCCGAAGACCGCTCTCGCCCATCCTCGAGTTCAGGATATTGATTTTCAATATAATCCTTCATCTCGCTCCACACAGCCTCAATAGGGTTGAGGTCTGGAGAGTAATGAGGCCAGTTTATGGGCTCAATATTTTTAACCCTTAAACTTTCCCGAGTGAAGGCCGATTTATGTGGCGGTGCATTATCTTGCATGAATTGCAATTCAGGATTCACCTCCATGTAGCCAGCCACATGGGGAACAATATGTTCGCAATAACTCGGCCTTGTTATTGAACCCCAATTTTTTTTCCAGAATAAGCAGGTCCCTTTCTGAGTTCCGTGAAAACTCCCCCAGAATATCCAGGCTGTGCTTTTTCTAGTCTTGTCGACAAGGCAGGTGTATTCAAGCTCGTCACCAGGCGGTATTTTATTAGCCATCTAAATCCTAGCTGATGACGCGCGCTACAAACCTTTCTCGTTATGTAGTTATCTCGATGTCTACCATCTGTTACCCATGTCTCGTCGCTCCAAAGGATCTGACTCTAATCGTCAATGGTCTAGTGACGATGATTTAGAGCCCACTCCAACCTTTTTATCATGTTGACCTCGGATATAGGTGGCTTTGCTCGAGACAAACTCCTGGAGTAAACTCTATCTTTGAGCGCACTTCTGATCGCATAAACCCCAGCGCCCCAGCAACTAAACTCCATGGCAAGCTCTACATACGTCATCTGGCGATTCCTTCGAGAGAGTCGCACAAAAGTTTCTAGCTCATCAGCTTGGGCCTGATCCAGTTTTCGTTTTCCACCCGGATTTCTTTTGGGAGAGGTAGTGCCTCTATTGATGATGTGAATAACTTGTTTGTAGCTCAAGTCGAGGATAGATGCAATTTCGCCTCGTTCGTGGCCAGTATTGTGTAAAGTAATTACCTGGAGTTATTTAGCTGAGATCTTTCCAAATCCAGTAAAGAATGACCTGAAGGCACTTATCTGCTGAGGCTCTTCTCGAATAGCTACGCCTCGCAGGAGATGTTTCCTCGCTGTTCATCTATCGCTAGAATTGGTACGATATATAGCTTTAGGGTCATTTAAAGCATGCCTCACTTTCAACAACGATTCAGTGTAAGTCACTCGGATTTTTGACTGGTGTAAAACTAGACGTTGGCGATATATTCTTGTTGGGTGACTGGATGAGGAGCAGGCGTTATGTCAGATGAATGGATAATTACTGTAAATTAGCCCGTAGATATTACTAGGGGTAGACCCTATACAAAGCCCAATGGACAGGGAATACCCTTTTGACATTCCGGACCCATGTATGAGAGTACAGAGACAACAATACGACGCGCACGGCTCAGCACACCGACCGAAATACGAAATGTACAAGTATTGTCATCAGATCAAGCAACATGCGTTATAACAGAAGGAAAGTGTGGATGCAGAATTTTTTTGGATTGCGGAATTAAAAAGGAATCAGTCAAGTATAAAAGCTAGAGTTTCCCTGTCTTGGAAGAAGGCATCGATAAACAGGAGAAACAATTGGGAAACAAGGAGTTTGAGAATATGCTACATACAACACATATTATTTTTTTTAAAATCAGTTTTGCGTATGCAGCCTGAGGCTATGACGCACATGATTACTGAAGACATGTATATTTCGCAGAACAACTCTGTTTGACATTTTGGACACTCATACTCAGATTTCATTTGCAGATACCACTACGAGTGGTAACGCCTTAAGACATCTACCCTCTTCCGTGAATACCCACCACAGGGAAAAGCGAGAAAAAGCCATGGTTATCTGAGTATACTTTCATCATTCTACGAATACAGTATCACCGTGAGAGAAGTAATGTGCGGGTCTCGCTGGATTCGAACCAGCTTTCTCCTGTCTCAAGTTGGGCATGTGTTCAAGCTACCCAGACTCTACTCGGGAGAACAGCCCGGATAGTGTACCACTGCACTCCAACACATATTGTCGAAATACAAAGAATTAACATCCATCATCTACCTTACTACCACGATAAAGTTGACTGTGGAGACTCAAATTGAGTTTATGAAGGGTCGGCTAAGCCTAATTGGGCAAGATCTACCAGGAATTGGAGGTTATACCCAATTTTTATGAAAAAGGTCCACATCAATTTGTATGGAAATTTCTTCATTTCGAGACTTTTGACTGTGGGTCTTTTGTCAAAGCTAAACCGAATTAAAATAAAGATCTACTGCATATATTTTATGAATGCACTAAACAAGCTTCAACCCCTGTGTGGGAAGATGAAATAGAAAACACCTAAAGGGGTGCGTGAAATAATCTCGACTTTATACTTTCTGGCCACCCAACACAAAGAATAATAAATATTCAAACGGTGATGTTTCTACGAATATTGATTACAACTGCCATTCATATTTAATTTGATAGGATGTCAAGCCATTTTCAAAAGGTTATGTTGAAGATTTTGAGGTTCAAAGTAAATAAGTGTTTGATCAAAAAGTGGACAACAAGTATGTAGCCATGCTTGATGTATCTCTCGTGAAGAGCAATACATTTTGTCTTCAAAAATTCAGTATTTAGTCGGGTCCCCCGTTGGCTTCCACCACGGCTTTGCACTTAGCTGGCATACTGACGATGAGACCTGTGATGAATTCAGTTGTCACCGAGCCCCAAGCTTCTATAAAAATCGCACGAACTGAATTATACGACCACTGCTTTCCACCACCCAAACTGGGATACTTAAGTTGAATGTACACCTTCATGTTGTCTCAGACTAACTCTATGGGATTCAATTCTGGGGAGATCACCGGCAGAGAGATTGGTTGAATATACCTTTCTCTAAACTCGTTCATGGTCCTGGCCGATGTGTGAAACGGAGCATTGTCTTGTATCACACAAATAAAATTTCTCATCGAGACCATACCCGCTAGGAGAGGTACTATCTTTTCCCAATACCCCTTAGAGTCAATAGGTCCCCATTCCTTTTCCCAAAACAAAAAAGGACCCTTCTCTCGCCCTGTAAAAGAGCCCCAGAACATCTATCCGATTTTTCTTGATATTGACCTCTGCGCAGTCACTGTCGTACTCTTCGGCCGTCTGAATAATACTGTTAGGCTGAAAAAGACTTCTCGCTTCGTAAAGAATCCACTGACTTCTCTTGTGACCCATCTTCTGGCATGGTTACCGTCCTGAACCCAGGTTTCGTCAGTCCAGAGTATCATTCCCAATCATCAATGGTCCAGTGAAGATGGGCTTCGGCCCATTCTTTCCCCTTACTTCTTATCTCTAGAGAAAATGGAAGCTTTTTGTGTCCAGGATGGCGCTTGAGACCTCGAAGACGTAGTTCTTTCTGTATGAACCCGCTCGCTGACATCCAAGTATCTAAATGGGCCAGATGCAAGTTCCAAGAAGGTTAGTCTTCTATTGTCAGGAGATGACTTAACAAACCGCAAAATTTTATCAACATTATCCGGAGAAAGAGTCGGTTCGCGGCCTTTAGATTTCTTAGGGGTCACGATTCCTTTGCGTCTAGGATAATCGATTTGCCCACGAAAGATGTACGTTTGTACAGCTACTTGATCGTAAATTTTTCCCGCATCGTAAAGCCTATGGACCTAAGCAAATTTATTAAACCCAATCTTTAATTACTTTTTTTCTTAATTCGCTAAAATGCATTGATCCCTTGATAATCTTTTAAATCTAGTCGTCGAAGGTGGCGTCTGTGGCGTCTGTGGCGGGCTCATCTGCCGTGTAAGAATAGTGCTGGAGTTTCATCTCATAACGATTGACCTTGAAAATAATACCGCGTTTATATAAGAATTTTGTTTTTGAAATGAAAGACTTTAATTAGGGTCAAAATAAATTATGACGACAATAATAGTGAGAACAAGTGTGCAGATGGTAAAAATCACTGCGGTGAGGGGGACGAAGACGGCGTTTTTACCTGTACGTGGTGTCTCCTACGAGCCTGGAGTTTATCTTCAGAGCCAACAGGAACACGCATTACTTTGTCACAGAGGAAAAGTCACCCAAGTGAGTTTCCGGGGCGTACCCAGCTCCCGTTATGGTGGTGATGGATCAGACTAAGTTGGCCCTTTTTACCATGATGAATTCTCACTGTTTACAGATATTCTGGCATTATACTGTCTCCTGAGGAAAGAGCTCCGCCACCTGAGCGCTGGTGGTGTCGGTATAAGGAGGATATCTGGACTATGGGATATTAGGGAGATACAGATGGGGATACGCACCTCGTGTGGCTCTGGTGTCTAGGCCTCGCCTGGCTGGAGTTGCAGGTTTTTTGAGACTTTTTCCCGCGTACCGGTTTCCATGGCTACTCTTTTTCTCTTTTTTTAGAGCAGAAGGTTCCGTAGAAAAGGTGGTTGAATTCTACGGGTAATTACTGAGCTAAATGGCCACCTGTCATGGGTCAATGTATCAATGATCTTAGGTTCGAGGTAAAAGGGGGGAGGAGCGCTGTAAAAGGTGTGGCCTGGGTCAGATAGGAGCCCTAGTGTTATAATAATCTCGGACTCTACAAAGCACGAATAAACATAACTACAAACAAACAAACAAAACATGTTGTGAGGGATAGATCACACGAGTATGTAACTTGGTGTGATTTTGAGTGGGGGAAAGGAAAATTATGGAATAGAATAGCTGCCTTGATAATAGGGCAATAGTATTAGACTTTGACTAGTCTAACACCAGTAAGGATGTAGTCCTTGAAGCGAGATGCAGTCCCACAAAGACCAACTGTCAACTTTCTGCCGTGGTACAGTAGAACCTCTCATAGCTAGTAGTGGGTCCCGGTATAAATACTGAAGAGATTCATAGAAATTTTACCGTTTATATTTGCAATACTTACCCCTGCTCGAAAAATGATCTGTAAGGGTAAGTGTTGCAAAACTAAGTTCCAACCACAAAATAAATCTTAACAATATTTAAGCCGGAACCCACTATTAGCTATGAGAGGTTCTACTGTAGTAGGGTAGTTTTAAGTTCACAAGATAGCGCATTATTATTTGTTTACTAAACCTTGGAAGATACTGCTCAATGTCTCGTAAAGTGCTTTACCACTTGGCCTGTCTCTTTTTTAAAAGCGAGCTCTTCTATTAGCCAGTTCCTCTATAGGGGGTTAAGGTTAAGTGAAGTCACCTGTCATTTACAAGGGTTTTTTTGCCGATATTTACCCAAACATAGTAGTTTACCGTGATAATTACGATTAAGCGAGGCCGAATATGGTAAAGCTTCAAACTCCGTTTAAAAATAAGGTGAGAGAAATTGAGGTCGACAAAAGTGAAGTCACCTGTCTCTCCCCACTTTGTTTCGCACTAAAACTAAAAAATCGAATTTAGACGTCATATTAAAACTTGCAATTCAGGCTTGCTGTTGATACAGTTTTTAAAGTTTGATATGAAATAGGACCCTCGTTTGCATTCAATACTTCCTCGCATCTTCTAGCCATACTCCCAATCAGTTGTGTGAGCTTTTCCTCTGTTGTACTATGGTACCATGCCTTTAGCACAATGGGTCGAATCTTCGCCCTGTTCCGCTGTCTCGTTCGCTGAAACTCCGGGTATCGTTCTTGTATGTAGTAGTTCATCATACTCCATACATTCTCGATCGGATTTAAGTCAGGAGAGTTAGCAGGCCAGGGCATACATTCAACTCCATTGGCATCGAGAAACTCCCTAGCCGGGCGTCCCTTATGAACAGAAGCGTTGTCGTGCATAAAGATATAATCATGGCCCATCTCTTCTCTCTTTTCTCTCATCCAATTACCTATCCTTGGGAGGATGTGTTCACTATATCCTTCAGAGGTCATACTTCCCCACCCCCACTCCCGCTCCTAAAAGACATAAGGACTTCGTTCAATTCCCGCGAAGCTTCCCCAGAACATCCAAGAGTTGTTCATCTTGTAACGATCGATAACACAAGTGTCATCATAGTCTTGGCCCCTCTCTTGACGATATTAAATTCCGAGATATTTTTGAAAATGAATAAGATTAGACCAACCTTTCTGGTAACGTATCCAGACATTGTTCGGCTATCGTTTATCCATGTCCCGTCACCCCAAAGAACTCGTGACCACTCTTGACGCCTTGTTAGATGCTGTTCGCTCCACCGTATTCGGACCGCACGATGATTCTCAGAAAGCAGGGGAGAGCTACGTGGAATTTGCCGCTCGTAACCTCGTTTTCTGAGCGCATTCCGCATTGCGTATTCTCTGGCACTCCAACGACGAAACTGGAGAGCCAGTTCAAGAAACGACATTTGCCTAGTTTCCCACGAAGAACAAACAAATGCTTCCAGCCCATCAACTTGGGCTGAGCTTAAGAGCTGTGGACGTCCTGTCCGAGGTTGGGGAGAGGCACGACCAGATCTGACCGTATTCCGAACTCGAAGGATGGTGACTTCAAGTTGATCTGCTATCTCTCTATTAGAGAGTCCGGCTCTGTGGATTGTGAGTATCTAAATGTAGTTAAGTTATGGAGAAAGTTTTCTTGTAGCTGAATTCCAGTAATCACCTGCAATCTTTGATCTCGAGTAAGATAGAGCGCAAGTCTGCCGACAGGGGGAGTGATTGAAGTATTTGTTCTGCTAAGGTTTTTGTTGGCAATGAGGTACGTTCATCTGTTTGATTGGAAATTACAAGTTTGTATTGAACGAATGAAGCCTATTGTATTTTCTATATCGCGCTAAAGATTTGGTAAAGTTTGTGTGATGAAGGAAAATATTGATCCAGATGTCTAGTGAAAATTGAGGTCAGCGAATCTGAACAGATCGGTATCCAGTAGAAACGAGTCAGAAGGGGACTTTGGAAGGAATCAAACCTAGCACAGAAAATTATGTAATAGTAATGGGATGCCCTGTTTTAGGGACTTCACCGTGCCTTCACCGCCTGCTGTTTAAGGCTTATGAAAACCCTGCACACCAACCCATGTCGATTAAGCGAAGACTTCACTTACCCTTGACCCCCTATAATAACACAAGCTAGATTAGCTATTACCACAAAATGTGACATGAATTTTATTGTAACATGAGGTATAACAAATTAAATTTCCTAAAGCCTTTGATTATATCTGATGCGTGAAGTGAGTTTTGCAACATCATGCTTGCCTATTTTCAATTTTCAGAGTTGAACCATCCGGTCGAATATGAAGGTCCGTCTACTCAGAACCAAGTAAAAGGCTTGTCACTCATACGGTGAGCGAATTTGTAGGCGGTGTATCAAATTAGGCTTAGCGATATGGAATTTAGCTAATGTGAACTGGAATTTAGCTGAGGCCTTAAAAAAAAACCACACAAGGGGGCGCATGTTCGACGGTCACAATCCAAATCGCCATGAAATTCTAGTACAAGCCTAGGAATGTTATCTAAGTAATTGGACTCTAACACTTTGCAATTGCTAGCATGCCCGTTTTTAACTGACGTTCATTCCGTACCATATCATTTCTACATTCGTCTTCACTCGTCTCCTTTCGTCGCAGTCATGTCGCCTGTAATCTCGGTCTCGCTTCTCGCTTCACTTTCGTCTCCCGCGCCATGCTTGCCCCGGTAACTCCTCGGTACGGCGCTTAGTCTGGTCAAGTACACGCCGTAACATGTCCAAGCCAGACAATAACAGTCAACTACACGGCGTCTCATCCTTCAACAGTTGCACACCTCCTCGACCGGTGAATTTGATATTCGATCAACGACGGACACGAGAACCTAATATCCCCGAAACATACCGCTCATTCTCCTGCTCCCAGCTCACTATCTTCATGCTTCAGGCCGGGGTCGGCATGTAAGCGGAAATCTGCTTGCCAATGTGCCGCTTTTCGGATTCAAAGAGTGTATAATTTTCTGAAATCTTTTCGCGAAAGTAGTAAATCAATAGGCTCAAGGTGTTTCGAATAAAACACTGTCGGTCCTCCCAGAGCTACCACTCGCTCATCGGTTCGACCGAGGCTTGTTCACAGATCATTTTTTTGATTTCTAATCTAAGTCAGCCTTTTTCTTAATTTGACGTGGCGCAGTTTTTCTGGCTATCTTTTTCTTTTTCAATATTGCCCGTCGAACAATTTCATAGATTAGTGCACTCAATGCCAAAATGAATTCTGTTGTAGGATAATTAGTTTCTCGAGTAAGAGGATCAAACCGTGTCAGCCATGCATGGAGGTTGAAAATGAGATCACTAGTTAGGGAGCAGAGGTTAATGAGGCCAGTCTAGTTCTATCAGGCAAGCCCTTGAAGTGTCTAGTATATTTATACAGTGCAGTAGAGGAGGTTATGTATATATAGATTCAGCGTGTGAGAGGCTTTCTCTGCACGCAACGTCTTCTGGATACACATTTACCAAATATCTTTCACATTTCTTCCTTGGAAGACTTGTTTACTTCAATTCCAAATCCCTACTTTTTTCCTTACGCTTCTCTATAATTTCGCCTCACCCTTGGGAAAACCAAATCCATTACCTTGACTCAAAGATCATTATACATCTACCTCCTTCGCTAGTGCCCCACGAAACGCCAATTAGCCACTCTCTGAGAAACAACAATATGTGATAATTGCGCTGAAATTCACTTCCGATTTAGCCGTTGGAAGTTTGATTTTGAGCGGTTGGCCTTCGTCTTCTTGACTTCTTCAGGCTCAACCTTCCGTAGATCCACCTTTTGTTTGTGCGTGTCTGGACTGTTTACTTTCGAGCCAGCAATTGCCTGGCGGTTTAAATTTGGCTGTTTGTCTATTAGATTAAAGCTTACCAACAAGGCATTCATTGTGAATTTCTCACTGGATTATTGGGCTCTTTAACATTATCCTTGCCCTTTATATTACTCTGGCCGTAAGCTTTTTTGTCACGTTTCTATATTCCAATTATTCCATTGCTCAAGAAACGTGTTAAATTTGCGATTACTCTCACCACCCTTTTGGTCTTTTCATGCTTTGCCCCAAGGTTCTTGGCCCTTGGATGGTCGGCACTAGAGTTCTTCGCCTTAATCAAACTCGCATTTGCCTTCAGACAAATGACCTTGACCTCTTCATGACACGTGAGCTCAACCTTGATAGTTTTGGTTCTTTGCTTCGCCCTACCTGCGGCACACTCTTTTACTGAGCCATGACTAGCCCGACGGCTTGAATTTAGCTATTTATTTATTAGATGAAAGCTTACCAACACGGTATTTATCGTGTTTTGCTCACCCGGTTATTGAGCTTTTTGGAATCTTTGCCCTTTTCATTACTTGGGGAATGAAATTTCTTTTGGCCATTCTGTTTTCTAATTAGTCTATCTCTTAAATGGGTTCTGTTTGCGATCAATCTCGCCATTATTTTAGTCTTTGACCTCTCTCCCTTCGATTTCCTAACCACCTCAGCGGTAGCTATCGCAACATTTTTCACCCAGCTTTCGATAACCTACTAGTTCTCAGTAACCATGACTTACTTACCCTACCTTATTCGGAATTTTGCTCACCTGATCTTTACTATTTTGACACTCACATTCCCATGTATACCTCTTCTTCTTCATGGAAAGTTCCCTCCAAATGTTTAGCTTGCTTTGTTCGGTTTTTTTCATCTCGTAATCTTGAATTTTCTTGGCCTCCATAGTTAATCTGCGCTGTCTGTTCATCTCACGCTCCCTTTCCATCTCGGCAAGCAGAACGTGCTCCTTTTTCTTCCTCAATTGTTTCTGATTTTCCAATAACTTGGAGGATTTTGCATCCATATTGATAGCCTTTTGCTTATTGGCGAATCGGTCCATGATCTTGAAGGAATTGTAAGTTGGGAAATCTGATGACAGATCGAAGAATAAGGTGAAGATAGAAGAAAGATCTGGGAATGATAGAGTTAAGAATTGAAGGAATTGAAAATCTTTTATAATCTTGTCATGAATATGACCTCATCTGATGTTGCACAATCTGTTGTAGCATCGTTCTTAGTCCAAATGGGCCACAATAGTAAGTGCACCACTAAGGTTAGTTATGATCATGCGGTCTTACCACTAGCATTCTATAGCTGGCCAGAACCCGAGAAACACGAGACCTTGCTGACCGTTCTTTTAGCGTGCTATCAAGCCATAAGCTACATTCTAATCTAAATTCTGGTACGGGAAATTGAAGGTCCTTGTAGTTCCCTTCTGTGATTATTTTTGTCCCTAATTCTATGACAGTTTGTATGATGTTAGGGACAAAAATAATCACAGAAGGGGACTAAAGGGAACTTCGATTTCCCATACCATAGTATATCCTGCATCATAGAACACACTTCGTCTCACAAGATCCATATCTTCTTTAAAAAAATCTCAGCGAGAGATATTTTTCTTAGTGATCTTACGCTACCTGTGGGTTCCCCGGGCCCAAGCGACTGCGAAAGGTGGGTAAATATATGGATAGCTTCTCTAGATTTCTGAGGTTTTTTAATTTCACCGGATACGACTGGCGATTCAAAGATGAGGCTCCCAATTTCATTTTGATTGTAGTCAGAACATGGCTTCTCTGCACTTCTTGAAATGCAACTATTTCGCTGTATTTATTCATCAGTCCTCTACGTCTTCCTGCTAGTCGTTCAAACCTCTGAGCGGCGTTAGTGAAGAATCTCTAAATATTCCGTGATTATTCGACTTGTCCGAGTCTTCAGCATTGGTAACACTTTGTCCCCAGTGGCACAATGAAGTCAAGTACCCTAGATTCCGCCATCCTTCCTCACGTGAGACCTGTTGTACTATCGACATCGGCGATCTACATAACTGTGATGTGGATCGCATCAGGTGCACTATACCGCAAGTGTGAGGTCAGGTGTTAGGTCGCTCGTAATATGTTTGGTGTGTTTGATACGGTGGGTCAAACACTAAGCGAGAATATCCGTATATAAATAGTGGGCTCTTCGCATAACGTATTTATACATCTATTATTATACATTATCTTCTCACACGCTCTCCTGCAATTCCATAGTGACATCTTTGCAAAAGTCAGCACATGATGATACTTCCCTAACTCAAAACTGTAACAAGACCACATCAAAAAATTGTGACCACGTGACCGATACACGCACTGGTTTTTACATTAATAAGCGTCAGATTTTAAATATGGATCCATAAAATAACGATCACGTGATGGGTCGACACACTCATTTTTACATTAATAACCGTCACATTTACGCATAGGGCTTCGCTCGTACCTATTTCGAAGAAAAGTACCAGGAGTCGAAAGTCCAAGATGCCCCTGTGGATACCCAACTCAAAATATAAGACACATGATCATGTCTTGCCCACAATGGTCAAAGGGAAGAGGAGGAGTTTGGGCGAAAGCCAAAGTGAAATCCTTTGAGGCTATGACGAACAGTCCAGAAGATATCTCTAGAATTACAAAGTGGATACTTCAAGAAGGATGGTTTGAGCAGTTCCGGTTGGTAAGGGATGTTGAAACCGCCATAGCAGCGAGAACAAAGAAGGTTGATTGGGTAGATGTTAAGGATTAATGCAAACGGTCACTGCACGAAAGCAATACCACAAAATAAGTTAATATTAAATCTATGGAGGAGTCTATTGAGGGCAGTAATAGCGATATTTATAAGTTCCCACCAGTTACTAGAATGTTCTTCCCGTTCCTCCGATTCATTGATATCCTTGAAGATAGAACCACCCGGAATACTCTTCTAGAAGTTTCTCACGAGTTCTAGCAATCACAGAAGTAAAGCCGCCGTCTATAAATAGTTATGCAGCGCGCATCTATTATGCACACCTATGCATAACACAAGGCCATGAGGAATGAACGGCATAAATGCGCTACGCCATAACACGTGACACGGATGGGCCACACCGAAATAGCCCAGCCACAGATTCACCGGGCTCAGCCCGTCACAGTAGAAATGGGTTCCACGAATGGCTAAGTAGCGATGATTGCACTTCCTAAAGGTAAGTCTCTGACAAAACAAACAAAGGAATACAACGGGCAGTATAAGGGGGTTTTCACCGAAAGGTTTCCTCCTATGTAAATATAATAGTTTATAGATTCCTGCATGGGCCATTAAAGGCACTCTATCAGGTTAATGAAATCAAATCAAACCGTCACATTTTAAATGTGGATCGATAAATTTTAATTCTGAAAAAAAATGTTATAAATTCTTATCAATCCCGACCATCCCGTCATTTTCTCCTTGAATTATTTCACTTCAATGGTTATCTTGTAGCAGTCGCCGTCATGCCGCAGACGACTGTGTCGCTTAACTAAACGTTTTCTACTACAATAAAATAAAATATATATTTGGTGAAATAAAAAATGGATCTTAAACAAAACTGAGCTGCCCGATTTTGTTTAAGATCCATTTTTTATTTCACCAAGTTATTCTCCACATATGTAGACTACCCCGCGATAGATTTGGGCATAATAATACCTCAACTTTGATCTAACTGTATTATTTTTAAAGGACATGAAATATTACAAGAGATTATTCCACGGGAAACAGCTATATTCTTTAATAAACTCTGATCGTCTGTTTCAAGTAGTTTCTCGTAATTCAACATTTGATTTTTGTCTCAGTGATGCCGAGGTTTCCATCATATTTTCAGATGCATCTCCTGTTTCGATTATTCTAGAAAAAGCGGTCACAAGTAAGATTATTCTTGGTCTTAAACAATTAAATACATAGACTGTTCCATATCTGTAAAGACTACCACTTTTACATACAAAATAACAGCTAATCTAAACCCTCATAATTATAAAGAGGTTGCGTTAGTCCATATCAGCTGGAATCCTATAAAAAATCAAATAGCAGACTCAAGATTTAATGAATTATGGTGGAAACTTATACACTTACTAGCAAATATAACTTTTAATGTTTAAAAGTGTATGTCTAACCAAGAAATATGGTGGATAAGTAGATGAATAAATTGGGTATGGTAATTATTGAGACTATTTTTTCTTGATGCTGTCTTAGAAGGAAAACTTCCTCTACTTATAGGGGGACGAAGACGGCGTTTCTACCTGTACGTGGTGTCCCCTACGAGCCTGGAGTTTATCTTCAGAGCCAACAGAAACACGCCTTACTTGGTCACGGAGGAAAAGTCATCCAAACGAGCTTCCGGGGCGTACCCAGCTCCCATTATGGTGGTGATGGATCAGACTAAGTTGGCCCTTTTTTACTGAGATGAATTCTCACTGTTTACGGATATTCTGGCATTATGCCGTCTCCCGAGGTAAGAGCACCGTTACTTGAGCGCTGGTGGTGTCGGTATAAGGAGGATATCTGGACTATGGGATATTAGGGAGATACAGATGGGGATACGCACCTCGTGTGGCTCTGGTGTCTAGGCCTCGCTTGGCTGGAGTTGCAGGTTTTTGAGACTTTTTCCCGCGTAACGGTTTCCATGGCTACTCTTTTTCTCTTTTTTTTGAGCAGAAGATTCCGTAGAAAAGGTTGTTGAATTCTACGGGTAATTACTGAGCTAAATGGCCACCTGTCATGGGTCAATGTATCAATGATCTTAGGTTTGAGGTAAAAGGGGATAGGAGCACTGTAGGTGTGGCCTGGGTCAGAGAGGAGCCCTAGTGCTATAATAGTCTCTGACTCTACATAGCACGAAGTAACAAAACTACTCTCATGATAGGGTATTGTTCGTTGATCATCTTCTTATAGGGTACAGGGGTTAAAGCGGGGATAAAGTGGAGATAAAGTGGTGATATTCCAGGTTACCTCACGATAGATCCACAGTATCCCTGTTAGCTTCAAATTTTAAAATCTTATGGCCTAAGGCATAAGAGATATGCATCTGTATATGAAGTCCAACGCCCACCTTCATGCCTGCACCTTTCTTCACTCGCGCACACCTGAGGTCGTTTCGTTTAAATCATTGTCAGCTATTTAATATTATTTTGCTCAACGGCATACTTTTATTTCATTCATCTATCTAATTTTTACTTCATGTGAGTGCATCTGAACCTTAAGTCAACTACTTTAGAAGATTTTAATTTACTGTACTAGATTGCCGCAAAGATGGATTCACCTCAACAACCTTCTCCATCATCAGCATCTCCTACTTATGCAAAACGCCTAACACAAACTCAACGTATTCAAGTAAGTCTGAAATCTACAAATTGATAAGGTTAAGAGAGTAACATGTGCAGGTTAGAACCTTGGCCAGTGAGGGACACAGTTACGTCAAAATCTCTCAACGCCTTGGGATTACATGGCGACAGGTACAATACACCATGAGCGTTGAAAATACCGAGCCTCAGTACTCCAGTGGTAGGCCACCTATTCTAAGTAGTTCCCAGGTCGATGAAATAGAATTTTTCGTCTGTTTATCATCGGAAAATCGTCGGATGTCATTTTTCCAACTTGCACATTTTATATTTCGGCACTTTGTTGTGAGCGAGAATGTGATCCGACGTGAACTGGCAAAGAGGGGATATGCACGCAGGATTGCACGATTGAAACCTCCTATCTCTTCAGTCAACAAACTGAAGAGATATGAGTTTGCCAGAATACATCTCCACTGGCGGAAGGAACATTGGATGAGAGTCCTCTGGTCCGACGAGACTTGGGCTATGAATGGTCGGCAAAGTGATCGTTGGGTCACAAGAAAGGTCAGTAATCCCTTAAAGGCTCCTAAGATTTAGAGTTCCCTTGAGCTAAGTTTAAGTCAAAGATTGGGGAAGAGTACGAAGATACCTGTGTCCTAGCCAAGACGCGGAGGAGAGTTGGGTGGATGTTCTGGGGATCTTTCTTTGGACGACAGAAGGGGCCTTGCCTGATTTGGGAGAAGGAGTGGGGCCATATCACTGCGGCCAGTTACTGCGAGAGGATAGTGCCTCTCATAGAGAGTGCGGTCTTTCGGGAACCAGGACTAGATGTGATGCAGGACAACGCCCCTCCTCACAAGTCGAGGCAAACTATGCGTGAGTTTGAAAGGAGGAATATTTCTCTAATGGAGTGGCCGCCATATTCTCCTGATTTAAATCCGATAGAAACTTTGTGGAGTTATATGAAAGCGTACATGGAGCGTCTTTATCCAGCGTTGGATCAAGGGGGCAGCGGAGTCAAGGGCATCTTCGTCAAATAGTGAACGAGGCGTGGGATCTGGGGTTTAATGGGGATGACTTGGAGAAACTGATAGATTCGATGCCCCGAAGAATCAGAGCCGTTTACGAAGCTGAAGGCGGATATGTAAATTATTAGCTAGATAGAAGTATAATTTATTTATGAAATGTATTAATGAATTAAAAAGTGAATAGAGGGCTATAATGGACCAAAAAAGCAAAACCAACGAATATTTCGTTGTGAAATTTTTGCCATACAAATTTAAAGTTTAGGTGGGGAGATCTACTTATCGTCATGCTAATTCAAGTTAGTAAAAGCCTATATACCCTGTAAAAGTTGAATTTTAGCGCCTATACACGATTAATACCGTAGTATCAGAGTACTACTACTACTTCCTCTACTTATACATGAAGCCATTAACTAATCCCAAAATAACTTAGTTTCTAATCCCTCTAAAATGTTTTAAGATATTTTGACTAAGAGAGAAACTCTTTGGCATAGGTGTTGCTGTGACTGATGATCTTACCACTTGTAGGGGATAAATTATTTCTAATAATCTTTGAATGTCAAAGCATTGATATTAGTATCCCTGGAGAATAAGGTTAGGTAGACCTTTGTAAGAATATAGAATAATATTAGCCGAAAATAATTATAAACGGAGCTACAATTAGAATAACACTCAAGAATATAAGTCAACATAATTTACAATAATCACTGTTGTACTATAAAGTATACATATACACAAATAATACATAAATTTTGAATTTACACAAATAACACAAATATAGAATATATACATAAATTCTATATTAATATAAATGATACATTAATTATCTTTATACACATATTATACATATATATACAAATTATACAATTAAATAAATTGGGTATAAATAAATAAATTACTACCACAAGGGTTAACAAGACTAAGATCGGCAAACTTATAATGCAGATCAATAATATTAAAATTAATAGTACAAGAAGTACTAGCACTAGTCTGTGCATGGGTTCTAAATTAATACAGCACAGACCATCTCAACACCTATGTCAAAGAGTTTTCTCTCTTAGTCAAAATATCTTAGAACATTTTAGAGGGATTAGAAACTAAGTTATTTTGGGACTAGTTAATGGCTTCATGTATAAATAGAGGAAGTTTTCCCCTGACAAAAAGAATACAACGAAGAACAGCCCAAATATACATCATACACAATCTACAAAATTATTCAACCACAATATTTCTTGGTTAGAAAATTATACACTTTAAACAAAAGTTATTTTTCCCAGTAAATGTATACGCTTCCACCATATCTAATTAAATCTTGAATCTGCTACATGATTTTTTATAACCTTAAGATTGTAATAGTCTTTAAGCTATGACTTAGGATCTAAATATCCAAGGGTTGTTGTAATTGTCTGAGTTGTTGTGTCTGTGCACATCTGAATAAAGTCTTAAAGATGTTGAGATGATCTATGCTGTATTAATTTAGAACCCATGCACAGACTAGTGCTGGTACTTCTTGTACTATTAATTTTAATATTATTGATCTACATTATAAGTTTGCAGATCTTAGTCTTGTTAACCCTTGTAATAATAATTTATTTATTTATAACCAATTTATTCAATTGTATAATTTGTATATTTATGTGTAATTTGCGTATAAGTATAATTTATTGTATAACAGTGATTACGGTATTTTATGTTGATTTATATTCTTGAGTGTTATTCTTACTGTAGCTCCGTTTATAATGCTTTTAGGCTAGTATTATTCTATATTCTTACAAATCCCCTACAAGGTTTGTTAGTTGGGCCTTTTTGGAATTGGGATTTCACCTACTCGACTCCGGATAAACCTTTGATATACATGTATTTAGAGAATATTATTAAACTTATTTGTAGTATATTGTAGCAGGATGTCTATAACTAGTCCAAGTTTTAGGTATTGTTCGCTGTCTCTTTCGCTGCCCAATTTCCCCCAGAAGGATCATGTCTGAACAACGTTGATTTATATCCTTGAGTGTTATTCTTATTGTAGCCCTGTTTATAATGCTTTTAGGCTAGTATTATTCTATATTCTTACACATACTCTGCCCCCAGAATAAGTTTTCAGCATGCACTAAAGCCTCGCTTATGAATATTATCCCCACTAGCCTTGTATGATCCCTGCTAGTCTCCACACCAAAAAAAATTAAAAATGTTGGCCTGAGTGATCAGGCTTTTTACTGGACTGCTGCTTAGATCTCTTTCTCCCTCTCCCTCACCTACGCACTTCAATAGATATCGTTGCTGTTACTGTCTACAGAATCATCATCATCATCGGCATTTTCATCTAAGAGAATCAAGAAATCGCTAACCTTAACATTTAGCATATATTACAGGCCAATTATTCTTTAAAAGATGAGCCAGGTACAACCAGCAGCTCACACAATCAACGCCAAACGATTAAACAGAGATCAGCGTCTCCAGGTAAGCCCAATTTTCATGGTAAATAAATATCTGAGGTAACACGTCTTGATCAAAACTCTCCACAATTCGGGAATGAATCAGACAAATATTGCAAAACAACTCGGTATGTTTCGAAACCAGGTCAGAAACACCCTTTGTACTCCGTACATTGAACCCAAGAAAGCTGCAGGTCGACCCCCAACACTGTCCTCTTCTGACGTTGTCCGGATTGAGGCTTTCATAACATCATCCTCTGAAGGTCGTCCAATGTCATGGTTTGAACTTGCCCATGGCCTCTTTCGGGATTTTGGAGTAAGTGAAAGGGTTATTCAAAACGAGCTAAAAAACAGTGGCTACGGACGTCATCCAGCGCTGAAAAAGCCTCCCCTTTCTGAAGAGCTTAAAATGAAGCTTCGGGAGTAAGCCGAAGCCCACAAGGACTGGACTGTTGAAGATTAGATGGCGATTCTTTGGACTGATGAGGCCTGGGCCACAGACGGCCAACATAAGAGAGAATGGTTAAAGCGAAAGGTTGGTATCTTTGTACTTCAACTAATAAAAAATACCGATCTAACTCTCAGCTCAAGAATGTGAAGAAGTCAACGCCACCTGCTTAGTGGAAAAGGTGAGAAAGAGTCTTGGCTGGACGTTTTGGGAAGTTTCGCAGGGATAGAGCAAGGTCCTCGCCTTTTCTGGGAGAAGGAATCGAGGTCTATTACCTCAGAATCACACTCTCAGAGAATTGTACCGCTGATTGATGGAATGGTGATCACGAGACTATGGGTTTCTGTGATGAAAACAATGCTCCTTCACACAGCGCAGCGGGAACAATGGAAGAGTTCCGGGAGAGGTTCATTACTCTGATTGACTGGCCTCCGTATTCTGCCGACCTGAATCCAATTGAGCACGTATGGGATAGTATGAAAGATTACATACAGTACCATCACCCGAGATTGGAAAGGGGAAGGCAGCGATCCTACGATGAACTTCAAGGAATAGTGAAAGAAGCATGGAATGACGCGACTAATCCGGATAAGCTTGAGTAGCTTATCAGAAGCATGCCCACGAGATATGAGGCAGCAATACTTGCTCAAGGCGGGCCTGTAAAATATAAAATCTGCTATGTAAAGTAAATTTGCATGTACTTGATTATCTGGAATCGATTAAATTCAAAAAATGTTACCAATTTGAGTTAAGCTTGTGAACTAGTGCCAGTAGTGAAAACCTCTGTCGGGCAAAAACACCATACCAATAATCTCTGTCAGAATGTCTGAAAACCGTATCTCAGAAAAGATGCTACCTAACTAGGCTTAAAGGATCCGATTTCGCCCCACAAATTGGATCCACGAGTGAAAACTTATCCTGGGGGTAGAGTACAGTCGTCCCTCTCTAACTTGATAGTGGGTCCAGGTATAAGTGTTGAGAATATTCACTGAAATTCAACAATTTACATTTGTAATACTTACCCCTGCACGAAAAATGGCCTGTAAGGGTAAGTGTTGTAAATATAAAATTCCCAGTCACAATGAATATTTTCAACACTTATACCAGGACCCACTATCGAGTTAGAGAGGGACGACTGTAGTTCATTGTTATAGAACGACTCATTTTGACGTTAGGGACACTCATACTCAGATTTCATTTGCAGATACCACTACGAGAATAACGCCTTACGACATGTATCCTCTTCCGTGAATACCCACCACAGGGTAAAGCTAGAAAAACATGTGGTTATCTGAGCATACTTTCGTCATCCTACGAATACAGTATCACCGCGAGAGAAGTGGTGTAAGGGCCTTGTAGGATTCGAACCAGCTTTCTCCTGTCTCAAGTGGTGCATGTGTCCAAGCTACCCAGACTCTACTGGGGAGAACGGCCCGGACAATGTACCACTGCACCATCCGACCCGCAAGAGGTCTTTACTGATTTTGCAAACAAGGCACTAGGTTGGCTTAACCGACCTCGTCTTCCCCACAATACACCGGGTGAAGTCAGAGTTCATTGGATCCCTAGTTACGCTGGAATTCAAGGAAACACCGTAGCAGACAGCGCCGCTAAGGAAGCTATGTCCATGACACCGTCACAATCCTTTTCAACCCTGGCTTCCGCGAAAAATTGGACCAATAGACAATTAGCACAGCCTTAAAAGATTACTGGGAAGTATTTTCCCCTCAGCAATACAGGGATCTACAGATCGAATTCTCAAAGTCGTGCCCCACAGAACTATCGCTGCCTCGATCCCTAATTGCTCTTATATTTGCCTCGCGCTCTGGACACGGCGATTTTGCCGCATACAGTAGAACCCCTCTTAGATAATAGTGGATCCCGGTATAAATGTTGAAAAGATTCATTGTAACTTGGACTTTTATATTTGCAACACTTACCCTTAAAGGTCATTTTACATGCAGGGGTAAGTATTGCAAATATAAAGGGTAAAGTTTCTATGAATCTCTTCAGTAATTATACCAGGATCCACTATTAGCAACAGGGGTTCTACTATATCACGAACGCTTCAACTACGTCAATGCTTATATAAACTGTAGCTGCGGTGAGCGTAAGTCTCCCTGGCATATATTTCATTGCAGACTGCCGCTCTCGAGACTCCCAAAAGTGCCAAGAGCATAATTGAATGACGCCTCATGTTTCCTTGGGACAGCAAAAGGAGCTGTAAAACTCACCAAATGGCAACGTGACACATATTCTTTCACAAAATTTTGCCCCAGACTTGCACCCGTAGACCCGGATTTACCCAGCTAAATTATTCAACCCCCCCACCCCAACCTCCCCAAAAAAAAATGGCTGGTCGCTAAACATGTGGTAACAAATTGTTAAACAGTAAATATCGCTATCTCACCAGTAAGGCTCGACTGTGTAATTATTATTACATCTCGCTCTAGAGAAAATGTTAGTTGGCTGATTTAAGCCTCGATAAACCCTGTATTTTAGTCTGGAATCTGCTTCCATGTTTAGGGAAGCAGAGGCCCTCAGCCACCCGGTGCAGTAAGCTCTGGCGTCCTTTACCCGATCGGGTGAAGTTAGAGAGATTAGGCTTGACCTTAGTCCAGTTAGACATAAAATAAAACAAACCAACGATCAAAAAGCAGAGGGTTGGATGGTGCAGTGGTACATTGTCCGGGCCGTTCTCCCAAGTAGAGTCTGGGTAGCTTGGACACATGCCCCACTTGGGACAGGAGAAAGCTGTTTCGAATCCAGCAAGGCCTTCACACCACTTCTCTCGCGGTGATACTGTATTCGTAGGATGACGGAAGTAGGCTCAGATAACCACATGCTTTTCTAGCTTTACCCTGTGGTGGGTATTCACGGAAAATGGTACATGTCGTAAGGCGTTATTCTCGTAGTGGTATCTGCAAATGAAATCTGAGTGTGTGTTCCAAACGTCAAACAGAGCTGTTATGCGAAATATACATGTCTTCCGTAATCATCTGCGTTATAGCCTTAGGCTGCATACGTAAAAATGATTTTAAGAAAAAAACAAATAGCAGAGTCTATACGAGACAAGAAGTATACTTAATGTACGAGCCAACCCCTTCTCCCTCTCAATGCCCGTAATGGACCATAACTCTTCTGATGCAACCAATCATCCGACAATCACTTTCCTTTGCGCAAACCTTGGCAAAGGAGGATCCTCAAACGATATCATTCTTCAAGCCGCCTGGGATGCAGGCATAGATGTTTTGCTCATTCAAGAACCTTGGGCGTCTAGAAATAATGACAACTGGCTCATGAAGTCGCACCCCGGGTTCGATAGACACTCACCAAATACCGGTGGAACGGATGCGCCTCAGCCGAGGTCAATAATATACACCAAAAAAGGGAAAGCTACCCAGCAAAAATTTCTATGCGGCACTTCTCCGGATTTCGCAGCAGTAGTGGTAGAAAATGTGACATTTGTCTCAATATATCGGGCCCCAGGTGTAGCCTTACCACCCCTTCTTTCTTGGAATCCTACTGGGCCAACGGTAATCGGTGGAGACTTCAATTAAGTACACCCAGAGTGGCAACCACTAGCAGGGCGTTCACGCGGAGATGGCCACATTTTGATAGAGTGGATGCTTGAGCACGGCATGACTCTGGCCTCGAGTCCAGGAGTCCCGATACACGCAAGGGGCAACACCCTCGACCTAGTATGGTCCGACGTCGGGGCCATCGCAGACGTGGCGCCAGATCTTGACTCCACCTCGGACCATAAGACACTCGCAGGCGATCTCCCGCGGCCGAACACCAGGGGAGCAGCCACTATCAGGCTCAACAACCCTATCCGAGTAAGTGACGATGCACTGGAAGACTTTACTAAGGTAGTAAGAGAATGGAGAAGAGACCTTGGAAGACACGAGATTAGGACAGCTAATGATGTGGACAACCTTGGCAACGACTTAGTGGAAGTCCTAAGCGATGCAATAAAAGCGACCGGGAAACGCAGCTCTCCCCAACCTGGACAATCAGCACCCTGGTGGACAGACGAGTGCCGGGAGACAAAAGACGTATATAGAGCACTGAGGGATCAAGCCAGCAAGAAAGCATTCCGACAAGCTGTTAAGATGGCCAAACATCAATACTGGCGTCGTAAGTTCTCGGAAGCCAAAACTGATGCCGACATGTACCGAATGGCAAGGTGGGCGAAACCAAGACGACAAGGCGCAACAGCTCCTCTCCGAACCCCAAATGGTTTTGAATCAGACCCACGCCGCCGGGCGACCCTGCTGCGCGACATGCTTCTTGCTAGATTTACGAGCGAAAATGATATCGAAGTTCCTAACCCTCTGTTAGACTTGGAGTATGACAATAACTAGTTACCGTGGTCGACGGAGGTCACCGAGGAAGAAGCTAGATGGGCAGCTACATCGTGCCAGGATAAGGCTCCGGGCGCTGACAATATCACTGTCCGGCTGCTGCGCGCAGCATGGCCGGCGATAGAACAGGCGGTATGAACTCTCTACAAAGGGTCGGTCATGAGCGGCTTGAAGACAGCTGACAAGAGCAAGAACAAGATCCATGATGTCAGGCTATGGATGCTGTCCTACATAATACACGAGATAGATGCTTTACCACTTGGCTAAAAGACCAGACCAGAAATCATAGAACACTATGCTATGGCTATCTCCATATATATATATATATATATATATATATATATATATATATATATATATATATTATACAACAAAGGCATTCCTGACAGGATCACTTCGTCACAAACACTTTCCGGCCACATTCAAACTAGCCGAGGTCATCCTGATCCCCAAGTCAGGACGTGATCTAAGCGCAGCAAAAGGATGGCGGCCCATCGCGCTCCTCTCATGCCTTGGAAAAGGGCTTGAGCGTCTAGTCGCGAAGCGAATGGCGCACACGGCTCTTAGCAGCCAGAAGGTACCTCAACAATTGATCGGAGCTTTACCTGGCCGCTCAGCCAATGACCTGGTCGCCTGCCTCGTCCACGACGTAGAGCATACACTTAGTCTACGACACAAGGCTGTACTGGTGACACTAGATGTCCAGGGGGCGTTTGACGCGACTCTACATGGACGACTTTTACGACGAATGAAAGAAATGGGATGGGCGCTTGAAGCAATTGAATGGACCGCCACCTTCCTACGGGGACGGTCTGCACGCGTCCGATACGAGGGGGACATCACTGATCCGATAAACCTCGAGTGCGGTCTCCCGCAAGGATCACCGTTATCTCCAATTCTCTTCCTTCTGTACATGTCAGAGGTAGCAGGTGGAAGCAAATGGAGGTTTGGCTATGCAGACGACCTGGCAGTACTGGGCATAGGAGCAACAGCAACTTTAGCAGCCGAGGCCGCTCAACGCGAAGTGGACACCATATTGGCCTGGGCAGAGAGAAATGCAGTGGCGTTTGACCCAGCAAAAGCGGAAGTTTTGTACTTTCTTGGTCCCCGAGCTCGCAACACCGACCTTCCACCAATCACAATTGGAGACGTAGCAATCCAAGAATCCGAGACTGTCAGATGGCTGGGAGTGTTCCTGGACAGAGGGCTTACCTTCCGTAGCCATGTCGCCGAATGGACAAAGAAAAGCACCCGACTTGTTCAGTACCTTCGCCGACTCACCAGGTGCACTCAGGGACCTTCACCAGGACCACTGACCACTACCATCCGCACAGTAGTAATGCCAATCGCCCTTCACGCTGCCAAGGTTTGGTGGCCCGGATGCACCCGGGACACTTCTAGAGGCGAAATGCACAACTCCTGCCGGATGCAAATTGAGGCAATCGACCGAGTGCTAATGTTTGGGATCTGCGCAGCGCTACCGGTTTGGCGAACTATGCCAGCAGCGGCCCTCCAAAGAGAGACTGGAATTCCACCAGCGAAGGCTCTGCTCGAAGAACGGCGTCTATTAGCTGCAGCCCGTATACGCCGCCTCGACGAATACCACCCTTTACGCCTTCGCGCCCTAGAATCCACAGCGTCCGCAAGACGCAGACTCGGCCTGCGTACCTCCGATAGAGGCCGGCAACCGGCAAACTGAATTCATGACTCCAGAGCACAGAGAACGTCAAGGTTGCTACCGGAAACAGAGGCCCCGCCTCCTCTGTTCAGGCCCACCCCACCACTTCCACGACTCTGCGGAACAGATAAAGCCACAGCTGCCAGAACCACGATGGAATGGCTCAGTCGACTACCACTCGACTGTCTATGTGTCTATAGCGACGGATCTGGCGCCGCTGAATCACGCTCAGCCTGGGGCTTCACTGCTTACTTCGGCGGCACCGCCACAAATCTTGTACTTAACAACTCAGGCTCCCTGACGGGTGCCGAAGTCTATGACGCCGAAATACACGGCGCGATGGCAGCACTCGAAGCCATCACCACGAGCCTCAGCGACCATCAAATCTCGACTACATACGTCATGCTGGATAATGCTGAAGCGGCACAAGCTCTACGGACAGGAAGAACAACGTCATCTTACTGGCGCGTTCGCAGATTTCGCAGGGCGGCGGAAAGCTCCACAGCTCCGGTGCAGGTGAGGTGGATACCAGGCCACGAAGGCATCCCCGGCAACGAGGCAACAGACCAACTGGCACGAGAAGCGCTAGGCCGGATAACTGAAACCGAGGCATTCGGACCCCCCACCTTGGCCGCAGCCGGACGCAAAGCCCGAGCTTTGGCACAAGATCTATGCAGAGACTGGTGGTCATCTGCTCGCCCTAGAAGTGTCAGGAATAGGCCATGATTCATTGCGGCACTGATATTAGGTAATATCAGGTGATATCATGTGTCAGGATTAGCGCATACTTAATGCTTTCACGTGAATAATAATCAATTCACGTGTTGTCGCTAATCGAGGTCTAGCCTTCTAGAATCTTCTGTACTTCCGTCTGAACACTAGTGATTTTGGGTTAGGGTTCTATAGGTTTCCATACTATTCTCTCTCTTGTAATGGTTGATGGACTTCTACAGCATTCTTTAATATTCTATGTATTTCTAAGATGGCCTGGTTGTCGGCCAGATGGCCCTTGTAGAGATGGAGTTAGGCTTGTGTATAAATAGTGGCTTTCCCTGTCTCTAGAGGTTCTTCAGACCTGAGTCTTGTTATCTACCGTTGTTCAATATAATCTTGTCTTGATTCACAATCATTGTCATTGTCTAGATTCATAGTTATTGTTATTGTCTTGTCCACCGAGTTCATAGTCCTCGCCCGAAGTCCACAGCCACAGTCTACGCCAACAGTCCATAGCTTACAGTTCACGTCCAAGGGTTCTTTGATCACACCTAGCCACGCCTCTTACAAGAAGAGATGAGGATCTTGAGCTACAGATGCGCCGCAAAAAACCACCAGAACTGGCTCTCTCAAGGGCGGTAGACGCTCGTCTTATTGCAGCCCGAACCGGCCATGGAGACTCCGCGTCGTATCACCGCCGATGGAACCACGACAACGCACCACTATTGTGTGAGTGTGGCAGAGAAAAGTCGGTCGGTCATCTAGTCTAGTGTCGAAGGGCGCTGAATAGATGGCGGCAGGTTAGCGGACGACGAAGAGCCCCAGCACTTCACACCTTGTTGGGAGCACACGGATGGCAGAACTTCGCAGAATACGTTCAAGGGAGCGGAATCTACGAAGGAGCGGTGCTCGGCATGGCGGGAGTAAGGGCGCTGGGGAACGAGAGAGGCTAGATTTTGTTGGGGGGACTGCACCTGCAAAGACGGCAGAATAGAAGGAAGTAGCTCGGGTGCGTGGTGGCCGAGGTTGAAGTTTGAGACAGGTTATATGGGGACGAAAAGCAGAGAAGCGTAAAGGCGCGAGACAGATTTTACTTTATTTTATTTTATTCTTTCTTTCTCTGGAGTTTATTTATTCGTTTTTCTGGGCTGCTGGGATCGACGTGTTTAACACATGAATGTATTCTAGCATGGTTCCGGTCATTATGGTGAGACGAGGTAGAGCAGTCAACCTGATCTCACCCGGCCTCACACGTGTTTGACCCATTAGGGGTATTACGGCACGGTAAACCACAAAAAAAAAAAAAAAAAATGTACGAGCTACTACGAGGTCCAGTAAAGCCTGTGGAAGCCGTTAGTGCCCCCGGTTTAGTCATTAAAAAGATTCAATATAATTGCCCAAAATTCTTTAAATCTTGACACTAATTAAAGCGGGACCCACTATCGACTCACTAGTTTTACGGAAACTTTAGGAGGTCCTCAAGGTAGATAGAATGCAGAAGAGAAATGGACACCAAAATACTGAGAAATGATATAGGTGCTGGACAAACAGACGAAGACAACAATATGACACGGAATAGTTAGCACAAAGCTTAAATTACGAAGTTTACAAGTATTTTCATCAGATCAAGCAACACGCGTCATTATAGAAAGAAAGTTGGGATGTAAACTGTTTGCATAGTATAGTTTTAAAAGGATACGGTCATGTGTAAAAGGAGGAGTTTCCCCATCACGAAAGAAGAGAAGAAGTTTGAGATTACACTACATCCAATATATATTGTCGAGATACAAAGAATATACATCCTCCATCTACAGGATTTCTTCTCTGCAAGAATTATTTTAAGTATAATAAATCTTCCACTGTGATTACTAAGCATTACATCCGTATACCTAAGTATAATCTACACCTTCGTCTCCGCCGCGAACAGTCACGCCACAAAGAGATTTCCCAACAGCACACCGACTCGCGCCGAGTACCATTGTCACGACCGAAGTCACATTCCTCGCTCCCAATAGAAAGCGTTTCCAGTTTCCAAAGTGGTGGCAGCACTGGACCGAACCGAATAACCTCTGCACGGACAACACTCACAAAGTTATCAATTCCGACGCAAAATCAGACATCCTCCCTCGGAAAACCACCTCTTCTCTTTGCCTAGCCAAGCTCTCTGTCCCTCTGTTTCTCGTAGATTTCCACCGTAACCTGGCCTTCCAAAGCCATCACAACCCCTCCATCTTTGTGCCCTCCGAATTTCTTCCTCTATCTGGAATTCGTAGCATTGTGGGTTTGTAGATGGAGTCGCACCGAAGCTACGCGGAAGATCGTGATAGTCTGGTCAACGACGTTATGAATAGGGTTTGATGTCGGATACTTCTGGAGGTAGAGGGCGACGGATTGGCAAATTTAGCCTCTTCGGGCTGGATCAACTGATGCTCCGGTGAACATTGACTGAGGAAGATGAAGCGTATGCATTAGTCGAGATCCGAATGTAACTCTTCATGGTTATCCCAGATATGCAGCGAACAAACTGAGCGGTTACAACTGAAGCCGCGTGAAGGCGAAGAATTCGACTTGGCTAGCCCGCTACGAAATGTTATGCATTACACAATTAATGCATGGCACAGAAAGGGGAACCAGCCAACGTGATCATGAAAACATGGGAGGACCGTTAAGGAACTGTAGCAATCTTGATGCATCTGGTGACTAGGAATATATCGTTGGCTGGAAGTTTTGACGTGGATGTGACGATATTAGCATAATCATGTAAGAAATTTGTCAGTAAAAAACTTAATTACGAGTGTTTTTATTTAATAATTGTATATAGTTAAATATAAAACAATTGTTAGCAAGCGGCTTTAGCTCACCTGGGAGAGCGTCAGACTGAAGGCCAGATGTTGGTATCTGAAGGTACTGTGTTCGATCCACAGAAGCCGCAAGCGTCGATGCAGTTGTAATATTTTACCTCGGAAGCCGTTATGGGGTTTACCTGACTTAACTTCCCTGGACTAATTGAAATTTTTTGGATTAATTTTTGGTGACCCAGCCTGACGTGTTTATGGCTCGCGTGGGCATTTTCATGTATATATCTATGACACATGATGCAGTGGTATACCATGTGAGCGAGTCCTCTTGTCTCAATCATATTGTAGACAGCATACAAGCTATGACGAGCAATTTAAATACGTTTATTATCCATATATCTCTTCCTTTTTCCATGCCACTCTTGTGTATGCAGCCTTTAGACCATGAAATGAATGATAGATATACGGTTAGCGGGGCGATGACTCAACTTGAAATGAGGAGCGTATACACCCAAATCTCAGTCGAAGACTTAACTAAGGGTCATACGCCTGACAGCTCTTTCAACCATTTACGTTTGCCGCAGGGGCACATTCCAGCCACCCCACGACTATCCAGTGTGCCTTCGTAATCATCACGTACATGACCAGGCGAGATGTGTGGTTTGAGTGTCTTGCTGGATTCGAACCAGTTTTCTTCCGTCTCAGGTGGGGTATGTGCCTCGGCTAACCAGACTCTCTTTAGGAGAACAGCGCGGACAATGTACTACACCATCATCCGACACATGTCTCTCTTCACCATAGTTACTCCATTAACGTCCCTTGGGACTAGTCCAAAAGTCTCGACTTAGGTTGTGACCATCCAACATGGCTTTAAACAGAATTTGGCCCTTGATCTATGCGACACCTTTCCAAATTAGATTTAATATCTATTGGAATGATGGGATCCTTGGAATCATGTGATATTATGCAACGCGTTGACGCGTCGTGTTGTATGTATTATTTCCTTCACACACATCCCCCATTTCTATTACACATATTCACGGCGATAACATTCCACAGATTGTTCCTATTAATCCAAATAAATCCTTTCTCATCAGGTCATCACACCTGCGATGCTTAAATCTCAACATCCTCCCCCTTTGGCCTAGCGCGTTGCTAATGAGCTTGAGCTTGTACAGCGCGTTTCTAAGGGCCGAGCTACTTGGGTTCAAAATTTCCACACCAAGTTTTGGACATCCGTTGAAGAGGCTGATCCCTCATCAAATCTTTTGTGCGCGAGCAAATGGACGCCTTTCTCCTTGCTGTTGCTTCCGGGCACCCTATGCGTCACGACACTCCGATACATCCCAAGCCGGCAAGCTCCTTACCCAAGCCTAGCCAAAACATTCCCTCACGACCTCCCCTATCCAAGCCACCTCAACCCCATAACTGGGCAGCTATCGCTGCACGCCCTCCTACCTCTGTCCCCTCGGCTTAGTCCCAACCCGTCTCCAACAATCGTCCCCCTCGCACTTCTTTGCAAAGCCTACCGTAATACCCAAGGGCCCGAAAGCTATCTTCCGCCTGACTGAAGAAGCACCTCTCCTCAGAGCTGACGCAACATCAGTGAAAGCTGCTTTATTAAAAATCGTCCCTGGTCTCAAGGATGGTATCGCCTCTGTTTCCCGCAGCTCAAGCGGATTTAGTATTATGTTTTCATCCGAGGAGTCGCTCAAACTTGCGATGGAACATGCCGACTCCATTAAGGCCTCTCTTTCCGGGGCTTTACATCAAGTTGAGGATCGCATTGGATATGTCGTTAAACGAATCCCACGCACCATTCGGAATCCAGTGTCTAATCTGGTGTCCTCGACGATCGATGACGTCAAGAACATTGCCGAGGCGCAGACAGGCGTCGCCCCATCCAGCGCCCACTGGTCACTGCACGAAAATCGCCACGATCCATCTCATACGGCTGTTATCTTCTTTCCTAAAGAAGTTCCCACTTTTCGTATCGTCAATAGCGCCCCGTCTCGGCGATACATACCTAACCCTAATGTTGTCCAGTGTGAAGCATGCTTTGGGTTTCACCAATCCTCCCGCTACCGGATTCAAGCCCTATGCGCCTCCTGCGGCACTATCCGCCATCAAGGAGAATGCTCTCATATCCGTCGGTGCATCAATTGCTTGGGACCACATCCTGCGGATGATCTCTCCTGCCCCCTTCGCCCTCGGCCGTACAAGGGCAAGCTTATTTATCCCTCGGATAAAGAGGTTATGGAACTCCGGTCAACCAACCAAGATTTACTCCGCAAGACTCGCCGCGCTGAAGCTGCAGCAGCGGCAGCCACTGGTGTCACTTCAGCCACTTCAGCCACTTCAGCTACTTCTGCCACTACTATCACTGCCCCTTTCAGCGCCCAAAGTCAGTCTCGCGTCACTGGAGCCTCCACTAGCACCTCACAAGATATTCCTCCCGCCAGCCTGAATAGGTTTTCCGCTCTCGAAAATGCCTCATCTCAATCTATGGAAATAGATTCCGACGTACAAGCCCCTAATAATGCCCTTAGTCTTGCTCTACATGAATAACAGAGCTCATTTTAGGAGTACCCCCCCGCCTCGTCTTCGTTTTCTCCAAGCTAACGTTGAACGTGGTGGATCTTCTCACCTAATTCTATTAGAAGCCGCATTCAGGGGTAATTATGATGTGATCTTTGTCCAGGAGCCTTGGACAAAAATCATAAATTTCAAGAATGTTAACAAATCCCATCCAGCTTACGTTACCTTTACCCCACCCGACCGAGACTGGAAGCTTGCGAGCCCACGTGTGCTCACATACATTCGGAAAAAATCCAACCTCCGCCCCATCCAGCTGGATAGTGGTCCTTCACCAGACATTATAGCCCTCCTTCTTCAATGTTCTCCTCAAGTAGAGGTCATCAATGTCTACCGGCAACCTCAGGCACACATGCCTCAGAGTCTCTACCCACTTCTAGACTGGCCAGTGAAGCCTAACTCCACAATTTTTGGAGATTTTAATCTCCTTCACGAGTTATGGGAACCTAATGTGTCTCGTTTGTCCGGAGTTGGTAGCTTTACCGACTGGATTGAAAACCACTTTTTAAGGTCGGCTTTACCGTATGGAGCTCCTACCCATCGAGCTGGTCATATTCTCGACCTTGTTTTAACGAATATGGAAGGACTCCTGGCTCATGTGGACCACGTGGCTCATTCGACTTCTGAACACGAGACCACATCTGGCTCGGCTAATCTCTGTTCAGCCCAAAGACGACACCCATCAATGAGAATCCCTGAATTTACAGCCGAAAATACGGAAATATTTATCCAAGCACTTATAGCTACTCCTTCTCCTGTTCTCCCTCTCGACAACCCTAACCCTTATCTCTTAGACGCGGTGGTCTCTTCGGGAGTCGCTGTGCTATCGGCCACACTACTTGCGGCTAACCCACCAAGGCCCCCATGTGAGCCATGTAAGGATTTCTGGAACCTCGAATGCTCTGACCAATGTCGACTGTATGTTGTAGCCCGCAACAGTGGGGACCCAGATGGTATTAGGCAGGCACACCGAAATTTCCGCAGAACTGTTAGGCGGACTAAGAGGGAGTATGTGTGCTCGAAGCTGGATAGTGTCTCTTCGGTTTTGGAAGCCCATAAAGTGGTTGGATGGCGAAGGTTTACCAGTCGCTTCGGCCCCCCTCCAATTCAATATGAAGGAGTCACCTATAGTACCCCAATTGAGCGTGCGGCCCTTTTTTTTCATACGAAACTTGCTCATGGAATTAGGGAGCCGGACATTCCCGTGGTCACCCCTACTTGTGCACTGCGAGCGATTCCTGCACCTGCCTCACTGGACGAAGATGAGGTTCAACAATGTCTTCTTGCTACATCATCCACAACTCCAGGTCACGACCATCTCTCGGTTGCTGCCCTTCGCCATGTCTGGCGAGTCGATTCTTGGCGTTCGTGGATCGTAAACTTATATAGGCTTTGCCTGGTATACGGACATCATCCAAACATATTTCGCCGCGCCGAAGTTGTGGTTATACCTAAACCTCATAAGGATGATCTCACACACCCTGCCAACTGGCGACCAATTTCGCTTCTTCCTGTTCTCGGTAAAGGGCTAGAACAGCTTTTTGACCGTCGTTTCGCTTTCTGGGCTCTATCGAGTCGCATTATCTCTCCCACGCAGCTCGGAGGCCTTCCTGGAAGGTCAGCTATGGACCTTGTAGAGTGTCTCGTCCACGATGTCGAAAAGGCATGGGAAGGGAAACAGGTTTGCACTCTGGCTACTCTTGATGTCGAAAGCGCTTTCGACAGTATTCAGCCTGGCTGTCTATCCGTCCGCTTGCGCGAACAGGGATGGCCACTACAATACGTTAACTGGGCGGCTTCCTTTGCTTCAGGTAGGAAAGCCCGCCTCCGTGTGGACGACTTTGTTGGTGAATTCATGGATATTCCGCACGGCTTACCGCAAGGATCCCCTGCTTCACCTATACTTTTTCTCCTTTTCCTTGAACCTCTTTTCAATTTCGACTTCCCTACTTTTGGATACGTGGATGACGTAGCGATCCTTTCCGTTGCAAAAACTCTAACCGAATCCTCACGCCTAACTGCCGCCAGGATTGAAGTAGTTACCCAATGGTGTAACAAACAGACTTTCGTTAGCCGAAAACAAGATGGAGATCATACATCTCCACAGAACCCGTCAGCTTTCTCCACCTCTAACAATCAATGGCGTCGTAAGATTTACAAACCCAACCTTAAAATAGCTAGGTGTATTTCTCGATACTAAGCTTTCCTTCAAAGAACACGTTCAAGTTTGGAGTGCTAGGACACAACGAATCAGCGCCCATATACGTCAGCTTGGCAAAACCTATCGTGGGGTACCCGTTGCCTTTCTCCGCTCGGCAGCCCTTGCTGCGGCTTTACCTGTTCTATTTTACGGCGCAGAGGCCTGGTGGCGCGGTCATTCTTACAGCCGGCGCGGACGCCAAACCTCTACTCGGTCCCAACACCTCGTAGATATGATTTCCAGAGCTCTAGTCACTTTGGCTCGTGCAATTCTACCAGTATTCAGAACCACTCTCACTCCAGCACTGCTAAGAGAAGTCTGTCTCAAGCCCGCTCATATTCTTCTCGAAGAGGTGCGCCTCCGCTCTGCTGTTAGACTAGCTGCCGCAGATAGCTTCCATCCTTCAGTTAGAAGATCAAACTAACCCCGAGCGCATACACGCCTGACCAAAAAACTAAAACTCGCTCCGCGCTTCCCTCGCCCCCAGCCCTTACCACCCTCCTACAAAGCCCCCCTTAATCGCTCTCGTGCAGACTTCTCCACTCATGAATTTTTTGAGCGTATCAGAGCATTGCCTTCATGGGATATAATCGTCTACTCAGACGGCTCTAAGCAGACCGATGGATCTGCTGGGGCTGACGCTGTCGTCCTTCACAAGAATTTCACTTTAGCTAAAGTGAGGGTGCCACTTGGTCCTGATTTTGAGGTCTATGACTCCGAAATAACTGGTGCTTTAGCAGGGCTCAAAGCCGCTGTAGCAGCCCCTACCTCTCATCTCGCAACTAATATCCACGTTATCTTAGACAACCAGGAGGCAGCATAACGCCTCCTGGATATTTCTCCTTCCAAGTCTTTGCAAGCGGAAATCTTGGAGTTTAGGGATCTTGCAGCTCGCTGGCCTACAAAGAGGATTTTTCCATCTGCGGCCCCTGGCAAACTCCATGTAATGTGGTCTCCAGGCCACATTGGTATTCCTGGTAATTAGCTGGCCGACAAGTTGGCCGGAGAAGCCGCATGACAATCGGCCCCCCCGGCGCATCACTTGCCGGAGCCCGAGCAAATATACAAAGACAAATCTGGAACCTGACTAATGAATGGTGGCAGATGCATGCTCCCTCTACCTACTGTGAGTTAGGAATGCCATTTCCTAAGAAACCCCCAGAGGAGCTTCGACTCCCTCGCCATCTTCTTGGGTATTTGATTCAATGCCGGACTGGACACGGTGATTTTCGCGCCTATCACGAAAGATTCAAACATGATGACACCCTCACTTCTTGTTCTTGCGGAGCCGATAAGTCTACTATCCACTTGGTTTTTTGTCCCCTCGTGCGGGAGAGATTAGCTTCTGCCGGTCATCGACGCAGCTTGGGATCACTCGATTTTCTCTTCGGTACCTCTCGTGGTGCGATGCGTTTTACCTCTGTTGTAGAGAAGACTAGATTTCTATCCGAAGTCTGTCCTATCCGTGCTGCAGAATCTAGACGATTGAGGTATCCGCTGTATAGCGCTCACTGTAACTTTAGGAATCCTTTCCAAGGCCCGAGGGCATCCATAGTTTAGCATTATTTTCAGTTAGTGTCGTAATCACCATGTCCCCTCTGGGATGGGGCATCTTCTTAGACCTTGTCCGGTTGACTGTAAAAATAAATAAATAAATAAATAAATAAATAAATAAATAAATAAATAAATAAATAAATAAATAAATAAATAAATAAATAAATAAATAAATAAATAAATAAATAAATAAATAAATAAATAAATAAATAAATAAATAAATAAATAAATAAATAAATAAATAAATAAATAAATAAATAAATAAATAAATAAATAAATAAATAAATAAATAAATAAATAAATAAATAAATAAATAAATAAATAAATAAATAAATAAATAAATAAATAAATAAATAAATAAATAAATAAATAAATAAATAAATAAATAAATAAATAAATAAATAAATAAATAAATAAATAAATAAATAAATAAATAAATAAATAAATAAATAAATAAATAAATAAATAAATAAATAAATAAATAAATAAATAAATAAATAAATAAATAAATAAATAAATAAATAAATATTATTTCTTTCAGCGTCCTATGTCCCGGCCGGGATGGGTAGTCACATGTCAGACAGACTAAGGGCCATCACTTAGACGAAAAATAGAATCAATGTGAAAAAGGTATCCCCAGCAAGGTGATGAGCCTCTAAAGATATAACTATAAAGGCTGATAGCAGCGGATGTGCGAGCGTATATATGTCTGATAAAATATGTGACGGCTGGCAAGCCTTAATGATCTGTAGACTATGCTTGGTAGCGCAGTCTTAGGCTTATGCAGAGGGGCACCTAGGGAATCTGATCATGTGATATTGGCTAGGTAATGAACGTACATTTCGTAGTATTTGCCTCAGGCAGAAGTGCTACAGAGTATGGAATATTTGACATTGTAATTACTGGAGTTTACTCTCCAAAGATTTACTATAGATTACCATAGTCTATATCAATTGCCTTACGCTTGTAAAGCCCAACCGTGACATATAGTAAATCTTTTCTTACCATTCTAACAACTGCGGTTCGAAATATACAATCGGCGTTCATCAATGAACAGTGATGACTCAGTAAGGTCGAAAACGTCGGATTGAGATAATATTTTCGGAAGTTTGAAGGCGACTGCGGTCTTCGAATAGATTCAGCCTTCAGAGGTTCGAAGACGATTGAGGTCTTGGAATTGGTTCAGCATTCAGAAGTTTGGAGACGACTGCGGTGCTCGAACAAATTCAGCATTCAGAAGTTTGAAGACAATTGAGGTCTTGGAACTGGTTCAGCATTCAGAAGCTTTGAGACGACTGCGGTGCTCGAACAAATTCAGCATTCAGAAGTTTGAAGACAATTGAGGTCTTGGAACTGGTTCGGCATTCAGAAGCTTGGAGACGACTGCGGTCCTCGGACAAATTCAGAATTCAAAAGTTTGGAGACGACTGCGGTCTTTGAACAAATTCAGCTCTCGGAAGTTTGGGGAAGATTGGAATCCCCTAATTTGTTCAGTGTTTAAAAGATTGGAGACGACTGCGGTGCTCGAATAAATTCCATACCAGTTAATCAGTAGTCAAGAATATCTTAGATTCATTCAAAAAAAAATTAAAAGAAAACTCTACTTGTCTACAATAATCGACGTAGTTTTGCATTAGCTATCAATATGGCTGAAAATAATTTGAGCATTTTTCAGCAAAGAGCAAGCGAGAAGTTGAAATATCAAAACTGCAGAGCTAAGTGGAAGATACGAGAGCAACTGGCTATACTAAGAAAAAACAAGAGTTGTTTCCGGTGTGAACGTAGGGGTTGCAACACCAAGGTTTGCCCCCTCTTACCAGCTACAAATCCAGCAGATGATACTTCTAAAATTCTATCGGCTGGCCTGAAAGAGCCCGAGAAGTTACTTACCAAGCAGACGACTGAGATGAATACGAGTCCGTTCCTCATTAATGCACTAGTCGATGAAGCCACCATGGTACAAGCGTTAGTTGATAGTGGTTGTCTATGCTTGGGCATTATTGATGATAAGCTCGCGACTCGGCTGGAGCTACCGCGTCTCCGCATAAGCCCGCGATCACTTGAGACAGTAGAAAACTCAACAGTTGATAAGCCCATAGTTGACGCCATAACATATGTTTCTCTTGACTTGGATGGATTTGTAACGCCGAAGCTTTGGTTATATAGGGTGCCAGGAAGTACGTACCAGATGATCATTGGCAAGAAGTGGCTAGAAGATCAAGATGCAGTGATACATTCTAAGTAACAGCGATTGGAGCTTGGAAAGAGTGGCAAGTCAGTCTATAGCGTACAACGATGGGAAACAGAATTAGAGGGTGTTCCAAGACCGATAGCCGCATCGGTGGAAACACTGAAGAATATGGTTGGGACGGTTCCGGTCTGTAAAGCGACTATAGGAGATATCAACAAGGCACTTCGAGGTAAGCCAAACCTGAGTGTCGAAGAGGCGCGAAAACGCCTACCAAAGGAAGTTCAGGAGTTTGCTCGCCTATTTGCTGATGATGGTGGCGCTATCGAACTGCCTCCATCGCGTGGAGCCTTGGACCACGCAATTAATCTTCGGCATGAAAATGGTAAACCCTTGTCACCACCATGGGGCCCACTATATAGCATGTCGCGAGAGGAACTATTAGTGCTGAGAAAGACACTGACTGACCTTCAAAATAAAGGATGGATTCGGCCGAGTAGCTCGCCAGCGGCAGCGTCGGTTCTGTTTGCCAAGAAGCCAAACGGCGGTCTTAGATTCTGTGTGGATTACCGAGGACTGAATGCGATAACTCTCCCAGATCGGTATCCACTGCCATAGTTTAAGGAGACGTTGCGACAACTGTCTAAGGCAAAATGGTTTACCAAACTAGATGTAAAGTCAGCATTCCATCGTCTACGAATTAGAGAGGGAGATGAGTGGATGACTGCGTTTCGTTGCCGATTTGGCCTATTCGAATGGCTCGTGACCCCTTTTGGCCTAGCAAATGCCCCGGCGACTTTCCAACGGTGCATCAACGAGCAGCTCCGGGAGCATCTTGACGTAGATGCCACGGCCTACATGGATGATATCTTAATTTATACAGATAGAAACGAAGAAGGACATTGGGCAACTGTCCGTACAATCCTCAGCAAGCTGGATCGTGAAGGCCTCTATCTAGATATCGATAAATGCGATTTTCTATGCAAAGAAGTCAAGTACTTGGATTTTATCATTCGTGCAGGCAAAAGCGTAAGTGTCGATCAGGCAAAGGTAAAAGCTATTCTAGAGTGGCAGGCACCAACTTCAGTAAGGGGTGTGAGATCCTTTTTAGGGTTTGCAAATTTTTACAGATGCTTTGTCAATGGGTTCTCCAAAATTGCAGCTCCTTTAATCAATTTGACCAAGAAGCAGTCGGTGTGGCGATGGGGATCAGACGAAGACAAATCTTTCAAAAAGCTGAAAGAAATCTTCTCATCGGAGCCAGTGCTTGCACAGTGGGATTCGGACAGAGATACTGTTTTGGAAGCGGATTGTTCAGGGTATGCGCTGGGTGGATGTCTCTCCCAAAGAGATGATCAGCGAAGGTTACGACCGGTTGCATACTACTCAAGGCGATTGAGCAGTGCAGAGTGTAACTATCCTATTCACGATAAGGAAATGTTAGCTATCGTTGCTTGTATGCAGGAATGGCAAGCGGAGCTGCAGTCCGTCGCAAAGCCA
This sequence comes from Podosphaera xanthii, assembly GCA_028751805.1. NCBI lineage: Eukaryota > Fungi > Ascomycota > Leotiomycetes > Helotiales > Erysiphaceae > Podosphaera > Podosphaera xanthii. The sequence goes on from JAPWIX010000004.1 coordinate 597,613, forward strand.
TTTGTGATTTTAACTGACCCTAAAAATTTGAGTTTGCAACAAAGCGTTTACTCAATGAACGTCAAGCCAGGTATAACGATGTGCTGCAGCGGTTTCAATACTGCCTTAAATGGCGGTCAGGAAGTGCAAGCGAGAGACCTGATGCTCTATCGCGCCGCGATCAAGATAAGCCGAGAGGAATCAATGACGAGCGAACAGCAGGACGAATCATTCAGCTCCTCCCAACCATTTCTCTCAGCCCCGCGAACGCTGAAAGTAACCATGAAAAAAATAATCTGAAGGATCCAGCGGCCCAGGCTCGCCTGTTTGAAGATGAAATGATGCAAAATATTTGGAAACAAGGGGTTGAATCAGACAAGAATTAGAAAAGGGCACGCGATGCGGTATTGTCAGGTGAAAGAGGGTTTCCACTGGATATTGCGGAGAAAATGAGGGCTAATATCGCTGAGTGCACAGTTGCCGCACATGGAGTTCTGCGAGGCCGGGAAAACCGTATCTGGGTCCCGGATTATGAACCGTTACGAACGGCAATAATTCAACAAACGCATGACAGTCATTTGACAGGTCATCCGGGGCGAGATACCACAATTGGACTGATTTTACGGCGGTGGGTTTGGCCGAAAGTGAGGGAATCAGTACGACGATTTATCCGGAACTGTGATGTTTGCGGCCGTACGACCATTTGGCGAGAGGCAAAAGCGGGGTTTCTGCGGCCACTGCCGATTCCAGAACGCATTGGTAGCGAGTTGACTATTGATTTTGTGACGGATCTCCCAAAATCGCAGAACTGTACCAACATGATGGTCATCACGGACAGGCTATCGAAAGATATCTTTGTGTTTGGAACAGACTCTATGGCATCTCAAGCGTGTGCTGAAATATTCGTGGACCGGTATTATCGGTATTTTGGGTTCCCTCGTTTTTTGACCAGCGACAGGGGTAGTGACTGGCTTAGTCATTTCTGGACAACATTTTGTCAACGAACAGGTATTAAACAAAGGCTAACCACAGCGTATCACCCAAAATCAAACGCAAGTGAGAGGGCCAATCAGGAGATTTATAAATACCTGAGAGCATTTACTTGTTATGCACAAGATGACTGGATGGGATTATTACCACTGGCTCAACTGGCCCTGAACGCGCGACCAAACTCAGCTATTGGAGGCATGAGTCCATTTTTTCTGCGGAATGGATATGATTTAGACCCATTGATAGAACCAATATCAGACCATGATAAAGGTCGACACCCAGGAAAGTTATCAGGTGAGATATATGTGCGGCGACTTCGAGATGCCCAAGATTATGCCCAAGCGGCTATGGCCTCAGTCCAGCAACGATATGAAGGTAATGCAAATCAGCTTCGCCGACAGTCAGAAAGATTTAAAATTGGGGACAAGGTCTGGCTGAATCTGAAAAATGTTAAGACACCCCAATTATCAAAAAAATTAGCATGGCAACATGCAAAGTATGAGGTGACGGCGGTTCCCGACGCACTGACAGTAGAATTAAATGTGCCAGGAAATATGCATAAACGATTTCATGTCGACTTAATAAAACGAGTCGGAAACGACCCGTTACCAAGCCAAACGCAGGATGATAGACAGAACCCACCGGTACTTGATGATCTGGAAGAGCCTGAATATGAAGTAGAATCTATACTTCGAGCGCGGACAGTAAAACGCGAACGTGGAACATACCGGCAGGCGCTTGTCAAGTGGATCGGATGGATTGACCCAACATGGGAGCCAATTGAATCCGTGCAAGAAACTAAAGCGCTAGAAGAATTTGAGGCTCAGTATGGGAATATAAAATCAAATGATGGCCCCCCTCAAAATAGTGTTGGAGCGTTTGTCGGGCCTGCTGAAAAAGCAACAAAACAACAACGAAAGGCACGGATTTACCCAGGCGAATAGCTTGTTGAGGAGAGAGGGGCAATGTGACGGCTGGCAAGCCTTAATATGATCTGTAGACTATGCTTGGTAGCGCAGTCTTAGGCTTACAGTGACCAGCAAAACTGCTCGAATGTTTTGTAACTTTCGCTTGTAAGCCTCATAAAATTTTATCTGCTTGACCAATTCACAAAATTTTTACATTAATAAAAAATTCCAATTCTGTGGTTTCTTTTGATATAAATTAGATGATGTGAATCGAAATTTTGGTGGAGTAATCGCGATTGAAAGGGCGTTGGTCATTCGAACAGTTTTGCAGGGGGGATGTGGGGAAAGTATAACTAGGCATCAGGAGCACTGTAGGTCTTCATGAAAGGTCGAGTTTGTAATCATTTACAGCACATAATCACTTTCTACTATTACTCGAATCTTTTTTTATCATGAGGCCTCTATCTCAATCAAAAATTGATGTCATTCTTCACCACCTTGACCATGGACTTTCCATCCGATCAACAGCTCGAGAATGCAATGTCTCAGTTTCTACCGTTTCATGTATTCGCAAGAGACACCGTCAAGATCTTCAGGTGAACTTAGGAGGGCGACCTTGTTTGCTCAGCGAGCATGACACTCGTCATGTCGTCCGTACCATAACATTCGGTAAGGCCGATACCGCTGCCGAAGTGGCCCAAAACATCAGGGACATGAAAAATTGCTCTATCTCTGTTGATACAGTCCGACGGACCCTCAAAAAAGCAGGGTTAAAAGCTGTTGTGAAAAAGAAAAAGCCAAAACTAACAGCAAAGCAAAAGAAGGACCGTCTTGACTTTGCTATGGCCCATAAGTACTGGACTACAGATGATTGGAAGCGTGTAGTTTGGTCAGACGAGACGAAGATAAATCGCTTGCTGTCAGATGGAAGATCTTGGACCTGGAAAAGGCGAGGACGAGGGTTGATAGAGAGAGAGGTAGAGGAGACCCTCAAATTTGGTGGCGGTCATATTATGATCTGAGGCTGTATGCTGTGGGAGGGGACGGGAAACATGTGTAAGATTGATGGGTTGATGGACCAGCATCTATACACTGAGATATTGGAGGAGGATCTCCTACAAACGCTGGTGGAATACGGTAAAACCCCCGAATCCGTTATCTTCATGCAGGACAATGATCCAAAGCATACCTCAAAGAAGGCCAGACAATTCCTCAGAGATCATTCTCTCGCCGTTCTCCCTTGGCCAGCAAACTCCCCTGATCTTAATCCCATCGAGCATCTCTGGAATTACATCAAGAAAAGACTCAAGGATTACCCCCAACCGCTAAATGGGATCCTGGAGCTTTGGGACAGAGTTCAGGATGAATGGGCAAAGATTCCTGCAAAGGAATGTCAGAAGCTGATAGAGAGTCTTCCTAGGCGCATAGATGCAGTGATTAAGGCGAAATGTGGGCATGTAAAGTACTAAATTACCAGTTCAAAAATTTCCCCATACCCCCCCTGCAAAACTGTTCGAATGACCAACGCCCTTTCAATCGCGATTACTCCACCAAAATTTCGATTCACATCATCTAATTTATATCAAAAGAAACTACAGAATTGGAATTTTTTATTTATGTAAAAATTTTGTGAATTGGTCAAGCAGATAAAATTTTATGAGGCTTACAAGCGAAAGTTACAAAACATTCGAACAGTTTTGCTGGTCACTGTATGCAGAGGGGCACCTAGGGAATCTGATCATGTGATATTGGCTAGGTAATGAACGTATATTTCGTAGTATTTGCCTCAGGCAGAAGTGCTACAGAGTATGGAATATTTGACCTTGTAATTACTGGAGTTTACTCTCCAAAGATTTACTATAGATTACCATAGTCTATATCAATTGCCTTACGCTTGTACAGCCCAACCTTGACAAAATACAAGATCTTACTTTCACTGTTTTTTTTTTTTTTTGTGGTTTACCGTGCCGTAATACCCCTAATGGGTCAAACACGTTTGTGTCACGGTATGCTATATAGCACGATCGACGATGTCAAATCAGGTGAATTAGATTATCTACAAGGAGAGAAGTAACTCCTACGGAGTTGTTAAACACTTTATTTACAAAGGTTGTATACGTGGCATGTAAGCGATATCACGTGATTATATTTCAGTTTTTCCCTTGACATATGGTCCCGTCTCACTCCCCTTGGGATTGAGCGCCTGGCGACATTTTTTTAACGGAGGCATTGGCTTTTTGGTTTGCTTTCTGTATCTCACTTTTTGTTGGCTTCAATTTATCAGGGAAACGTCTCTCAAACTCTTGAATGGAAGCTGTCGCATTTACAACGTTTTGAAGAGGTTCCCATGTTTGGTCTTCGGGGTCTTCGCCTCGCCACAGAATTAAATAATAGAATATTTTCTCGTTTTTACTTCGCTTGGAATCGACTATTGCTTCGATAGCGAATAGATTTTCGCCGGACGCATCCAGTGCAAGAGGTGGTGGCGGTGGGTTGGTTTGTCCCGAGAGAGGGTTCGTGGGTGCCGGTCTAAGCAAGCTTGTGTGAAATACGCTGTGCAAATTCTCATGTTGGAAGGGAAGTTTTAGTTGATATGCGTGAGAATTTATAATTTTTGATATTCGAAATGGACCAATGAATTTGCAGTCTAACTTAGGAATCGGTCGCGAGGTGCTAATATTTCGGGAATCGAGAAATACCTCATCACCAACTCGATAGGCTGGTGCTGGAGAGCGGTTTTTGTTTGCAGCTCTCTCCTGTTTTTCTCTGGCACGTGTGAGGTTTGTACGTAGCACTTCAAGGACTTCTGCCATCTTAGAAGCGAAATTGTTGCCAGCTATAATTTGTTCACGGCGATTTTTTGAAGTTGTATTTGGAGTGGGTCGTGGTGGCCCGAAACTCATGCGTGGATGAAAACCCTTATTAGCGAAGGAAGGTGAGACTTTTGTGGAGTCATTGACGGCATTATTGGCTGCGAACTCTGCCATTGGTAGCCATCCGTAGACATCTTTTTGTGAGTAGTCTATATACTGCCTAAGATATTGTTCCATGAATGCATTAGCGCTCTCTCTTTGGCCGTCAGTCTCTGGATGGTAGGCTGTAGAAAGCGAGACGTTAATTTGTAGACGATGGCAAACAGCTTTCCAGAATTCTGCGACAAATAGTGGTCCTCGATCGGACACAATAGAGTCACATAACCCGTGGAGTCGCCAAATGTCACGGACAAATAATTTTGCAAGCTCCTTTGCTTTCATATTTGTGTGACAGGGTGTGTAGTGTCGTTCCTTGGTTAGATGATCTACAACCACCATGATGCAGTTGAATTTGTCAAATTCTGCTAGAGGGCCCACAAAGTCTACTGAAATTTCACGCCAGCGCTGTATTGGTAGGGGGAGAGGTTTCAGAGCTCCTTGGTATCTGAGTCGAGAAACTTTATTACGGATGCAATTATGGCAGTTTTTAACAAACTGGTCTGTTTGTTGGGAGAGATCAGGCCACCAGTAGTGGTCCGATACTGTTTGATACAATGCGTTCTTTCCTGGATGGCCCTTTTCACAACTATCATGGGTTTTCTGTATGAGAAGAAATCTAAGTTCGTTGTTCGGAACATATAACCTGTCGCGAAAATAAAGGCGACCGTCACGAAGTTTACATTCTGACAGTGATTTCTCTTTTGAGTGCGGGATTCCTTCAGGTTTTGTCAACTCATTAACTACCTTTATCAGCCACTCATCTTTTACATCGTTGTAGCCTTGGTCAAGTAATCGGGCGATCTTGTGGTCAAGGGGCTCTTCTCGAGGCTGAGAGAGGATTGCTGGAGAAAGTTCAAAAGGGGCGTGCTGGGTCGGTTTATTGGAAGGGCCGTTGCCTTTTAGATCTTGAATTACTGATTCATGAAGCTTGTGGGCCGGAAGGAGAGTTTGGTTTTGGTACAATACTCGAGGGTCAGTGTTGTCTTTTGGGAGGTCTTGAGATCGCCGGGTAAGTGAGTCGGCCTTGACATTATCCTTTCCTGGCCTAGCCTTGATGACAAAGTCAAACTGAGAAAGGAACTCGCTCCAGCGAACTTGGCGGCGAGAAAGTTCTTTTGTTGTCATAAAATACTCTAGGTTGCGATGATCTGTGAGGACAGTAATGGGGTAAGAAGATCCTTGGAGTTCAGCTCTCCAACTCTCAAAACATCGGACGATTGCCAGAAGTTCTTTATCGTATATCTCAAAATTACATTCCGCATTATCAATTTTTTTTGACATGAAAGCGACAGGGTGAAGTTCCCCATCATCATCTTTCTGTGACAATATTCCTCCGGAGACAAAATCAGAGGAATCTGCTTCGACAAAGATCTCTTTGGAGACGTCAAAATGCCGTAAAACAGGTGCTGTGATGAATGATTTTTGTAGAGATTCAAACGATCTTTGACAAGCATCGGACCAAATGAACTTCACATCTTTTCTGGTTAGCGCAACAAGGGGCTTGACAATTTTGGAAAAACTTTTTATGAATCGACGATAGAAATTTGCGAAACCTAAAAAGCCCTGTACATCTTTGAGACAAGATGGAGGTAACCAGTCGACGATGCACTGGATTTTCCGAGGGTCCATTTTGACGCCTGTCGTAGAGATGATCATGCCAAGGTATGTCACTTTTTGGACTTCAAACTCGCATTTCTTAATATCGCAATGGAGACCAGCTTTTCGTAACGCTTCAAGCACTTTGTTAACGTGGATTCTGTGTGACGTGAGGTCATTCGAATAGATAAGAATGTCATCTATGTATGCGGTACAGAATATATCAAGATATGGTCGAAGAATTTCGTTGATACTTGCTTGAAATGTGGCCGGTGCGTTAGATAGACCAAACGGCATCACAAGCGACTCAAACAAACCGTATCGTGTGTTGAATGCCGTCATCCATTCTTGACCATCCGCAATTCGAATATGATTGAACGCAGCTATAATATCTAGTTTAGTGTAGAATTTGGCGTTGCTGAGCTTAGTAAGAGTTTCTTGTAACAATGGAAGAGAGTATCGATTCTTTATAGTAATAGCGTTTAGTCCTCGGTAGTCGACACAGAACCGTAATCCTCCGCCAGGTTTTTTGGTAAAAAGAACGGGCGCCGCTGCTGGTGATTTGCTAGCACGGATAAATCCTTTTTCTAGTTGTTCATTGAGATACTTGCGGAGCACCTGAAGTTCTTTGATAGACATGTTGTAGAGAGGCCCATATGGGGGTGTAGTGCCCGGCTTCAGTTCTATTCTATGATCACAATCCCGGTGAGGAGGGAGAGTTTCGGCTCTCTTATGATCAAAAACAGGTAGGTGTTGATGATAGTGCGTAGGAAGTTTTAGGGAAGGGTCAGGCCATTCTTTGGTTTGCGAGGCAATTTGAATATCTTCGAGAGAAAAGCCTGCTAAGTGCATATCAGTTGCTATGGAAGAAGATTGCATCTTATTATCATGAGAGTCGTTTTGAGGATATATCTCTCGATACATTTTCTGAATGGGAGAAAGTTCGTCATAGAAAAGATTGGTCGATTTTTTTGGCTGTGTCGGAGCTGGTTGGATGCCAAATTCTTCAAGTCTCTTGTCTACTTCAAAAAGAGATAAAGAAAAAATTTTGATACCTTTTTGTTTAGATAGTGCCTGGAAGGAAGCTGCTCCTATTTTTCTTGGGCGACCGTTTGCAAAGTCTTCCGGAGGATTTAATCCTGAGATAGGGGTTTTATTTTGACAACTTGGGATATCTATATGACGGGTTTTGGCAGGGAAGCAATTTTCTTTACAATGGTCGGAGTTAAAACAGGCAAGGTCCTTTAACCAATTGATGGAGGGGTTATGTTTCCTCAGCCATGTACGACCTAGGATTATTTCATACTTGCCAAGATTTGTCAGAAAGAGGGTTATAGTTTCGTTGTGGTCCGAAATATTAAGATTAAGATTCGTAGTATGGGTGATTTGTGCCGCTAGTCTACCGTCCACGAGATAAAGTTGACGGGGTTGCGAGAGGAGCTATTGGGAGGCCATGCCGTTGCGCAGAGTTAAAGTCAAAAAAGTCATCAGTAGCACCACAATCAAGGAAAGCTTGTGCTTGAAATTTAATTCTATCTGCCTTTATAATACAGGGAAGAAGAAGATGGTCGTTATGTGGTGTTGATAAGGATAATATCTGTGACTTTGCCCCGTTACGGGTATATGATTCACTGACTTTTTCACTCTCGGTAAGTCTCTGATCGCGACTTTGATCAGAGACTATGCTTTTTCCTCCTCGATCACAGTTTTATTGTCTTTAGATCTTGTCTTACCTTTATTCCATCTCGCCTCAGCGCAAATTCGTGCTCGATGTCCTGGGTCATAGCACCAGCTGCACAGTTTATTTTCAAAACAGTACGCACGCTTAGCACACTTCTCAGCTTCATTTCAGGGAATGCGGTGATTTGCGGCGTCTACTGGAGTCCAGGTGATATTGCGGCCAAGGTTTGATGCGCTCAGGTCCATTGGGTCTGCGGCAAATGGGTTAGAAGGAGCGGTAGAATTAGGAGTAGGAAGACTAGAGTGATGATGATTGCTAGAGTTAGATTTTTCTTTTGTATAACCTGGATTAGACGAGCGAAGAACTGCATCAATGTGTCGCTCTTCGACGAGATATGATGTTAAGTCATCAGGTAGAGGCTGACGTAGCATCACACGATTCTGAATGTATGATACTATTGCTGGATGCAGTGAATCGTAAAGATGGTTAATCAGCGCATCATCTGCAAGTCCAGTTTTTTGTGCCACATCAAACCAGTCGGAGATGTGGGTTGAGGTGTCCTTTTGGCCTTGCTTGATTGTAAGAATTTCTCGCCTAGCCGCATTAAATTCGTCGACGTCGGCATAAGCTTGCTCCAGAAGGACAAGAATGGCTTCACTTGAAGTGAATTTTATTGAGCCATCTCTATTAATACCATAGGATACAGTGGAGTAGGCTTTTCCTTCAAGACGAGAGACTAAGTAAATCATCTTGCTCTGCTCATCTGGGTACCAATCTCTGTTCGCAATGAATTTCATGTTAACTTTTCGAATGAATAGGGGCAGCTCTTTGCGCGATGCTGCATCATTTGCAGAGAAGATTTTCGGGTCGGGGTGCTCCGCTGATCGGTGTGAAATTAAAGAATTAGTCTGGGTTTGCTGCTGTGAAGAGGCGTTTTGCTGTTGAAGAGTGGTATTCTGCTGTTGTGAGGTGATAATTTGCTGCTGAAGATTGGCGACTTGCAGTTGCAGCTGCGAGCTACTTGGCCCGGCTGCTTTCTTCTGTTTTTGGAGCTTTGTGTTTGCGTCTAAAAGTTCCTGATTTTTTTCCAGAAGTGTGTCATAATCGTCTTTAAACTTGAACAATTCACCTTCGAGATGCACGTAGGCGGTCGCTAGTTCCATAATCTCTTCGCTAAGTTGCACAGCGCTGTTACCTGGAATATCATTCTGCATGGCTTGGATGAAGAGGGTGGGATTGGGGACAGAGCAAAGAAGTGGGTACTTTTGAACTAAGGCAGAATCTCGGTCGTTGAATCTATCTATTTGCGAAGCATGAGATTTAGGATGGTGTGGTGGAATGCCAGTCCCTTCTGGGTTCCAAGGGTTGTTTTCCATATTGGAGTTAAGATTTGGTATGGTTGTTTACGCTCTAGGGCAGTAAAATAATGGATGGTAGATAAGATGTCACGGTATGCTATATAACACGATCGACGATGTCAAATCAGGTGAATTAGATTATCTACAAGGAGAGAAGTAACTCCTACGGAGTTGTTAAACACTTTATTTACAAAGGTTGTATACGTGGCATGTAAGCGATATCACGTGATTATATTTCAGTTTTTCCCTTGCCAGTGTGAGGCCGGATGAGATCAGGTTGACTGCTCTACCTCGTCTCACCATAATGACCGGAACCATGCTAGAATACATTCATGTGTTAAATACGTCGATCCCAGCAGCCCAGAAAAACGAATAAATAAACTCCAGAGAAAGAAAGAATAAAATAAAATAAAGTAAAATCTGTCTCGCGCCTTTACGCTTCTCTGCTTTTCGTCCCCATATAACCTGTCTCAAACTTCAACCTCGGCCACCACGCACCCGAGCTACTTCCTTCTATTCTGCCGTCTTTGCAGGTGCAGTCCCCCCAACAAAATCTAGCCTCTCTCGTTCCCCAGCGCCCTTACTCCCGCCATGCCGAGCACCGCTCCTTCGTAGATTCCGCTCCCTTGAACGTATTCTGCGAAGTTCTGCCATCCGTGTGCTCCCAACTAGGTGTGAAGTGCTGGGGCTCTTCGTCGTCCGCTAACCTGCCGCCATCTATTCAGCGCCCTTCGACACTGGACTAGATGACCGACCGACTTTTCTCTGCCACACTCATACAATAGTGGTGCGTTGTCATGGTTCCATCGGCGGTGATACGACGCGAAGTCTCCATGGCCGGTTCGGGCTGCAATAAGACGAGCGTCTACCGCCCTTGAGCGAGCCAGTTCTGGTGATTTTTCGCAGCGCATCTGTAGCTCAAGATCCTCATATCTTTTAGGGCGAGCAGATGACCACCAGTCTCTGCATAGATCTTGTGCCAAAGCTCGGGCTTTGCGTCCGGCTGCGGCCAAGGTGAGGGGTCCGAATGCCTCGGTTTCAGTTATCCGGCCTAGCGCTTCTCGTGCCAGTTGGTCTGCTGCCTCGTTGCCGGGGATGCCTTCGTGGCCTGGTATCCACCTCACCTGCACCAGAGCTGTGGAGCTTTCCGCCGCCCTGCGAAATCTGCGAACGCGCCAGTAAGATGACGTTGTTCTTCCTGTCCGTAGAGCTTGTGCCGCTTCAGCATTATCCAGCATGACGTATGTAGTCGAGATTTGATGGTCGCTGAGGCTCGTGGTGATGGCTTCGAGTGCTGCCATCGCGCCGTGTATTTCGGCGTCATAGACTTCGGCACCCGTCAGGGAGCCTGAGTTGTTAAGTACAAGATTTGTGGCGGTGCCGCCGAAGTAAGCAGTGAAGCCCCAGGCTGAGCGTGATTCAGCGGCGCCAGATCCGTCGCTATAGACACATAGACAGTCGAGTGGTAGTCGACTGAGCCATTCCATCGTGGTTCTGGCAGCTGTGGCTTTATCTGTTCCGCAGAGTTGTGGAAGTGGTGGGGTGGGCCTGAACAGAGGAGGCGGGGCCTCTGTTTCCGGTAGCAACCTTGACGTTCTCTGTGCTCTGGAGTCATGAATTCAGTTTGCCGGTTGCCGGCCTCTATCGGAGGTACGCAGGCCGAGTCTGCGTCTTGCGGACGCTGTGGATTCTAGGGCGCGAAGGCGTAAAGGGTGGTATTCGTCGAGGCGGCGTATACGGGCTGCAGCTAATAGACGCCGTTCTTCGAGCAGAGCCTTCGCTGGTGGAATTCCAGTCTCTCTTTGGAGGGCCGCTGCTGGCATAGTTCGCCAAACCGGTAGCGCTGCGCAGATCCCAAACATTAGCACTCGGTCGATTGCCTCAATTTGCATCCGGCAGGAGTTGTGCACTTCGCCTCTAGAAGTGTCCCGGGTGCATCCGGGCCACCAAACCTCGGCGGCGTGAAGGGCGATTGGCATTATTACTGTGCGGATGATAGTGGTCAGTGGTCCTGGTGAAGGTCCCTGAGTGCACCTGGTGAGTCGGCGAAGGTACTGAACAAGTCGGGTGCTTTTCTTTGTCCATTCGGCGACATGGCTACGGAAGGTAAGCCCTCTGTCCAGGAACACTCCCAGCCATCTGACAGTCTCGGATTCTTGGATTGCTACGTCTCCAATTGTGATTGGTGGAAGGTCGGTGTTGCGAGCTCGGGGACCAAGAAAGTACAAAACTTCCGCTTTTGCTGGGTCAAACGCCACTGCGTTTCTCTCTGCCCAGGCCAATATGGTGTCCACTTCGCGTTGAGCGGCCTCGGCTGCTAAAGTTGCTGTTGCTCCTATGCCCAGTACTGCCAGGTCGTCTGCATAGCCAAACCTCCATTTGCTTCCACCTGCTACCTCTGACATGTACAGAAGGAAGAGAATTGGAGATAACGGTGATCCTTGCGGGAGACCGCACTCGAGGTTTATCGGATCAGTGATGTCCCCCTCGTATCGAACGCGTGCAGACCGTCCCCGTAGGAAGGTGGCGGTCCATTCAATTGCTTCAAGCGCCCATCCCATTTCTTTCATTCGTCGTAAAAGTCGTCCATGTAGAGTCGCGTCAAACGCCCCCTGGACATCTAGTGTCACCAGTACAGCCTTGTGTCGTAGACTAAGTGTATGCTCTACGTCGTGGACGAGGCAGGCGACCAGGTCATTAGCTGAGCGGCCAGGTAAAGCTCCGATCAATTGTTGAGGTACCTTCTGGCTGCTAAGAGCCGTGTGCGCCATTCGCTTCGCGACTAGACGCTCAAGCCCTTTTCCAAGGCATGAGAGGAGCGCGATGGGCCGCCATCCTTTTGCTGCGCTTAGATCACGTCCTGACTTGGGGATCAGGATGACCTCGGCTAGTTTGAATGTGGCCGGAAAGTGTTTGTGACGAAGTGATCCTGTCAGGAATGCCTTTGTTGTATAATATATATATATATATATATATATATATATATATATATGGAGATAGCCATAGCATAGTGTTCTATGATTTCTGGTCTGGTCTTTTAGCCAAGTGGTAAAGCATCTATCTCGTGTATTATGTAGGACAGCATCCATAGCCTGACATCATGGATCTTGTTCTTGCTCTTGTCAGCTGTCTTCAAGCCGCTCATGACCGACCCTTTGTAGAGAGTTCGTACCGCCTGTCCTATCGCCGGCCATGCTGCGCGCAGCAGCCGGACAGTGATATTGTTAGCGCCCGGAGCCTTATCCTGGCAGGATGTAGCTGCCCATCCAGCTTCTTCCTCGGTGACCTCCGTCGACCACGGTAACCAGTTATCGTCATACTCCAAGTCTAACAGAGGGTTAGGAACTTTGATATCATTTTCGCTCGTAAATCTAGCAAGAAGCATGTCGCGCAGCAGGGTCGTCCGGCGGCGTGGGTCTGGTTCAAAACTATTTGGGGTTCGGAGAGGAGCTGTTGCGCCTTGTCGTCTTGGTTTCGCCTTGTCGTCTTGGTTTCGCCTTGTCGTCTTGGTTTCGCCCACCTTGCCATTTGGTACATGTCGGCATCAGTTTTGGCTTCCGAGAACTTACGCCGCCAATATTGATGTTTAGCCATCTTAACAGCTTGTCGGAATGCTTTCTTGCTGGCTTGATCCCTCAGTGCTCTATATACGTCTTTTGTCTCCCGGCACTCGTCTGTCCACCAGGGTACTGATTGTCCAGGTTGGGGAGAGCTGCGTTTCCCGGTCGCTTTTATTGCATCGCTTAGGACTTCCACTAAGTCGTTGCCAAGGTTGTCCACATCATTAGCTGTCCTAATCTCGTGTCTTCCAAGGTCTCTACTCCATTCTCTTACTACCTTAGTAAAGTCTTCCAGTGCATCGTCACTTACTCGGATTGGGTTGTTGAGCCTGATAGTGGCTGCTCCCCTGGTGTTCGGCCGCGGAACATCGCCTGCGAGTGTCTTATGGTCCGAGGTGGAGTCAAGATCTGGCGCCACGTCTGCGATGCCCCCGACGTCGGACCATACTAGGTCGAGGGTGTTGCCCCTTGCGTGTGTCGGGACTCCTGGACTCGAGGCCAGAGTCATGCCGTGCTCAAGCATCCACTCTATCAAAATGTGGCCATCTCCGTGTGAACGCCCTGCTAGTGGTTGCCACTCTGGGTGTACTGAATTGAAGTCTCCACCGATTACCGTTGGCCCAGTAGGATTCCAAGAAAGAAGGGGTGGTAAGGCTACACCTGGGGCCCGATATATTGAGACAAATTTCACATTTTCTACCACTACTGCTGCGAAATCCGGAGAAGTGCCGCATAGAAATTTTTGCTGGGTAGCTTTCCCTTTTTTGGTGTATATTATTAACCTCGGCCGAGGCGCATCCGTTCCACCGGTATTTGGTGAGTGTCTATCGAACCCGGGGTGCGACTTCATGAGCCAGTTGTCATTATTTCTAGACGCCCAAGGTTCTTGAATGAGCAAAACATCTATGCCTGCATCCCAGGCGGCTTGAAGAATGCTATCGTTTGAGGATCCTCCTTTGCCAAGGTTTGCGCAAAGGAAAGTGATTGTCGGATGATTGGTTGCATCAGAAGAGTTATGGTCCATTACGGGCATTGAGAGGGTGAAGGGGTGATGTTGTCGGCAGTTGCCTCTGTGGCCTTCTGCTTCGCTTCTGCTTCTCGTATCTTGGCTGACCTATCCTTTTGTCCTCGCTGGCGGATGACTGTTAGTTGTTCTTTGGTTCGTAGTATGATTTTTCCACTTACACGATTTGGGCGCGCCATGCAGCTTGGGTCATCGGCTCTGTGCGGCCCTTGAGAGTTGATGCAGCGGGGGATCTCTTGTTTGCATGCATCAAGTCTGTGTTCGAGTGAACCGCATCTGGTACATCTTTCTGCTCTGGAGCATATCTTTGTCGGGTGGTGGCCCCAGCAGCGATTGCACTGAGCGATTCGGGGTCTACAATGGAATATTGTGAGGCGGCCACTTTCCTCATATAGTTGCTCTCCAAGTTTGGGGACGCTTGACGGAAAGTGGATCACCCAGTCGGATGCTGGTTGATCAATATTGCTTGCTAAGATTCGGGCCGAAATAGGAGTCACGCCGGTTTTTAGAGTGGCTTCTTCCATAACCATTTCCTTGGTGACAGGGACTGCAATATGTTCAAGCCTAGCTGCCTCGCCTGGTTTTATCGGAACTGTTGGGTTACCAACAGAATGTAGGCGATCTGGGACGTTGGGTGCGAGGACTGAGATCCATTTTGATGCTGCCTCCAGCTTGAGGCCTTGCGTGAGCGGGCCTGCATCAGGATTTCCGCGAGTTGTCCCGTCTCCCTCCCCTACTTTACTTTCAAGGCAGTGGACCTCCTCGAGAAGACGGTTTCTAGCTGCTTCATTGGCCGCCGTGATGGCAAATCCTGAGTTGACTACTGTGACCTTCTGAATAGCCGAGTTTGCGACTCTCAGTTTTGCAGCGAGGCTCAGTTTCACGTAGTATGGCGACATTGATCGCCACAAATGTCCTTCATCCAGTCTAAGGAAAAGACGCTCGTCGGGGAGGGCGGCATCCGTTGTCTTTGCTCTGTTGGTAGTTTGGCCTAGTGGCCTTGAAGTTGTCGTTGAAGGTGCTAGCGGCGCTTGCTTAGGTTTGGGGGCCTTCTTGCGGGACACCTCTGTCCAAGGGCTCTCCATTGTAGTTTCAACTAGTGTCTCAGCCGCTTTCCGAGGTCGTCGCGCGGCTGAAGCCGATGGTGGGATTGCGGCTGGTTTGTTTGAAGATTTGGAAGGTTGTAGCTGCGCGCGGGGTTGGGCGACACGGGGGACAGCTGGCTCCTATGTCCGTGTAGGTTGCGTTCTTGTAGCCGACAGTTTAGTTGCTGCCGGACGGCAATGTCTGCCTGCTAGGATGTTGGCGATCTGATCTTTAAGACCAGCCGCTGCAATTTCGGTCTCTCGTCGAAGTTCTTTGTCTGTAATCTCGTCCAATAATCTGCAGAATCTACTGATTATAAGTCTGGCCTCTGCCATACGTTGTTGCAGCTTATGGGCCTCGGCATCAAGGAATTCGGTCATGCTCTTTTCGAAAGGGCTTGATCGCGTGGTAGGGTTGTGGTTTAATGATAAGGTGGTTGGCCGAAAATCGGCCATTTCGACATCTGGAGGTGTCGAGCAGAGTGAGGAAGGGGGGCGCCAACTCTCGCTCTCTTGCAAGAGTTGGGGGTTGACAGGAAAATTTGAATTGTATGCACGCGACCAGTAGTGGTCTTCTGGGTCGGGCGAATTTGTTCGGGGGAGGGGGGTATCCATATGCGGCGACCATCTAAGCGTACAGGTGCGCAATAACGAGGAGTCTGTTAACGTAATGTGTGATGTTCTTACTTTCCCTACATTCTCTACGTGTGTTTATATACATGCAGGGATTGCTTGGAAGTATTACCTAATCAAAGTATTACCCTTGAAGACATTACCAATCGTCAAGTCCTTTTATTGATATGCCACTGACAATATTCTTAACAATCATCATCATATTATTTCCTTCAAAGATGAAAGGATAATGAAGATCCATCAACACAACCGCAAACCAGGATTATCATTAGATTACGACCTTTGCAACGTATTGAAGCATCCAGACAATCGGAATTAGTGGTTAAAATTAGGCAGACAGTCAAAGTGTGAACTATTGTTAGTTATGCAGATCAATCAGACCATCAGTCTACAAGTACGCTTCGTTGTCTAGATGAAGAGTATTAAGTTGAATGTAGCACTGTTTGCTTGAATGTAATACTCTGTAAATCTAAGTGGGTGTAATTAACAATTCCTCAATCTTGTTCTACAGACCTCCTACGGCACATCAATCTCTGACTGATATGATGTTTCTACCATGACTTACAACTTGACGCTTACATCCCTTGTGTATTCTAATAAGGTCTGTTGAGTCGCAAAGAACAAGTTCATTTTGTTATCTACTTGAGAGTCAATTATAAAGGTAATGCTGAGCTTGACGTTTCGGGACACGAAGTACATAGAAGGCAACTTGTTTGAATTGTCCTACTCGAGGTAGGAGAAGAGCCGCTTCAGCTTCCAAGGCCTTGCTTAGACTGCTTCTACAGGCACCTATAATTAAAAAGAGGGCTTCCTTTTGTAACTTTTCGCATATGCCAGTGAGTTTTGGTGTACCACGTTTTTCATGCCAAAGCACCGAGCCGTAGTTTAAAGCAGGAATGATACGGGACAGATATAGTTGCCTCAATGCATTGAAGCTTAGTCCCTTGGATTTAGAAGAAAGTTGGGATAGCCTCTGCATAGCTCCGTGTGTTAGAGAGCGTCTTTTTTCCTCATAATATTTGCACGACAAATGATGTTCTAGCAAGATCCCTAGCCATTTCACTGAAGTTTTGGGTTCCAGTGCGAAGTCCTCAAAATGCAATGGCTGCAGATAGGCTTGCCTTTTTTTTGATAAATGTAATAGCTCGGATTTTGATTTTTTAAATATAATTGAGAGTGATTCCGCTTGATCGAAGAGGTTTTTAAGCTGGGGTTGAGGTTTAGAGATATTTTTCTTCACTGAAGAGACATCTTAAATGTAGCTATCGTCAATATAAGAGATTTCCAGGAATTAATTCAATGAATCGAGATAGAATTTCTCGCGTGTTGAAAAAATTAAAATTAGAGGTGAGCTAGGACTACCCTGAAAAACTCCAGTCACAGGATGAGGGTTACTCAGATGTCCATTGAAAAAGAGCCCAATTTTTTCCTGGAAGAGGATAGAGGAAAACCATGAACTGAAGTTAGCACAGAGATGTTTCTCTCTCAGGGCTAGTATTAGATGACTGTGCTGAAGTCTATCAGAAGCTCCCACAACATCTAAGAAATTACAAGACACAACTCTTTTATTTTTTGGATATGTGATATTCAGCCAAGTTCTGAAGAAGCTTAATTGCGTCTATAGCAGGTCTTTATTTTTACCTCATCTGATTAGGATGAAGGCTGGATGTAATATTTGCAAGTTATGATATTCTTGAAAAAAATTCTCGCGAGAAGTTTGGAGAAACACGAGATCACAGAAATAGGTCAGTCAGCCTTGAGAGCTGAGTCATCAGGCATACTTCTCTTGGGAATAATAATGCCGATGAATTGCTTCTATACTGATGAATGTTCACCACTGTGAAATAGAAAGGTAAATGCCAACAGAAATAATTTAGGAGTACTTTCAAGTGATGTTTTGATCATTATCTAGTCAATATTATCCTTCTCAGGAGCTGTTTTCTTTTCTAGTACTGCCCGAAGGAGTTCAAGAGAAACTCAGGCCAGTCCCACTGGGAGCTAGCTAGTGAAGGTGAAACAAGTCTCCGTGAAGCTGAAGCTAATTGAAATGTATTTTCGTAGGCATTTGGAGCAGGTGTAAAAGCTGGGTGTATCAGGATAGAAGGAGACCTTGAAATGAATCAGGATTGTGTCTTGAGACTTCTCCGGGAAATACTATGCTGACCAGAGCAGTGCACTTGTCTGCAAAAGCTGATGCCACTAGGTGTGAAAGGCTAATCACCATAACGTTACAAGAAAGATTGATGGTCGAAATACTGTCTGTTCTTCTATATACCGTTTACAAAGTCTACAACTAAGTATTTAATACTTGACTTCTCACCATAATTTAGTCAAGTGAAACAAATTCTCCTGCTGAAGTTAACCCCCTTGATTCGCGTAATTTCATATAGTTTCGAGGTGTGTCATGATGATCCAATCATACTTCTGTTAGCGGCGACAATTACGCTAAGACACTTGGAAGGTTTAGGCGCAGCCCATAACACTAAGTTCTGCCTTGAGAGTCTTTGCATTTCAAATTTGGTGTTGAGAAAGACTGAAAGAACTTGGAATTTGTATGGCTGTAAGATTTGAATATACCTTTTTCTTGAGCGCCAGCGAGTGACTCTTCCCGATATTTTTTTTTGTGAAGCTTATAGTTTTGAGATTTGTATCTCTTGAATTACCAGCCTCCTCGATATCAATAGAGAGCCGAGACTTTTTAGCCCTTCTCTTTTTAGAGTGGTAGTCTTTCTCATACTGGTAAGTTGCTCAGTCCACCAAGCTTTCCAAGCGGTGCTCCCAAGTAGAGTCTTGTTTGGGTACATGCCCCGCTTGCAACTATAAAAGCTGGCTCAAATTCAGCAAGTCTCTCAAATAGAATCTATCGCGGTGATTCTGCGTTCATCGTACGGATGCATACTGAGATAACCAAGGGTTCACCTGGCCTTTTCCTGTGGTGGGTACTCATGGAAGGTGTGACGCGTCGCAAGACATTACTTTCGATGTGATATCTGCAAATAAAATCTAGGTTTAAGTGTTCTAAACGTCAAATTCAGTCATTCTGCGAAAATAGATGCCTTCCGAAGATACTTTTAAGGGCCCTGGTGGCGCTGAGTGGGGTTAGTTGATATTGTCAAGGAAAAGATATATGTGATAGGTTGATGAGGTCAGATATGGAAATTGAGGTTGTCTACATGGGGGACGGATGGACATCCTCCAACTACAAAGTACTTATTTACAGACGCGTACGCGTATCCTAGCGAGTAACTAAATACTCGTGACTCAATCCTTCAATTGCGACTGTTAGAATACGACGTGATAATTGTCAGATAAATTTTATGATGTAATTATAGTTTGTGTCTGTGCGTACAGCGACATACAGTTCCATAATAAGCGAGACACTAGTAAGAGCATAACTTAGTCATAAATCCTGACAGCTACAGGCCAATTAGTTTTACCTGCATGTAGTACAGTAGAACCCCTCTTAGCTAATAGTGGGTCCCGGTATAAATGTTGAAAAGATTCATTGTAACTTGGACTTTTATATTTGCAACACTTACCCTTACAGCTCATTTTGCATGCATAAGTGTTGCAAATATAAATGGTAAAATTTCTATGAATCTCTTCAGTAATCATGCCTGGACCCACTACTAGCTAAGAGGGTTTTTACCGTATAGGGGGTCAAGATTAAGTGAAGTCGCCTGTCATTTACAGGGGTTTTTTGCCGATATTTACCCAAACATAGTAGTTTCCCGTGAACCGAGTCCCAGTTGTTATTGTCGAGACATTTATTGGGTCCACGGTTAACATGCAAACATGGACCTAAAGTTTCCTATTGGAACGAAAGACCTGGGAGAGCGTACGCTTTCCTCAGTCGCTAGAACTAAGATGATATAATCTCGATGCTGAACACTTCTACCAAAGACATAATCGCCGGTACCACTACAGGGTTACACTTGTTCAGACTTACGTCCCGTTGCTTCTTCTCTCAACAGCAAATACCTGTCGAAGGAAAAATACAAGTAAAAACCTCAGATTCCTCAGTATGCTTCATCACCTTGTCTGTCGCTGTTACGGAATCACAATCACTAGTAATGTAGATCTCTACACATATGTTTCAGGGGTATTATTATCACGTGTACAGGTATTAGTGTGGTTATGTCAACCGCCCTTTCCTTTCCTCTCTTTTTTTTTTTTTTAAATCATTTTTGCGTATGCAGCCTGAGGCTATGACGCGAATGATTACGGAAGATATGTATGTGACGCAGAATAACTTTGTTTGACGTTTGGAACACTCATACTCAGATTTCATTTGCAGATACCACTACGAGAATAACGCCTTACGACATGTACCCTCTTCCGTGAATACCCACCACAGGGAAAAGCGAGACAAACCTGTGGCTATCTGAGCATGCTTTCTTCATTCTACGAAGACAGTATCACCGCCAGAGAAGTGGTGTGAGGGTCTTGCTGGATTCGAACCAGCTTTCTCCTGTCTCAAGTGGGGCATGTGTCCAAGCTACCCAGACTCTACTTGGAAGAACGGCCCGGACAGTGTACCACTGCACCATCCGACCCATTTTTCCTCTCTTTTACCTGTATAGAATAATAATAGATTTTGTTTACGCCGTTTGATTAAATCGCGCACCGTTCCGTGACAGTCGCAACCGCGCGAAGTGTGGGCTCACAAACTCAAACCCTATTATCAAAGTAGGCACTCAGGCTGCAAAGATTCCTGGTAAATTATGCCCCTGATGGCGGATCACAACACCATCTTTCGTTCAAGACTGAGCGGATAAGCCCCAAAGTCGTACACCTCAGCGGCTGTCCTGCCTAACTTCCCTCGTCAGACACTTATCCTCCCTCATGACCGTCTTTCTGTCAATATCCCTTTTACTCGTTTGCCCTCCCTGTAAATTGACTTCTCAAGTAATGAAAAAAACCCTCTACAACTTTGTGCCGCAGGCCTTCAATCCTCCGTCGGGTGTCCATAGCAACCAGGGCGTATAGCTGGAGCCCATGGGGGTGGATAATCTTTGAATGAGTAAGCCGTTTTATAACCAGATTAGAAAAATGACCGTAAGGATAGCAGTCGGGTGATTCGTTCGAAGAGTTGTGTCGTCAATGATAGAAATCGACTAGACGGCAAGTTGGTCCTGACAATCAGTGATCATGCATCGCTGCGAGCTAGATGCGCTTCTCTTCTTCGCTATCTTAAATATGCACCGAACATATTGAGCGTTTACAGCAGGCGCCACATGAAAGAGTTTGTCTTTACCCGCCAAGCCGTGTCCTAAACTATTACCCGTGATAGTTAGTTGCACCTTTCATCGCACGCGCGTTACATTAAATTCATCAGAGATTTTCGTGCGCAGCGTTACATTAAAAAAAAGAGAAAAAAAAGGATGTAGATAACCCTTGGGGAGATAAAGTCACAAATAAACCTGTCTCTTCCTACCAGAAAAAATTCGACGATAGACATGATAGAGCTTGGGGAGCCCTAATGGAAGTGATAACTGCGTACCCTGCGGTGCAGGAAATCTTGATTGATGTCAATTTCGAAAAGAAGGTCGATCTCTCTACCTTAGCCGATGCCCCGCTACAATTTAGAGATATCTTTCATAATCTTATTGGACTAATTAACAATCACTGTGCTGCTCAAAGGCAAACTTAACAAGCTATTCAGAAGATGAACGAGGACAAAATTGACAACAACCAAAAGTAACGATTAGCGTTCGAGAAACAAAAGAGAGAGATCTCGTCCCTGAAAGGGCAATTTGCGGAGGTTCAAAAGAAGACGCAAAGAACCCCTTCAGTAGCTCCAGGAGCCGCCATCACTGAACAACAACTAACGCAGTCTCTTCCGGCTAGTATAGTTTACCTGGAAAGACCGCCATTTATAGATCTTTTCTCCGGTAAATAGAGAGACGCTGTAAAAAGACACAACGATTACAGTGCGTGGAAATTCAAGTTGATATCTAAGTGGAATACTAGCGGAGGAAATCTTGAATCCTAGTTTAAGAAAATTTGTGACGCCATCAATTCGTTGAAAGGTGATACTTACACTCGTCTACAGTCCAAAATTGCGCAAATTTTTCGAAGTACCGACGATCCATCGGGTTTGACATGGTCTATTTCTGCGGAACTCTTCAGAGAATATGATAAAAAATCTTTAACAGCAGATATACGCGCGATAGCTAAAGGAAATCTGAATGATCTGAAAATGACCGGAAAATAGAAAATTTTCCATCTTCTTTTTCGGAATTTGGAAGACTCGCAGATCACGGAGAATTAAACTTCTCTCTACGAGCATATCATTTGAGACGTAAGGTCTCAGAGCCTTTACGAGTATCCGCTAAAAATCATGTTCCTTTACCCTCAGTAGAAGACATTTCAGCATTGATAGAGATTTTCCTCAATTCTGGAAAAATCAGGAGTCGAGTAGACATATCGAACACAGCTTCTTTGGGAATACGAGCGGGGACAATTCATCCAAGCCCTACAACAATAAAATAGCGATAGCTGATGACCCCATAGAGTTGGATCAAATGCAATTGAGTAAAGTCACTGTGACCCCGGCTGAGTGGCAACACCGACGGGACTATGGTCTTTGCAACTGATGTGGTAAGCGAGGCTCTTATTCAAGGGACTGTGCATCTGAACTCGCCAGAAGAAGAAAAGGGGCCACAATACTGCCGATCGCGAGTTGTTGGCGGCGGAATCTAATCACAGGAATCGTGGAGGTCAAAGAGGCAACTTCAATAGTAATCAAGGAGGTCAGCGAGGAAAATTCTCGGGTAGTCAGCAACATAATTACCCTTCAGTCCCTTACAATTGGCTAAATCATGACGCAAGATATCCTCAACCGGGCTATGGTAGAGGAGATATTAGAACTAAAACAGCTGATTTTGGTGATTTTTACGCTTGCGAATGGAGGGAACAGCTGATTGGAGCCATAATTCTAACTTTCAATATGAACAACAACGTACTTTTAATAGCCCCGGTAATAATTTTGGCTACGAGCATGGTCAAGTTTTAGGAGAAGTTGAGTCTGATAATGGCTATATCAATAAATTTCCTACAAATACAAACGTGCCTTTGAGTCAGGGAAATGAAGAGCCCCGGTAGTAAGTCGCTTGCGGGGCAATCAGGTACAGAAGTTTGTTTTTTTCGCAGAAACATGGATACATTTATCAGGAGTCAGCTCTTGCTAATCATTTACTCTAAAATAAAGTTGACCTAAATTCTATATCACTTTCTGGGATCATCCATGTTAATGTACAGCGCAAATTTTCATTTCCTGCGTCAATACTTCTAGAAACGGGTAGCACCGAGCTTATGTTTGTGACAAAAGCTTGGGCAATGGCTAATAAACCATCCCTTATACCCCTTCCACGACCGCGTCCTCTCTATTTGGCTGACGAGTACGTCTCTGAGCTTATAAGGCATCGCGTTGCTGGCTCCTTAGAATTAAACAATCTTGTTGAAAAAGTTGATGCATTGGTTACCACATTAAGGCCCCAACATGACGTTGTTTTGGGCTTTCCATTGTTGAAGCGCCACAATCCTTCCATCGATTCGCGGTCAAAATCAGTCAAGTTTGATAAAGAGTTCTGCATTGGTGATTGCTTGATTCCTGGAAATTCAAATTATAAACTAGCCTCCGTAAAGAACATGCCCGATCCAGCATACTTCTCGGAAACTAAAAAACATGAACCAAAACTTCAAACTGTTCTTATCTCCGCGAGCCCAATTCAAGCCAGATCTCATGTAGATAAAGTAAATTTGAATGACATCCAAATCCTCGATGTACTGGGACTTTTTCAAATATTAAAACAAAGAGATGTTCAAGTGATGTGAATCATGGCAGATGACCTAGAAAAACTTGAAGAGAAAGAAACTAATGTAAAGGTGCCAACTTTAACTGAGAATGAGTATCAAGCGTTACTTCGGGGACATGGAGATCTTCATTCGTGGAAAAACAGATTCCCTGAACACTTCCATGATTTCATTGATTTTATTTTCGACAAAAACGACGCAAAGCTTCGAAAAGTAACAGATGAAGATGCCACCAAGTTCTTTAACAAGACAGATCGTCGTCCTCCGATCGAGGAAATAAAAATGAAATTGCCAAAAGCTTATCTTGACGACATTATTATTTTTTCTCATTCTGAAGCGGAATACGTAGAGCATGTCAGAGCGGTTCTCAAACGACTTCGCGCTGCGGGGCTTTAGATCGATGTAGATAAATGCGACTTTCATACCATAAAGACCAAAAACCTAGGCTTTATTATTACACCTAAGGGTATTGAAATGGATTCGGAAAAAGTCACAGCTATACTGGAATGGAAACCTGTTACTTCAAAACACTAACTACAAAGATTTTTGGGATTTGCAAACTTTTACCGTCGTTTGATCCGTTCTTTCTCCGAGCTCACACGCCCTCTACATGGTCTTACCAAAAAGATGCTCTTTAGGCCTGGGCGCATACTTGTGGATCTGCATTTGAAAGTTTACGAGAAGCTTTCAGCAAAGCACCTTCACTGGCAATCTTTGACTGGTCAAAGAGAGCAGTTGTGGAGGTGGATGCCAGTAATTGGGCGTGTGGAGGTACTTTCTCACAGTGGCTAGAAGGTGATCTGAGACCCATAGCCTGTTTTTCCTCCAATCATTCAGCATAAGCGTGCAATAATGATATTTATGATAAAGAGCTGCTCAGTGTTATCAAATCATTAGAAGAATGGCACTTAGAGCTAGAGAGATGACAATCTCAGTTTGATGTACTGACAGATCATGAAAATCTCCAAATTTTCAGAAAACCAAGGATTTAAATGAGAGACAAATGCGGCGGGCGGAATTCTTATCTCGATTCAATTTCCAGCTTATATATCAGCCAGGCTCAGTAAATACCCGAACTGATGCCTTAAGCCGAAGGCCGCAGGACGCGCCGAAGGATATTCTAGATGACTGCCTTTCGACAAGTCGTGTTCCTTTAATTCCCGCCTCTAAATTTCATGACAGTTTCGCCTCGCTACGATCTATAAATGTATACAATAGTGATGTCTCTCTACCAATTGATGATTTATCTCCGTCTCATACAATAACTCCCTAGTGATGCAAGATGTAATATTAGATCTGTTAGATTCTGCTTTGAGATGCTGGAGACCTTCGCTCATGAAGCTATTATATTTAGTATTCAGTGAATGTCAGCTTGTAGCTGGGCGTGTTTATTATAGAGACCGCCTGGTCATTCCGCCAGACGACCAAATCCAGCACCAGGTACTTCACTAAACATACCATTCGGGAGCCTCTGGACACCCGGGAAGAGATAGAACCATTGACTTAATCAATAGAACATACTATTGGCTTAGTATAACAGTTGCTGCAAGAAAATGTTGTAAAGGCTGTCTCCTTTGCGCTAAGACTAAAACACCCAAACGGGCTCCTGCTGGACTGCTTAAACCGTTACCGTCACCAGTTAAACCGTGATTTGATATTTATATTGACTATATATCACCCTTGCCAGAATGTGAAGTTAGGCAACGGAAGCTTCGGCACATAGACGTCGTAGTAGATCGGCTAACAAAAAGATGTCATTTTTACCGACGGAAACTGTATCCGCAGAAGAACCTGCCGAAAATTTTATCGAAAAATTTTTATCACTACATGGTCTACCAGAACGAATGATCTCCAATCGAGGGTCACAATTTATTTCCGTATTTCGAAGGGTTCTATCCCAAAGATTAGGGACTATTCTTAAACCTTCCGCAGATCACCCAGAAACAAATCGGCAAACAGAGCGAGTCAACGCTGAGGTAGAACAATTCTTGCGACTTTATCTTAATTGGGCTCAAGATGACTGGGCTATATGGCTACGCCTTGCTGAAATTTCGAGAAATAATGCCGTTTCCTCAACAACAGGAGTTAGTCCTTTCTTTGCTCATTATGGTTTCAACCCAAAACTAGGCATTGAAGCTCAAATGCCGGCCGCTCCATCATTATCAGAAGCGCAGAGAAAAAAGTATTTTAATGCTCATGAAATAGCTAACAGGTTTAAAGAGATTTTAGACCAGGTAAAAACAACATCAAAGATATCTCAAGACCGTTATGAGAAGAATGCAAATATGCACCGCTCAGATGCACCAAAATTCAATACTGGAGATACGGTTATGATAAGTACGGAAAACTAGAAAATGGGCCGACCTACTGAAAAACTTAATCAACGATGGGTGTTGAAATATGGGTATGGAGCCTAGTGATTAGAGGTTGTAATCTCTTGAGTAATTATCACGTTGATTAAGATGGAAGATTTGAGAATGGTTTGTCTGTCAAAAAGTGTGTTGTATTATTAGTAATACATCTCAGCGATATTTACGCGCTGAGTTCACTGATCGAACACTGAGTCCTAGTGAAACCTTATGCAAGGTTTGCCGAGATCTCGACTTCTAGCGTGCATCGAGTTACTTCCGAGCATGCCAGCCATCAGGCTCCATCCTCGGTGGATTTTGCTAAAGATCCTTAGTAATACCAATGTGGTATTATAGATGGCATGCTAGCTACAGCCTACAGCCTAGTAATTGATTTTTTTTTGGGGGAATTATTGTCTATTCGAGTCTATGACTATCAACAAAAATGTAGGTCCTCTCTACCTACAGGCCAAAGACTTCTATTCCTCAGGTAGTAAGTCTTTTCCTATGCCTTCCCCACGGCCTCAGTCAAACAGTAATACCCCCACAAGTCTTCATTCGAGTACACACTTAGAGGAGCCCTTAGCCCAACATCATCTCCCCTCTCCAGCCAACGAAGCGGAGGCCATTTGCGGGTGTGTAGCTACCGGGAAAAATCTACGAAAAACCACTGGGTGAGGGGCTCACTTAATACCAATATTAGGACTAAATCCGAAGACATAGCTACCCTTCAGAAGCGTTCGGAGAGGCCGTCCAGTCGGGCACAGCAGACTTGTGTATACCTGTGAGAACCACTCTCTCCTTTCCTAGCCTCCCCCTAGCTCGTCCCCTGATTCGCGCCTCAGGACAAATCGAAGGTCGTGACAGGATGTCAGAAAAGTCTTGGTCGAGTGTGGATACCGCAGAGTAGCCTAGCCTAGCCCACAATTGTCGTTGCGAACTTTGGGTTGTCGAGTAACTCATGTAAATTGAAAACCCTCCTGGCTAGTAAATCGAGAATCAAGGGTGTGAGAGACGAAGTTACTGATGATTCGAATTTCACAGGTCAAAAGGACGAAGGGTCTTGGACTTTGCTGTGTACAGGCTTTATATTCACCCCACAGCGGAATGGCATATGTTGAATATAACGAGGGCCTCTCTAACCATCGTTGTAGCAATGATTGTACCACAATATCCTCCTCTTTCCCTCTTTCTTTCTCATCATCTTTCGTCGTAGGATGTTAACGGAAATTCGAATCTTCCAGTGTAGGGGGCGAACTCAGCTTGAAGTTGATTGGGATGTGACTCAATCTTGGCTCTGCAGACTCTCTGATGAGAGCTGGAGGTTCGTAGGGGACACCACGTACAGGTGCTGAGTCGTTGACCCCCCTAGTAATTGATTGATTCGTGTCACACTTTCAAACAATGGAAAGCTCCCTTCCGTGTTGGAAAAACTTCGCTACATGCAGCTTCGGTAGAACCTGTCATAACCCATAGCTTTATTGGTCCACCGTAGTTGTTCCTACCATAAAAATCCATAACCTGTCATCCCCCATAACCCATAACTTTTTGGGGAATATGGGTTTTTTTCCCGTGACTTTTACGTAATACCAGTACTATTGCTATGGCAACCAATGTGTATTTGATTGCCAACCTATCGAAGTAAGGTTTAATATGTGCCCCGAGACTGAAATACGTTTTGTCCCCAGTCCCATACTAAATTATATGGGACTGGTGACAAAACCCATCCTGGTGGAAGTTTACATGTACCGGTACTAGTACTAGTATGTACAAAGATCTACTAGTTTCCCATATTATCCTTGGTGTGCCAACTATTCGGATTCAGCTACTCTCATTCCATTTTGATTCAAGCGTCCATTCTTTGTCGTCACAACAAAAAGTTATTCCTCTTATGCTATTCAACATCATGTCTCCACATCCCTCGACGATTGCTATTTCAGTAGTTTATTCCCTCCAAGTAGGAGGTAAAAATGCAAATGTATTTGATTTAGAACAACCAAATGAACTTCAAGCCTTGCAGATAATTTAATTACAATTACAGGCATTCGTTTTTGTACATGCACGTATATATTATTATTATTATTATTATCAACGGTTAACGCCAAGTAGGCTCGCGGGATTGACCCGGCCTCTTGTCTCCCATGGGACGATTGGCGTGCTTGCGCGGCTGTAAGCCACCAAGCGTGTCAAGTTGTCTAATAACATCGAAATTATCTACACAAGCAACCCAAGTGGGTCTAGAGCTGCTGGGGAATGTTTAATTCCCGGCCAAGTGTGCGCAGATGCACAATACAAAGTATATCTGGCCGCGGCTACAGAATGTACGACCGCATTATGTTCGCCCCCCAACCACCAATAAAAACTTAATCTTTTTTTTTTTTTTTTCCCCCCAAGAATATACTAAGTATCTCGAATTTTATAAGAATCATTAGGGTCATAGTTCATAGGGCCTGACTGCTAGCATCCAATTATGAAAGGCTTGAGCACCGTCCTTCGTGCTGAGAGTCCATTTTACGTGATCTTCTAAGCAGCGCCCAGTCGGATTTTTTGGTCGGCTGCCCTCTCGCCTTGAAAGCGGACAGGAGAATGGGTGTTCTGGAGACTTTTCACGGCCGCAGGAGCAGTACAAATTAGCCTCGCTATGGTTGAATCGACGATGGTACTCTGCAAAATCGCCATGTCCAGAGCGAGCAGAGAGAAGTGACCCTAAACTGCGCCTTGGGATTATGAATAATTCTGCCGGGATACGCGAGCTCATCCCGATCGCACGTATATATTTACGTGTAACTGAATGTAGCTAGTGCCATTCGCCGTAGTGGTAACACGTGATACGTAAATATAAGCGAAGCCAAACGACGCTTAAATTTAAAATTAGAATACTCCCATAACCCATAACCTGTCATAATCCATAGCTATTTTGTCCACCGAGGAGTAAGGTCTTTTTTTTTTTTAAATCAATTTTGCGTATGCAGCCTGAGGCTATGACGAGAATGATTACGGAAGATATGTATATGACGCAGAATAACTCTGTTTGACGTTTGGAACACTCATACTCAGATTTCATTTTGCAGATACCACTACGAGAATAACGCCTTACGACATGTAACCTCTTCCGTGAATACCCACCACAGGGAAAAGCGAGACAAACCTGTGGCTATCTGAGCATGCTTTCGTCATTCTACGAATACAGTATCACCGCGAGAGAAGTGGTATGAGGGTCTTGCTGGATTCGAACCAGCTTTCTCCTGTCTCAAGTGGGGCATGTGTCCAAGCTACCCAGACTCTACTTGGAAGAACGGCCCGGATAGTGTACCACTGCACCATCCGACCCGAGGAGTAAGGGTTATGACAGGTTCTACTGTACATTGGTTCTACCAGAAAATGTAAAATTGTATTCAACCTTTCACGTCTCCAATGTTCAATTAAGATCGGACGAACGAGCACCAGGTCAAGAAGACCAAGACATAAAAGCAAATGAAGACAGGACAATTGTATAGACAGATGGTCAAACAGACGTCATGGAATTTGATTTCGACAAAATTGTAGGGTATAGAAGATTAGAAATAACAGTTGGTATTATAAGGTTCAATGGACTGCAGGAGATACGACGTGGGAACCTGTATCGCAATAATAGGGGTGTGACGATGCACTTTGGAACTTTCGTGAACAGAATCCACAGGCGGGTGCACTACGACCATGACTAAAACACAGGTCAGGAAATTACCCTTCCTCTGTATATCATTTTCATTTCCTCTTTTTTGTATTATTAATCGTGGTACAAGAGTATGAATCTTGTTAAAGGATGGGGAAGTGTCACAGGTAAAGTGTGAAGAAAGGGTGTAAGATAGCGATGATGGAGTAAACAAATGTACGAGTGCAGGGTAGTATAAGATAGATGTTATTCTCGTTATATAGTCACAAGATGCATGTCTACTTGTGTAGTTTAAGGTATTTACAGATTGATACTCTCATGATAGGGTATTGTTCGTTGATCCGCTTCTTATAGGTTACAGGGGTTAAAGCGGGGATAAAGTGGAGATAAAGTGGTGATATTCCAGGTTACCTCACGATAGATCCACAGTATCCCTGTTAGCTTCAAATTTTAAAATCTTATGGCCTAAGGCATAAGAGATATGCATCTGTATATGAAGTCCAACGCCCACCTTCATGCCTGCACCTTTCTTCACTCGCGCACACCTGAGGTCGTTTCGTTTAAATCATTGTCAGCTATTTACTATTATTTTGCTCAACGGCATACTTTTATTTCATTCATCTATCTAATTTTTACTTCATGTGAGTGCATCTGAACCTTAAGTCAACTACTTTAGAAGATTTTAATTTACTGTACTAGATTGCCGCAAAGATGGATTCACCTCAACAACCTTCTCCATCATCAGCATCTCCTACTTATGCAAAACGCCTAACACAAACTCAACGTATTCAAGTAAGTCTGAAATCTACAAATTGATAAGGTTAAGAGAGTAACATGTGCAGGTTAGAACCTTGGCCAGTGAGGGACACAGTTACGTCAAAATCTCTCAACGCCTTGGGATTACATGGCGACAGGTACAATACACCATGAGCGTTGAAAATACCGAGCCTCAGTACTCCAGTGGTAGGCCACCTATTCTAAGTAGTTCCCAGGTCGATGAAATAGAATTTTTCGTCTGTTTATCATCGGAAAATCGTCGGATGTCATTTTTCCAACTTGCACATTTTATATTTCGGCACTTTGGTGTGAGCGAGAATGTGATCCGACGTGAACTGGCAAAGAGGGGATATGCACGCAGGATTGCACGATTAAAACCTCCTATCTCTTCAGTCAACAAACTGAAGAGATATGAGTTTGCCAGAATACATCTCCACTGGCGGAAGGAACATTGGATGAGAGTCCTCTGGTCCGACGAGACTTGGGCTATGAATGGTCGGCAAAGTGATCGTTGGGTCACAAGAAAGGTCAGTAATCCCTTAAAGGCTCCTAAGATTTAGAGTTCCCTTGAGCTAAGTTTAAGTCAAAGATTGGGGAAGAGTACGAAGATACCTGTGTCCTAGCCAAGACGCGGAGGAGAGTTGGGTGGATGTTCTGGGGATCTTTCTTTGGACGACAGAAGGGGCCTTGCCTGATTTGGGAGAAGGAGTGGGGCCATATCACTGCGGCCAGTTACTGCGAGAGGATAGTGCCTCTCATAGAGAGTGCGGTCTTTCGGGAACCAGGACTAGATGTGATGCAGGACAACGCCCCTCCTCACAAGTCGAGGCAAACTATGCGTGAGTTTGAAAGGAGGAATATTTCTCTAATGGAGTGGCCGCCATATTCTCCTGATTTAAATCCGATAGAAACTTTGTGGAGTTATATGAAAGCGTACATGGAGCGTCTTTATCCAGCGTTGGATCAAGGGGGGCAGCGGAGTCAAGGGCATCTTCGTCAAATAGTGAACGAGGCGTGGGATCTGGGGTTTAATGGGGATGACTTGGAGAAACTGATAGATTCGATGCCCCGAAGAATCAGAGCCGTTTACGAAGCTGAAGGCGGATATTTAAATTATTAGCTAGATAGAAGTATAATTTATTTATGAAATGTATTAATGAATTAAAAAGTGAATAGAGGGCTATAATGGACCAAAAAAGCAAAACCAACGAATATTTCGTTGTGAAATTTTTGCCATACAAATTTAAAGTTTAGGTGGGGAGATCTACTTATCGTCATGCTAATTCAAGTTAGTAAAAGCCTATATACCCTGTAAAAGTCGAATTTTAGCGCCTATACACGATTAATACCGTAGTATCAGAGTATGCTGTGCCTGCCAAGATACGCTAGATCACTCAGCAATCCTTGACATACAGCAATGTGTTATGGTCACGTGATACCCATAGTGTGCCCCTAAGCGAGGACATTAAGATGTACACATCTAGCAGTTTAGTTTTCCCAATGCAATTACATTCATCCTATCCTGCACATCCGAGTCCCAGTAAATTACCCGTGATAACCAGGTAAGAATTCATGCTTATAACGGAGTAAGTGAGGCGCACCATAGCTTCAGCAGGGTTAATCTAAGAGGCTGTATTAGTTGTCCCAACGTGAAGCATCATCTCTTTGACACATAGGCTTACGCTTACGAAAAGATAGATATAAGATTCCTATTATTGATACTATATTAACTAGCATAACTTTACCACCAAATTGTGCAAGCCGACCGCAGATAGCGATTCTGCGTAATTTCGGCATGAATTACTACTATTTACCACCGAAAGAGGAATGTTTAAGTGTAGGTTGAATCCAATTGGCCTTATGGTTCGACTTCTTGGGCAGGGATCTGCTGAGTCTCACATAAATTCTTTTTGAATTACAGATATAAAAATTATGACAAAGCATCAATCATATGAGATTCCATGTGAGAATTTTTGGTTCCGATGTCAATCTCTAGAAGCTCTATCTTTTAGAAACTTGCGAGTCTTAATGAAAGGATCAATCGCACCTCTGGTATTATAATTAGCGTAATCAGATACCTACATGAAAGGAGACATTTTAACTTATGATTTATGCTTTTAATATTTCCTAGACTGATACGATTGAGTTTGTGCTTTGTATCAACATCAGAAACGATAATTTGGCCACTTTTACTGGAATAATTGTTCTCAGATTTGAAATTCTTTCTCTGTTTGAATTAATATTGCTCGAAGCTCTTTTCCGCTTCAGCATGCTCATCAACTCTTCTTCCTAGAATAGTTCTCGCATCTGTGTTTGACAAGTGTACCAAATTCAAATTTCTTAAAGCTTCGGTTGCCTCAAGATTACTTGAAAATACAGCTTTGACGACAGCTTTGTAGGAGAGGCTTTCATCCTCATTTTTATCTGAGAGACTCAACAAAGCAGCACCTTCACGTAGCTTGGGCATATCGAGTAGTGAGTGAGATGTAGCCGGAATCCAATTGTTAATTACATGAAGTATTTTATTGATATCTTGAGAAAGCCTGATGGAGCCAAGCAAGGTAAACTGCCGACAAAGAAGCAAATCGTTGAAGAGAAGATCCTGTAGTTTTTTTATTACTTGACGCATAATGCGGCGAAATGGTGCATCTGCTAGGGTACTTCGAAGAAATTGCATACTTTCATGTAAAATACGAAGTGGCTGATCTAACTCGGGGGTTCCAGAAACTACTGATGAGTCTTTTCCGTTGTTAGCCAGCTACTGTCAAGAGAAGCGTTAGACTTACCGAGAGAAAAGGTATCGTCGGCTGTAACCCAGTCTGAGTTTGTGATATATGAGCGAATATTTGAACGAAGTTCATAATTTATTGCTTGAGCAATGAGAGATTCGGCATTATTCCGAAGACGTTCAAAACTTTGAATAGTTACATCAAATAGAGAGCCATCATCCTCAGACCCTACTGATCTCGAAGTACACTCTTTCACTTCGCTCACGCTCAAGTTCCCAGCGAATTTTATAGTGAGATCATCTGAAGTCACCTTATTTTGCAATTGGTCGTATAAAATGATAAAAAACTAGAACAATTAGTAATTCAAATATAATCTAGAATAATGCTGGAAAAGTCCGTAAGGAAGTCTCACTTCTTCATTTGTCCAGTCCTTTAAGGTAGAGGTCAAATGCTCTGAGCTACAGAATATCCTGCATAACTTTTCTAGTCCTCGTGTGCCCTGGAGCTCTTCTACTTCTTCTTTGGTGACACTGTGAATTGTACGACCAACTGTTGAGGTAGCAGTTCGATAGTACTCAAGAGCATCATTGAGACGTCCAAGGTAATGATCTAGAACTTCAGCTTGTATTCCAATCAAGAAGTTCATCTTGTGTGAAAGTTTTCTAAGTCGATTATATTTGATGGTAATAGTTGAAATAAGATCAGTAATCTGAGTAGCCCCATAAGTTGATTTTGTTTTTCCTGGGCTAGATGAATCATAGTCAATATTACCACTGTTTTTGGACTGTATAATATTCCGGTATCTATCAAGTGCGAACTTCTTTTCTGCTTCAAACCAATTATCAAAAGATAACTCTAGTACATGCGATGTTAGCCCCTTCCACCCGTGGTCATCATTTTCATCATATTTATATCGTGACCTGATAGTATCGTCAAAGTCTAATAATTGACTAACAAAACGACTGAGGTACTGTGGCTGGGTAGAAATTTCCTTGACCAAGATTTCAACTTTCTCTTGCAATACCGGGAGTAGAGTGAAGATAAACGCCGCAACGGGATCCGTATACACAGTATTATGAGCAAGTGTCGTCCCTTTAAATTGAGAAGCTAATATTGGTCCCACATTCTCCCAGAGGAAGTTCTCCCATTTGTTTACAGTACCCAAGAACCACTGAAAAAAATAATCACCGAGTCTATGTGAGTGATTTGTGGGTTTATCGCTAAAAAAATGATATCTGAATTCAAGCACAAATACTTTTGCCAAGGCACTCATAGGAAGTAAAATCATAGATTGGTTGCTATTTGTTAATTCAGGGATCTGCAGCTCTAAAAGCTTCCCAAAACCATGACTCCATTCCTCCAAATTCTTAAGGTTTGGATCCGGCCATTTTGAGCGTTGAAGTATTAAGTCAAAGTGATCGCACATGACTCTCTTCATCTCCGCCATCAGACCAACGGTCGTTTGTTTAATGTGTGTGACAAGATGTACAGCGGATCCTTCAGCAGAATCATGGAAGTTTTGAAGAGATACCGACAGTTCTTTTAGTTGGGTGTAGGACTGTAGAGCAAGTTTTGGGCTTTCAGGTAAATGGTTTAGCGCTTCATCTTTTAAAGTCTCGATATCAAAAAGTCTCTTTATATAGCTGTGGGCTATTTCAAGTCTGCGAAGTTTCTCCGTAGGTTCCTTGAGTCGGAGTAACGCTAGTTCAGCAGTATCAGAGCAGTTTACAGTCTTCATACGTGCATGGACACTAGCTTGCCATTTTTCGAATTCTTTAGTTCTTTCCAGCATAGCAGAGGTATTGTTGGCATGTGCCTGTTTAGCTTCTGATAGCTTAATATGAGCATCTTCAAGCTAAGCTCTTTTTCAGTATCTATTGAATTGGAAAGCTGCGAGTTTTGGTGACTAACTTGTTGCTCCAGGCTCTTGTACTGTGATTCGATCTTGGCTATTAAGTTTCCCAAATCATCGAGGTCGAACGTAGTTTGTAATTTGTCGCATATGTAGTCGTTAATTCTAGATCGATTTTCCTCCAAGAACGAATCCATTCTTGATAGGGTTGATCTGTGATCTTCGGGTCAGCCTAAAGCTAATCGGAAAATGCAACCCTCCGGCGGCTGCACTCCGAATACACATACTGAAATATTTCTTGTTACAGTACATACAAAGCCAAGGAAGTGATAACGTTTTTATTACGGCTATTTAGTTTTTTTTGAATGAAACAAATAAATTAAAAATTCATCATACCAACCCTAATATTTTACTTCTATTTTCTGTGCAACTCTATCTGAATAAATGCAGAGGATCTGGCTTGTGGCTGAGATATCATTAACGTTGATCAGGTTAATTGTTGCAAGATTCAACACTAATGAGAAATGTACGGACTTGCACTCGTCATGACTAAGTTGAATTTTTTAAATCATTTTTGCGTATGTAGCCTGATGCTATGACGCAAATAATTACGGAAGACTCATATACTTCGCAGAATGACTCAGTTTGACGGTTGGAACACTCATACTCAGATTTCATTTGCAGATACCGCTACGAGAATAACGCCTTACGACATGTACCCTCTTCCGTGAATACCCACCACAGGGAAAAGCGAGAAGAACTAGTGTTTATCTGGATATGCTATCATCATCCTGCAACTAAAATATTACCGCAAGAGATTTGGCGTGAGGGTGTTGCTGTGTCCTAACCAGCCTTCTCCTGTCTTAAGTGAGGCAAGTGTCCAAACTAGCTAGTCTCGACTTGCGAAATTGGCCCGTGTGGCATACCACTGCACTACCCGACCCCACTAAGTTGATTCTTATGTGTAAGCCCAGCTTAACAGAAATTCTATCAAGGGGTCATTCTACACCACATAAATGTAACCACAAAATGGCCTAACAACTCACTTGTATCAGAATGATATAGAAGCAATAAAGTAGATTTTTAAAAATTCACATGCTTAGGATGAGGCCTTTATATTAATATGCTTTTTTGTGAAACCCCGACGAGGTCATTTCATGGTTCGGTATTCATGGTAGAATTCATTCGCGGTTAATGACACTGAATTTACTCTAAATTGACGACAACATCAGCTGCCAAGAAGTAAAAGAGCCTAAAAGCTACAGCAATAAATTTATACTACCTACTTAATTTTCGGATTTTTTTTTGAATTAAACACTGATTAACCGTAGGGCACTCAGCCCCGGGGAGCGGCTCCGGTGATGTACCACTATACTATCTGACCCTGTAAATCTTATGTAGACTTGTCGGAACAACTTCGTCTCAGTACATGACCAGCCAAGGTAACGCCTCAAATCCAATTAGAATTGAGAATGAGCCTTTATGATCTCAAGTACATCGGTAGGCCAGAGGAAAAGCGAGGATTAACGAAATTAGGGGTAATTTCTTCATCATGGTTGCCAAAAAACGAAAGCGCAATGACAATTCTCCAAGGGCAACTCGTGGACTCGACTACTTCTTTGCTAAAGCGCGACAGAACCAACAAACTACGGTCTTGTCATCTTTTTCAAATAGTAATTTAAGTCAGAGCTCTGGCGTAGAGCTGACGGACGAACAGATTGCTCGCCAGCTTCAAGCAGAATGGAATCAAGAAGAGGCGGCAATTAGGGATAGCGTACAGGTACAGAAGTCCGAGAGAATTTCTACAGACTTAAGCTCTTCAAGATTTCTTGACTTTCTTGACCTCAAGAAATCACAAGGTTATTCAAATCCGAACGAGCTTGAAACCAAAATTACAAACAAGCCCTGCACCAGCTCACAGGAAACCAAAATAAGTCATACACTTTCTCTTCAGCAAATTAGCTTAAACGAAACGAAAGTAAATTTAGATCTCCCGTTTGATCAATCTCCACTAGACTTTGAGCCTTCAAAATACAATGATGCGCTTCAAATCAATTTAAATGCTGGAGGCGGAGAAACGCTATATGCGCTCCTTACAAGATGTTTCGTTCTAATAAGCAATACGTCCAGTCGGATCAAGATTGTAGATACTTTGGTTAACTTCCTCCGATTTCTCATCGAGGGAGATCCAAAAAGCCTCCTCCCAGCTGTACGTACAAACATGTTAGTTTGTCATGTCCTATGACCCTATTTTTATTAGCTTCTCCTCATGCTATCTAATTCGATCTATCATCAGGTGTGGCTAGCAACCAATGCAATTTCTCCTCCATATATATCTCTGGAACTTGGCCTCGGGGGATCTGCTATATCTAAAGCCCTTAAGAACGCCTACGGTCTAGATGCTAAATCTCTAAAATCACAATATGATAAGGTAGGAGACGCAGGAGACGTGGCCTTTGAAATGAAAAAAAGACAAAAATTTACTCTGAGGAAGCCGAAGCCCCTCACAATTATAGGTGTCTACCAGACATTGATAAAAATAGCTACTACTCAAGGTTCTGGAAGTGGTGAAGTAAAGCAAAGACTTATTGATCGACTTCTCCAAGATTCTCAAGGAGCTGAAGAGAGCCGATACATTGTGAGAACTTTATGCCAACATGTAAGTGTATCTAAGACTCCAAGGACCAGAGAGGCTAATTAATTCTGGATAGCTGCGTATAGGTGCCGTGAAAACTACCATGCTAATCGCCCTTTCCCGCGCTTTTCAGTTATCCCGACCGTCCAATGCCAATTTTCTTGTCAGATCAGTTACTCAGCTGTCGACTCTGAACAAAGAAGGCCTCAATGAAGTATGGACAAAGGGTGAAGAAGTTGTAAAAGCTTGCTTTGCAAGACGGCCAAACTACAATGATTTGGTTCCGGCTCTACTCAAATATGGTGTTTCTGATGAACTCTTTGATGAATGTAGCCTCACATTGCATATCCCACTTCGTCCTATGCTGGGAAGTATTACTCGTGATCTTCATGAAGTTTTTACAAAGCTTCATGGCAGAAATTTTTGCTGCGAATACAAATATGATGGACAGCGAGCACAAGTTCACTGTGATAATCAAGGAAAAGTTTCAATATTCTCAAGGCATCTCGAGCTGATGACTGACAAATATCCGGATCTTGTCGCCCTAATACCCAAGATTCGTAGTAAAGAGGTCAACAGCTTCATAATAGAAGGGGAAGTAGTTGCAATCGATAAGTCTTCAGGGGATCTAAAGACATTTCAAACACTTTCCAACCGAGCCAGAAAAGGTGTTGCAATCGGGGACATTAAAGTGGATGTTTGTCTTTTTGCTTTCGACCTCATGTATTTAAATGGAGAGTCACTGCTTCACAAGCAGCTCCGAGAACGGCGAAGTCTCTTGAGGGGGCTATTCATAGAGATAACGAATCATTTTACTTGGGCGAAGAGTATCGATGCCACATCTGAAGATTCGGATGCTGTACTAGAATTCTTCAAATCTGCAACTGAGAGTAAGTGTGAGGGCATTATGGTCAAAGTACTAGATAATCCTTCTGGTTTTACGATTTTAGGCAGCACTGACGTGCGAGATATGTCGGAAATGCAAGTGAATTCAAACCAAATGAGGATCAAGGAGAAAGATCCGGAGAAAAAAACCCGTTACAAGCCTCTTCTATCCACTTACGAACCAGATAAGCGCCTTGAATGCTGGCTTAAGGTGAAGAAAGATTACAGCACCACTTTTGACACGCTCGATCTTATTCCCATAGCTGCATGGCACGGTCAAGGTCGAAAGTCTAAATGGTGGTCACCGATTCTGTTAGCTGTGCGCAATGAAGATACAGGATCCTTACAGGCGGTTTGCAAGTGTATCTCGGGTTTCACGGATAGCTTTTACAAAGAGAACAAGGAATATTATAGCGAAGATGGGCCTAATGTGCTTTCAACCAAACCAAGTTATATTGAATATCACGGCGCCGAGCCTGACGTTTGGTTTGAACCTCAAGAAGTCTTCGAAATGGCCTTTGCGGACCTCACGCTGAGTCCTATATACACCGCTGCTATTGGACTTGTGAATGAGGAACGAGGATTGAGTATGAGGTTTCCGCGGTTTTTGAAAAAACGAACAGATAAAGGTATCGACGAGGCTAGCACCCACGAATTTCTTGCCGCGCTTTGGCGAAAGCAAGAATCGAAACCATCCTCTGATACAAAGTCATTACGAATCAACGATAGTGAAGAATAACCTACCAAAAGTCTGGGCTCGTTAATGCTTAAGTTAGTCTTCATGATGGACCAAAACGTTACTTTGCGTCTTGAACGCCATGACTGTGTTTTCCTCATGAATATGAAGCTAAGAATAATCGACTATTATAAAATCCGTCTCAAAGTAATTTTGTCTCATATTTTTCATTTCAGCTTGGGTAAAGTCAGGTAGTGAATTCTAATCAACCTTCTCTTTATCCGCGATTAACCTTTTTAGTCATGCGCAACCTTTTCCTCTCAAACTATTATTTATTTTGAGCTACAAAAGTTTCAACTTTAGATATTTGGTTTACTTGGACCGTCATATTTAACAACTTAATCTACCTAGATCTGATGTATGACAATCTAAAAAATTTATGTCAAGGTCTCCAAATTGTTGACGCAAAAGTTAAGTATTCAGTTAGCTTGCTCTGGATCTCTGAGTCATGTGAAGTTTTTGACTAATTTTAACATTCACGCTGGAGAAAAGCTTCACTAGATAACTCTATTTCTGTAAGATATTAGAGCTGGACTTGGAGATTTTTTGAGGGGAGCCATTGCTTCCATGACGAGTCTTATCTATAAAAATCTCCTAATCTCATCGTCTATTTCTTCCATACAACGCCAAATTCTCTTCAAATACCTCTCCTCGGTTATGTATGCTCATATAGCTTTCTCTAGCTGAGGGTCATTGGTAAAATCCTAAACATATCTGTCCGCTTAGTTAGCGGCGCGCTATTTAACTCATCTATCTCTTTCGTGTCATGGTCATGGGTCGCAAGAGGAGGAGAGATTCGGCGGCCGTAATAAATGATCATTTGGCATACGGATGATTGCAGTGGACACAAATCTATGATTATTGAAAATAAGAACTCTACAATTTAATCATCAGTGACAGCGTGCCGTTGGGTAGTGGAAACAAGTAGAAACGGATAATAGGAATTATATTGACCGAGTACCTAAATATATGGGGGAGTAGGTAACTTATACAACATCCCCAAGGGGACGAAGACGGCGTTTCTACCTGTACGTGGTGTCCGCTACGAACCTGGAGTTTATCTTCAGAGCCAACAGAAACACGCATTACTTGGTCACAGAGGAAAAGTCATCCAAACGAGTTTCCGGGGGGTACTTAGCTCCCGTTATGGTGGTGATGGATCAGACTAAGTTGGCCCTTTTTACCAAGATGAATTCTCACTGTTTACAGATATTCTGGCATTATACTGTCTTCCGAGGTAAGAGCACCGCTACCCGAGCGCTGGTGGTGTCGGTATAAGGAGGATATCTGGACGATGGGATATTAGGGAGATACAGATGGGGATACGCACCTCGTGTGGCTCTGGTGTCTAGGGCTCGCCTGGCTGGAGTTGCAGGTTTTTTGAGACTTTTTCCCGCGTACCGGTTTCCATGGCTACTCTTTTTCAATTTTTTTTGAGCAGAAGGTTCCGTAGAAAAGGTGGTTGAATTCTACGGGTAATTACTGAGCTAAATGGCCACCTGCCATGGGTCAATGTATCAATGATCTTAGGTTCGAGGTAGAAGGGAATAGGAGCACTGTAGATAGTGTGGCCTGGGTCAGAGAGGAGCCCTAGTGCTACAATAGTCTTGGACTCAAGTTAGCACGAAAAAATATAACTAAAACATTTACTACAGCTCATCATTATCATCCTCGGATACGACACCTTCATCGGGCTTCAATGGATAATTACAACCGACAGCGATTCAATTCGTCTAACGAACTTGATTCATTCGATGCTCCAGTCCGCGACCGGGCGCCCTTTTCTCGCAATCCCCTAATCTGATATGAACCCTCATCGTTTCCGTATCCCTGGATACGCGCCTCGACTGGCGCAATAGCTTCTACTAGCGTACCGTCATCTTCAACGCCTGCTAATTCAGACGAACGACT
Organism: Podosphaera xanthii; assembly: GCA_028751805.1. Taxonomy (NCBI): domain Eukaryota; kingdom Fungi; phylum Ascomycota; class Leotiomycetes; order Helotiales; family Erysiphaceae; genus Podosphaera; species Podosphaera xanthii. Next base: position 638,742 of record JAPWIX010000004.1, read on the forward strand.
CAACCCATGTCTGATGAGCATCGCTAAGGCAATACGAAAATCAGATTACGAAAGGAAAAAAATAATGAACCAAGCTCAGGAATTCTTGGAAATAATTGATGCCTGGTCCAAGACCAAGGCAGAGACAGCGAAGGCTGCCCTAGTGACGCCTTTTATCAGAAACATTGCTCTGATCGTGACAGCGTTCGCCATCGGTACAGTGCAGACTTTCGAACCCCTCTGCAAAACTCCTAAACCCTGTCCAGAATGCAGTAACAATGGCCGCTCCTAGGTTGGCCTGAAAGGCCGCGGGACCGAGCATCAACCTCCCGAAAAAACCTCAAGAGAACAACCCTCGGTGGGTGACAGTAGCTCGTAAAGCAGCAAAGCTACCAAATCCTCCCGCCGATACGGCTGTTTGAAAAACCTCCACCGAAAATATTGCCTAACAGACAAGATGGAGTTGCAGTCTCGGCAATAGTAGCTATTTATCAAGTCTGATCTGGCTTGGCTATAGAGTGCAATCCTGATGCCCTAAGGAAAGCAGTCCTCGGAGCTGCGGAGTCCTTTCAAAACGACTACATGACCTTAGAAGTAGCGTCAGACTAGCCTCGGTGATTGTGCCAAATGTGTTACTACACATCAAGACACAAAGAGAAAGGATCTTGGTGAAAAATGACATGGTAAAAGCAGAATACGAGACTGTGTGCAGTATCACCCCAGTACAGGTACGACCATCTCCTGGAGAACCAGGACAATACTCTACGGGCTGAAATATATATTTTAAACAAAAAACGGCCAATCTCAAATTCAGACTATTCAATGAGAGCGGACCGGCAATGCCTTTTGCACGACGATGTCTCATTGAACAATGCCTGAGATGCTGAGGTTTTTCACACTACACGTGCTTGTGTCGGAGGCCAAAAATGTGGACGGTGCTCTTGCACATACGAGACAACCGAGAGCTCAGTGAAAATAAGTAACTGTTAACATTAGGACCCTCTATAACATGTATGACACTCGAGGGGGCCGAAGCTTTACAATGAGAACTGAATAATCAAATTGTTACGACAACCTGTTTAAACTACGAGCCGGCAAAGACGAACTCTTCACCTTCACGCGGTGCCGGCTGTAATCGCTCAATGTCTTCCCTGCACATCTGAGATAGCCAAGAAGAGTCGTATTCGAACCTTATCGACGTACAAGCTTTCAGTCTCTCAGTCAATGCCCTCGCAATTTAGTCCGTCCAACTGAAAGAGGTTCTATTCCGATCAAACCACCGCCTTCTAAAATCTGCGAACCATAAAACGAAATCCTCTGCAAGTGACCCCGTCGACTACGAAAATGCGACTTTTGGCCTTGTCTTCCTTGGCCTCCAGCTACAAGCTCACGAGGTTATGGATACCGCACGCAGGATAAAACTCGTAAGGCACAAAGTTGAAGAGGTCGTCACGATATTTTTTAGGAGGCTGGGAACGAGTAGGTGTTTACGAGATAGGAAAGGGAGGAAAGGTTGGCAAAGTTGAGGGAGGTTAGGGTCTCGCACAGGAGGGCGATTCTGATTTTGGTGTGGGGTTTTTGACTTTGGGATGGTTGTGCGAGCCAAGATCTTGGTTCGGATAAGTGCTGCCACCACTTTCAAAACTGGCTACGCTTCCTTTCGGGGGCGAGGAATGCGACTTCGATTGGGACGATGGTACTCGGCGCGGGTCGGTGTGCTGCTGGGAAATCTCTTTGTTGCGTGGACGTTTGTGGCGGAGAGAAAGGAGATGTAGGGCTTCGAACCTTTGGCACTTGTGTGTCTTTTTGGCCTTTTTATTTTATAAGCAACCAGTGGCTAGCAATAGTCAGGGAATTAGGTAGTTTAGAGTCACTAGGGATCGGCTACCCGCATCACGCCTCTTAGGTGCAGAGCTTGTACCTGATACGACCAGAATTCAAATTCAATTCTTTCAACTACGCGTTCGCGATTCCCTGTAACCTACACACACCAGTCTTTACTTTTTCCTATCTGAGAAAGCTGGTTATGTAATGAGGGGGTTTCTCCCGTCACTCGATTAACACGCGACATGATCTGAACCTTTTATCTTCAACACTGAATGCTCAAAATGTGCGGGACCACACGAGTCGACTGATCAAAATTGCATGGCGCGGCCTAGAAGAGTGGATGGGCTGGTGATCTCATGAACACCTAAGGAACTACGCGTAGTCCATGAACGAGAATATCGTAACTTTAACGTCGTACTAACAAAATCTAAAAAGAAGGGTAAGGCTATCGAGGTCGTTGGTACCCCGAAAGTAACGATGGACGACTAATGAGTGGTACACCAAATTCACGCCAACAAATAGGAAGATTCATCACCCTTCTCTTTAACCACGTGAATGTGGGAAAGGGCGAATTGAACATGGATATTGCACGGCAACAAGCATGGGACGCAGAGACACATATGGCTATGGTGCAAGAACCGTGGGCTATGGAAAAATACGGGGAATATATTACCAAAAGTTATTCTGGGTACATATGCCGTAAACCGAATGGCAAAAGAGGAGCTCGACCCCGGGCAATTACCTTCAGTCGAAAGGGTATTCACGCAACTTCAATATTCTCTTTATCACTAGACCAAACCGCCGACTACTGTTTCGTATAAGTAGCTGGCCTGATATTTGTGAACGTCTACCATGCACCCGGACTTACCGGAACATTGAAGCCTTTACTCAAGTCGACGCCTTTAGGTCCGACATGAGTGAATGGGGATTAGCGCAGTGTCAAGACACTGGCAACCTCAGGCATCTCGTCAGCCTGGTGATTAAATCATAGAGTGAGCCATGGCTTAGGACTTAGGCCTAGTCATCCCAGCAGGGGTACGAACATACAGTGATGGCAATGTTCTAGATCTGGTGTGGGGCAACAAGTCCGCTGAGGCAGGGGTTTCAAAAGAGATCGACTGTATATCGGACCACCGGATAATTGCTAGGTTTTTCCAAGTGATAAAAAGGCCGGACGTCTCGCAAGTAACCCAGGAACTACAGGTTTGTAACCAAGAATTAGCCGAGTTTGCACAATAAGTCAAAGCTTGGGTGAAGCCGGGCCCCATAAATAGTGTAAGCGATATCAAAACACAAGTAGCAAGTCTGCCGTAGGCTCTAGGACACATTCATATAGCAGTGGAACAAAATTGTTCAAGAGCACGCAGAAGGATGGCACCATAGTGGAACGAGGGATGCAGACTTTAACGCAGCACGATTGAAGAAGCCAGAAAGTCACTCACCTCAGCAGCAGAAGCCCGGAAGGATTTGAGACACGCTGTCAAAAGGGCAAAGAGAGATGACTTGAGAAAGCAAGTCGAGAAAGCCACTGCAGACGCACAAGTTGTAAAGGTGATGCAATGGGCTATACCTAGGGCAGGTCACAGCCCCACTGATAAAAGTCTCAGCAGATAAGTGGCCAACAGATCCTCTCGAGCGAGCTGAGTCCCTTCGAGACACTCTTCTGACCAGATTCAATGCTGCCCAGGTCCTTGATACAAGGGAAACTTGACAAGATGAGTCAATGCCGTGGAATGCATCCCTAATACTGGAGGATGTATCAGCAAATAACTTTAGCACAGGCGGAAAAATCTCCAGGATTGGATAAAATCATAGTACGACTACTTAGAGCATGCTGGGAAGCCATAGGAGAAATTTTGTGCCGATGACCCTAGGGCTCGCATAATCATGGCACTACTGATTTCATGGCGCACAGCTCGAATGCGGTAGGACACGCGACCGGATTTGTTTGATCTGTTTGCTATGCCAGATCGGGTTAGCATTTTCTAGTTAGCGTCTACTATGCTTCATGGGTAGATTTGGCACGGTGGGTCCAAACAGGGGTGTTAAGTGGGTTCGTTAGTCCTAGTTAAAAAAGGCGTGCCCCGCTTAAATGAAATGGCAAGGATAATTTGTATTGTGATTTTACCATACGATTGATTTTGCACATTTAAGCGAGCTCCTAGAACTAAGCCTCTTTTGAACATCTTGATTATCTGACTACAAAATCTACAAATATGGCGGAAGGAATTTAGAGACTCATTCTTAGTTAGGCCTCCGTCGGCATCGATTACGGCCTGAAATCTGTCATGCATGCTTTCGATGAGATCTGTGAGTTCTTGTGTACACGCAGAATCCCACGCCTCCTTCACGATCGCACGAATTTGATCTGACGACCGCCGCTTGCCCCCATTCAAATCCGGATACCTGTATTCGATCTTATCTTTCATGATTTTCCAGACATGTTTTATGGGGTTGAGGTCGGGCGAATAAGGGGGCCAATTAATAGGAGTGATTGACCTCTCCTCGAACTATTCCATCGTCCTCGCGGCAACGTGGGGAGGAGTGTTGTTCTGCATGAAAGAAAGCCCGGGTCTAAATCTAGTCATACCGTCTAAAAGAGGCACTATCCTCTCAGAATAGCTTGAGGAAGTGATATTCCCCCAATCCTTCTTCCAAAACTGAGAGAGACCTTTTTCAGACCCCGCAAAGGACGCCAAAAACATCCAACCAATCTTCTTCTTGATTGTGTCAACAATACAATTAATGTCATGTTCCTCCCCTGGCTTGATAAAGTTTTTAGTTTTGGTGAGTTATCCAAGCTGGACAGTAAGATACTAACCTTTCTGGTAACCCAGCGTCTCGAATGATGGCCATCTGTTGCCCAAGTTTCATCTGACCAAAGGATGGACATCCACTGCTCCAGGGTCCAATCAATGCAGGCTTCTGCCCATTCTCTTCGCTTCCTTCTAATCTCAGGAGATGTAGTAGGCTTATTCAACGCTGTGTAGCGCTAAAAACCCCTTTTCTCAAGTTCACTCTTTATCACTCTCTCACTCACGCCCATGTGCTTGAACAGTCCATTTGAAAGTTCACAATAGGTCATTTGTCGGTTTTCAGGAGATTATTTGATAAATTTCTCAATCTTATCGACATCTCCGGATGAAAGCGATGGACTTTGACCACGATCTTTCTTGGGCGTCACTGATCCGCGGCGAAGAGAGTAACCAACTTGCTTTCGTGAAATGTTGAGTTGGGCTGCAATTTTTGAATGATTTATGCCAGCGTCGTGAAGCGCTTTAATCTATGCTATTTAATATTTCTGTATCATTCTCTTGCCTAAATATTCACCTTTATGCACTGATCTCTGCTTAAATGTTTGGATGAGGGCGTGGAAGGGGGTATTTGAGGTTGATCCATCTATTTTAAAGACAACTCAGCCAACTGAATCGTCAGCCTGCATGTTAACATACCTCTAATTTTGCTGACAAAAATCTGTGTGTGATAGGCGAAATAAGTATGGAGCTTTCAAGATCAAAATTAATGAAAATGTGATAATGATGGTTGTCGCAATGTCGCTATTGAGATGAGCTCTGTGGAGGTTATCGATTGGAAATCATAGACACTCTGAATTATCAGGCAGCAGTATCAGCCCCTGCCTAGTACACCCACTAGTAGGGCTTAACCCCTGAAGCGAGGTCTGGCCCCACTGTGCACATCTTACCCTAGCAGCATAGTATACTACTCTCATGATAGGGTATTGTTCGTTGATCCGCTTCTTATAGGGTACAGGGGTTAAAGCGGGGATAAAGTGGAGATAAAGTGGTGATATTCCAGGTTACCTCACGATAGATCCACAGTATCCCTGTTAGCTTCAAATTTTAAAATCTTATGGCCTAAGGCATAAGAGATATGCATCTGTATATGAAGTCCAACGCCCACCTTCATGCCTGCACCTTTCTTCACTCGCGCACACCTGAGGTCGTTTCGTTTAAATCATTGTCAGCTATTTACTATTATTTTGCTCAACGGCATACTTTTATTTCATTCATCTATCTAATTTTTACTTCATGTGAGTGCATCTGAACCTTAAGTCAACTACTTTAGAAGATTTTAATTTACTGTACTAGATTGCCGCAAAGATGGATTCACCTCAACAACCTTCTCCATCATCAGCATCTCCTACTTATGCAAAACGCCTAACACAAACTCAACGTATTCAAGTAAGTCTGAAATCTACAAATTGATAAGGTTAAGAGAGTAACATGTGCAGGTTAGAACCTTGGCCAGTGAGGGACACAGTTACGTCAAAATCTCTCAACGCCTTGGGATTACATGGCGACAGGTACAATACACCATGAGCGTTGAAAATACCGAGCCTCAGTACTCCAGTGGTAGGCCACCTATTCTAAGTAGTTCCCAGGTCGATGAAATAGAATTTTTCGTCTGTTTATCATCGGAAAATCGTCGGATGTCATTTTTCCAACTTGCACATTTTATATTTCGGCACTTTGGTGTGAGCGAGAATGTGATCCGACGTGAACTGGCAAAGAGGGGATATGCACGCAGGATTGCACGATTAAAACCTCCTATCTCTTCAGTCAACAAACTGAAGAGATATGAGTTTGCCAGAATACATCTCCACTGGCGGAAGGAACATTGGATGAGAGTCCTCTGGTCCGACGAGACTTGGGCTATGAATGGTCGGCAAAGTGATCGTTGGGTCACAAGAAAGGTCAGTAATCCCTTAAAGGCTCCTAAGATTTAGAGTTCCCTTGAGCTAAGTTTAAGTCAAAGATTGGGGAAGAGTACGAAGATACCTGTGTCCTAGCCAAGACGCGGAGGAGAGTTGGGTGGATGTTCTGGGGATCTTTCTTTGGACGACAGAAGGGGCCTTGCCTGATTTGGGAGAAGGAGTGGGGCCATATCACTGCGGCCAGTTACTGCGAGAGGATAGTGCCTCTCATAGAGAGTGCGGTCTTTCGGGAACCAGGACTAGATGTGATGCAGGACAACGCCCCTCCTCACAAGTCGAGGCAAACTATGCGTGAGTTTGAAAGGAGGAATATTTCTCTAATGGAGTGGCCGCCATATTCTCCTGATTTAAATCCGATAGAAACTTTGTGGAGTTATATGAAAGCGTACATGGAGCGTCTTTATCCAGCGTTGGATCAAGGGGGGCAGCGGAGTCAAGGGCATCTTCGTCAAATAGTGAACGAGGCGTGGGATCTGGGGTTTAATGGGGATGACTTGGAGAAACTGATAGATTCGATGCCCCGAAGAATCAGAGCCGTTTACGAAGCTGAAGGCGGATATTTAAATTATTAGCTAGATAGAAGTATAATTTATTTATGAAATGTATTAATGAATTAAAAAGTGAATAGAGGGCTATAATGGACCAAAAAAGCAAAACCAACGAATATTTCGTTGTGAAATTTTTGCCATACAAATTTAAAGTTTAGGTGGGGAGATCTACTTATCGTCATGCTAATTCAAGTTAGTAAAAGCCTATATACCCTGTAAAAGTCGAATTTTAGCGCCTATACACGATTAATACCGTAGTATCAGAGTACAGTCCAACCTCATCTATAGCGATAGTGGGTCCCGGTATAAATGTTGAAAATATTTATCGAAATTAAATAATTTATATTTGCAATACTTACCCTTGCACCCAAAATATCGGGCAAGGGTAATTATTAAAAATGTTGATGGTTGAATTTCAATGAATATGTTCAACATTTATACCGGGACCCACTATCGCTATAGATGAGGTTGGACTGTAGTATTACTTGTACTTTGTTGTACTGGAGAACCCGTAGCTAGAAAACAAGGCGCAACCTGTAACATGATTGAGTGTCTACATCGCTTGCTACGTTGTGTCCCGATTCCTCAACATATGTACTTCGACTACATAGAACAACGTTGGTTCAAGGAATTCGGTCGCGAGCAAAAATATCCTTCCACAGTATCACAGAGATATCGATTAAGCACTTCGTGCGCTTTGTGATGGATTTATGGGCTGTTCATACCACAACAAACAGCAAATTACATTATGACCCCGGATAATCGGTGCTTTTTTCTGGTTAATTTGCGTTTTGTTTCTTGTTTGGACAAACGGCGCTGTGGGATTAAAATAAATCTGAATAGCTAGAGCCGGGGCTTCTGACTATGATCGGGCTTACGACGTACTGTCTGGAGAAGACCGGACCCTAGTCTCTGGCTAGCTGAATATGATGAAAGTTATCTCGATCATCGCAGTCGTAAGAGTTGTTTGACGGAATCATGATCTTTATTTGCTACCGCAAGATTAAACAATCCGCCTGATTATCGTTGATAACCGGGACAAGCTTCAATCTAGGTCATCCCGTTTTTTAAATTTACGAGGGTGGAAACTTTTGAATTCGAAATTTGTTATTAATATGCTATGATCGTAAATAAACAAGTGTAACCTTAATCTGACTTGGCGATGAGACATTGAAGTTCATCTTTCCTTTGTAAAGCTCGAAGAACGATCGTTTACGCCACATAGTCTGATATGACGATACTTATAAAAGATCAGGGAACCTAAGAGAGCATGAACGCGCAAAAAAAGGTTCAAGATGTTTCACAACAGGCCTAAGTAGCAGTATTTTAGATAAGAGATTTTCTAGACCTGTTGCTTGAGCCCCAATAATTGGAAAAAAAGACCACATGGCAGGATTTCCTCAAGCTTAATTTATCCAGCAGGTAATCTTGGGGGGCCGATTTACCTGCTTTGTCATCCTGAGCTGCCTGGCATTTTCATCTCTGGAAATGCGCCTTTCCAGAGGCCATTCTGCTTTCGCCAGGGCTTCTTCGTTGTCATCTGATTGAATCGCCGACAAATTCTACTTTCTCTGCATTAACACCAGTGCAGCTACTCAGTTGTCCGCGCACATCCGAAAACCTTAATGCACCCACTGGTCAACTCTCATCAGCTAGGCTATCCAAAGGTCTTGCTTCCCTCCTTTGCCTTTCAGTCTCTCCAGTCTTTGGAGATCCGGGGCCACTCTGGGTTTGTCCTACAACGCCTCTATTCCTGATATAGATAGGTCCAGAGACTGTACTACCTGCACCCTCACCGAACGCGACCAGACTCTGATTATCACTCATGCCATCAGCATCCCGTTCAGCGTCATCATCTACCGCACTTGCTGAGAATCTATCCCTCTCATCCGCTGTTCCTACACTCATGATCTCTTCATCTTCCCTCACGCTACTGTTGCTGGCCCAGGTATTTGCTTGTCCGCCAACGCTTTCAGTGGCACTCGCACTACCTACCGTGCTCATCTTGGTTGTGTAGTTGGGATTTCCATGCTGATCAAAGTATCCAGGAATTTGTCCGGTTGCGTGGTATGAATTTAAGCTAATCCCGGCTTGCGCATGGTTTCCTCCAAATCGACTCGCTGAGATGCGCTCAAGTCCCGCAAGACGAGAGATACGGTCGGCACGTTCGGCTTCAAGTGTATTGAAAGACGATCTTTGTTGGTTCCCATAGTAGAGGTGTGGAAAAGAGCTACCGCGATGGCCATCTTTGATCGCGGTGGTGGAAAGATTTGACAGAGATGTTGTGGCTGAATTTGGGGTACCACTACTTTGGTTATCAACATTATCAAGATGTCGTGGGCTGAAAGCACTCACGGGGCTTCTGAGGGAGTTTCAGGGTTGGGTGTAGGCTCTCTCATATTGATTACGGTTGGGTTAGCCATCTTATGAGTAGACCTACTTGACGTTGGTAATGCGACTCAGTGTGCACATGGTGAGTCTGATAGTATTCAATTTTTACCCACGATGACGAATGCCAAGACCTATCCAGGGCGGATATTATGTTACCTTATACAATCGAATCCGGATAAGCCGATAGTGAGGCCAGGTTTAATTATTGAAGAGATTCATTTTAATTTGACAGTTTATATTTGCAATACTTACCCATGCACGCAAAATGGTATGCAAGGGTAAGTGTTGCAAGATAAAGTACCAATAATTCGATAGATCTTAACAATCAATAAATCGGAACCGGTCATATTACAAATGTTGTTACCATAGATGTATGGGCATAACTAGGGTACCTGATCCAACTCAAAACGGGAGATCGTTCCCTGTTTATATACATGTAGCATGAATGAGGTATCAATGCTCTTCATGTACTTGCTAGTGCATATTGAAGGAATAACAAGTACTGAATGATGATGAATAATGAAGGCACACTTAGCCTCTCATCGGTTTTGCCCGTTTGTGGCTCCAACACTTGTTGAGGCTTGTGAGTTGTTAACGCAAAACACTTAAACCGTACTTCACATACAATGTTCATCACAAATTTGGTGGAGACAACCTGATGGGAGGATAACTTGTCACTGGTCGAGTTTTGTGACTTCATTCACGGCTTTGAAAAGTATTAGCAGGTATCTTGTCGATTCCCAAGAGCATAGTACCTCTCAAAAGCTGTTGTACATAGATCAGCTCATCTCTAGCACCTATTTCATAAAGTCTCTACCTAAATTCAAACCCTATGCAATCCTCTGTTATGTTGATCAGGGGAACTCAGACAACTGAAATGCTCATGTATGGAACATAAGATTTTCCAGGGTTTCTTTTGACGGAGACAACATCCGATAGACCTTTGAAATTCCTTAAGAGGGAGACCGACTTTGTACAGTGAGCGTGACATTTTTACAAACGTAGCTTGTAGAGATCAGGAAGTACTCGAAAATATTCCATAGATTGCCGATCACTAGAGGCCGGTGTGAAGAAAATTCTTCTGTATTTATTGTGTAGTTCATCTTCGCTCCTTATTCGTTCTATATCATTCTGGAATAAAGACAATTCGTTCGTACAGTATTACAAACATGGTCCTCTCCGGAAGCTCAAAACTGTAATAGACTCTCATCGTATCACTTTTCTAATCCATCTGGAAAGACTGATGCTGCAATTCGAGCTGTTCCATATGTTGAAGCTATGTCTAGAAGCTCTATCACTGGCTGGATGGTCCAATGGATGTTAAAAAGAGCTCGGAGCATGGCACTCTTCAAATAGAAAACAAGTAAATACGAATAACAAAGGATCAAAAGGCACGCTTAGACTTCGCTACTCCGAATCGATGCTGAACAAGGTATGACGGGAGAAAGAGATTAGGGGAAAGAGAGGTGATTAGTTAACTCAAGTAGGGCTACGGAGGCAAGATCATGATCTACAGTAAAACCTTTCAAAATCCATCGTAGGTTCCGGTAGAATTGTTGAAAAGATTCATCGAAATTTTGCTACTAATATCTGCACTACTTTACCATGCACGGAAAAAGGATTGTAGGGGTAAGTGTTGCAAACGTAAGTCCAAAGAATCCTAACAACAATTAAACCAGGAACTCACTATGGGTGTGACAGGTCCTACTGAGTGAGGTTTTCAGGAATGGCTGAGTCATCTAATTTCTTCTTTTTAAAATCATATTGTATTCAGCCTCGTACCTATAACAAAAGATGCTGAGTCATCTAGCTTGTTTTAACATACGCAAGTCTTTCACATGAGATTTCCCGTAAGACTAAACGACAGATATCTTTCAAATTACCATCATATCTTACTCTGATCTCCACTTACCTACTCAATTCACTTCTTCCTCACCTCCATATACCAACTAAATTTTTTTAAATTTTTTTTGATTGTCCAAGTCCTCGGCTGAACCCTTTTTCCCTCAGGAGCCATGGAGCGGCACATACTGCTAAGATCATGTTCATGATACGCCTAACTCGGTCTCATCGCGTGAATCGCTACAGAAATAGTGGCTAGCTAAACACATAAAACACTGACCAAGCGCTAAAATCAAACCCCCAATTCGTACTCTACTAAAGAAAAAGAAAAAAGTAACACAAACTCACGTTTTTTATTTTAACCCCACGCTGTACTTTCAGCCCTGGTGTGGAAATGTCATTGGTTCCAGCCAGCAAATTCCGACATGTACAGATGAGAGCCTAATGACAGTACCGACACTAATTGATTTATAAAAGGATACTTTCACTTCTGATACCCTATTTTATCTAGATTCCTTACAGTGCAAAATTGAAGTTTTAAAGGCTAATTAAATAAAAGTAGTGAAGCAAACGAGATTAGACTTCATGTTAAGTAACCCTTCACGTATCTGGACTCGTAGGCTAAGATCAATCTTGCATACTAATAGCGAGCAAACTATTATCTGACTCGGCTAAATTTTCATGCACTCGTTTGGATCCCCTATTGAATTCTAAATAGATATGCTAACACTACTGGTTAAGAAGGTTGAAATCTCCTTTAACTTAAACTGATATAGATAGAGTGACCTCTGTCTAACATTTCAAAAATACCACCCAGTCTTCGTCATCCCCAGAATATTTTCGACAATTAGAAGGCACATTCTTTTCTATATGGCAAATACAAAGAATTTGAGCTACGTCAGGCAGGAGATCTTCGATGGCATTCATCAAAATCAACGCTCTGCTTGTTGTGATCGTTTCATGTGAATGACTGGCGCAGAGATCCAGCAGGCCCTCTAGCCCCAACCTGTAGTGATCTTCACACTGTTGCCTGAGGAATGCAATGGCAATACTGACTGACATATTGAAGCTTGTTCGTTTGTATATTTTTTTTTCTTTTTTTTTGTTAGGTCACGGGCCAAGCCCTATGTATCCTATAGATCTGGGACCGGTGGAGCCGATTGGGATCAAGTCTAAGACCTGCTCAACTCGTTCGCACCGCGTGAACCACTACGGAATTGTAGAAGTTACAAATACAAACGTAAAAAGAAAAGACTCCCAAACGCCAACTTTAAACATAGAAGATCTCATAAGTTTGGTCCAGAACTCGAACTCCTCGCCCGTTTCTTTTACCGTCACATCTTCCAAGTGACAAATTCCACTTCATCTCCGCTGAGAGCAACAGATAAGCTCGTAGATAAACCCTTCCCATCAACCGGTTCGCTAAATTTTTTTCTACAAGTCATGATAGACTTCGTCCAGAGCTGCTACCTCTCATATTTCCTCTTCAGACTCCAAGACCCCAAAGTCCGTTCTTTCCTCCATCCGAACGTCCTTCGAAGCGGCGTCGGCTGCCACTTCTGCTCTTTTTGCAGCGACCTTTGCTCGGGCAACTGCTGCATACTCCTTCTGTCCATATTGTCGGATCACGACGAGTTGCTCTGTGGTAACCGGACCGGCCCTTGTAGGTCGAGCCAGACAGTTCCGGCTTTCCAATCGGTGGGGTCCTCCACAGTCTCGACATCTGGTGGGGGCCTGGCACTCCATTGCAGAGTGCATTGTTGAATCGCAGTTCTAGCAAGCCGGAGCGCGGGAGCAATCACGTGTCGCGTGGAGGCCGAGACAGCGTTTGCACTGCTCAATTTGTCTTCGGGGTCGAAAGGTTGAGGCCATTCCAGACTCGTAGAAAAGTCGAAATCCAGGCCTAGGTGCAGTTTCCCGAGTGAAGAGGGCCTGCCAGTTCAGGTATTTCGATCCAGTCTTTGCTGTACCGTGAGGTCGCACCTGGGTGGGAGCCTTACCGGTGACACGAAGAATTTCATCCACGACCATTTGAGCTGTCATAGATATAGTTCCGTACGCATAATTTATCATCCCTGGTACAGTGGCAATCCGCAAAGCAACCAGGTTGGGAGCTTGCTCCAGTTTGAAGTTTTCAAATCCCCATCAGCTTTGTCCAGTAGCTTTTGCCGGGTTTCGTCGTCTTTTGCAGTTATTGCAAATCCAGTTTTGACTCGCTGAACCAACTTAATATCGTCCGCAGAGCACCTCAAGGAGTCGGTCAGTGCGCTCTGTACGCCGCAGAGTGACAGTGACCTCCATTTGGAATCACTTTCTAAGCGAACAAAGAGGCGTTTGTCCACTGTAGAGATAGATTTCTTCTTCGTTTTTGGTGGCGAAGGTATATCTTTTTGTTTTAGAAGGCCCCGGTTATTTTCCAGACCTTTTTTGGCTACCGTAGCCCAGGTGCTTTTAATGGCCTGAGCTTTTGGTGCTTCGGGGATTGATACCCTTTGTTTTGGTGCCCTCAGCGGGAGAGGAATGGCTGGGAGAGTTGGTGGAGCTGGTGATGCTGTTGATTTCCTCCCCAGGTCGGTGCGTGAGAACTGCGCTATGGCAGCTCGTAAGTAGACTTTGAGAGCGTCTACAAATTCCTTGTTTTCACTTATCGAGAGAGGCGAAAGTGTTGCTTCAACACCGTTTATTGCGGTGCAGCAAAGCGAGAGGTGTGACTTGTTTCTTGCTGCTGGCTGCTTCTCAGCTTCCAGCAGTGCTTGCTCCTCCGGTCGAATCCAAGAATCATTTGTGGTGACTGCGGGTCCAGACGACTCTTCTCGAGCGACTTCTTTTCCTTTCTTCGAGCTGGAGGCCTCTGGGACCTGCTCGGCGATTTTCGTGGTCTCAGAGACCGGGTTTGTCGATCTGGTAGGCTCAGCATTGATCATTTCAGCGTCAGGGATGTTGGGGTACTTCCCGGGGGGACAGCTCTCTACCGAAGTTACACTTTTTAACTTCTGCGTAAGGCCTGATTTTGTTGGGCACGTTTGTGTCCGTTCTTTGCCACTGGCAGTTGGCGTCGGTTGACGCTTTTTCTTCACCGTGCCCATCTCAAGAAGGCTGACAGTGGTTCACAAGGAGAAAATAGAAGTGTATCAACGAATAATGACGGGAGAGAGGAGAAAAATGGGCATTTGGGGAATTTATCTCGAGGTGTTTGTTTTTCTGTTCTTTTTTGTTTGTAATTGTGTTTATTCATGCTTTGTAGTGTCAAAGACTACTACAACACTAGGGCTCCTCTCTGACCCAGGCCACACCATCTACAGTGCTCCTATTCCCTTCTACCTCGAACCTAAGATCATTGATACATTGACCCATGACAGGTGGCCATTTAGCTAAGTAATTACCCGTAGAATTCAACCACCTTTTCTACGGAACCTTCTGCTCAAAAAAAATTGAAAAAGAGCAGCCATGGAAACCGGTACACGGGAAAAAGTCTCAAAAAACCTGCAGCTCCAGCCAGGCGAGGCCTAGACACCAGAGCCACACGAAATGCGTATCCCCATCTGTATCTCCCTAATATCCCATAGTCCAGATATCCTCATTATACCGACACTACCAGCGCTCAGGTAGCGGTGCTCTTACCTCGGGAGACAGTATAATGCCAGAATATCCGTAAACAGTGGGAATTCATCTTGGTAAAAAGGGCCAACTTAGTCTGATCCATCACCACCATAACGGGAGCTAGGTACGCCCCGGAAACTCGTTTGGATGACTTTTCCTCTGTGACCAAGTAATGCGTGTTTCTGTTGGCTCTGAAGATAAACTCCAGGTTCGTAGCGGACACCACGTACAGGTAGAAACGCCGTCTTCGTCCCCCGGATCTAAGTCTTTGTTGACTTTCTAGATCTTGACCCGTACTTTTCTGGATACTATTGTTAGGTCTGATAAATGTATGTATCTGATGTCTCTCATCTGATTTTAGTATCCCAGGGAAGACATGTTCTTTAAAATGGCAGTCAATTGTGCGCTTCTCTGTCCCTGTTTTCCTGTTTAGCAGAATCAAAATTGAGCTGCTCTAAATGCCTATGAATATCAAATTAGTCTCTATGTTTGGGGTTAACTTAGATAGTGCTATTTTAGTTTCTCTGAAAGCTAATGGGAATGCCGCATATCCAAACATACGAAATTTCTGTAGAGAAACAGCTTTATCAGAAAAGGCCAAAATTGGTGTGATATGTGAGCGCCAGGACGTGTATCTTCTGGTCGAAAGGGTAACGCAGTAGTTAGGATTCTATTTTGAATATAAATTGCGTGCTCGGTGGCATAGCACCAATGAGCTTTCAAATTTAATTGGGCATGAAACATCATTGATTTTGCTAGTTGAGTAAGGAATCCGATCGCTCGTTCGGCGACCCCGTTTGATGAGTGTTTGTAACTCGGCGAGGGCTGTACTTCAATTCCGAGCGATTTGCACCAATCTATCCATGCTTGTCCAAATTCTCCTGTTCCGTTAAAGAATACTGCTCTTTCTCCAGAGCTTCATCGTAAGTGAGCTAATATTTCTTTATAGGCTGGCAGACATTCTACTGTGCTCTTATTTTTTAGAAGTCGTATCCATCCACACCTTGAAGCATCATCAATTATTATCAGAAAATGGTTATATCCCCAAATTGAGGTTGGTGGTTTACCAAAGATGTCAGCTTGTAGTCTGCGAGCTGGTCTGAATGTTCGATTATCGGTCCTTTTGGAGAACGTTTCTTTCATCTAATCGGCTAGACACGCTTCGCATGCGTTTTCCCCCTTGCTGATAGCTTTGGATTTTTGTGGCATGTCTGGTAGTCGAGATATTGTTTTGTAGCTTGCATGGGCTAGCCTGAAGTGCTATAACTCTGCATCATTCGAGGGAATCCGAGACATTTAATGAATTGGCAGTGGTGATATTGCAGTGCTACCTGTTTGGAATGCTAATAGTGAGTTTTGTAAAGTGGATTCTGATTTTCTTGGCTTGTTGATTGGCTGGTATAAGTGTTCCTTAGGCTAGCTTTAAATAGCACTTTTGCTTCCTTCTGGCTGTCGCTACAAAATCTTTGAATACCACACTAATTTTGTCCCTATTGAGAGCGCCAACCGAGATCAATCTGATGTTTTGAGAGCTGGAACATACAAGAAATCTATCAGAATTAGGTCTCCAATTTTCCAGATACCAAAGCCATCAGATGGACATGTATTACCATCCGCAGTTGATACATATCTAGGGAATGATCATCGCTTTAATCCTGAGTAGTTTCCAAGTTTTCCGCTGGAGTAGCGAGTTGCCCAAAAGTCTATTTTCCAGCTGAGCTCTTTTTGATACATAGAAATTAATGCGTTCTCTACCACCACAGATGCATGTTTATTGGGACAAAGGTAATCGTCACGGTTATATTGATTATCTCTAATTACATTTGCGTGGTCCCTACTATTTGAGTTGGGCCTGGCTTCCAAATACTGGCTGCGTAACCTTTTGTTGGCAGGGCAATCCTTTTGCCAGTGGCCTGGTCTGAGACAAAACCCACAATTTCCACAGCCGACATTACTAATACCATTAAAACCAGAACCGCGATTTCCATTCCCATTTCTATTAACGCCAGAAATCCTGTCGCGGTTGTATTGAAAGATTGCATCTCTACTCCTTATTCTTCCTCGGAAATTTTTTCTGCCTTTACTATCACCCTCACGCCCCCTTCCACGAGAACTATCAAGACCCCTATTGTAATCATTATTTTGGTTATGATTGTTTGTAAGATTGGCAGGTTGATTTGGAGTTGGTGTTAGTGTTTCAGCTTCTCGAAGGATTTGAAGCGCGTTAGGTGTGTCGAGTTTGTTGTAGAAAATATGGAATCTGGCATTGTGCCAGTTGTCATTCTCAATAGGAAAAATCCTGGATGGAGAGGAGAATCCTGTCCAGAATTTACAACTCGGAAATCTGTCGGTCTGTTACTAAGAGGGTCTTTTGGATAGATACTAGCTCTGCGTAATATTCGGTGACCTTGGTCGTTTCTGGACTAAATTTCGCTGTATAAACTTTGGCCCGAATTGCTGTGGCGAAGATATCTTCAGGGTTTGAGTTTAGCTTTGCTACTTCTCTCTGGAGGGTAGTTGCATCACGAGCTGTGACAGACTTGCAAAATTTATCTGCACGAAGGACTGAGTCGACAGAGCTTGCGATTATTACAGGGCTCTCTCGTTTCTGGCAATCTAGTTGCTTATTTTGTCATTGACAACCTTGTCGTCTTTCGCAGGAGCTTTCGGTTTCAGCTCTTTTTTGAAATATAAAAGGAATATAAGCGCCAAGATGTTAAGCTTGGTAGAAATATCACAATTGTCAGAGATTGGTACAGTCCAATCTCATCTATAGCGATTGTGGGTCCCGGTATGAGTGTTGAAAAGATTCATTGTAACTCGGACTTTTATATTTGCAACACTTACCCTTACAAGTCATTTTGCGTGTAGGGGTAAATATTGCAAATGTAAATGGTTGAATTTCAATCAATATTTTCAACACTTATACCGGGACCCACATCGCTATAGATGAGGTTGGACTGTAGAACGTAGAGAGTCTGTAGATCAAGAGCGGGGAGATGTTAATTACTCCCATTTAGATCTACAGATTTATTTTTTTTATTTATTTGAGTGTTTTTTATGTCTACCGGGCACCAGTTATACTAAAACCCCATCCCTGAGGGGACACGGTGACTACGATACATGATACGGAAAAAGGTGTGCTCTGGCAGCGAGGCCATTAAATTAGGTATGGGTACAGCGGGTGCTATGCAGCAAATTCCTCACATAAATACATCATCTGTTGCGGATGGGACAGATTTCTGACAGGAAACTGGCCTTCTCCAAAATAGTGGCGAAACGATTGGCTCCGTGAGAGGTGCCGAGGAGAACGTCAAGTGGGCCCAGGCTTCGTCGAAAACCAGCCGGAGCAAGTCTCTCTCGCACGAGGGGGCAGAAAACTAGGTGTGTGATCGACTTGTTGGCCCCGCAGGAACAAGTCAGGAGGGCGTCTTTATGATGAAACCTTTCGTGATAAGAACGAAAGTCGCCGTGTCCAGTACGACATTGGATCAAATACCCCAGATAGCGGCGAGGAAGACGTAGTTCCTTTGGGGGTTTCTTGGGAAATGGCATACCCAGTTCAGAATAGGTGGGGGGAGCATGAGATTGCCACCATGCTGAGGTCATGTCCCATATCTGCCTTTGTATCCTTGCGCGGACTCCGGCAAGGGAAGCGCCAGAGGGGGCTGGTTGTCGAGCAGCCTCTCCTGCCAACTTGTCGGCCAACTCATTACCTGGAATACCCATGTGGCCGGGAGACCACATTACTTGGACCTTGCCAAGAGATACGATGGGAAGAATCCTCCTCGCAGGCCAGCGAGAAGCGAGATCCCGAAATTCCAAAATCTCCATTTGCGAGGACTTGGAGGGTGAGGAATCGAGAAGGCGATGTGCGGCCTCTTGGTTGTCGAGGATTACATTAATATTGGTTGCAAGATGTGTTGAAGGAGCTGCTATAGCAGCCCTAAGGCCTGCGAGAGCGCCGATGATCTCGGAGTCGTAGACCTCAAAGTCGGGACCAAGGGGCACTTTCACTTCAGCCACAGTGATATCTCTGTGCAGAACTACGGCACCTGCCCCCGCGGAACCATTTGCCTGCTTTGAGCCATCCGAGAAGACAAGAATATCCCATGGTGGCAGCTCTCCAATACGCTCAGCAAATTCTTGGGCCGAGAAGTCTGCTCGAGACTGATTGCGAGGAGATTTATAGGAGGGGGGTAAAAGCTGGGGTCGAGAGATGGGAGGAATGAGCTTTAGTTTTTCGGTAAGGCGGGTGTGTGGACGGGAGACGATGGATCTTCGAGCCACAGGGTGAAAACTGTCCGCGGTGGCCAGTCTAACAGCAGAGCAGAGGCGGATCTCCTCAAGTAATATATGCGCAGGCTTGAGGCAAACCTCCCTTAGGAGTGCTGGAGAGGGCGTGGTCTTGTACACCGGTAGAGCCGCTCGGGCCAGGTTAATTAGCGCTCGAGAGATCATATCTACAAGATGTTGAGATCGGGTGTAGGCTGGACGTCCTCGACGAAGATAGGAGTGACCGCGCCACCAGACCTCAGCACCGTATAAGAGGACAGGTAGAGCCGCTGCCAGTGCTGCCTTGCGGAGGAAGGCAGTGGGTACGCCACGATTGGTGTTGCCAAGCTGCCGTATATGGGCACTGATCCGTTGTGTCTTAGCACTCCATTCCTGGACATGTCCTTTGAAGGAAAGCTTGGTATCAAGGAGAACACCAAGCCACTTTATGGATTGGCTAGCATTCCTTAAAACGCCGTTAATGGTCAGGGAAGGGGGGAGCTGACGAGATCTATGAAGATGCAGGATCTCCATCTTGTTCTCAGCTAACGAGAGGCCATTTTTATTGCACCGGTGGGTGACGGTATCAATCCTGACGGCAGTCAGACGCGAAGATTCGACCAGAGACTTGGCCACCGAAAGAATTGCCACGTTATCAACGTAGCCATATGTGGGAAAGCCTTGTTTAAATAAAGGCTCAAGAAAAAGGAGGAATAGAATGGGTGAGGCAGGAGATCCTTGGGGCAAACCATGCGGTATCTCCAAGAACTCTCCAACGAAATCGTCTACCCGAAGGCGAGCTCTCCTGCTAGAAGCAAAAGAAGCAGCCCAATTTACATAAGGAATAGGCCATCCCTGTTCGCGCAAGCGGGCAGAGAGACGACCAGGCTGGATGCTGTCAAAAGCGCTTTCTACGTCGAGGGTAGCGAGAGTGCACACTTGCTTCGCGTCCCACGCTTTCTCGACATCGTGGACAAGACTCTCTACGAGGTCCATGGCCGATCTTCCAGGCAGTGCCCCCAGTTGCGTTTGGGAGATAATCCGGCTTGACAAGGCCCAGAAGGCGAAGCGTCTAGCAAATAAGCGTCCCAGCCCTTTCCCTAGGACCGGAAGAAGTGAAATTAGTCGCCAGTCCGAAGGGTTAGTAAGATCATCCTTATGAGGTTTAGGTATTACCACAACTTCAGCATGGCGGAAAATACTTGGGTGATGACCGTATATCAGACAGAGACTGTATAAGTGTACGATCCATGTGCGCCATGCTTCCACTTCCCAGATGAGGCGGAGAGCAGAAACCGAAAGATGGTCGTGGCCTGGAGTAGTGGACGATGTACTGAGTAGACAATGTCGTACTTCGTCTTTGTCTACGGAAAGAGGTGCTGGGATCGCTCGGGATGGACATGTACGGGAGTACATGGATACATCAGGATCCCTGCTTACACGAGCGAGCTTTGTGCGGAAAAAGATGTCGGCGCGCTCAGTTGGGGTAGTGTACGTGACGCCTTTATATTGAATCGGAGGGGGGCCAAAGCGACTGGAGAACTTTCGCCATCCAACCACTTTATGGGCCTCCGTTATTGAAGACACGCTATCCAAAATTGCGCGCTTGTGCTCACGTTTGGCTCGCTTAACAGTTTTGCGGAAGCTTCGGTGCGCCTCAATGATGAGATAAGGATCACCACTTCTTCGCGCATCAGCATACCGTCGGCGTTGGTCAGAGCATTCCTGACTCCAATAATCCTTACACGGCACACATGCGGGTCTCGGGGGATTTGCTGTAAGTAGAATAGCTGATAGGGTAGAAATACCAGAGGATGTCACCGCATCTATGAGTTGGGAGGTGGGTTCCTCAAAGTGCAGGCTAGGAGGAGCGGTAGTTCTTAGGGCTTGACGGAATATCTCTGAAGTATCTGCGTCAAACTTGGGCAACTTCATTGACGGAAAGCGCCTTTGGACTGGAGAGAGCTACACTACGCCAGATATCGTTTCATGATCGGACGTTGTGTGAGCCATTGGATCCACCCGTGCCAAAAGTCCTTCCATGTTAGTCAGAACAAGGTCGAGGACGTGGCCAGTGCGATGAGTAGGAACTCCATAAGGTAAAGCCGACCTTAACGAATGGTCATCAATCCAGTCGAAAAAGTGTCCGACTCCAGTCGAACGAGACATATTAGGCTCCCATAGTTCGTGGCGAAGATTAAAATCTCCCACAAATATGGAGTTGGGCTTCACCGGCCAATTAAGAAGAGGGCTGATACAATCAGGCATAGGCGCTCCAGGTTGCCGGTAAAAGTTAATGGCCTCTACAGACGGAGAGCACTGAAGGAGGAGCGCGACGATATCAGGTGACGAACCACTGTCTAACTGAATCGGACGGAGGTTAGAACGTTTTCGTACGTACATGAGAGCGCGAGGGCGGGCTAGCTTCCAATCACGATTGGGAGGAGTGAAGATAACGTAGGCCGGGTGGGACTTTGTTACATTCTTGAAATTAATAATTTTAGTACAGGCTCCTGAACAAAGATCACATCATAGTTGCCTTGGAAAGCGGCTTGCAAAAGTATGAGGTGAGAGGATCCACCACGTGCGACGTTAGCCTGGAGGAAACGAAGACGAGGCGGGGGGTGGCTCCTAAGATAAGCTCTATTATTCATAGAGGTTTGGAGTGTTATTGGACGCTTGCCCGTCTGAATCTATTTCCATAGATCCATGCGAGGCGTTCTCAAGGGCGGTAAACCTATTTTGGGTAGCGGAAGGAGCGTGTGTAGAAGGATCGCTGGAGTTCCCGGAGGGAGGCGACTGATCATTTGAGTTGTCGGAGTTGGAGGTAGTAGTAGCAGCACCGGCGGCGGCAGCAGCAGCGGCCCGACGGGACTTGCGAAGCTTGTTACGGTTGCCCGAACGAATTTCGGTAACCTCTTTCATCGAGAGTTGAATAAGTTTGCCCTTGTGAGGGCGAGGACGGAGGGGGCAATTAAGGTCGTCTGCAGGGTGAGGGCCCAAGCAGTTGATGCACCGTCGAAGATGAGAACATTCTCCTTGGTGGCGGAGGGTGCCGCAAGAGGCGCACAAAGCTTGGATCCGGCAGCGAGAGGATTGATGGAACCCGAAACAAGCTTCGCACTGAACTACCTTCGGGTTAGGGATGTAGCGCCGGGATGGGGCACTGTCAACTGTCCGAAAGGTCGGAACCTCCTTTGGGAAGAATATAACTGCAGTACGGAAGGGGTCATGACCATTCTCATGCTGCGACCAGCAGGCGCCAGATGGGGCCACACCTGTCTGTGCTTGAGCAATGCTCTTGACGTCATCCAGCGTAGAGGAAGCCAGACTTGATACCGGATTCCAAATGGTGCGTGGAATGCGTTTGACGACGTATCCAATACGCTCCTCCACTTGATGTAAAGCTCCTGAAAGAGAGGCCTTGATGGAGTCGGCGTGTTCCAATGCAAGATTCAGCAATTCCTCGGACGAGAAGGTTATGCTGAATCCGGTTGAGTTGCAGGAAACGGAGGCAATACCCTCCTTGAGGCCAGGGACGATTTTAATAAGAGCAACTTTAACTGATGTCGCATCTGCTCTAAAGAGAGGAGCGTCTTCTGTAAGGCGAAAGATGGCTTTAGGGCCCCTGCATATTACGGTAGGTTTTTGCGCAGTTGCGCGAGGAGGTCGATTTTTGGTGCTGGGCTGAGCGGCAGCCGGGGGAAGAGAGGCAGATCGGCAGGCGGCGGTTGCTGCCCAACTTTGGGGTTGATAAGCTTGAGGAACGAAAGGTTGGGAGGGAATGTTTTGGCTGGGCTTGGGTCGGGAGCTCGCCGGCTTGGGCTGTCTTGGAGAGTCATGTCGCATAGGATGCCCTGAAACAACCGCGAAAAGAAACGCGTCCATTTGTTCGCGCACGAAGGATTTAATGAGAGGGTCTGCCTCTTCAACAGATGTCCAAAACTTGTTGTGGAAGTTCTGAACCCAAGTAGCCCGGCCTTTTGCAACGCGCTGTACAAGCTCGAGTTCATCAGCGACGCGCTGGGCCAAGGGAGGAGGTTGCTGTGATTTGGCCATCACTGGCTGGATGACCAAGTAGTAAGAGGCAATGTAGATTGATTTAGGAGGGACAGTCTGTGAAGAATAGGGTCGGCGCGATTGTGAAAAATGTAAGAGATTTAGTTCTACAGAGTACTTTATATAGGCATACTGTATTACATTAAGCCACGTGATCTTTAGCTGGAAATCAAAGCTGTCAAGAATTGCTGAGTCATCTAGCGTATCTTGGTACGCACAGCATATCAATCTGTAAATATCCTAGACTACACAAGTACGGAGGTACAGCCCATAAGTTTTATTCCATGTCGACCAGGGGGGGGGCTTGGCCACCACAACGCTTTCCTTAATTAGGCAACATCGCAAGAATGCACCTCGCACCCATCCCTACTGTGTTTTGTATGTATTCCGATGACAACAACATCAACGCAATGGATTGATTACTAAGTATTAGTTATTACAAGAATAGGAATTATTTTGCATTTTGTATTATGAGTTGGGAATCATTGAATCAATGCTTTGATCATTAGAACTCATACAAAACACAGTAGGAATGGGTGCGAGATGCATTCTCGCGATGTTGCCTAATTAAGGAAAGCGTTGTGGTGGCCAAGCCCCCCCCCCTGGTCGACATGGAATAATACTTATGGGCTGTACCTCCGTAGACATACAGTGTCTCAACCCTAAAGATTGTTAAACCTTAAATCATGAAATTACAGGCCTTATCCTTGAATTTTCCCAAAATCATTCCAAAAAGGGCTAGCAGATTCAGTCTAAATCACACACTTGGTGCCCTTTCTAACCATCCCCTGAGCTTACAATCATATTCCCGGAACAGATTTGCATTTCCTTCCAATCTTTGCAGTCACGAGCACCTGATCACTACAATTCCCACTTCTAACTCCAAATTAGAGCCTGTCAATGAAAAATCGAATTGAACTCTCACACTCATTGGTCTTCGAAGAGACCTCGTCGCTAGAATCTTATTCGGGATAACCGGGTCGCAATCTAGACTCTTCGAAGGCATGGGCTTTTGATATTTTGACATCGCTCATTGTCAGTATGCTGAAGGCACGGAGGCGATGATGACTGGGTAGGTGAGCTAAGGGAAGGCTGAAGGGCTCGAAAGCAATAGGACTAAAGGGCTCGAAAGCAATAGGACTAAAGGGCTCGAAAGCAAAAGGACTGGTGGGCTCTAAGGCACGAAGACTGAAGGTATGGTATGAATAATTAGACAAAGAACTAAACGTAAAGAACAAGAACTCTGCAGTTCTTGTTGGCTATATATACACATGTCTTGCCCTATGACCGACAAGCAGAGTAATCCAAGTAAACAATATCAACAAATGTTTCCTATGGATGCATTGAAAAAATAGTCCAAAGTAAACAAATCCGTGAATCCTTAAGCGAGATTTGTCTAATGTTCTCGCAATCCTAATCCCAATCCCAATCCTAAGAATCCTAGTCCAGATCTCGGAAAATTCTGACACTCATGAATTGGAGCTAAGTCATAGACAATTTCAATACGCATGCGAACGTGGTGATCTTTCAGAATTCAGGAGTCCCGGTCGACCTCCATTCCAGAGTAGGGTTCAAACTGATGAGCTAGAACATTTTGTTTGCAGTTCATGGGTCGGTCAGTTTATGACCTACTTGGAACTTGCCACTGTGCAGTTTTCTCACTGGAATGTCGGTGATAAAGCTATTCGGAATGCTCTTGAAATAAGGGGATATAAGCATTGTGTCTCCCAGAGCAAGCCTCCGCTCAGCAAAAAAATAAAAGGCAACGTTTACTTTTCGCTCAGTCTCATTTAAGTTGGACCATTGAGCAGTAGAATCAAGTCCTACGGACTGACGAGTCTTGGATTACTGGCGGTCAGTACATGCGTTTGTGGGTGACCAGAGAGGTCAGTCAGATTGTTGATAATTTGGTTTTTCCACTAACGAAGTCTAGACTGGTGAGGAGTTTGACGAGATCTGTTTATCTCCTAGGTTTGTTCGAAGAAATTAATGGATGTTTTGGAGATCTTTCCATGGGAATCAAAAAGGTAGTTTTCTAGTTTGGGAAAATAGTTGAGGGAAATTAAACTCGGTAACCTACTGTAAACTGATTTTACCTAGAAAAACTACGGCACAAGAAGCTGGTTCTTCACTTTTACCGATGCAAGATAGTGCTCCCTGCCAATCTGTACGGAATGCCATAGGAGTTTTACTCCAAGCTTGGGTAGAACCCATCGTGTGGCCTCCACTCTCTCTCGACTTAAACCCAATTGAGTCTGTATGGAAATCAATGAAGGATTACAATCAAGCTCAATATCCGGGGTTTGATAATGAAAGGCAAACATTTTAGCAGACGCTAAAAATAGCCATAAGAGAAGCCTGGGATTCTATCTCATCTGACAAACTCGGTCGACGTGTTGTCAGCATGTCAGCACGTCTACAAAGTGTCATGCTGTTATGGAAACAGAAGGAGGTCCCACTCCGTATTGATGTATTTTTAACGATTAACTTTGTCCTTGCTTTAAATTTATGGTAGCTCTGTCCAGTTGTAGATAAGAAAAAATTAGAGAATAATTATAAGTGACTTAAGATTTAACAAAATTTGGGCGCCAAGAAAAATTTCCTATCTATAGAGCCTTTGCAAGTTATATTGTCCCTAATACGGTTAAGCTTTTCCAGGATGTCTCGGCAAACAGGTATAATCATTTCCCAATAAAACAAAGATTTTCAAGAAAACCCACTTTAATGCCTGTCTTTTATACAAACTAACAATCTTTAGGGTGGTAACACTGTACATTTTGTGACTCTATAACAATTATAACATCTTTCTTAATATACCCTTTACTCGTACTTTGTTTACTCCATCACAGCTATCTTATACCCTTTCTTTACAAAAGCGTACCTTTAGACTTATGGTCTTGTTGACATACCAAGCTATCCATACTATTTAATTCCACTGTCCATTCGCATTCATGACAAACCTACCTCCCCCTCCCATATCTCACTCCGCTCGGATGGGCGGAGGGGAGTCGTTTTTAGAGATCCTACTCACTACAACCTCCACTGCCACCTCCAGGACTGAAGAAGCTTCTCTTCTTTTCCAAAACATCGCAAGCATTTTGGACAATACTATTTGTGACAACAGCTTGCCCCAACACCTACAAAAACTCTTCCGTAATTTCATCGCAGACCTTAATATGGTGGCGCGCCGGCACTTCGAGTGTCACATCAGAGGCACACTCAGGCCCCTTCCGCCATACTCGTCTATTAAAACTGCCTCCCAGGTAGCTCCCTCCCCTGCTACTAAAAAAGTACCTATTGCAACACCGTTGGTTGCGCTCCCTCAGAATTCCCGCACTTATGCTGCGGCTGCAATTTCGGCACCACAAAAGCAGCAGTATCGACAGCCTCCAAAACTCCCTGCCAAAGCGCAGGCTGAACTTATCCGAGAAGATACTCGTCTTCTAGTCCGAGTATCAACTGGTCATCCAGTCCTAAGAATGTCACCTTATGCAGTGATACAACATTTAAACAACTTCCTACAAGAAAAGCTCATTAAAGAAGTTCAGTACACCAAAACTGGATTTGCAATCTGCCCCTTCTCTACAACAGCACAAGAGATTCTAGCAGCCCGCATGGGTGATCTAGAAGCATTTCTGTCAATGCAAGGCATTTGTAAAGTGGAAAAGCCTACAAACCTTTCCGCTTATCTACTTTCCGGAATCTCCCGCTCTTATGCCGGCTTCAATGGTACTTCAATTGAAATGATAAAAATAACTGCCAAAAATGTAGCTGAGGCCCTTTTGGAACTCACCAACGTTGCGCCATCAAAGGTCATCGAACCGCAAGGCTCCAACGCCTCCGAATTCTACAGCCAGAAACACTTGATAGTTCTGTACCCTGAAGGATCCGCATCAGCCAGGAGCTTTCCACTCTTTGGGGTGCGAGTCCACGCCAAAAAACTCTCAAAAAAAGTTAAAATCCCTTAGTGTGGAAAATGCTACGGGTGGCACAGTGAACGTGTTTGCGGACGCTTGCCTCGCTGCAGGCTATGCGGCTCAACTCAGCATAAAGAGAGTGAGCACAACTCATGTTACCCAGCTAGAGTTCATCTTTGCCCACCAAGATGTGTAACCTGCCATGGTCCTCATTCAGCCGATTCTTTGGAATGTCTTATCCGTCCAAAAAAAAGATCAGTCAATGCCTACGAAAACAGAGATCGCCCAAATTCAGCAAGCAGCCTCAGCTGCCAGACTCAGACTGAAGGCAGTACACTGCAATTTCATCATCCCACAAACTAATACCAAATTGCCTGACAACATGGAGGTTGTCCCAACCACTCCGACTGAGATAAGGAGGCTTTTTTAGGAATCTGATATTCCGAACAACAATAGATTTTTAGCTCTTTCGAACGATAGCCGCGAAAACCGCGCAACTAGCTCACTAACCACAAGTCAATGAGTAATAAAACCTCGTAAATGAAATTACTCTCCATCAACGTAGGCCGTTCCTCGTCAGCGCACGAGATCGCCTTATAAATCGCCCATAACACTCATACGGACCTCTTGCTGGTGCAAGAACCGTATATTCATAAAGATTTAATACGCAGAATAACGCGCACACACCCCTCGTTTGAAAGTTTTTCCCCAGTTGATGACTGGACCATCCGGCCACGTGTTTTAACATATTCCCAAAAAGGAAATGAGCTAAATCTTACTCAACATCGACTTTTTACGCCCACAAATCCTGGTAGCGGGGATATTTTATTTCTTTCCTTAAGTGCCCAAATGGATCAGAAGTCCTAGTAGTTAATATTTACAAGGCTCCACCTGGAGCTTTTAATCCAGGTGTGTGACGGCTGTTCAGCCGATAGTTAACCTGTAGCCTACGATGGTCATCGCAGGCACATACTATCATGCAGATCATGGGTACATGATGCAAGATCACTAATAATAGATATTAGCGACTGCACTATGCAAGGGTCTATAATTATACAAGGGTCTATAATTAGGGCTACAGCATGATTAGGTAATCAGGCTTTGGCTTGAACTTACTAATGCTAATTATAAGTTCGTATCCTTTACTGTCAATGAGGATTACGCATGCGCGATGTTTGAAGATGAACATACGGAAGGAAACATAGAACTTGTATATAGAGGATTATCCTGAACCTAAATTAGCTTTTCTTCATACTGAATTATAAACAGCCATTACTCATACTAGTGCCCATTGCCTTCTATAGTTAATCTGTGACAAGGTGTCGGAGTTGATGCTCTTTTTTCTTTAACCGAAGCTTTTTTTGTTTCAAATACAATGGTGGCAGGTAATTTTAGTCTCCATCATCATGATCGACATCCTTCATTCCCTGGTTTTCCTTCGCAAAATCTCGTTTGCTCGCCCTCTGGTTCGAAAATAGAGGGCTCTCATTTATCTCCGAAATTGATAAACCAACACATAACAGAGGGAATTTACTAGACCTCCACTTCGCCTCAGACTCGCTAGTTACCAAAGGAACCATCGCTACTGTTCAAAAAAACCTTGATCTCACATCCGATCATTTGCCTCTTCTCATAACCGTTTCTTTTAGACTAGACAAGATGCGCGCAACTCGGAAACTCCGCTCCGCCACTCTTGATGAAGAACGCCTTTTATCTCTGCTTAGCACAAAGCTATTAGATTTGGAAGCACACTATAATCCCTCCCCCTCAAGCCTTGATAAAAGGGCCGAAAATCCAGTGCGAAATTTGTACAGCTCATAAGAGGGGTTAGCAAAGAAATCTCTCCCACATAGCATTGGTAAGCCCTGGTGGGACCAGAGCTGCAGAGATGCACGAAAAGTGTACCGAGTGTGAAAGGCAAACACTAAAACGCAGTAAAACAAAGAATAGTGGCCGAAATACTGTCTAATTTCTACATGAGAGCTAACTAACGTACAAGCAGATCTTCAAGTATTAGTTATTCCTGTTCGCATACCTCAGATTAGAGTTTTTGATAACCCTCTAATTTCGCGTAATTTACTTGAGTAGGATAGTTTAATTTTGGAAGCACTAGTACCTGTGGGCACTAGTACGATTGTCTTTAACATCCCTAATATTTAAGACAAAGGCGCAGCCTGTGACACCGAGAGATATCTCGCGTCAGAAGCCCGTCCTTAGGGGAAAAAAAGCACTTAAAAAGTTACAAAGAGAGCCGAGAGCAGCTTCTACCGGAAAAAACTAGATTAGGCTAGTAACGCTTAAGACGCTTTTGACATTGCGAAATAGCATAAATCAAAGGGAAACTTCCGCTCACCTGCTCCACTGAATCCCCTCTCTTCGAATAACCCCCCAGCTAATTCCTTGGAAGAAAAAAGAAAAATTCTTCAAGAAAATCTTCTTTCAAATCAATCGTCAACGCCAGATATCCCCTTCGACACACCCTCAGTACCAAACAATGTCCTACCGTTTCCTGAACTCACAGCTTTTAAAGTCTCCAAGGCAATATTAGGGGTCGGGAATACAACACCAGGAAAAGATGGAATACCCACCGCAGTCCTGCGACTAGCCTGGCCCCACATCTCTGCTATTATCTTGGATTTATTTCAAGCTTGCGTTAACCTTGGGCGCCACCCACGCTGTTTCCGTACTGCAATTATAGCTATGGTTGCAAAGCCAAATAAAGCAGACATGTCTTCACCTAGGTCTTGCATGCCAATAGCTCTATTATCAGTGCCAGGAAAAGGTCCTGAAAGGGTTATTGCAAGGCGTATGTCATGGATAGCCATCAAATATGAAGCCTTAGCCCAAAAACAATTTGGAGCACTATCTCTGCGTTCGTCAACAGACTTAACTACCTGTCTTACGCATGATGTGGAGACGATCTTAGCTAAAGGTCTTACAGCAACAGTTGCCACATTAGGTATGAAGGGAGCTTTTGATACCGTACTTCCGGGTAGACTAGTACATCGTCTCAGGGAACAAGGATGGTCTTCTCACCTAAGCAATTGGGTCGCTTCTTTCCCAACTGGTCGTGAAGTCTGTATTCGGATGGATGAGTAAATTTGACCCCCGACCGGTATCAATTACGGGCTGCCACAAGGCTGTCCGGTCTCTCCAATTCTATTCATGTTATCTATCTCTCCGATTCTTAAACGTAGATCCCTTAAAGGAGCCTTCGGATACGCAGACAATATTGCAATCCTCAAAAGTTCTTTATCGCTTGAAGAAAACTCGAGACAGATTAGCTTGGCAATAAATCAAGCTGAGGCATGGGGGAATGCAGAAGTAATAAGCTTTACACCCTGTTACAGGCTGTGGCTACAACAAGATCGGGACTTAAGGTCACCGATACCATGACGTATATGCGGCCGCAGATTTAAGCGAGCACCCTTCTTATATACATAGTATTTGTTGAAGATCTTACTTCTCTTTGTATATAGAAAATAAACAGTATCTGGCCCTAACTTCGCTTTCCAAGCCTTAGTGAGCCTATCACACACCCGACAAGTCAGATTTGCTCCATTTTACCTGGAGGCATAAGGATTTTGGAATCAGCCCTCCAGTATTTACTAACATGTCCACCATCAGAGAAAACCCAACCCAGCCTTATTTAAAATGGCTTGGAGTTCACTTTGACAGAAAGCTTAGCTTTAAATACCATGTGCAGATACAAACATCTAAAGCATTAAAAGTGGCCAATGCACTCCGCTGCCTGGGAAAGACAACTAGGAGTGTTCTTCCTCAGCTCTCTAGACAGGCTGTAGCTGCATGTGTCTTGCCGATAGCATATTTTGCGGCTGAGTCCTGGTGGTCAGGAAAGTCAAGAACCAAAGGCAATAAGATGATCAACAATCGAGTAGGCCTACACGCTAAATTGCTTGATAAAGTACAATATTCGGCAGCGAGAGCTATTTTGCCAGTTTTCTGCACGACCCCGATCCCTGCTCTTCTTAGAGAGTCCGATCTTTCCACCGCAGAAATAAATCTAGATAACATAGTCAGGCGAGCAGCTATACTCACGCGTAGGCTTGACGATCGACATCCACTTTACCTCCATGCACATAAATTCACCTTAAAACCTCCGCTTTCACGTTTCTCTCGCTCCATCCAAAGTATCCCTCAGTCAGAAAGGTACAACCCTCTAATTAACCCTCCCTGGGTAGAAAAAGAGTCAAGGAAAGATGCCCTTGCCAGAATTGGTGTAACCTCAGAATCCCCTGAAATAAGAGTTCAAAAATTTAAAGAATACCTAGATAATATCCCTAGGAGTGATATCCTGGTATATTCAGATGGCTTTAAGCTCGAAGAAGTTAGGGCAGGAGCAGGTTTTGTCATTTTTCAATTTGGTTTACAGGTTCCTGAAGGAGCCTTTCCACTTGGTAAACACAAATAAGTAGAAGATGCAGAGGTCTATGCTGCTCTTGAAGGGATACTCGCAGCTATATCCCTCCCCTCAGCCCGATTCTCTAATAATATTTGGGTATTTTTAGATAGTCAGGAAGTCGCAAGGAAACTCTTGACGACTTCGGACACCACCACTTCACAAGCAGTCTATCTAGACGCCCTAGAGGATTTGAAGACATGGAAATTACGTGCCAGACTCTCCCATACGATAGAGGAAGAGGTTAAAATACGCTGGATCCCAGGACACGCTGGGATCGAAGGAAACAAACACTCACACCGTTTTGCCAAAATTGGAGCAGAAAAAGAGCTTACACACCTTAGTCTTGAAAATTTGTCGTCATCACTCAAAAATGGCAAACAATGCAACTCAACACAGCAAGAGATATCTGGTAGCATTCCCACATACCATCCTCATACCCAAATTTTAATATTAGTACTGCCCCCTGCTTCCCAAAAGAGCTCCACTTATGCCGGAAGGAACTCGGGCAGGTAATTGCAGCTAGGACCGGACACGGAGATTTTGCTGATTACCTCATTCGCTTCAAACATGAAGAAGCCAATTTGAACTGTCACTGTGGGTCTCCCAAGACTCCTACACTTTTCATGTTCTGCCGAATTCTCCGCCGCCGAGACGGTCGCCCATCTGGGCCTATTAACCAACGCCTCCCGAGACTAATTGGCACACCGGAAGGAGCGAAAATTTTAACCGCATGGCTCAGCCGAACTCGATTCTTCGAGGAAAATTGCCCTCGATAAGGGACATGTTCAATAGTTTCTTTTGTTTTATTTTTATTTTTTTTTCCTTTTTAGATTGGTGGTTTCCTCGAGAAGATGGAACGGGAGAGAGTAATTGGTTAGTCACCAGTCCAGAGCCAGGGGAGGTCTCTCACAAGCAAACGGCGCTTCGCTTATCAGTTCCCTGTGTGCAGTTTCTAACGACGCAACACAGCAATCTATGTACCACTTAGAATAGCAATAGTTTCTAGTGCCTAGGCTCTAGTGTCCTATATCCTGAACGGGATGGATATCACGTGTCTTGGGGCACATGACTATCAACCCAGACGTAAAATATAATCATCATTTCGCACGCTCGAATCATTCTTACTACAACGTTCCAAATCCTACGAATTCCGCCTCAATTTTCTTTCTCGTCATCATAGTGGCGAGATCATGGCGCCGCTGGCCAAGTGCGCGCTTCCCCCAGACCTTCCAGACGCTAGGAATCGCGTCTCGAAATCGAAACCAATTTTGAGCAAGCATGGCGCAGACAGTAAAGCCGTTTGCTCTGCACTTCACTCTGCCGAAGCCCATCGAAAGGCCAAGGCGATTGAGAGGGCACTCAGTACGACGCAGTGCCCTGTGGAAGACAACAACGCGGCACCCGATGCCCCGATGGACGACTTGATGAGTGATACCACAGACAGCGTCTTTGGCGACTCGCCAGCAGATATGGCGACTGAAGAAGTAACAAGAGCTATTCATAATACACAAGAGAAAATTGTTCCGCCGAAAGAGATAGCCAATACTGACGGCCCACGTAGTTCCGCTTCGCTGATGAAGGCCATCAAGGGTCTACTCGACCTGACAAACAACTATTTACAAGACTTGGAGAAGGATCACCCCGGAGTCGGCTCGGACTTTCTAGCACTACTGGCAGATGGTGCATCCAGAGCAATGCGCGGACAACGTGTTTACGAATGTGGCAAAAATTTATCCAAATCTCCAACAAAAACTGCAAATCCCTCTTGGGCTGATAGAGCGGCATGTCAGGACCCAAATCGCAAGGAATTCTCCATCAAGAGACAAATTGTGAAAGCTTCCCCACCCCAGGGGCAGAGTAAAGAAGACCACCGGGTCATGATCCGGCTAGGCCCCGACCACGAAGCCCGAAAGTCTGGAACATTTGAACTTCGACAAGCGATTCAAAAGCTGGTCCCTGATAGCTCTCTTGTATCTGATGTATGGAGTGTCCCCTCAGGAGTCGCTATTCTCGCCCCGACTCCGGCCAAGGCGGCTGCTATTCTCCAAGCGAAAACTGTCATTGAAGAAAGATTTGGTAACGCAACAGTTGAGCGACAAGAAACCTGGACAACATTTGTTATCGGGCCTATTCAGAAGAAAGTTCGATGTCTTAATGGTCTCCGCGACCCCATGGATGGTCTCCTGCTCGAAGAACTTGCATCGGTACGAGAGGCTGTGCCTATAAGGTACATGAATTGGACCAAACGCTCTCAAAACGATGAACCGTACGGCTATATTCGAA
Source organism: Podosphaera xanthii (assembly GCA_028751805.1). NCBI lineage: Eukaryota > Fungi > Ascomycota > Leotiomycetes > Helotiales > Erysiphaceae > Podosphaera > Podosphaera xanthii. The sequence goes on from JAPWIX010000004.1 coordinate 672,621, forward strand.
TTTGCGTCCCCGAGCTCAAAGCCGCCAGATTTCCTTCGAGACTTCGCGTTTTTGGAGAAGCTGTGTCTGTCCGCAGGATTAAAAATCGACAACAGATCTTGGTTTGCGAAAAGTGCCACGGCTTCCATGCCTCTAGAAGCTGTGCTCGGCCTACAAAACGTCAGGTCTGTGGTATGGATGCACATAGTGGGCCATGTGAAAAATCTCCTATGTGCCTTAATTGTCGGGGCCCCCATAGCTCCACCGATACTTCCTGCCCTGCTCGGCCTCGGCGTATCAACGGAGTCTTTGTTCGCCCAACCGGGCCTCAACTCAAGCACATCCGAACTGCAGGTAGAAGATAGATTGCGAGAGCAAACTTTCAACAGCCTACTGACGCTTCCTTCCCCTCCAGTGGTAACGCTGGAACTGAAAACACTACCCCTCTCAACTAAGAATGGTGAGAAGACGTAGTCAGGGCAAAGAGAATATCCTACAAATCATGCAAGTCAACGTGGGGAGGTCGTCCTCAGCGCACGACATCGCACTCAAGTTTGTACAAGAAAACCGAATCGATGTCTTACTCATACAGGAACCATAGATTTACTCAGACCTTTCTACTCGGAGATCCAAGTCACACCGAGACTACGAGGCATTCGCTCCGTTGTCAACTTGGCATCTTCGGCCAAGGGTCTTTACTTACATTCGTAAAGGGTCCAGACTCAGACCCTTCCAAATAGCCAGTGACCTGTTTAGAGACCTTCTGCAAATAGTCATTACTAACAGGAACGGGGAGAAACTTCCCGTCTGGAATATTTACAATGCACCTACGGGGTCAGAGGACGCTGGAAGAGGGTTATCCTATCTTTTTGGTTGCTCTGGCTCCCCCTTCTACGTGGGTGGGGACTTCAACCTACGACACCCTCTTTGGGACTCTTCTGTGGCTTATGCTCAACGGACCTGCACAGATCTTATCGACTGGTACGAGAACAAGGGACTCAAACTCCTGAACTCTACAGAGACTCCCACTCACAACCGAGGTGGAACTCTGGAACTTGTCTTCTGCTCTGAGCACCGTGCGAAGTGCGTAGTTCGTCTAGATCTGAACATATCCTCCGACCACGAGACGTTGATCACATCCCTTCGTTGGAGAGCTCAACCTCACGGAGCTAGAAAACTACGATATGCAGCTCTTGATAGTGAACTATTTCTTCGGCTCCAATGTAAAGGTCGTTACTATGGACGATAATTGAACCCTTGGACGTTGACTTTGGCTGATGACTCTAACTGTAGACGGTGGCTATGGACTAAGGGCGTGGACTGTGAAATCGATGGACAAGACAATGACGATGACAATAACTATGAATCAAGATAAGATTATATTTAAACAATAATTAGATAACAAGACTCAGGTCTAAAGAACCTCTAGATACAAAGGCGAGGCCACTATTTATACAAGTATGTCAAGAATGCTGAGTCATCTAGCGGGCCTTGGCACGCACACACATAAATATTCTTTACACATGTAATTATCTATATCATCTATTCTTGATAACATACAATTGTATACTCTATCTTATCTTCTATATTCTCCTCTCTGACTACTACAATCCACCGATTGTACATCCCCATTCTCACTACTAACTTGACAGGTTATAGCCCGGAATATAATTATTCTATCTACGACCCAAAAAAAAAAAAAACAAAAATAAACATGTCTAACCCTTCAAGCACCATTAACATCGAAAATGGTGTCAACAAGACGAGCTGGGGCAATGTCCAGATATATGATGGCACCAACTTTGCGTCTTTGGAATCCAGTCTTAAAGATGCCCTAGAGATCGCTAGGGTATGGAAAATTGTCACTGGCATTGATAAAGAGCCGAGTGGGAATAATAGCTGTTGGGAAATGAAGATTGAGCGAGCCGTCGTTATTATTGCAGGCTCAATTAACTCGTTCTTTCGAACAGAAACAATTCGAGATGCTATAAATTCTCGCGACGCTGCTGGCCTCTGGAAAGCGGTCACAACGTTAAACCAAAACTCAAACGGAATTCTAGCCACCGCTAATAGGGTTAAATTCTACAACTTGAAATTCGATCCCGAAACTACTAAGATCAACACATATTTTGCCGAGCTGATAGCGCTTCGAGGTACCCTTCAGCAAACGGACCGCCCAATCACAGAAGCGGAAATCCTCAATAAAATAATTTGGTCGATTCAAAGCCTCCCACTAGATAAAATAAACTGGCATAATGCCCGTTTCCACATAGCATACAATAAGCTACCATTGGCATCTGCAATGGAGATTTTACGAGAGGCCGAGTCCTTGTCGGGCACAACACCAGCTGCAAATCTCGCTGCTACCGACGCAGAAAATAATCGACGAAATCACGACAACGATCGTGAAAGAAGAGGTCGAGGTGGCCACCGCCTAAGGGGCCGAGGGGGTATCACTAAGGGCAGAGGCAATTCTCGTGGAGGACGTCGGGGTAGATGATATACGAATTCTTCCGCGTCTCGGAACAGGAAAACACCTGATGATAATGAAAATCGGCGATTTAATGGTAATGGTAATAGTCGGGATAAGTGTACTTTCTGTTCTCAGCCAGGTCATTGGCAAAAAGATTGCTCTGCGTTCCAAAGAGCAAGGAAAAGATATCATGAGCAAAAATCAAACGATAGCAGGGAACATGCAAATGTAGCTATAGATAACTTCCAATATACTCGTGATGACTATCTTCTGCTCCCACACAATGCACATTACGCGAACGTTGTGGTAGAAACTGCATTAATATCTGTCTACCGAAACAAATCGAGCTGGAAAATTGACTCGGGAGCGACAAGATACTTCAGCGGAAGAATCTCAGACTTCTTGGGTCTCAAAAGGTGGCCTTCACCCAAATATGTGTTAACAGCCAACGGAAATACATGCCCATCTGACGGGTACGGCATCTGCAAAATTGGAGACCTAGTCCTCAAAGATGTCTGGTATGTCCCGGATTTTAAAGATATTAGATTAATTTCGGTCGGGGCACTTAATCAAGACAAAATCAGCGTCACTTTCGAAGATTGCATTGCAACAGCTAGGAGAAATCAGGCATTATTGTTCAGAGCTCCTTTACACGACAATCTCTTCCAGCTTATGGATAAGCATGCCTCATCAAACACCATCTCTCAACATTCACTGTCTGCCCACCAATCAGGTAGTACTACCGAACTGCCTCCACCTCTCGATGGAATGTCACGAATACCAATGAACGACGCTGAACTGTGGCACTTTAGGCTTGCACATGCAAGCTACAAGACGATAACCAAAATCCCCGAAGTACCGCACAGACCAAAAGCTATCAGCAAGGGGGAGAACGCATGTGAGGCCTGTCTCGCTGAAAAAATGAAAGAAACCTTCTTGAAGAAAACTGAAAATCGAACATCAAAACCAGCTCGCCGATTGCATACTGATATCTCTGGAAAACTTCCCACATAAATTCGAGGATATAACTATTTCTTAATAGTCATTGACGATGCGTCAAGGTGCGGTTGGATTAGATTACTCAAAAATAAGAGCACCTCCGAATGTCTACCAGCGAGTAAAGAAATAATAGCCCATTTACAACTAAGTTCCGGAGAAAAGGTAGTATTTATTACAGCAGACAACGGTACAGGAGAGTTCGGACAAGCATGGAAAGACTGGTGCAAATCCCTTGGAGTAGAAGTACAACCATCGCCGCCCTATAAGCATTCCCTAAATAGAGTGGCAGAGCGAGCAATTGGATACCTCGTTCAATTAGCCAAGTCAATGATATTTCATGCACAACTAGACTGGAAAGACTACTGGTGCTATGCTATTGAGCATGCAATGCACATCCGAAACAGACTCCTAACTACGGCCTTACCATTCGGTCCAGAAGATACACGTCCCGGCTCTAATATTACGCCCATCACGGCATTTTCAGATAAAACAGTCACATTAAATAAGCTGCGAGTATTTGGCTGTGCAGCATTCCCACTAGTTTTCAAAGAGACTAAATTGGCACCCTCTAAGTTCTCTCCAAACGTTGAGACTGACTGGATATTTATAGGCTTACAAAGTAATTCAATATGGATATTACTAAATAGGAGAACAGGAGCAGAGAAGCGCAGTGCTGACTGTGAATTTAAAGAACATTTCTTTCCTGGCATGATTAAACAAGGTGAAAGCCAAAAACTTACAATACCTCCAATTTCAAATAGACTCCTTAAAGATACGTTGACAAACTCTCAGGGACAGATTTTCAACCAGAATAGAGTCAGTGGAGACTCGGGCCCAGATCTAGAAAGTCATAGACTTAGATCAAATCATATTAGAGTCAGTGGAGACTCGGGCCCAGATCTAGAAAGTCATAGACTTAGATCAAATCATATTAGAGCCAGTGGAGACTCAGGCCCAGATCTAGAAAGTCATAGACTTAGATCAAATCATATTAGAGTCAGTGGAGACTCAGGCCCAGATCTAGAAAGTCATAGACTTAGATCAAATCATATTAGAGTCAGTGGAGACTCGGGCCCAGATCTAGAAAGTCATAGACTTAGATCAAATCATATTAGAGCCAGTGGAGACTCAGGCCCAGATCTAGAAAGTCATAGACTTAGATCAAATCATAATAGAGTCAGTGTAGACTTAGGTCCAGATCTAGAAAGCCGCAGGCTTAGATCAGACAGTAATAATCAAGTATTAGCTGACGAGAAAGCTCAAGATACTTCAACCAATGCTGACTTGCAGATTGTTACGCCCTCAGGGAAAGTAGCAGGACTAAATAAAGCTAATAAAAGCATTAAAGGTTTTGGGAACAATGTATCTCTCATTGTTGAAGCATTAAATGCTGTTCACATAGAACCAAATCAGCAATCGACATCTTTAGGTGCTCCTGCTGTTCCGTTTGAATCACTAACCTTGGAGCAGGCAATTTCCGAGGACAAAACAGCATGGGAAGCCTCCCTGCTTGATGAGCTAAGGTCGTTGGAGAACAATGGTACTTTCGAAATCATCAAAGGCGACTACACCTCTGTCAGCGGACGCAAGTTGATTTCTTCACGTTGGGTTTTACGAAATAAATTCAACGCCGATGGCTCGATTGCCCGAAGGAAGTCAAGGATAGTCGGCAAAGGATATGAGCAACAACATGGAATTGACTATTTCGAGACTTTCGCAACTGTGATTCGATACGCAACTTTAAGGGCAATTTTTTCCTACGCAGCAGTCAATAACCTAGAGCTAGATCACCTTGATGCGGATACCGCCTTCTTAAACCCCACGCTGAAGGAGTCGAACTACTTAAGGATCCCCGAATACTTTCATCTGCTAAAACCTTGGATTCGTGGCGTCGAAAATCAGCATTATCTCAAACTTAACAAGGCACTCTATGGATTGAAGCAATCACCTCGTGAGTGGTTCCTTGAAGTGAAGCAGTTTTTCCGTGAAATAGGGTTCGGTCAAAGCGAAGCAGACCCAAATCTTTTTATATCATCACCAATGGGGGAGAATCGAGAAAGAATTTACATCCTTTTGTTTGTTGATGATATGCTGGTCTGTGGGCGCCGTGCACTCATAAATAACGTGAAACTCAAGATAATGAGCAGATGGAGCTGTAAGAACTTGGGTCCTGTTGAAACGTTTGTAGGTTTCCAAGTGAAGAGAGACCGAGCAAATCACCATCTTACTATCCACCAAGAAATGTATGTGAAGAAGTTACTTGAGCGACTTAGAATGAGCAGATGTAATGGAGTTGCAACGCCCTTAATACCTGGGTTAGTTCTCAAGGAGTATGAAGACGATGAATTACTCAATGACGACAACGCGGCTTTATATCGACAGATTGTAGGATCGACTATCTATCTGTCTAACGGCACACGGCCCGACATCGCATACGCTGTCGGACAACTAACAAGATTTATGGCAAAACCTAGAATCTCCTTCTTAAATCACGCAAAGCACCTTCTAAGATACCTTCAATGCACTGGTAAGTATGGTATTACTTACTCGGTAAGCAATAAAAACAGCTGTACCAGTCATCCTCCATTTAACGCCTTCAATATATACGCCGATGCTACATGGGCTACCGAAAATGACAGGAAATCATTCCAAGGCTACGCCGTAGTCTACAACGGAGGAGCGATATCCTGGGCTGCACAACGACAGAAGAGCACGTCATTAAGCAGTATGGAAGCAGAAATCATAGCTGCTAATGAAGGAGCAAAAGAGGCAGCATGGATGGAGAAACTTTGGCTAGACTTACACCAGAAGCGATACGTACCAACCCTCTGGTGCGACAACGAGGCAGCTAAGGAACTCTGCAAGGATTCTGGTAAATTCCATAACAAAGCAAAGCATATTGAGACACGATATTTCTTTGTTCGAAACGACATGGTCGCGAAGGACCGACTAGGTCGCGAAGGACCGACTAAAGATTGAGAAAATCGCTGGTTCAGAAAACCCTGCCGACATATTAACAAAGCAACTTCCTCATCACAAATTCGGAGGCCATTTAAAATCACTGGGTGTCGGAAAATACGAAAATTAGCCGTCACGGAAATGGTTATGGGAATGTGGCGATGAATACGATACTGTTAGACGAGCACCAGGGATACTCTTGTATCGAGGCATATACGTATGCTGAGCTGAACTGCTTAGAAATATTAAATCTATGCAGATGTAGGCTCTGCGGTTTCTCCGCCGTCTCGAGAGTTAATGAGGTCTGGGTGCACAGTCAAAACAGCTGGACTTTATTTAATCTTTGGAAACAATTTGATATCTCAGCAAGGGGGAGTGTCAAGAATGCTGAGTCATCTAGCGGGCCTTGGCACGCACACACATAAACATTCTATACACATGTAATTATCTATATCATCTATTCTTGATAACATACAATTGTATACTCTATCTTATCTTCTATATTCTCCTCTCTGACTACTACAATCCACCGATTGTACATCCCCATTCTCACTACTAACTTGACAAAGTATAACTCCATCTCTACAAGGGCCATCTGGCCGACGACCAGGCCATCTTAGAAATACATAGAATATTAGAGAATGCTGTAGAAGCCCAATCGAGCATTACAAGAGAGAGAATAGTATGGAAACCTATAGAACCTTAACCCAAAATCCCTAGTGTTTAGAAAGATGTACAGAAGTTTCTAGAAGAATGGAATTGTCAAGTGACAACACGTGAATCCGTTACTACTCACGTAACAGCAGTAGGTAGATTAGCCGCTGTTCCTGACATCCTAAGAAGTCACCAAGTGTAAGAGGCTCAACTCGAATAACTCAAAAGTGAGGTTCTAAAATTGTAAATTAAATAACTAAGTAGTGCATGGAGATTATCTACAAGAGAAGAACGCAGGTTTAAATAGTTATCCCGATCTATCACCCCCGAAGCCTTCCGAATGCCATAGAATTAGAACTTGCAATAACCCATAGAAGATGCTAGAATAATCTCCACTCCTTAGGATGCCAACAAACCGTTTTAGAACTTTCTGGAAGCTTTCTTAATATTCCCCAATATACGCGGACATAGCTATCATCCAAATTGGGTAAGTAAGCGATGATCATTATCTAGACGAGGATCATCGTAATGATAGCTAGCGCTTAGAAATTGTTACCTAATGTAAGCGAGAACTCCTTGCGCCACAACATCCTGATCCACATCATCCAACGCCGCACAGAGAGTAAGGTAATTATACAAGGGCAAGAGCCCGAGTCATTAGCAAGGGTCCTGACCCTCACACCAAGGCTCCGTTCCAATCGTCTCGCAAGAGGACCTAGAGATTGAAGCTAACAATATCGTTGAAATTATTTGAACAGCGCTCCTAGGGGCATGCCCGCGGAAAAGTCCCCGAAAGTATGGCACGCCGTGGTGGAACGATGAATGCCGGTACGCGGCTCACTCATATCGCAGAGCGTGCAGGGAAGGTAACGCAACTTGGGAAAAAATGGAGCTACAAAAGACAGTGCGGCGGGCAAAAAAGGAATATTGGAACTCAGTCGTTGACAATTCCCACTCTCTACCAGATGTATACAGAGTTGTCCAATGGCACAATTCTGCCCCGAGATACCAATCTCCTCTCCTCCGTCTCGGAGAGGACACTAGGCTACTTCACGACCCTCAAGACAAAGCAAGACTTCTTTATAGCGCTCTCTTATGTCGGCACCTTGATGTGGATGATATACCCTTGGAAACCCCGGCAGTCCCTAGTCGAAATATTCCCTGGCAGGCAATCTCTAACTTAGAAGCCTTCAATGCTACCTGCAGAGTGTCTTCTACGTCCCCTGGGGAGGATAAACTCACCTCTACTTGCCTCCGTTTAGCATGGCTGATCCTGGGCGACAGGATCACCAAACTCTTCAACTACTGTATCCAGCTAGGAATCCACCCCCGCGCTTTCAAGAAAGCCACCGTAGTCATCCTTCCTAAGTCTGGGAAGAGAGATCGATCAATTCCGAAGTCATACAGACCTATTTCTCTCCTATCCTGCCTGGGTAAGGGACTTGAGCGGCTCATTGCCCGACGTATCTCCTACTGGGCAATCAAGCTTCGGATAATAGCACGCGATCAATGCAGCGCGGTGGGCCACCGTTCTGCCTCGGACCTGACTACTGCCCTTGTCTGCGATGTACGACAGGCCTGGAAGGATAAGAAAGTTGCAGGGGTAGTCACTGTGGACGTGAAAGGGGCTTTCGATGGAGTTCTCAGAAACCGACTGATTTACCGACTGCGGACCCAGGGCTGGCCCAATTGCCTCATCAAGTGGGTATTTTCGTTCTTCTCTGAACGCTCTGTGCGCATCTGTCTTGACCAGATAACGACCGACTCCCTACCCGTGGTCTGCGGGCTCCCTCAAGGGTCCCCTGTCTCTCCCATATTATTTTTACTATACGTTGAACCGCTACTCCGCCTCTCACGTGGAAAGTTCGGATACGCTGATGACGCGGCGTTCTACTCATCGACGAAGACTCTTAGAGACTGTCATAACAAGCTACAAAGACAACTTGACATATCTCTTTCTTGGGCAAATGACAATAGTATTCAATTTGACAGGGAAAAAACCGAATTGATATATTTCCACAAAAAGAGAAAATTTGATGAACCTTCTCTACAGATTGAAGGCGCAGAAATAAGACCGAAGGATATTCTTAGGTGGCTCGGAATCCTATTCGATCGAAAACTCAGCTTCAAGGATCATGTACGATTTGCATGTCAGCGTGCTCGGGTGGTAACTGACCACGTCCGACGGTTATGCAATACCACCCAGGGCGCTTGCCCTGGACTGATGCGACAGGCGGTTCAAGGTTGTGCCTTCGCTACACTATTTTACGGAGCGGAAACATGGTACGGACCGCAAACCTCTAAGTGGGCACTGAATCAAGTACAACTAGCAATAAACCGCGCCGCTCGAGCGGTTCTCCCGGTTTACAAAACATTTCCCATCCTAGCACTCTTAAGGGAAATAGGATGAGGGCCAGCAAAAGCATGGCTCGAACGTATACATGACCGACTGGCCATCAGAATCGCCGCAGCCGATCCTCAGCACCCCTTACGCAACCGATGGAATTCTGACCATTTCGCGTGGATACGACGCCGGCAGGAACTTGAATTATATGTCGACACTGACGACCCTCCCTGGATCTCACTAGTGTTGTGATCTAACGCTGTTCAAATCTGGGGACTTCGTTGTGAGTAGTTATACTACCTCACGTGATATAACATGGGAGTGAGGTAAACTAGGGGTCAACCCACTAGTTAGATCTAAGCGATTGCTGGCACACATAGAACTGTAACACATTCTTTGTAGATAGTAGTGTCAACTTATATACCACCCTAAAATTGTATTGTTGTAATCGCATCCATAGCAAGCCACCATTGCAGTTCAGGACGTACTCTCAAACTGTGATCAACTACACCACCAGGTCTAGCACAAATACCAATAGGTTATAGCCCGGAAGCTTAGGTCAACATTTATCATCCATTGTATATACCCTTCATCTAAACTTCAGTTCCCTAACAAAATGTCCACCTCGTCCGATGATGTTAAACCGAAGTCGAACCCAGCTTCATCAACAATCCAAGCCAGCCTTAAACGGATGCCTATTCTCACCGGGAGCGAAAACTACCGCAGATGGGCAGGAGCTTGGGAAATTGTGTTGGATGACAGCAAATTATTCGGACTCATAACAGGTGAAATCACAGAACCGGAGACTAAAGATTCAGAAGGATAGAGACAATGGAAGCGACAAAATTTTAAACTGCGCAAAATACTCCTGAATGCTGTAGATGAGGACCTACAAACAGTGGTGATTGACAGCCACACAGCTCACGAGGCATGGAACCTGTTCAAGGCTCGTTATGATCGCGACACGACAAACACAACAATTTCACTATTAAAATACTTCATCAATCTCTCTTTAAACGATGGGGAAAGCATCCCTGATCACCTTTCAAAATTCACAGCCTCCTGGAATCGTCTAAAACAACGCTCGCAAACAACGAAATCGTCTTTAGGCCGAACCCTCCGAACGCTCACCTCCGATGATGAAATAAAAGGTGCATTTCTTTTATGTTCATTACCAAAAACTATGGATAATCTCGTCGATAATCTTGCCACCAAAGAGCTCACAAGCTTTGAAGACGTCCAATCTAGGCTCTTAGATCTTACAGGCAGTACAACTGATTATTCAAAAGATAATACAGCCTATAAATCTACAGAGAAAGTGGAAAAAGAATGTTCTTGGTGCAAATCCAAAAAGATGAAATACCAGGGTCACCTATACACCAACTGCCAAAAGTTGAAAAAACACCAGGAAAAGAAGAACCAGCGAAAAGTACTAAATTCAAACGAAATTGCGGGAGCTGCAGCTCACGAAAGTGAATTCTCAGACCATGCACTCATTTCCAATTCTTCGACTGTCACTTCAACAAATTGGATCTTCGATACTGGCGCTTCAACACATATGACTGGATGTGAAAGCGATTTTGAAAGTCTCACTCAAGTTAAAGGTCAAAGTATCAAAATCGCTAACAACACATACGTCCTCATAACTGGGAAAGGCACGGTAAGGTTAAACCTTTTGATAAGCACGGGAGAAGTTTTAAATACTGTCCTCCAGGATGTCATGCTGGTACCATCATTCCAAACGACGAGACTTTATTCATGGGATAAAGCAAGGGAGCAAGGATACAAACTGAGAGGAGAAAAAGATAATTTTTTTTTAATTTATTTGTTTGGGCATGAAGTATTGTGGGCTAAGTCGGGAAACAAAGCATATTATATACAGACGAAGAAATATAATGCAAATTTTGCCACTTGCTTTGATCTCCATGAAGCGCTGGGGCACCCAGGCACTACGGCCATTAAAAGCCCTTCTGAACTGTACAATAATTGCGACAACCTTCCCTTACCGCCTGCAAACTTCTACTGTCCAACATGTGAGAAAGCTAAATCTAAACACATTGTACCAAAATCAACCCATGAAATCCCAGCCAGTAAATTTGATGTTATCTACTCAGATCTATCCGGAAAATTCTCTGTGCCATCACTTGGCCAAAGCCTATACTATATTACCTTTATTGATGGAAAAACACGTTACTCCTGGGTCAAGTTCCTACGAAGAAAAAATGATACTGCACAAACAATGCTCGATTTTATTCGCTTTGTTAAAACACAATTTGGTACTAGTATCAAACGTTGGAGAACTGATCGTGGAGGAGAATTCGTCAATCAAGCCGTCAACTCCCTTTTTAACTATGAAGGTATAGTACATGAATTATCGCCAGCCTATGAGCATGAGAGAAATGGATTAGCTGAACGTTATAATCAAACATTAACCACCATGGCTAGAGCAATGCTAATTGGATTTAACACCACGCTGTGGGCGGAGGCAATCTCAGCCGCCTGCTGCCTCAAAAATCGCCTTCCTCATTCACGGCTACCTCCTAACACTACGCCATATGAGGCCTTACTTGGCACTAAACCCACGATACACCATCTCCAACCTTTTGGCAAAAACTGTTTTGTTCATATTCACAAGGACTCGCGACCCGCAGGAACAAAGCTACTACCAAGAGCTATGGAAGGCAAGTTTGTGGGATACACGGAAAGCACAAAAATATTTCGGATATGGATCCTTTCAAAAAATAAAGTAATCGAATCTCCCAACGTCAAATTTGCGCCGCTCGATTCAGGGGAAGCAAATTTAAGAAACGCCCTTGATACTCGAAGCAATAATTTACAGACAATAGTGACTGAAACAGAAATATCCCCACAGGAAATAATATCTCGTGAAAACCAACCAGAAGCTTCAGACACAGCATCCAACCTCGAAAATCCCTCAACATCATTGCAATCCAATTTGCAGCAAATACATGATCATCATGGAGAACCACTATTACAAACGCACAACCCCAAACCTCCGAAATTAGCGAAAACCAAGTATCAGTACATAGTCGACCCAAAAGGTCATTAAAGCCTATTCAAAGATACGGTTCACCTATATTTCATGGCCCTGAGCTACGCTCTAGGGAACAACATGACTTGGAGCATGGACAGCTGGTGCATGTAGAAAATGTTCAGGATGAAGTTGAATATAATGTTGTAGCTCTTGCAGCACAAGCCGCACCGGAAACAAATGAGGAACCAACAACAATCGAGGAGGCACTCGAAAGGTCTGATGCAAACCGCTGGCGTGAAGCGATTGATCAGGAAATTAAATCCTTAAAACAAAAGCACACCTGGGATGAAACTGTCCGGCCGTCACAGCGAAATGTTGTTGGATCTAAATGGGTATTTAAAATAAAGCGACACGCTGATGGTTCAATTGACAGGTACAAAGCACGTCTAGTAGCTCAAGGATTCAGTCAAATTCCTGGTTATGATTTTGATGAAACCTTTGCCCCTGTTGCTCGATACGAAAGCCTTCGCATGTTAATTCGCATCGCTGCCCAAAATAAATGGATACCACAACAAATGGACGTAAACTCGGCCTACTTATACGGTTCTTTGAAGGAAGAAATATTCATGGAACTTCCACCAGGATACCGAAAATCTGGAAAATGTGCTGTACTCCGTAAATGTATCTACGGCCTAAAACAATCAGGCCGTGAATGGTACGCCTGCATATCGACATCACTTCAACAAAAAGGATTCGAAATAGCAGATTTTGACCCATGCGTCTTCGTTCATCCAACAGAAAACGCCTTTGTAGCGATATACGTCGACGACATACTAATCTTTTGTTCAGATAATAAATTTAGCCAAAACCTCAAGTCATGTATCGGAAAAGATTTCGATTGCAAGGACTTAGGAAATGCTCATTATATCCTTGGGCTACAGATTAAACTAGAAAAAAACAGGTATCCGACTCTCTCAACAAGGATACTCAAAGAAGATTCTCGAACGCTTTGGCCTTACACTTGCTCACAAAGTAAGTACTCCTCTCGACCCAAACGTCACCCTTTTCAAAGGCACTGAAGAGGAACGTCTCGGAAATATAAAAGAGTATCAAGCCATTCTTGGATCCCTTATGTATCTTGTCATAGGGAGTCGCCCTGATCTAGCCTACACTGTCACACTCTTAAGCCAGTTTTCATCTTGCCCGAACGAAAGTCATTTGCGAGCCGCCAAACGAACACTTCGTTATCTAGCTGGAACAACCGATTGGGATTTGTTTTACCCGCATGGAACCAGCAGAGTACTCGAGGTGTATGCCGACGCATCCTATGCTGATGATCCTCACACTCGAAGATCCACATCAGGATATGTAATTCGCCTTGGAAATGCTGCAATATCATGGAGCAGCAAACAACAGCGATCTGTAGCGTTATCAACTACAGAAGCCGAATATATGGCCATGTCGCTAGCTGCACGCCAAACTACCTGGACGAAATTTGGGTTGAAACAACTGCGCCAAGAGTATGACACAATGCTCTACACTGATAACAATGGAGCCCAAGAACTTGCAAGAAACCCGCGGATTCACGGTCGTTCGAAACATATCGACGTACATTATCATCACGTTCGTGAGAAGTTTAACGAAGGAGAATTTGAACTTCTCCACGTGAAATCATCTAACAACCTTGCCGATCGACTCACCAAGTCTCTCGTCAAATCTATACATCACCGACTTTCAGATCATATCAGATGTGCAAAGCGAGGGGAAGTGTTGTGATCTAACGCTGTTCAAATCTGGGGACTTCGTTGTGAGTAGTTATACTACCTCACGTGATATAACATGGGAGTGAGGTAAACTAGGGGTCAACCCACTAGTTAGATCTAAGCGATTGCTGGCACACATAGAACTGTAACACATTCTTTGTAGATAGTAGTGTCAACTTATATACCACCCTAAAATTGTATTGTTGTAATCGCATCCATAGCAAGCCACCATTGCAGTTCAGGACGTACTCTCAAACTGTGATCAACTACACTACCAGGTCTAGCACAAATACCAATAACTAGATCATGACCTAATCCGACAAGAAATTGGAGCGACGGGGCGTCGGACTGGTCTAGAAGCATACGAACGCTGGTCGCGGCTCCGCAGCCCTCTTGACTTAACAGTGTTCTCAGATGGCTCAACGAACGAAAACGGAAACTCCGGGGCTGGCTACTGCGTATACCGTGGCTCCCAGGAAATACTTCATGGACGTGTTCCACTTGGAAGAAAAGCTCAAACATACGACGCCGAGGTCATAGGAGCAGTAACTGGCCTGCGGGCTGCTTGCTCTCACTGGATGGCCCGATTTGCAAGGAATGTGGCCATATGTCTCGATAATGAAGAGGCTGCGATTCGTCTCCACTCGGGACGACCCTCTCCCTCAAGCTCAACTCAAATTTTAGACTTTAAGGAGCTCCGAGATATTTGGAAAAATAGGGAAAGAGCTACAGCCACTCCTCCCGGAAGCGTAGAAGTAAGATGGATCCCAGCACATCAAGGAATTATCGGAAATGAACGGGCAGACGCTCTAGCTAAGGAGGCGTGTGACTTGTCATCAGACATCTCAGAGGCTACTATAGCTCGGGCTAAATCGCTTTCAGAGGAAAGGTACCGCGACGAATTAGCACATTATTGGAACTTACACGCCCCAAGACGGTATAGGGAACTCGGAATCAAGATGAATTTTCGCCTTCCCGTAGAGCTTTTCTCTATCCCGAGACTAAGCCTTGGCAGACTACTCGCCGCCCGCTCTAGACACGGTGACTTTGTAGAGTACCACCGAAGATTTAAGCATACAGAAGCTGAGATATACTGCTCTTGTGGCCAAGAAAAATCACCAGAACACCCCTTTTCCTGTCAGCTACTTAGACGTAGCAATAGTCGACCTAACAACCCCACAATTCGGGATCCAACCGAGTCGGTAAAATGGACCCTCAGCACATCAGAAGGGACAAAAGCTTTTCACAAGTGGATTGTAGAAAGGGCACCTTATGAATAGCGATTCCAACGCTTAAAGAACTGTCGCAAGAATTTCATTAATTTTATTTTTTATTTTTAACTTAGGCACCCCAGGTGGACTTAAGGCGGAGAAAACCTAGCCTAGGCTACACGTATCGTAGATCTAGCAATTTCTAGTTAAATTGCGGGGGCAATATGACGGGCTCAATAGTTCTAGAGTTTCTCGGACTATTTATGTGGATAAGTTTGATGTCAGTAGACAACTAGATATGTCTGGAGGCCTTAGGCTTCGCAGGCACGCCAAATTCCCCTTGGGAGGCACGAGGCCGGGATAAGACCTGTGAGCCTGCTTAGCGTTAATCGTGTATAAATAAATAAATATAATCATCATTATGGTCTGGTTGATCTGTATAACTAACGATAGATCGCACTTTGACTGTTTTTTTGGCTGGCAAAGTCGAACTCTTCACCTTCACGCGGTGCCGGCTGTAAACGCCCATTATGTTCGCTGCATATTTGAGATAGCCAAGAGGAGTCGCATACGATCAGGGTCAGAGGTCCACTAGCATTCTCAGTCGGAGCCCTCTCATCACGTCAAGCGTTCTCTCGGCCATAACTTGACTTCAACCTCACATACATCTCTGCCAACTTTACAACCTATCGATTGTCTTCCTACTTTGGACCATCCCCGATGAAATTGACGCGGCGCATGCCTTGTTGAGATCCCCAAATATACGCCCTCGATGATATGGATACCCGACGGAGGATGAAAGTCGCTGGGCACAAATTTGGGAAGGGAGATTGCTCGTGACAATCGAGGAAGATTACGGTTCTAGTGGGAATCTATGAGAGACGGAAGGACAAGTAAGCAGGATGTGGAGGGAGAATAGAGGTTTTGGAAGGAGAATTTGAGGGGATACTTCAACTTTGAGAGTTTTGTGCGCACCAAGGCCCCAATCGACAAAAGATAGTGATGTGGTCCGCTATCTTGGTCATGTCCAAGTTGAAAGTCCTGTGGCTTGAACACCTGCTACGACAAGATACAAGGACAATGTGAGATCACATTTCGCGCGGTTGCGAAGGACGGGATAATGAAGCATACTGAGGAGTCTGAGGTTTTTTGTTATTTTCTTGGACAGGTATTCACGGTTGAGGGGAGAGGCGGGGCGTAAGTCTCACCAAGTGTAACCCTGTAGTGGTGCCGGCGAATGCCTCCTCAGTATGAGTGTTCAGCGTCAAGATTGTATTATCTTAGTTCTAGCGACTGAGGATAGTGTACGCTTTCCGAGGTCTTGCGTCCCAATAGGGAACTTTAGGGTGCGTGGCTGCACGTTATTTGTAGACCTAATAAATGTTACAACAACTTTGACTGTTTGCATAATCAGGACCACTAATTCCAACACTCTTCACCCGTTACGATCTCCCAGACACCTGCAATCTCTAGAGTATCTCTGATACATGCTTGGAATTGCGCAAAGTTGGTACCGTCAAATGTTTTAACACTTCCCCAGGCTGTTCTATTCTCACCATTTACATCGTGGACAAGGAGGTTTGATCCGCTGGACGACATTTTGAAATCTTTTTAAAAAAAACATTTACCGGGCTGTAACCTATCAAGTGATATGAAAAGGGTACGGGTGAAGGGTGAGATAATAATTAGAAGTGTATGTAATAAGAATTTGTATCGGTATGTATTAGATAGAAGCTATTTTAGTAATTATATTACGCAGGATATTATTTGTGTGGAGTTTGCCAATACACACTAGATGACTCAGCAATTCCTGACAGAGGGTTGAATGGGGGGTTTTTTTTAATCATTTTTGCGTATGTTGCCTGAGGCTATGACGCGAATGATTACAGAAGACATGTATGTGATACAGTATGACTCTGTTTGACGTTTGGAACACTCATACTCAGATTTCATTTGCAGATACTACTACGAGAATAACGCCTTACGACATGTACCCTCTTCCGTGAATACCAACCATGGGGAAAAGCGAGAAAAAGCCATGGTTATCTGAGTATACTTTCATCATTCTACGAACACAGTATCACCGTGAGAGAAGTGGTGTGCGGGTCTCGCTGGATTCGAACCAGCTTTCTCCTGTCTCAAGTTGGGCATATGTCCAAGCTACCCAGACTCTACTCGGGAGAACAGCCCGGACAGTGTACCACTGCATCATCCGACCCGGTTGAAAGGGTTGTAAGGCGCCGAACTTCGAGTTATGTCTTCAAATGATATTCAGGCGCGAGTGCCCCTCATATCAAGTTGAGTTATTGCTCTATTTACCGTACCAGTAACATTCGTCTCATAGCCTCAAGGCTACATACGGAAAAATGATTTAAAAAAAATTATTGAATTGCAGGGGTCGGATAATGCAGTGGTACACTACCCGGGCTGTTCTCCCGAGTAGAGTCTGGGTAGCTTGAACACATGCCCAACTTGAGACAGGAGAAAGCTGGTTCGAATCCAGCGAGACCCGCACACCACTTCTCTCACGGTGATACTGTGTTCGTAGAATGATGAAAGTATACTCAGATAACCATGGCTTTTTCTCGCTTTTCCCCATGGTTGGTATTCACGGAAGAGGGTACATGTCGTAAGGCGTTACCACTCGTAGTGATATCTGCAAATGAAATCTGAGTATGAGTGACCAAAACGTCAAAATGAGTCGTTCTATAACAAAGAATACGTTTCTTCCGAAAAATACCTACGTGGGCCTCAAGGCGCCGACATAGGCTAATTGAATGATTTAATTTAATTTGTATGAATTGTAGATCGCTGCGTTACTGTGGTGACTATCTATAGGTGGGCCGAAGCATTGATATTTACACGGTGGGTGGATAAAGATTCAATTGGCATGGGATTAAAATACCAGACACAGTGCGAAAATAAGAGACATGGAGTGGAAATAAAAATTCCCTAAAAGAAGACTACAAGACTGGATCTTTGGTTTTTTTTCCGCTTTTTTATAATTGAATTTACTATGAGATCCAAATACACCTGTGGTACCAATGAATACCTCTCTTTCTACAAGCCCCTCCTAACTTCTGCTATTTAGTCGTTATAGGAATCCCATTGTGGGGCAGGCAAGAACTCGTGGTTGCAAGGTTTAATAAAGCTGGGAGGTAAGATTTAACTACAAGAAAGTATTTAGTTATGAGCTAAGACTAGTGACAAAGGAGGGAGGGTTCCCCGGAGTTAGGGATACAGGGGAAAACGGTTAACAAAACAAAATGTATTTAAATCTTTTGTCATAGCTGTGAGGCTCAGTACAATATGATTTAAAAAAAAAGAAAGTATTTAAATAAACATTTCAAGCGGACACCACGCTAAACCACATGCTCTATTACAGGGGTAAGAAGTGTAGCCCCACATTCTGTGTAATTTACATGGACTATCCCTGACATTCCGACTTTAGCGCTACAAAAATGGCTAGACTAAGGCAATAAGGCAACCGAAGCATTCCTTCTTCCTTGAACCTTCTCTCTTATGTTCGATAGTTGCACAGCATCCTCGTACCACACTAAATCGGTTGACACGACATATCGAATAACCTATATCCTCACGATAAACTGCGAAGAAAAATGAGCACCCCAGCATCTCCCACTACTCCAAGATCACGGAGCCAGATTTCTAGGGATCAGCGAGTCCAGATATACACGTTACGTGGCCTTGGTTTTACTCATCTCGCCATCGGTAATCAACTCGGTATCACCGAAAGAAGGGTACAATATGCCCTTGCAAGGCAATGTCTGACGCCCAAAAAGCGAAATGGCCGACCCCACGCCTTGAACGCTCAGCAGGAAGTTGAGCTTGAAGAGTTTGTCACGTCTTCAAGTGAGGCCCGCCAGATGAGCCACCTGGAGCTTGCTGCTAAGTTTTCCCACTGGAATTGTGGTCAAATCGCAATCAAAAGTGCTCTTGAGAGAAGAGGGTTCAAGCGTTGCATTGCTCAAGCGAAGCCTACTCTAACGCCTGCACATATGAGGAAAAGATTAGAGTGGGCGGAAGAACACTCTTCTTGGACACCTGAACAGTGGTCCCAAATTCTTTGGTCTGATGAGACTTGGGTCACTGGTGAACGTCACACAAGAGTATGGGTTTCGAGGAAGGTGAGTCCAGATCTCAGCCATGTATCAGCTGCATTAATCTAATTTTTTAGCCCGAGGAGACATATTATCACACTTGCCTGGTTCGAAAAGGTTCTCGAAAGCGTGGTTGGATGTTCTGGGGCTCCTTTTATGGGAACCAGAAGGGCCCTGCCCTCTTCTGGAGTAGGGATTGGGGGACTATAAAAGCGGAGAGTTACTGCCAGAGGATTGTTCCTTTAATCCACGCGGCAACACAACCAATTGACTCTCACGGCCCTCTTCTCTTTATGCAGGATGGTGCTCCTGCCCATTCTGCTCAACGTACGAAAAGAGAGCTGTCATCAAGGGGGGTAGATTTCATAGTCTGGCCGTCATGTTCCCCAGACCTGAATCCAATTGAGTCAGTGTGGGATATGATGAAATCCCATATTGAAGAGCACCACCCAGAATTTGATTCTGATAATCCATCTGAGGAAGTGCTCCGTAATGCAGTCCTAGAGGCATGGGAGTCAATTTCTCAGGAGCAACTGGCTACGCTTGTAGAGAGCATGCCAGAAAGGTGCCAGGCAGTCATCAGAGCAAGAGGAGGTTCGATTCCTTATTAATGATGCTTAATTATTGGTAAAAATGTATTTAATACTTGATAAAAGCTAGCACTTTTGAATAGAATATCATCATTTCAACGAGTTACAGGGATCTCCTACACTTCTTTTATCACGCAAAATTCCTATACAAATAAGGTTCAGCTATTGTCGGATTTGGTATAGTCAAAATATTGCAGCCAATGGCATATTGTATAATCCCTGTCAGATCTTGGCTTTCAGGGGTTTCCTTCACTATTTACCCCTGCAATAGAGTACACACCCCATTTTCTCCAGGGACTTTTCTTCGGTACAGATAAGATTTGAGCCCGATATGCTCGCTTCTTATCTGCATGGCTATGCTGCTCTGGGCCTCGTACGAGTGTTATTCATACAACGACTTTGAGGCTGCAAACAAGAATGATTTTTTTTTTTTAATTAAAAAAAGAAAACACCAAGCGACACGAAAGCCGTACAGAAATGCCCAAACCAGCACCTACCTGAGTTAAACAATCACACCTCTGTTTTGAGACCTTCCAATGATTGCACCGGTCGATACATCAAGTTCTGGGCAGCAAAAACATGTGCTCGAGGCAGTAACTATTCCGTAGTGGAGGTATTGCAAAACGATGTGACTCGCTTGATCTGTACTTACATGTCGAATAAATGCTGAGACTTGACGCGGCAGGCCTTATGACATCACAGCGGGCAACAATCACAAGACGGTGCTGTTGTATTCACAGGATACATCACGTTTCTACTCGAGTACACTACTTCACAACCCATATACCAAAGATTACAACAATCCATACCGCTTTTCCCTGCTCAACACTGGCGCCTACCAGGAAACCTACCTCAAATAACACTCACTCCACACCCTACTATCTGAAACCAAAGCAAAACCTACCCACCATTGCAAAGCCGCCCAGGAGACAAGACTGTGCCTCCATCTCAGAACCTCCACCAATGTGGGAGGTACACACCACCCGTGTCGGCACTGCCTATAACCCCCATCTTCTGGACCCAGACTTAGACGATCCTGGCCCCAGCCAGTATGAGCATATCAACACACTGGAATATAACGAGCTCCCAGACCAGCCTCCAGACGACCCTTTCGTTGAGCCCAGCTCACTTGGTCCTATCTGTGGGGCACTGGAAAATAGCATCAAAGCTGCAGAAACTCGTGCGAAAGAAGCTTTCAGCCTGTTCGGCAACATTGCCTCGTACCTAGACGACCATCGGGCTGCACCCAGCCGCGCCTCCCTCCCCGCCAAGCAACGCGCAGCACTCAAAGACCTCTTTGTTGATCTAGCTGCAGTAGCATCTCGCCATTTTGACGCTTACCTAAACGAAATACCGGTCTCTAAAGCCGATACATGCACCAACCCAGCGCCTCATCGTCCCACGCGCAATTCTGAGCCAGCATCATATGCCAACATAGCCCGCAAAGGCCCCAACAATCGCACCCCTAATTCCCTATTATCACGCAATAAAGGCCCTGCTTGCTCTGGTCCGCAGTCTCGACCGCAACCGCAACCGCAGCGACACCGTACCGACGATCGTTTGTTTGTCCGCATACCAGAAGGAGATAAGCTCAGAGACCTCTCAGCCTATGCCATCCAGTCTCACCTAAAAGCCAAACTTGGAACCGACGGCCGCCTTCTCACCAATGTACAGTCCACAAAGACAGGCTTCGCATTATGCCCTAAAGATGGCGATACCGCCAAACTCAAGGAGACAATATCCAAAGTCAACTTTTTTGGTGATGCCCAAGTGGAACCCGCATCACCATGGACTTCATACAGGATAAAGAACGTCCCTCGGACATTCGGAACTATCAACGATAAACTTGTATACTGTCTCCAGCCAGTCACGGCCGCCGCTATGCATGACGCTCTCTCGGCTGCTGCTGGGGTAGCCCCAGTCGTGATCTCACCTTCCCGAGATAACGAGGCGGACCCTAGCTCCCCCTCCACATCTTGGATCGTACGTTTCCCAGAATCTCACCAACTTCTTCCCCATATCCTTTACCTTTTCGGATGCCGAACCCTCACAAGAATCCTCCCTCGACAATACTCACCTGTGCAGTGCACTAAGTGCTGGCTCTGGCACAACGCTCGCACCTGCGCCTCCTCTCCTAGATGCCGCCTGTGTGGCTCCGGCCTACACACAGAAAACGAACACGGTATCCTATGCGAAGCTACGGCAGGCCATTCCTGCCCCCCGCGTTGCATCCATTGCCACGGCCCACGGCCCACACCCTGCGAACGACGACAGCTGTGAACTGAGGCCCAAGGCTTCGGTTCCGCCAAAGACCAAAGCCCAAGTGAGTGCGATCCGCAGTACAAACGCAGAAGCGCGCACCTAATCCTGCCCCTACAATTACCAGCGGAAATATAACAACAAACTCTTTACAGGAACTCACACCCACCAACTCAAACAACCTCTACAATCCTCTAATTGTAGAAGAGCCGAGCAATGTTCAGGCAGAAACTTTATGACCGGACGAAATAAACCCAAACATCAAACAACGCCACTCAAAATCCTATCTGCAAACGTTGGCAGAGGCGCAGCAGCCCACGAAATCGCTCTGAACGAAGCCTTTTCAATTTCAGCGGACGTAATCCTTATCCAGGAACCATACATCTTCAAAGAGCGCGCCAGACGCATCACCAAACGCCACCCATCCTATATAACTTTCTCTCCCATCGACGACTGGACCTCCACCCGTCCGCGTGTTCTGTCATATACTCGGAAAGACGCTCCCTTCCGTGTAGACCAGGGTTACACTACCCAATCTGGCGACCTACTCCTGCTTTTACTCGAATCCCCCTCTAGGAAAAAGTTGCAAATTATGAACATTTACAACGAGCCCCAGGGCTCCTCTGGCGGCCCCGCCCTCCCTTCACTATACTCTCTCCCCCTCAACTTCTGCGGAAACTTCCTATTGATGGGTGACTTCAACCTACACCATACCCGGTGGCAACCTTCTTGGTCTCGCAGCCCCTCACGGGGCGCCGAACAGTTCGTCGACTGGGTTGACTCAAATGACCTCTCTCTCCTCTCACCTATAGACGAGGCAACACACATTAGGGGCAATGTTCTAGACCTTGCCTTCGGGTCATGCTCGCTGGTCGCCAAATCGCACTGCGCCGTGGCAAGCCACCTGGACACAACTTCAGACCATGCTCCCCTCCTCACTATGGTAGATTGGATTGAGCACAATGCACCCCAACGGAAACTCAGACCTGACACCTTGGACCCCGCGCTTTTCAACCGCTTACTCTCCATATCCATCAATCAAGTGGCTCCGCTTCTCCCATCCCCAAACTCAGACTCTCTAGACACACTCGCTCAGAGCCTCACAGATGCCATACGGCTAGCATATTCTAGATCAGCTCGCCGCACGCTAGGGCACGGAAAGGGCAACCCGTGGTGGGATAAATCCTGCAAAACTGCCCGGCAGAGATATAAGTCAATCACTAAGGTACATCACACGGAAGAAGATTTTATAGAGGCAAGGAACGAATACCATAAGACCATAAAAAAGGTAAAGAACAAATATTTCTCGGACCAAGTCAGTAAAGCCAGCACTGCCAAAGATATATTTAACGTTTCCAAATGGCACAAATCTACAGGCTCCTACAATTCACCGCCTTTAAAAGATCCAAGGTTCCCAGACAAGGCTCCTGCAACAACTCTGGCTGAGAAAAGAGAAATCTTCGCCGCAAATCTCTTGGTTAACCTTGCCGAAGCCGGGGACATTCCCCTGGACGCCCCCTCAGTCTCCGTTCGCACCTTACCCTTCCCCCCGTTAAGCCGACAAGAAGTCCATGATACTTTATTAAAGGCCGGCAATACTGCCCCTGGCCTCGACGAGATCCCGACTGCAATTCTCCGATGTGCATGGCCCCTTGTGGCGGATTTGGTGCATTCCCTTTTTAGCGGCTGCATCTCACTAGGATATCACCCCCACTGCTTTCGTCAGGCTATTCTGATCATGATTCAGAAATCCAATAAGCCGGACCTATCCTCTCCCCGCGCCTATCGTCCAATTGCGCTTCTCTCGGTTCTGGGAAAGGGCCTAGAACGGCTACTCGCCAAACGAATGTCATGGATTGCAATCCGGCACAAAATTCCAGCCACCCAACAATTCGGCGCCCTACCTGGCAGATCTGCGGTGGACCTGACCACCTGCCTGACACACGATGTAGAAAGAGCCCTAAGTGAGGGCCGCTCCGCCAGCATGCTCACACTCGACGTCAAAGGTGCTTTCGATGCTGTACTTCCTGGTAGACTCGTTCGCCGCATGCGTGAACAAGGATGGCCTGACTGCCTTGTAAGGTGGGTAGGCTCTTTCGCCACCGACCGCTCAGTACATATAAAACTGGATGGCGAAACTGGACCCCCTCAACAGGTAGACTGCGGTCTTCCTCAGGGCTCCCCCGTATCCCCGATTCTATTCATGCTCTACATCTCTCCCCTCTTTCGGTTGGGAAATCTACACCGCAGATTCGGCTATGCCGACGACGTAGCAATTCTAGAGACCCGAAATTCGCTCCAAGAAAACTGTACATCCTTAACAGAAGCCTTGAAGGAGGCCCTAGCCTGGGGTAGAGAGGAAGGGATAACTTTTGATCCTAATAAATCTGAACTACAACACTTCTCACGCCGCCGAGTAGATAAGGACCCCAGCTCTACGCCAGTCATTGAATTTGAACAATTCTCAGTCGCCGAAAACCCCATCCGCCCATACACTCGGTGGCTTGGTGTCTACTTTGGCAAGAAACTATCATTCAAGTGGCACGTCAATATCCTCGCCAGTAAAGCCTTAAAGGTAGCAAACGCCCTAAGAAGCCTAGGCAACACATCCCGCGGGTGTAATCCAAATCTACTCCGGCAAGCGACAATCGCCTGCATATTATCTATAGCCTATTATGGCGCGGAAACTTGATGGTCTGGTCGCTACCGTACAACACCTCGCAATCACACTGTCTCAAATCGCGTCGATGGCCATATATCTTTATTACGTAAAGTGGTCCTCTCTAGTGCCAGGGCCATCCTGCCTGTCTATCGAACGACCCCTACTCCAATTCTCTACCGCGAAGCCGGACTACTTCCCCCGGATATCGAGCTGGGCGCAAAACTCCGCCAATCTTCCTTACGCATTCACCGCCTGGATCCAAGACATTCTCTCCGTCGAAGGGCAATTTGGGCCCTATCGTACGGCAGTCGCGTCTCCCGTTTCTCAGGCTGGACCCTCAGCCTACCAAAAATAGAATTCCTGGACCCCCTCATACTACCCCCATGGCATACTCAAGAGAGTTGGTACTCGTGCACCAGAAGAGTCACCAGATCTTCTCTTCGCCCCCATGCAGCCACCCCATCTCACGACATACTAGCATACTCAGATGGCGCTCGAGCGGAGACAGAATCTGGCCCCCGGGTTGGAGGCGGAGTAGCTATCATGCAAGCTGGCCGAGTGGTGCTTAGTAAATCCCTCCCCCTTAGCCCTACACTTGAAATCTTTGACGCGGAAGCTTATACAGTCCTTCATGCTGTGGAACTGGCTTTATCACTCCCTTCAGCGCGTTTTGCGAACAATCTCTGGGTCTTTTTAGACAATCTCGATGTCGCCCGCCGCCTTCTCTCAACCACAGTATGCTCCTCCCAAGAAGCCTTCATCAGATTTGCAAATCACGCAACCTCCTGGCCTCTTAGGCAACGTCTTCCACACACTGTCCCTGGCAAAATTATAGTTCGTTGGGTTCCAGGACACTCTGGCATCCGGGAAAATGACAAAGCAGATCTTGCCGCTAAAGAAGCTCTATCCATGATCCCGCCCTCAAAATACCCTCTATCTCTATACGCAGCAAAGAGCTGGGCCAAGCAGAAACTATACATTTCTTTAAAAGAATACTGGGAACAAAACTGCCCCCAGTGATATCGGGAGCTTGGTCTTGAGTTCTTGGTAGGCCCCCCGCATGAACTGTCCCTGCCCAGATCTAATGCCGCTCATATATACGCCGCCCGCTCGGGACATGGCGACTTCGCCTCGTATCATTTACGCTTGAAACACGAAAACCCGCACAACCACTGCAGCTGCGGTGAACAGAAATCCCCTAGGCATGTGTTACTATGCAGCCGGCAACCCTATAGACTCCCTAGAGCTCCTAGGGCATACCCGGACAAGCATTCATATTTTTTCGGTACCCTCAAAGGAGCGACCAAATTCTCCAGATGGCTTGAAGAAACAAAATTTTTCGAAACAGTCTGCCCCAGGTTTCCTTCCTCGGATTCACAACTTTGATGTGGCGTTCGGGCTAATACTCCAGTGCTCACATGGCTCCGAGGAGCAGTAACGGTCTTTTTCTTCCTTTTTTATTTTATTTTTATTTTTATCTCTTTTCTTTGAACCTCACATAACCTAAACTGATATTACAAGCTGGCGTTTTTATTTGGCGTAGTTGACTCGTAGATATCTTATGTACGCAGTCTCAGCAATCAGCTCACTGGGCCTTTCTTCTGTTGTTTGGGAAGCTAGCTGCCTCAGCCACTAGAGTAGTAAGCTCTAGCGTCTTTTATTAAGTTAAGCTCGCACAGGCCTCGGCGTGTGCTAGATAGACGATAAATAATACAAACAAACAAAACAAAATCTACTCGAGTAGGAAAGCAAAGGAAGTCGTAGACGTGATTCGATTCGAACTGCAAGAGCTTGTAGGAAGTGCCTCTAGCCATCACCGCTCTTACCAACCTCAGTACATCCTCTCAACTAAGCAATCGCGCTTGAGATTATTGTGACGCAGTGTATAAAACTTGTGTCTGACGTCATAAATACAGGCGCATCATAACGCCGTGCTAATTACATCGACGTCAATGTTTGGCATCGCTTATATATGCACCTGATCTCAGCTAGCCAGACAACTCGTAACAATGATATCGACCGGTGCTTAAGTAATAAACATGGGAGACTGTCACCAAATTATCAGTTTAGAATACCTTTTTGTTTCGTTGCAGAATAAAATATAGACTGAACTAGATTTGACTCATAAATATCATTTTAACTTGGGAACTGATGCGGGAGCCATGAGTCATGTACCCACTGACGACTTTCTCAAACTAAAAAAATATAAGTCTCTTGAAGAGTAGATGTCTGAGGTAGTTGTGACATAGGGCTTTAAAAATACAAGATTGTATCGCCGTCAAAATCCATGAACAATATTGTCTGTATAGAACAGTCTATTCGAGTCCTGATATATTTGGAAAGTCCAAGAAATCATTCAACCAAAAGACTATGATAGTTGATTCATGACATTTGATAGTTGTAAGCCATGCTCCTCGTAGCCAAAGACAGAGTAGTGAGGTAGAATTAGATTTTCAAAATGTTTTTACAATTTATTTTAGTGATATCATTGGATAGATATTGGAATATGGGACCTCTAACTTCCAGTATTCTTAGCCTGCTGAGCAAGACAGTCTTTCTATTGCCTAACAAAGTTTCACAGTTAGACTTAAAAATTGACCGGATATTCTAACTTTTAAGCTGAGTTCTTGAGCCAAGTAAGATGAAGTAATAAAAGGCATCCACTTGGAAGAGTTTTTGCCTGCTTATCCTATGTCAACTCAAGTGATAGAGACCTTAGATCTAGCAAACATCAAAGTAAGTCATGAGTGCGAGCCAGTCGATCTTTCAGCGCAAACACAATTCTGGAGATCGAGTGTAGGTTATCCTAATGCTGATTTTAGATATTCTGGACTCTTTTTTATTTCTGCCTCAGCTTTTATGATGGCGAGATTATAATACTTCTTACCTAAAAATTAAACTACAATTCCACAGTTTGAGTAAAAAGCTGAAGTGCAGCGAAATTGAATTTCCGAGCGAGGTCGTGTGAAGCTGCGATGGAGTGAGTTTTCAGGATAAGGCTCTTTCTCATAAATAACAGAGGGGTGTCTAAATGCTTTAGTCAATTGTTAGACATTACATTTTAAATTAGAACATATTTTGCTAAGCAACTCAGGCATTTTCCGATCGTATCTTGTCATGATTCTGGTAGATGAGCCCAGCGTGACCGGTGATTTTTGTAGTCAGTGACATCTTCATCTGTTGGCCATCCATCCCAGAATGGACTACTTTCAATTAGAACTCTTATATAAGACTCGAAGTGTGTCCCTTCGCAACAGATACGAGCAGCTGTAAACACGTGTAAAAATCTACGTTGACCCCGAGTACTTTCCTGCTGCGATATTTCATCAAGTTCACGCGCATGTTTCATAATCCAATCAATCATCGAGACAATACTAGGATAATCTAGGACAAGGGCTAGGCAGCGTACATAAGCGTGTAAGTGAACGCCACGAATATTATGATAGAGCTTTGGAAGACCATTTTGCCCGAGACTAGTCTTTGTTAGTTTTGTAAATTCAGCCTTGAGAAGCTGACAAGCTTCATCGATATCTTTTTGATGTTCTCCGTTTACTTTAAAGGTAGCTAGAATATATTTACAAAAGCCATGACAGATTATTAAAAATCCAGAAGGATTGAGATGAAGTCCACAATTGGTAAAGTCTTCGAAAGAGGATTTTAAAACTTTCCATGCCAACAGATCATTCCGAGGATCTCCAGCTAACTCCTGAGATATTATAGTGTTGTGGAGACTGAGTACTCTAAAGAAAGAATACCATGGTGGTAAGGAGGTTGGTTTTTGAGAGTTTAAAAGGTGCGCCGCTTGATGCAAAGGGTAATTCAATTGAATTCCAAAACAAGACGGACTTTCTAACTGAACTATAATCCACTTGGTTTGTTCCTCGGTAGATTCAGTACCACATGATACTTTTACAGCCCTTGGAATAAAACGACAGATAAGATGAAGAAAATCTGCCAAAATTCTTTGTGGGATTTCGGGAATTATGTTTTTCATCTGCGAGGATCTACTAGATGCACCTAAAAATTCTAGAATGTTGTCGTTCAAGCCACTATCGCGAAGGTATTGGAGGCCATCATCAGGAGTTCTTGCGTTCCGTACAAGAAAGGACAAGCAATTACCTTGCGGTGTAATGTCACACCGCAACATGTCAAGATAGAGGTCATCAAGACTTGGCGGGTTCAGATATCTTCTGTAGTAATCACTGAAGTTGTTTTCTGGTACGGGTAAGACCTCTAACCCATCACCAGGCACAACTGGAAATCTAGGCTTTCTTGCTTCTTGTTTGGCATTGTACGTAAGTTTTTCAAACATTGCCAGGTAAGTATCCTGATTGGGCATTCCACCCAGCTTTCGAAATTTTTTGAAGGCTAACCAGGCCTCTTGAACGTCGCGTGTCGCTATGATTCGTGCAGCCCAAGTACTAGGGTGGAGGTCTTCCATTTCAGTGTCGACTTCATTCATATCCATAAAGCTTTTCCATGGCGAGGCTAATGTACGCCTGGTTTGGATTGTAGGAGTTCCATCGAATTCTTGTCCTCCTATCACTTTCAATGCATCATCAAACCATTCTCCTCCATAGCCAGCTTCCTTTAGGCGCGCTATACCAGCTACGACACGCGTATGTTGATCTTCAGCTGAGATTTCAGCGTGCATAGCGTCTGGGGGTTCAATCCATGGAGGCCAACTTCGTGATCGTCTTGACATGGTCCGAACTTCGAGAGGCGTTTTTTTGTGGGCCGCAAAAGTCCGAACAATAGCTCGATAGCTGTTATGATTCAGGATAAGAGCAGGCTTGAATCTTGCCGCTAGCTTCATTAATGTTTTTTGCGCATTCCAATTATTTCTAATCTGCAAATAGGGCTCAGCATCGGAGGGACGTGAAAAGTGTTCCATGAATGTATTTATGAGATGGCAGAGTAGTCGAGAGATAGGTGGGGTAATGTTTTGAGGATCACAATTGGCTCTTTTAACAAAATCTTCAGCGAATGAAGAGATAAGAAGGGCTATAGCGTCCAATGAAGAAGGCCATAATCGACGCGCTTGTCTAGTTAGTTTAAAGGCTATACGCATGAATATCTCAAAGTCAATTCCCTTCATTTTATCCTGGGAGCACTGATTGGAAGGGTATGGATTCTGCCTGACTTGAGATAATTGATCATCGCTGTAGTTCTCAAGAGGTACATGATGTTTTCCTAAATTTATTTGCTGTACATCATGACTTAATCGGCCATGGCGTCTTAGACATTGACTCTCGCCCAGGATTAAGTCCCATACAGACAAAATTAAGATTTCGAGCGATCTGACTGATTGTAAGTTGAGATTGAGAGCCTGAAGCAATACAAAGTCCTGTATCCTGTAGCATGATT
Source organism: Podosphaera xanthii (assembly GCA_028751805.1). Classification (NCBI taxonomy): domain Eukaryota; kingdom Fungi; phylum Ascomycota; class Leotiomycetes; order Helotiales; family Erysiphaceae; genus Podosphaera; species Podosphaera xanthii. The sequence goes on from JAPWIX010000004.1 coordinate 702,993, forward strand.
CAGAAATTCGACTCGCCATTGCATCACCAGTCTCCGCAGAAACGATGTGAGCCCAATCCTCAACATCTGCCAATTTTAGACCATTAGACGCTAGGGTGTTATTCGCAGTCGCAAAAAGCGTAATGTCAAGGGGCGTCCAGTATACCTTCAATGATATCAGATTGATAGTTTAACCTGAATTTGGTAAAAAAAACTCACTGTATGGATACTAGATAAGTGCATGAAGTGTACAAGAACGGTTGGTAATGAATCCATGCTAACCTTTGTCTTCATATCATTCCAGTATCGCATCCTCAGCGAAAGTTCAGGCAAACTTAGATAGTCTGTAAGTATGTTCTCAGAAGGAAGCCGATCATCTTGAACGTTAACCTCTAGTCGCTGTAGCCTGTCCGCAAGAACGAAATCTTCTTCCCATCTATCTGAAAGACGTCCAATCTGGTACATCATCGATATTCTGTTATTTCCTTCGACCCTCACTCTTGATCTTTTCCCCAGAGTGGTTTCTCCAGGTGACAGATTTTTTTGTGGGTAGCTCAAAGTAGAGATGTGTTGACTCCATTGGGTAAAACTTGACTGTCCAAAATCAAGAAAGCAAAGAGGCCGTCTTATTGTACTCGCTGGACGCCATAAAGATGATTCCCTGATCCTGAAAACTTTTTTGAAGTTTCCATACTCTAAAAACGAGAAGATTAAGCGTGATTGCATCCGTTCATTGTCACGCGTCTATTTCCTTGTAGCTTGGATGTAAATTTCTGTCATTAAATATATAAGTGGGTGCAATTATATTGAGAAGGTGACTGTGAGGATTCATAAAATCAAGATCTCACCACAGATATCAGCTTGCTGAGTTTAAGGAGAGTGGTGCTGATTACGGGGTACATTATCGCTTCTATTAGGTTTATTCTTCTCACCCTTAGCGCGGTATGAATCCGGAAACAATATATGTACGTAGCTAATTTTTCTTTCAAAGAGTTCTTGTACTGTGCCAACGCTTGTTACATCGTCAATCACGTTATTTAGTTGCATAGACATGGTTAACTTCGATTGTCAAAAGACAGATACGCGTGCTCCATAAGTTCCAACATTTCCAGAACGTTATTTTTAATATTCCAGGACCTACTGTGCTCTGCTTTGTGTTGGTAAATTCTACCCAACGCGAAGTTACTTTACCAAACTAATAAAAATTACAAGTCATAGGTAGCTTTCAACCAAACTATGTCCTTATTAAATGGGGTACTTAGCCCTCCCCCTATCTCAGATCCAGCGACGTCTATAAATTTGTCTACAAAGCGAAAAAGAGAAGAAAAGGTGCCTTATTTGGAAAGCACAATACTCCCTGAATTATCTCTTGAAGAATCGCAAGCTCTCATAACCGATTTAATTGATGTTTTGAAGGCGTAAGATATCCTTATTCTATATATATTACTTACCTGATAATCTAATTTGCGCATAAACACCTTAAGCTGCGAGACTGACGACATTCAGAAGAAACGACTTAGCGCCCTCAATTTTAGCACAACCTATTCCCAACCTCCCTTTATCGGACGAACCCCATTCAAAGCGCCTCAAGCCTGAAGAAATTCCCGAATCAAAAACTTGTATTTCGAGCCGCTTGTCGTCAAATTTGTACAAATCTGTAGATGAAGTTCTTGAAGATATCGATGCGGCTGTACATGATATGATAGATAATTTAGAGTCACCAAATGGATTCGCGAAGAATCAGTATACATTAATGACTCGTCCATTATCGGAACTATCCCTTAAACTCATAGCTTTTAGCAGACGAGCTCACGAACTGGTTAAAAAAGAGAAGGATACCCGGGAGAGACGTTTAACGCACAAAAAAAATTATTTATCTCATAGCTATTTAAATTCAGGGTCCGAGTTATTCTCGCATGCCAGCACCTCTAATCCTGCTAACAGACTTGTCCTCACACTTCTTGGTAACGCACCAGCACCAAAGCAGTTATTCTCTAGTCTACAGTTACCCACTAAGATTACCGGGAATAATGAAGTAATTGCACCTATCCGAGAAGCAGGTCTTCCTAATGGCATCACGGCAAGCCGAGTAATTCCGACGCATAATGTAAGCGTTTCTGATAATAAAAAGCCTGTACACTCATTAGGAGAAGTTTTTTTTGCACAAACGAACTTGACTCCTTTAGTTCCACCTAATCCATCAAAGAAAGCAACTACTAAATCATTGAATGTCGGTTGGTATTATCCAACGCCTTCAGATTCCGTCCTTAAAACTTCAAGTTATTTTAATCAGGGAGTAACTTCGGGCATTTGGGTCCAATATGGTAACAATTTAACTGTCGATAAGGAAAAGAATCGGAAGTGCGATGATACAGTGGCAAGCCTTCCAGGTAATCTCATCTGTAACGATTCACTCGGCAAAAAGCCAGAAACTACTGAGTGTGGCGCTTCTGATCTTGAGATTTTGTTTAAAAGCGCTTATTCAAGCTTTGCCCCTACTCGAGATGATGCTACAGCTATTGTCCCTTCAGGAACTCTAGACCGCTTATGGTGGGACGAAATAGGTAAATTCTGTTTCAATCGATACATAGAGAACGGAGATATGTATAATTCTAATATTTCATCGGATTCAATATCACAAGAAAAGATAGACTCTGGTATAAACATTTTCGAGGAGGGGTTGAAAGAATTGGAGAAAGATGCAATCGACCCAAGTCTTATTTCCCTTGAAAGTGAACCCGAGAAACCAGTCACAGATAAGGACGTTGAAGAAATTTTAGCCGGGATATCTGAGCTGTTGGAAACACTAAAGTCCTACCAAAGAAATCGACACATATCACTAAACACTACAGGTCGCTCAGCTAGTCTCTTATTATCGCCCGATGCGAGAAATCTTGGGTCTCCCCCAAGACCAAGTGAATCCGAACAAGCAACCTACGAAATCTTGAAGTCCCAATTAACGATGATGGTTTCCACATTACCACCATATGCTGTGGCAAAATTAAGTCCAGAAAGGCTTGCGGAGCTTAGCATCAGCACAAAAATAGAAGTTCGCTTAAACGATTATAAGGGTGTGATGGATGAAGACGAATCTGCTTCGCGGGCAAAGATAGCTACTTCAGTAGGGGCTAGTTCTTCCCGTGCTAGCAATCAGCCTATGCACCGTAGTAGCGGTGGGAGTAACGTCTCTAATTCCCACTACGGAAATCAATTTACAATGTCACAGCCTCGCAGTACAATGGCACAATTCTACAGCCCATCTCAGACCCCTATTCGATCATCGTCAGCTAGTACTCAAAGGCCATCCAACGTTACCCCTATTCCATACCAAGCCCAAAGAACATCATCCGCCGGTCCTTATCGCCCTAGTACCTACGGTATGTCATCTTATCCACATCAGTCGCCGCGGCCTGCTCAACAACCTTACGTTTCAATGGCACAACAGGCTCCGTACCCACAAAACGCTTCTAATCAAAGCTATCTTCTCATGCTTAACCAGGGTAGGCATGGTAGACCTACTAGGTGATGCACGGATAACGCTGTTCGACCAACAACGATGTGTGATAAGCTTTGATTTAAATGATACGCCTACAATTGGCGTGAACCATTATGAGTCTTGCCCATCAAGCTATTAGTTTATTCAGTTTGTTCTAGTCACTTGATTTTTCCATGGGCGGAGCTGAGATATGAGTACATAATGAATCATAATTTTTTAAATCATCAATACATATCCTATTCACTTGACTCACTCCTTCTATTACATTCAAACTCATGTCCTCATCGCCCCAACATTCCATCGACTACTCAATACTACATCTAGGCAAATGCATGTTCCCAATAATTCTAGTACTCCTGGTTGAATGGGTTATAAGTCCGGCGCTTCCATATGTGAATCCAGTTCGCATGCTAAAAAGGTTGCGTTGGGCAATTCACATCGACTCATTTTGAAATCAAGTCGACTTTTAGCTTAGGCGTATCCTTCATCATTCGGCATATTTCTCTACACCTTGAACTCGGCGGATGGGATATGATTAGACACTCGCCTCATCAAGTTTGATATGCTCAGCTCTATCAAAAGTCGACTTTGCCTCTCTAAGCATCTTTCAAAAGCAGCTCTGCTATGCCTCAGTACCCTCTAGATCTTGGAAAATAGAATCTGAAGGATATCGCAGCAAAAATGCAACCATCTATTGAAAATACTGGGATCACAGCATTCCAGGTATTAGTCATTGAACTTACGAGACAAGATCAAACAATCTTAACAGATTTACTAGGAAGGCGTTTAGATTGACCAGGAGATGATTTATACCCTGTATAATTAATGTTTGTTTCGACTACCCGTTAGCGTAGGCCGGCGCGCCATGTGCATGTATACAATCTCAGATAGACGCGTGCCTGAGTGGAAGTCGAAAATACGTTTCCTTTGCTCTCATCGTCGCATCACTCTCACTCGCCCAATTTATGTTGGAAATACAAAGGGATAGCATCACTTTAATACTAGCACCTATGTCATCCCTTAGATGTGTCTGGACACTACGGTCACGCTGTCTCTGTTGTGTAGATATACTATTAGTATTGAGAAATTTAAGCAAGAAATCTACATGTACATACTGTAACTCTCAAAACAAGACCAATGTTTTGGACATCTTGATTTCAGCCCGTATGAATTTCTATGCTGCACAAAAATCTACTTGAATAATTAGGACACTAAAATTTTCGATTTTCGGTCAGGTGGTGGTGTGGTACACCGTCCGGGCCTTTCTCACAAGTAGAGTCTGGGTAGCAGGGGCGCATGTCCCACTTGAGACAACAGAAAGCTGGTTCGAATCCAGTAAGACTCTCAAACTTCATTTCTCACCAGGTTATGTATGTGACGATGACGAAGGCACATTGGATAGTCGTGGGTGGCTGAAATCCGTTTCTACAGTTGACGTAACCGATTTAAGGATGAAGGGTTATTAGGCGCCTGACTTCGAGTGATGTCTTCAAACGATCATTGGGTGTGGGTGCCCCTCATGTCAAGTTGAATCATCGCTTCATATACCATACCAGTCTCATTCGCGTCATAGCCTCACGGCTGCATACACAAGAATGATTGGAAGAAAAATCCGATTCTACACTTTGCTTTGGAATAACTGATGCAATCTAAATCGAAATATTGGTGGGGATATCGCGTCTGAAAGATTTCATGTCGATGGTCTGACTTTGTGAGCAGGGTTCTGAAAAGTACAGCAAGGTATCGAGACCGCGACCTGGGGCACTCTCGTTTAGAAAAATTATCAGCTTGATTGACCCCCCTCTGGCTACAATTTCAGATAGATACATTTATCTCTCATCAACAGGAAGTCTCTTTCTTCATCAAAATTCTATGCCGCCCTGAACTACCTTGACAAGGGGCTTTTAAGTTGTTCAGTTTCCCGCGAGTTAAACTTCAAAGGGTCCAGTGTGTCTTGGTTGGGCGGAAGATACCGCCCACACCTACAGAGGTCGTCAGGAGGGCGACTTTCCTTGATGAGGGAGCCTAGAATCTGGCATGTTACCCGCCTAATCACACCTTGAAGAATGATTTTGCAGCGAAAACTACTCAAAACATGAGAACTGAATAACAGCTGTGTCTCTAACTAAGCAGCCCGGCAGAGTCCAAGAAAACTGGGATGATTGCAGTTATCAAGAAGAAAAAATCAACGTTAACGGCTATGCAAACAAAGACTCGGCTAAAATTCACAACCACCCGTCGATGCTGGACAACAGATGCTTGAAAACGAGTAATTTAGATATATAAGGCTAAGATCATCCGATTACGGCTTGTCATGTGACAGATACAATGGAACAGTGTTGTTTATGATTACTTGTGGTTTAGCGTACACATAAATATAAAACATCAACAGAAACAACAAGAAAAATTGCTTAAATGCCCACAACTCGGCTCATTCACCTTTAAAATCGCTGCTACGCTTAGATTTACTCGTTGTTTGTCATCGTCGGACTCTACAATACCTCCAATGAGAAAAAATCATCCACCGACGACTACTGCTATTGGCTAAGAACGGGCGCAAACACGTTCCAAAATTTCAGGCTTCGCACAAAATTAAAAAAGCGTAGGTACGTTAGAGGCTTGTCTCCAAGGGAAGTCTCCAACCCTTTCCGATGCCGAGATGATTAATGCTGAACCCCTCAGTACTATCAACCATAGTCTCGAGACTACGCAATGCTCTGATCTGGCCACAGAGGGTACGAGTTCAAGTGAAGGAAAAGAAGCTGTTCTGGATATGACAAAACAGTCTGAAGATCTACTGACCAGAAAAATTGCTGTGTCAGTGTGACGGCTGATAAGCCGATGTGTACCTGTAGCTTATGATTGTTATCATAAGCGAACTGAACAGCTCGAGTGAAGCTTTGTGCAGCCTTCCTTGCAAGTGATCGGCGGAACTAAAAATCAGCTTAGCTCAGTAGAACATTCTCGAAGCTAGACATGTTCTGATTGTTATTGAGGAAGTTAGGAGAATGTTCGAGAAAAGGTGGCTTGACTAGGTGAAGAGTAATCAGACCTATAAGTAGTCAATCTTAGAAATAGATGTAGAACTCCTATCTATAGATAAATATAAACTACAATTAAGCATACTATTAAAATTCTGGATTGGAAGCGTACAAGCTATTGTCATTATATTATTGTCATCTAAAATTACAGAATAAAATTCCTCTTAATAGTTTTCCTTAACTTGAGGTAAGTGAGCTAGTCCCTATTAGTCAAGGAAACTACCGATCTTACATAAGCTAAGACCAGCTCCTGGTGATATACAAAGCACTTTTAACACATACAGTTGCTCAAGCGCCGATTGCTGAACCGTGACAGTTAGTTTCAAAACGCACAGCCACCACGGAAGCTATGGCTTACCCTCCGGAGCTACACGCCGCGATAGAAGCCGAAAAGCGACGAGCAGCGCAAATCACTGCTCACCTCTCTATCTGCTCCACTGCAATTAACAGTGTTGAGGCAGCCCTCTCGCCACTCTCGACTGGTGAGAACAAATCCTCTGTAGACGGTATCAAGGCCTACCTACGGGCTGCCATCGCGCAGTACGTGCATACCGGCCCAGGGCAGACACGGCCGAGTCTTCCCGCCCGTCCAGCTTGTCCTATCCCACCGAGGGACTTAATAAGTAGGAAACAAACCATAGCAACGCCACAAGCTTAAGCTATACAAAGCACCTAGGCCATAGTAGCTTGCAACGGCTCACGTCATAACGCTGGACCGGTAACGATTGATAAAGAACTACATGCTCAGAAACCAAAAAATGACGTCCCTAAAACAAAAGTTGACAAGCGACTATTCCTTCGTCTGGACATGGCAGATGCATGGCGGAACGTATCTCCGTCGTACATACAAAAAAAGATATCTACCTTGGCATCAATTCCTTCGGTAAATATCCCCATGTTGCAGCAAGTTAAAACTGGCTTTGCCATAACGGCAACAGATGAGACCAGCAGAAAGAAGATACTGGGTCTTGTCACAAAGGAGGGTCGTAAGATCGAACTCGCTTTAAATTTGATATCATACCTCATTCCTAAAAGTACCGGTGAAGGGTTAATCACCAACGGATAGTATTCCATTGGCGGTCGAAACGGTCACTCAGGAAATCAAATGATTGGGCAATGCCGTTCCATCTTTAGTCCGGCCTCATGGGGTCAGCAAACTTGGATCACAACACCAGAACTGGATAGCGCCCTTTCCCCGAGAGTCCGCCCAACGACCTGGATTCAAACTTTTCTTCTAATCCGGAAGGGCAACAATATTTTGCCCCCGCCGTCCCATGGAGCAGTGCAAACGCTGTCTCGGCTTCCACTCGACACGTGGTTGCTCCCGGACACCAGCCTGTTGGAATTTCGGATCGAGGATGCACTCCGAAGGATAGTGCCAAGCCTCCTCAAGATGTCGAAACTGTGGTGGACGGCACCGATCAGATAGCCAGGATTGTCTGGCTCGACCCACCAGGACCGGATCGGCGACAAATGAACATCTCGAGTACGCTGCTGTAGCCCGAGCCAAGACTGCCGCAAAAACGGCAGAATCGGTTCCTGACGCCACTTCGAGTGATATCTTGACGACGTAGGGAACAGTTTTTGGATTTCTAAATTTCGAAAAGAAAATTTAAAGGTGCAACAACCTTTGACAAGGTAACATTTAGCGGATCTAGGAAAGATGCAGGAACTCAGCTGTTTTTGAAGGTTCTCTGTTGACCCATCTCTTGTTATCAGTAGGGATGAGAAAAATATTGTCACCAGGAAGATGTGACAGGAAAGGGAACAGATGAGGAGTGTGACTTCCGGACTAAAAGAGATTTCTTCCATTGCTTGGAGCTAATTTCGGGGGGTGCTCTTCGCTTTGGCTATGTTTTGTTTTTTTGTTTTTCTTTTCTTCTTCCTGCTCTCACTGGGGAATGGTCTTGGGAGTTTAGAGATGGGCCATTGTTTTATCCTGCAGTACCTCCTTAAAGATTTAGAATCTCACCTTTTTTTCACATAGAGGCAGCTATGTTAATGCGCCCTAGTCTTATAATTACTTATTTTATGCTGAAGCCCGGGGCTTGCCCCTCGGTGTCATTTGTCCCATCAGGGAATCTTAGGGCAAGTGCTTCGCACTCGTTCCGCTAGACGTAAAATAAATAATAAATAAATATACTCTATTGCAGGGGTAAATAGTGAAGGAAACCCCTGAAAGCCAAGATCTGACAGGGATTATACAATATGCCATTGGCTGCAATATTTTGACTATACCAAATCCGACAATAGCTGAACCTTATTTGTATAGGAATTTTGCGTGATAAAAGAAGTGTAGGAGATCCCTGTAACTCGTTGAAATGATGATATTCTATTCAAAAGTGCTAGCTTTTATCAAGTATTAAATACATTTTTACCAATAATTAAGCATCATTAATAAGGAATCGAACCTCCTCTTGCTCTGATGACTGCCTGGCACCTTTCTGGCATGCTCTCTACAAGCGTAGCCAGTTGCTCCTGAGAAATTGACTCCCATGCCTCTAGGACTGCATTACGGAGCACTTCCTCAGATGGATTATCAGAATCAAATTCTGGGTGGTGCTCTTCAATATGGGATTTCATCATATCCCACACTGACTCAATTGGATTCAGGTCTGGGGAACATGACGGCCAGACTATGAAATCTACCCCCCTTGATGACAGCTCTCTTTTCGTACGTTGAGCAGAATGGGCAGGAGCACCATCCTGCATAAAGAGAAGAGGGCCGTGAGAGTCAATTGGTTGTGTTGCCGCGTGGATTAAAGGAACAATCCTCTGGCAGTAACTCTCCGCTTTTATAGTCCCCCAATCCCTACTCCAGAAGAGGGCAGGGCCCTTCTGGTTCCCATAAAAGGAGCCCCAGAACATCCAACCACGCTTTCGAGAACCTTTTCGAACCAGGCAAGTGTGATAATATGTCTCCTCGGGCTAAAAAATTAGATTAATGCAGCTGATACATGGCTGAGATCTGGACTCACCTTCCTCGAAACCCATACTCTTGTGTGACGTTCACCAGTGACCCAAGTCTCATCAGACCAAAGAATTTGGGACCACTGTTCAGGTGTCCAAGAAGAGTGTTCTTCCGCCCACTCTAATCTTTTCCTCATATGTGCAGGCGTTAGAGTAGGCTTCGCTTGAGCAATGCAACGCTTGAACCCTCTTCTCTCAAGAGCACTTTTGATTGCGATTTGACCACAATTCCAGTGGGAAAACTTAGCAGCAAGCTCCAGGTGGCTCATCTGGCGGGCCTCACTTGAAGACGTGACAAACTCTTCAAGCTCAACTTCCTGCTGAGCGTTCAAGGCGTGGGGTCGGCCATTTCGCTTTTTGGGCGTCAGACATTGCCTTGCAAGGGCATATTGTACCCTTCTTTCGGTGATACCGAGTTGATTACCGATGGCGAGATGAGTAAAACCAAGGCCACGTAACGTGTATATCTGGACTCGCTGATCCCTAGAAATCTGGCTCCGTGATCTTGGAGTAGTGGGAGATGCTGGGGTGCTCATTTTTCTTCGCAGTTTATCGTGAGGATATAGGTTATTCGATATGTCGTGTCAACCGATTTAGTGTGGTACGAGGATGCTGTGCAACTATCGAACATAAGAGAGAAGGTTCAAGGAAGAAGGAATGCTTCGGTTGCCTTATTGCCTTAGTCTAGCCATTTTTGTAGCGCTAAAGTCGGAATGTCAGGGATAGCCCATGTACATTACACAGAATGAGGGGCTACACTTCTTACCCCTGTAATAGAGTATACAGCGGTTGCCAGGACAGCAAATGTTTGTATTTTTAGTCACCATGTTTTCATGTGTGGAAAAGTAGGGTATCTCACTTTTTTATATATGTGTAGAGAAGGATATAAACTTTTACTTCATATTAGTGGCACGATATATATTCAATTATCTATATTCAATTATATCAGATTTATTATTATTTTGATTTTCTCCTGGAGTTGACAGTCCAAACTTTCCGTGCGGATATCATTCGCAAAACGTCAAACATGCGATCATGGCCTGCCCTCAATGGGCCAAAGGAAGAGCGGAGGTGTGGAGAAAGTCCAAGAGCCGATCTTTCGAAGAAATGATGAACAACCCGGAAGATATTGGAAGAATAACGCAGTGGATCTTAGACCAGGGATGGTTAGAGCAGTTTCGATTGGCTGGGGAAGTGGAAAGAGAGGTGAAGGAGCGAGAGGAAGAAAAATATGAGGCGAGGAGTAGGAGTTTGACGTGAGGATATCCGTACTGGGCAGAACAGTATATCGCACTTCCTGAAGGTTAAATTGAAAAATCAGCAGATTCTTGCCAGCTAGGTTTAGGGGATTTTCACCGAAAGGTTTCCTCCTGTGTAAATAAAAAGCTACACACCTGCATGGGCCCATCGGATACTTGAACGGGTCAATTGAAATCAGATCAAATCAAATCAAATCAAACACTGGTACGGTACACGGTGCGATGACTCAACATGACATGTGGGCACTCTTTTTTCTTAAATATCATATTGTATTCTACCTCTTTTTTTTAAAAAAAAATCCATTTATGCGTATGCAGCCTGAAGCTATGACGCGAATGATTACGGAAGACATGTATGTGACACAGTATGACTCTGTTTGAAGTTTGGAACACTCACACTCAGATTTCATTTGCAGATACCACTACGAGTGGTAACGCCTTACGACATGTACCCTCTTCCGAGAAAACCCACCGTAGGGAAAAGCGAGAAAAACTCATGGTTATCTGAGTATGCTTTCATCATTTTACGAATACAGTATCACCGCGAGAGAATCGGTGTGCGGGTCTTGCTAGATTCGAACCAGCTTTCTCCTGTCTCAAGTGGGGCATGTGCCTTGGCTACCTAGACTCTACTCGGGAGAACGGCCCGGACGGTGTACCATACCACCATCCGACCGGTTCGACGCCCTGCATCTCCCCTTTCCTTTCCGCCGCGAACGACCACACAACAAAGAGATTGCCCAACAGTACCGTCGTCCCGACCGAAGCCGCATGCCTCGCCTCCACAAAGGAAGCGCAGCTAGTTTATAAAGTGATGGCAGCACTTAACCGAACCGAAAAACCTCGGCACACACAAAACTCCCAAAGTCAAAAATTCCACCGTCAACATACTAAATCCTCTAAAACTATCCCGTCTCATTCCTAGCCAAACTCACTATCCCTCTGTTTTCGTACGCTCCCTCTGTTACATGTCCTTCCAAGGCCTTTATAACCTCTCCATCTTTGTGCCCTCCGGCTTTCTTCCTCCGTCGGGTATTCGTTGCATCGCGGGTCTGTAGATGGAGGCGCGCCGACGCAACGCAAAAGATCGTGATAGTCCGGTTGTGGAAGTTATCGGAAGCGTTTGTATTTTGATACTTCAGGAGGTGGAAGGCGGCGGAATGGTAAAAGTGGCCTCTTCGGGTTAGATTAACTGACGCTTTGGTGGACAATGACTGAAGAAGATAAAGCGTATGCGTTGGTCTCGATCAGATTGCGACTCTTCTTGGTTATCTCAGATGTGCAGTAAACACTCTGAGCTATTACAGCCGGAACCGTGTGAAGGTGAGAGTTCGTCTTTGCCAGCCTGGCCCACGTAGGCGTCTAACGTACTAGTAATTTACACAGGAGGAAAACTTATCGGTAAATAAAAACCCCCCTAAACCATAGAACCGTAATGGTCCGAGCAACGGCGACCACGTGATGATCTCTTTAGTACCGCTACTTCCTTTTTCTCAAGCTAATTATAAGATCTGCTAAAATCATATATTTTAGATCCCCACTTATTCTCGATTTTGGTTTCTCCTCGTGATCACGCTAAAATTAAATTTGAATGTACAATCTCATACACAACCGTGCAACGTCCACCCTCCACCACCTTACTGACATCTTGATCTACTACTGTTCCCGTGCGCACACATTAAGACGAACTCGAAATTGCCAGCGCTTTAAATACTTCTCAAGATTTGCTAGAATATTTTATTAGAAAGAATTTCAGCGATACAACAATCAGTAAGATCAGATTCTCCATGTCTAGTCTGCACTCTAATTTAATTTCATCACTAGTTACGAATCTACCCAAGATCTACTGCACAAAATGTCGTTGCCAACTGAACACAACCAATACCAGATTTGATAAGCAGGGTCGGAGAATGAAGACATGTATAAAGCATGGCAACAAGCGTACTCTCCCGATGATCGAGCATTGGGATAGCTTTATACATGAAATTAAATCTTGGAGCCATCCTGTAAGCTTTTGCAGTCTTTTCTCTTGCATTTTTTTTATTCTAATAAATAGTCTCACAGGGGCAAACTAACCTGCTCAATATTCTCTAAAAATTTGATGTTGACCAGCTGTCTGTTAATTTTGCACAGTCGCTCGAGACCAATGATAATAATGAATCCGAATTTGATCCACTCAGTAAAGTCATTTGCCAGCTGTTTGATTTGATTCGAGAAGCTGGAGGCCATCGGTTCCGACAGTCGAAAATGGTCAAATCCAAAAACCCGACCTATACCTATTACTGCTGTCAGGATAGCTCGCGAAAGAGTAAGTCGAAAAAATGAAGATGAAGCTGAGCTGGTGGAAAGCGAAGATGAAGCCCCGCAATTTGATGCCAAGAAAATTATAGAAGTAATAAAAACTCTTCTAACTCTTTTGGAGGAGCAAGAAAAAATTGGCAACATCAAGATTCTCGAGATCTGCTATCGCCACAAAAATAAACATTGTTCAGACATGATCCTTCTGGAGGTAATTGGGCAGCGAAAGAGACAGCGAACCATGCCTAAAACTTGGACTAGTTATAGACATCCTGCTACAATGTACTACGAACAAGTTTAATAATATTTTCTAAATACATGTATATCAAAGGTTTATCTGGAGTCAAGTAGGTGAAATCCCAATTCCAAAAAGGCCCAACTAACGAACCTTATAGGGGATTTTAAATGATATGGAACAACGCAACCTCTATATAATTATGAAGGCTTAGATTAGCTGTTAATTTGTATGTAAAGGTGGTAGTCTTTACAGATATGGAACAGTCTATGTATTTAATTGTTTAAGATCAAGAATAATCTGACTTTTGACCGCTTTTTTGAGAATAATGGAAACAGGAGATGCATCTGAAAATATGATGGAAACCTCGGCATCACTGAGACAAAAATCAAATGTTGAAATACGAGAAACTACTTGAAAAAGACGATAGGAGTTTATTAGAGAACATAACTGCTTCCCGTGGAATAATCTCTTGTAATATTTCATGTCCTTTAAAAAATAATACAGTTAGATCAAAGTTGAGGTTTTATTATGCCCAAATCTATCACGGGGTAGTCTACATGTGTGGAGAATAACTTGGTGAAATCAAAAATGGATCTTAACAAAATTGAGCAGCTCAGTTTTGTTTAAGATCCTTTTTTTTTTCAAATACATATATTATTTTATTATAGTAGAAAACGTTTAGTTAATCGACACAGTCGTCTGCGGCATGACGGCGACTGCTACAAGATATCCACTGGAGTGAAATAATTCATAGAGAAAATGATGGGATGGACAGGGTTGATGAGAATTTATAAAATATTTTTTCAGAATTAAACTTTATAGGTCCACATTTAAAATCTGACGTTTATTAATGTAAAAGCGAGTGTGTCGATCCATCACATGATAAATATTTTATGGATCCATATCTAAAATCTGACGCTTATTAATGTAAAAACGAGTGCATAGATCGGTCACGTAGTCGCAATTTTTTCGGTTGATTAAGGGACGTTCCCAAACCTACCCGGTAACATTCTATTGTATTTTAAAGGTTTACATTGAGGATGTGCGCTCACACTGCTCTGCGCAGTGCGGATCCCCTCACTCCAAGCATCTCTTCTTTTTCTTCTCCAACACCCGCATCTCCACTTCCCCAGCCAAACGATACTGCTCTAAAAATCCTTGATCGAGAATATACTGCGTTCTTATATTGCGATCCTCTGGGTTTTTAATCATCGCTTCGAATGACCGTTTCTTAACTTTCCTCCACACCTCTGTTTGTTTGTCTTTTATTTTAATTCTATTTAAGTCCCGGGCCAAGCCCTTCGTATCCGAGGATCTGAGACTGGTGGAGCCGGCTAGGATCATATCTTAAACATGCCCAACTCGTTCGCACCGCGTGAACCGCTACACAAATAGTAGCTAGTTAATTAAATAAAACAAACTCCGTCTCCAAGCAAACCTAACACAAAAAAATAATCCCCCTATCCCTGAAAAAACTAGATAAATAAATAATTTGGTCCAGTCCCTGCACTTCTCGCACCGGCTCCTTCCCTGTCATGATCTTTGTCATGGTAAATTTACTTCTCGATCCACGCTGAGAGCTGTGAAAAGAGTCACACGTTGGCTCTCAAAGTAGCCGGTTTTCTGTGCGAATGTCTTGAAACTTTCGAGGCAGTTGGGCCCTAGAAGTTTATTAGTAAATATGTGGTGGGGCATAGCCCCTACCAGGCGACGCAGTTGATGAGCGTGTCTTCTGCAGTGGATAAAGTGAGTAGGAGTGGCCTCCTCTCCGCACGAACTTTCAATAGTAGCACGCATGTTGTTAAATCGCCGGTGGTGTGCTACAAATTTTCCGTGACCCGAACGAGCCGCAATAAGCTCAAGCAACAGCCGTCGAGGGAGAGCCAGTTCGCGGTATCGCTGCAGACAGTTTTCATCCTAGAAACTATTAAGCAGGTCTTGTCGTCTCTGGTTCATCAACCGATAAAGGTAGGCTAGGGTGATCGTTTCTGGCTGTGAGTTCTGATCTGGTAGTCCTCGTAACGCAGTCCGAGCTGCGGCGTCTGCCTCCTCGTTTCCCACGATCCCTGAGTGACCCGGCACCCATTTCACCTGCACTATTCCAGGTGCATGTTTTGTTAAAGTCCGAAATGCTCGGACATCTCCAGTGCTTGATGTTGTGCACCCTGTCAAGAATGCTTTTCTAGCTTGCAGACTGTCCACTATCACATAGACCTTTTGAGTCCTGCTCTCAGACCCCCAACGTTCTATCTCCAAGATCCTGAACGCTGCCTCAAGAGCCTTTCTTGCCCCCCTTATCTCTGCATCGAGTACCTCACCCCCGCGCATGATGTCACTTTCTCTCGAAAGGGTCCTTCTTCCTTTTTTCAAGACAAACGCCCATGAGGATAGTCCATGTCCTATTGAAGACCCATCCGGGTAGGCGCAGATCACTATACTGGGTAGGTTATTGATCCAGCGTTTGCTGGTTTCGAGGTCTTTTTCTTCCGTGTCGAGCTTCTCAAGGTAGATCGGTTCGGGTAAGGGTGCAGCTGGCTCGGCTTCGGGGAGCTGTCGATAAGCCCGCTGAACACGAGACATCTGGAGCTCAGACCGCGCAGTTTTCTTATGTTTCTTTTTATACTTTTTGGTCCCGTCATTGGGACAGATCGCGGCACGAGTTCTCAAAGGATGTCGATCATCAAGCGACTTGAGCCTGGCAGCAAGTCGTAGTCGATGTCCCTCCAGGAGGTACTTTGCTGGTGATATTCCTCCTTCTCGGTGCAGAACTGCATTTGGCGTTGTTTTGATGACCGGAAGAGCGGCGCGTAGGCCCATCAAAGTGGCCCTATCGATCATACTGCAAATATTAGTAGTCTGGGGCGTGACCATTCCTCGTACTATCGGACGTCTTAGGCCAGGCCGCCATACCTCGGAACCGTAGGTGGCAATAGTCACGATACATGTGTCTACCGCTCTTATCAACGCTTTGGGTGCAGCGCCTCTGTAGTTTGAATTAAAGCGTCGCATATGCTGGGCTGCTTTAATCACTTTTCCATACCATATTTTAACATGATGCTTGAAGTTGAGGCAGGGATCCAGATGGACTCCCAGCCAGCGAATATTCTCGGCTGGTTCGATTAACATGCCATTGACGTGCACGCCTACTGCCGTCTCCCGTCGTCTGCCGGGGAATTGGACGACCTCGGATTTCGCGATATTGAAGGTGACAACGTTGTTCCGTGCCCACTCGAGAAGATGGTCAACCTCGAACTGTGTTGCGGCTGCCGATTCGATGATTGTGGGGCCAAAGCCAAGGATTCCAATGTCGTCGGCGCAGCTAAACCTCAGATTAGAATTTCCACAGTGCATTGGTTCGGCCATGTACAGGAGGAAAAGTAGAGGTGATACTGGCGATCCCTGAGGAACCCTATAAGTTAACTCCCTTTCGGTGGTTACTCCCCTAGTGTGTCGGACTTGGAACCGTCTGTTAGCTAGAAATGAGCTCGTCTAACGCAGAATTGATTCCGGCCAACCTTGTGATTGCATCCTCTTCACCAGGCGGTTGTGGAGTACCGCGTCAAAGGCATCTTAAACATCTAGGGTTACAGATGTCGCAGCCCACCCTTGAGAGCTGAGCTCTTTGATGTCGTGGACGACGCAGGAAACGAGGTCCGTCGCGGATCGCTTCGGAAGTGCACCAAATTGTTGTTGGCCGACCACGTGGTAGTTAATTGCAAGGTGCGCCATGCGTTTGGCTAGAAGCCTTTCCAACCCTTTGCCTAAACATGAAAGTAAGGCAATTGGCCTCCAGCCCTTGATCGTCGTGAGATCTCGATTTGGTTTTGGGAGGAGTATTCTGCTAGCTTGAAGCAGTTTGGGTGTATACCTAGCCGAATGCAGGCTCTAAAAAGATGTGTAACATACGGACTGATCGTCTTCCAGCATGCTTCGAGTAATTCAACTATGACCCCATCTGCTCCAGGCGCTGTTTTTCTGCAGTCAATTGTGCATGTGCGGACTGTTTTCTCTGTGATGTCGTCGTCCCACGCTATCCGATTGTCACTGGAAATAGTAAATGGCGGGATATCGTCCGTTGACTGGTGGTGTGCAAGAAGGGTATCGCGAAGGATTGTTGCTCGCTCGGCTGGATCCATGATGAAAATTCCTTCGTGAGTAAGCGGAAGAGGAATTTTGGCCTGCCGAGGATTGGCTGCACGCATCAACTTAAAGATATCTGCTGCCATAGTCATTGCTTCAACTTGTTGTTAATGTAATGGGGACAGATCGGAGAGGCGAGACGTCAAGATATCTGTGTGAGAGAAGCAGCGTAGTGTTTGAGATAAGTGAGGCTATTATAGAATAGGTGAGATGACAAAGAGAGAGATTCCTTCAGAGATATTCAGCAACGTGATTGACTGAAGAATTCTGAAGGAGAAGAGAGCTCGTTATATACAGGAGTGTAACCCTTATGGGACTTTAATTAGCATTATTCATGATAGACATTGATGTCCCAATATAACAATATCATCATGGTATGAGTAAGTCCTAAACCTGAATGTTTCCCCCAGAATACTTAGGTGTAAGACGCTCATGTGTAGCTGTTAGCTCGTACCATCCATAGTTATAGATGATATAAATAGACATTAAGTGGGAAATCTAAATATAACATATGAGATGATGACGATCACGTGACAGTGTACGAGTCGGTGTGAGACGCGCATCGCGTGGGATGCTGGACTGTTTATTTTACAACAGTTGTGTGCAATGCTCATTCTTTGCTGCTGAAATAGTCACTCGCAGCTTCTTTGCACAGGCTGCCCTCACGGTAGGTGATATTGCTTCTCGGTACTCATTTTGTGCAGATCTGCACTGGGAAGTCCACCAAGGGGCGGACTTGCCTCTGCCTTTTCCTATCTGGATTCCTGTCACTTTGATGCCATTTGAAAGGTGCATACAAAGGTCCTGTGCGTATACCTCTACCTTCTCTATTGTCTCTAGTCTAGGAGGCGGATGGATCCATTGTACAATAACCCGAGCGAAGTTTGGCAGGCTCCATCGATGCACTCTAATCTTTAGTGGTCCGGGGTCTAAGATAGCCGTCGCAATTGGTACTTGCCCAATGATCGGGAGGTGATCACTAGTCACGCACTCGCTACGGTCGACCCACGCCATGGTACCATTAATGTTAGTCCATGCTAGGTCCAGCGTGTTACCTGCCCGGTGTGTTGGCTCCCCAATGATGAGGCAAGTAAGGTTGTGTCTTTCTGCCCGCATCTCTATTTCTTCCCCTTGTCCATGTTGGTGTGAAGCCCCTGGCTGCCAGGCCTCGTGGACAGCGTTAAAATCACTTATTGCTACTGACTTTGTGTCTGGTGTTCAATTGACAAGTGATAGGAGAGATGTTGTGTCGCTTGGTTCTTTGTAAACCTTAAAGAATTTAATTCCGTTGACCACTACCCAAC
This sequence comes from Podosphaera xanthii, assembly GCA_028751805.1. Lineage (NCBI taxonomy): Eukaryota > Fungi > Ascomycota > Leotiomycetes > Helotiales > Erysiphaceae > Podosphaera > Podosphaera xanthii. The sequence continues at coordinate 721,718 of JAPWIX010000004.1, forward strand.
AGTAGTCAGCTGTTAGTGTTGTACAAGGGAATATCTGTATAGCTAATTTTATTTGCTTGCTCTTCCTTGTGTACGTCACAACCCTAGGTCTTACGTCGACTCCACCACGAGGTATATGACAGACGTATCTCGGGTGCGACTTGGTTGTCTTTGTGCGTTTATACCACAAAGGCTTCTGTATTAACATAACGTCTACGCCTAGCTCGTAAGCTCGGGAAAGCGGGGTTTTGTGTGTTGAGCCTCCTCTACCTACATTGATCGACATAAAACTTAGAGTAGGAGGGAGGCGGGAAGGGTCACTTGGAGTGCCCTTCATATTTGCTCTTCGGAGTTGGCCTCTCAAGTTGGCGCAGCGTCAGTAGAGGCTGTATCTGTCATTAGCACGTCAAACATGTTGACTTACTTGATTCCCGTGGGGCTTGCTGGGGTGTGTTCCACAGCTGCTGTAGCTGCTGCTTCTGCACGTCGAACTGCTGATTTGGCTCGTGCTACTGCTACAAACTCACGCTGACTGGCCTGTCTGATATCCACAAATTGTTCCTTAGTGACTGGTCCAGATCGGGTTGGGCGAGCCAAGCAGTTCCGGCTGTCGGATCTTTGAGGGCCCCCACAGTTCCAGCATTTTGTGTGAGCCTTACATTCGGCGGTAGAATGCATTTTTGAGGAGCAGTTCCAGCATTTTGTGTGAGCCTTACATTCGGCGGTAGAATGCATTTTTGAGGAGCAGTTCCAGCAGGCCGGTGCACGGGAGCATCCTCGAGTACCATGGAAGTCCAAGCAGCGTTTACATTGCTGCAAACTCCGTTGAGGGTTGTGTCGCACTGCAATTCCAGATTCGTCGAATAGACGGAAGCCGGGTCGAAGCGCAGAAGCTTTCACAAAATATGCCAGCCATGACTGGTCGGGGGTTCCAAGGCGACTTTTCCCGTGCGGACGGACCTTGGAAAGGACTGTATTGGTGACCCTTGTTATTTCATCGGAGACCATTTCTTCCGTGATGTGGACTCTGCCGAGAACAGATTTAATGGCTACAGGAACCGTAGAGATCCGTAAGACAACCAGATCAGACGCTTTTTCCAACTTAGCTTCCAGGGTGGTGCAAGCCTCCACCGAGTCTATCAAGGTCTGGCGGGTATCAGCGTCTCTTGCTCGAAGCGCGAAGCCAGTGGGGACACGATGAACGTGCTCGATGGTGGAGAGTGGGAGACCAAGATGTTGGGCCTCAGCCTCTCGAGCGCCTGCTGGGGAAAATTGGCGCCAGTCGTGGCTTTTTTCGAGACGAAGAAAGATTCTCTCGTCCTGCTGGGTAGGGGCTTTAGGTTTGACCGGAGCTCGGAGTGGGTTGGGTTGCTTCAGTCGAGCGTGTCCAAGATTTGTCGAGGTAGAGGGTTTATTTTATCCTCTTCCAGTGATTGTAGCCCATGTTGCCTTTGCCACTAGCTCTGCAACCGATGGTTGGAAGACTTGGATAGGCTGGCGGTAAGGTGAGCCAGCAGGGGGGTTTTTCCAAAAAGTAACGTTACTTGTTGGGCGTGGGGGTAGGGTCAGTACTGTTGATCCAGGACCAGTCGACATGTATTGAGCTATAGCAGCTCGGAGATAGAATCTCATTGAGTCTATAAATTGCTTGTTCTGGCCATTGGACAGAGGAGAGAGGGCGTTTTCTACACCAATAATAGCAGCAGTGCAAAGTGCTATATTGGAGGCCGTTTGTGTTGCACGACGCTCTTCGGCTTCTAGGCAGGTGCGGAGTCTATGTGGTACAGTATTTGCCTTCGAAGGGTTCGAGCTAGACTGGGCGGTGTCTACTTTTCCTGTTGATTACTTGGTACTACCAGTAACTATCCTTACTATCCGAGGTGTTGCAATGCGTCTTGGCGTTGTTGTTGAAGTACCAATTTTTTTGCAGATGCGTTTGCCAGGCGTGTCGTATCTGTAGAAGCTGTCATTTTCCCTTTGGAGCTATTGGAGGCCCCTGGAACTTATTGCGAGGGTTCCTTGTTCTCAGGAACTTGGTTGGTTGATCTGAGGTCTTCAATATCTGTCATTGCAGTGTCATTAGGAGTGGTAGACTTCCCAGGAGCAGAGGCCTCAGACGCGAATAAGCTATCTAGGTTAACTAAATTACGCGCGAGGCCTTTAGATTTTGGACATATATTTGCCCCTACTTTGCTGATGGCCGTAGAGATCGGTTTGGTAGCAATTGTGCTTGGTTGACGCTTTGTCTTCTCCTGAGGCATCCTGAGGCATCCTGAGGAGCCTTTCGGTGGGACACAACAAAAGATTACGAGCGTATTAATGGATTTAGAAGGGGATTGAAAGGGATAGGGCATATAGTTTATCTCTCGATATTTGTTTTTTTTTTATTAATTCAAGTCCCGGGCTAAGCCCTTTTTCTCCTTGGAGTCATGGACTGGTGTACACGGCTAAGATCATGTCTGAGACACGTCTAACTCTGTACCACCGCGTGAACCGCTACATAAAAAGTAGCTAGTTAAGTACAATTAACACAAACCTAACCTAACTCCAAAATCAAAAACCTACTTTCCCCAACATATGAAACAAATAATATCAATTTAAACTCCAGAAAATGCAATTTCTTATCCCGTTTCCCTTCATGCCATGCCTTTTGCAATGGCTAATTCATCCGGTCCCCGCTGAGAGCAGTGGATGGGTCAGTATTTCGGCCCTCGAAACAGCCAGTTTCCTGCGCAAATATGGTGAAGCTCTTGAGGCATTTGGGCCCAAGCAGCTTATTGACGAAGTCTTTGTGAGACATTGACATCCTAAGCTTACGCGTAATATTTGCGTGAAGTCTACAGTGAATTAAATGGGTCGGAGTAGTCTCCTTCCCGCAGGCACACTCTAATTGTGCGCCAGAGTAATCGAATGGTCTGTAGTATGCCGCGAAGTTACCGTGACCCGTACGTCCTGCGATCAGTTCACGAAGCAAGCAACTTGTGAGAGCTAGCTCTGGTGGCTTTCGTCGTCGCATAAGTAGGTCCAGATCCCGATATCGAGGTGGACATGACTCTTCCCACCAGTCATCTAGAAGTATGTGTCGTCGCTGATTCATCAAACGACGAAGGTAGGCCAAGCTAATAAATTCCGGTTGCGAATTCTTGTTGGGTAGGTCACGTAGAGCAGCTCGAGCAACAGCATCTGCCTCTTAGTTCCCCTGGATCCTTGAGTATCCAGGTGCCCAGTTTAGCTGTACCTTAGCTTGCTGGGCTAGTATCCGGAATTGCTGAACATCTTCCAGGCTTGACATAGAGACTCCTGTCTCCAATGCTTTTATTGCTTGTTTGCTATCCAACAGTACGTATATTTGCTCCATCTTACCCCCTGTCGTCCCTTGTTCTTCCTTAGCAGACCTAAGGGCAGCCTTCAGAGCTTCCTTTGCCCCTATAATTTCGGCATCTAGCACTTCCCCTCCGTGCTTAATGCCGCTTCCCTTGAGGAAAATCCTTCCTCCTCTCTTCAGTACGAACCCCCAAGCGGAGCGTCCGTGTCCTTCTGAAGATCCATCCGAGCAGGCACAGATGTCTGAGCTCGGGATGTTGTCAATTCGCTGTTTGTAGGTATCCTTTCCTACCTCTTTCGAGATTAGGCTCTGATAGTAACTTGGTGGTGGTAAATTTATGGCGGCCTCGGCCTCCGGGAGCTCTCGGTAGGCTCGCTGGAGACGTGACATCTGTATTTCTGGACGCCGTGATGGAATCCGTCTATTTTTATATTTTTTTGTCCTTACGTTTGGGCACACAGCGGCCCGAATCCTCAGAGGATGCCGATTGTCAAGCGATTGAAGTCTACCTGCCAATCGTAGACGGTTCCCGTCGAGTAGGATCTTTGCAGGAGGAATTCCTCCTTCTCGATGGATGACCACATTTGAGACCGTCCTTACTGTCGGGAGAGCAGCTCTAAGTATCGTGAGGATGGCTTTGTCGATCATATAGCAGAGATTAGTGGTTGACGAAGTGACAATACCTCTCTGAGTCGGACGTTTGGTACCCAGCCACCAGAAATCTGCTCCGTAAGTTGCGACCTGTGTAATGCACGCATCTACAGCTCTAACTGATGCCGCTATGGCTGCTCCTCTGAAATTCGAATTGAGGCGTCGCATGTGATGAGCGACGTTTATGTCACGGACCAGCCCGGATTTTCTCAATTTGTTCCAATTAAGCTTTTCGCTAAAGCCGGAATATATTTTTGTCTTGAATTATTTGATTTGATTTGATTTCAATAAACCCGTTCAGGTACCCAATTGGCCCATGCAGGTGTGTAGCTTTTTATTTACACAGGAGGAAACCTTTCGGTGAAAACCCCCTAAACCTAGCTGGCAAGAATATGCTGATTTTTCAATTTAACCTTCAGGAAGTGCGATATACTGTTCTGCCCAGTACGGATATCCTCACATCAAACTCCTACTCCTCGCCTCATATTTTTCTTCCTCTCGCTCCTTCACCTCTCTTTCCACTTCCCCAGCCAATCGAAACTGCTCTAACCATCCCTGGTCTAAGATCCACTGCGTTATTCTTCCAATATCTTCCGGGTTGTTCATCATTTCTTCGGAAGATCGGCTCTTGGACTTTCTCCACACCTCCGCTCTTCCTTTGGCCCATTGAGGGCAGGCCATGATCGCATGTTTGACGTTTTGCGAATGATATCCGCACAGACAGTTTGGACTGTCAACTCCAGGAACTTTTCTTTGGCACAGATAAGATTTGAGCCCGATGTGCTCGCTTCTTATCTGTATAGCTATGCTGCTCTGGTGTCTTAAAGTATTGCTTGTTATCTTTTTGTGCTCGGTTATCAATCATTGCCTATATAAACTGCTGTTGATGTTTCCTCTTGTCGATCGTTATCAATAACTTCAATTACGTATTTATTATCGATTTATTCTGCTGATCATCATTAAGGGCGCTGGAGTTTTGTTTACTTCATTATTCCTTAAGATTCTTTCTGATTCAACTATGTTCTATAGCATTAGACGAGACATCGGTGTGCTAAGGTATTCGCTGGCGTTCGGTGTCAAGGAGTATCTATTCGAGAATTTCAAGGAATCAGGTGGAAGGGTTATAGGTATAAATATGGGTCATGTCTTCATAGAGTAGGCTCTTCAGCTTTCAGTCTTGTATTCATTATCTCTAGTCAAGATCTAAGATCCTCGAATTCTAGTTATCATATTTCACGTACTCAAGATCTTTCAAGTGTCCAAGCCATTAGAGTTATTTGTGCACATCAAGCTCCAGTTAAGTCATCAAGTCCAAGCCCAAGTCCAAGTATAACGACAGTTTAATACTTTCGCACACCATGTAGTAACGTGGTGTTTGAAGTTGAGGCGTGGATCTAAGTAAACCCCAAGCCAGCGGATTTGTTCGGACGGTTGGATTAGTGTATGATTGATATTAATACCAACACCAGATTCTTGGCGGCGTCCAGGAAATTGTATGACCTCGGACTTGTTTGTGTCAAAGGCAACAGCATGTTGACGGGACCATTCAAGAAGATGATCTACCCCAAATTGGGCAGCAGTGGCTGATTCTGCAATGGTGGAGCCGAATCCAAGGATACCAACATCGTTGGCATAGCTAAATCTCAAGCATGGGTTGCCGCTTCGCATTGGCTCGGCCATGTAGAGAAGAAACAGGAGTGGTGAGATTGGTGACCTCTGTGGTAGACCGTAAACCAATTCTCTTTGTGGCGTTATCCCTCCAGTATAGCGGACTTGAACCTTTCGATGTGAGAGAAATGATGTTGTCCACCAAAGTATATAGTCCGGCCATCCCTGTGCCTGCATTTTCCTCACTAGTCGGTTGTGAAGAACAGCATCCAAGGCGCCTTGGACAACCTGAGTCACAAATGTGGCAGCCCACCCCTGAGAACGAGCTTCTTCGATATCATGCACTACACAGGAGATCAGATCGGTTGCTGATCGCTTCGGTACTGCACCAAATTGTTGGTTGCCGATCACGTCATAGACCACCGCAAGATGTGCCATCCTTTTCGCAAGTAGTCTTTCTAGTCCTTTACCAAGACATGAGAGAAGTGCGATCGATTGCCAACCCTTTACCGTCGTCGGGTCTCGATTCGGCTTCTGCATGAGGATGACCTCGGCTAATTTAAAACAGGTCGGATGTATGCTGAGTCTGATGCAAGACCGGAAAAGTTCAGTAACGTACGGTCCAATGGTACTCCAGCATGTTACTAGGAGCTCCACCGAGACTCCATCAGCACCAGGTGCCGTGTTTCCAGAGCCAATTGTACATGCGCGAACTTCTTCTGGGGTTACCTCGACGTTCCAAGGGATACGGTTATTGCTATGGTTGGTGCATGGAGGGAGATCGTCTGAAGCTTCGTGTCATGCAAGGAGTGCTTCTCGCAGGATTGTTGCCCGCTCGGCCGGGTCAGTAACTAGCCTTCCATCATTAAAAAGTGGAGGGGGACAGCTTGCTCGACTCGAGGAGGGGGTTTTCATGAATTTGTAAATGTCAGCAGGAGTGGTCATAGCCTCAATCTTGCGAGTCATGTACTCCTTTTTTGCTTCCATAATGGTAGATCGAAGCTCCTTTGACTTAGAGGCTCGCGCTGGGTAAGCAGTGGTTGCACGATACTCAGAATGGACAGACTTGCACTTGGGTGTCCACCATGTTGCCGCTCTACCTTTGCCTTTCTTGGGTCGAGTCCCCGTCGCTTTGATGGCATTCGAAAGGTGGAAACAGAGATATTGGGCGTAGTTTTCTACCTTTTCGATTGAATCTAACTCAGGAGGTGGGCGGGTCCATTGAGAGATTGCATGGGCATACCTCAGTAGATTCTTCCTCGGTACCTTGATTTTTTCCGGCTCTGGGTCCAAGTCTTTCGTCGTAGCTGGCACAATGCCGCGTAGAGGAAGGTGGTCGTTATTCATAAACTCGCTGCGGTCAACCCAGGCACGAGTGCCGCTGATGTTAGTCCACACAAGATCTAACGTATTACCTGCTCGATGAGTTGGCTCACCAATGATGAGGCATGATAGGTTGTGTCTCTCTGCCCATCTTTCTATTTGTTCGCCTTGTCCATGAGGGCTAGTGGCGTTCGGTTGCCAGGCCTCGTGTACTGAGTTGAAATCACCTGCTGCGACGGTCCTTTGAGGTGGTTCCCAGCTGATGATTGGTCGTATTGCTGTCGAGTCGTTTGGTGCTTTGTACACATTGAAAAATGTAATTCCGTTAACTAATGCCCAGCAGTAGTCTGCTGTCGGTGTTGTGGAAAGGAATATCTGCGTAGCTGATACTACCCTACCGCTGTTTTATGTGTAAGTCATAGCCCTCGTTCTTACGTCGACTCCGCCATATGGTATATGACAGATGTTTCCAGGATGTGACTTGGTAGTCTTTGTGCGTTTGTTCCACAAAGGCTCCTGTATTAGCAAAAAATCAACGCCTAGCCCATAAGCTTGGGAAAGCGCGATATCCTGCGTTGCTCCTCCTCTTCCTACATTGATTGACACAAAATTTAGGGTAGGTGGGGGCGGGAAGAAACTCGTGGAGTGCCCTTCATAATTGAGTTCGGGGGTTATTCTCCCCAGAGTCTTCTGCGTCAGGCAAAGTTAAGTCTTCCGCGAGAACTTCGAACTGATTGGAAGTTGAGATCGCAGGTAGGCTGGTTGTCGTCTGTTTTTCAGCTGTAGCGGCAGCCTCGGCCCGTCTAACGGCGGCTTTTGCTCGAGCTACGGCAGCAGATTCGCGCTGGCTTGCTTGTCGAATTGTTACCATTTGTTCTTTAGTGACGGGGCCAGATCGAGTCGGGCGTGCTAGACAGCTACGGCTGTGGGAGTGGTGAGGTCCCCCGCAGTTTCGGCACTTGGTGTGGGCCTTACACTCAGAAGTTGAGTGCATTTTGGAAGAGCAGTTCCAGCAGGCTGGTGCGCGAGAGCATCCTCGGGTGCCGTAGAACTCCAAGCAGCGTTTGCATTGCTGCACAGTACGTTGCGACTGATGTCGTACTGCAACACCAGATTCGTCAAACAGACGAAAGCAGGGTCGGGCGCGGAGGCTTTTTCAAAGTGGGCTAACCACGATTGGAAGGGAGCGCCAAGTCGACTTTTTCCATGTGGTCGTACCTTGAGGGGTATGGTATCGGTGACCCTTAAAATTTCATCCCGAATCAGCTCTTCGGTAACTATGAGTCTGCCCATGACGGTATTCAAGGCTAAGGGGACCGTGGAAATTCGTAAGGCCACCAAGTCTGTTGGTAAACCTTGGTAACTAAATGGAATGAGAAACAATGGGTTCCTTATATTCTCGTATATCCTTATTCTGTCTAAAGAGCTAGGCGTATATATACAAATGAGAAACAATGCTGAGTAATCCAATCACGTGATAATAATGAGATATGTACATGTATTTCTCCCACCAAAATTGGATGCTTCTTCCTGCTTCGCTCCCAGAGTGGTGAAAGCTTCAGCCGAGTCCAACAGAGACCGGCGAGTTTCTTTGTCTTTTGCTGATAGTCCGAATCCTGAGGGAACTCGGTGGACATGTTCAATTATGCCAGGTAAAAAGCCGAGGTGTTTGGCTACAGCTTCTCGAACGCCAACTGGGGAGAGTTGACGCCATTCGTGATCTTTGTCGAGTCTTAGGAAGAGTCTCCCGTCTTGTCGGGGAGAGGCTACTGTTTTCGCTGGTGCTCGGGGAGGAGAGGGCCGCGTAGATGGCGCGCGACCAAAGTTAGCAGGTCCAGAGGAGATTTGTTGTCCTCTTTTCGAAACTGTGGCCCGTGATGATTTGGGACCTGGCTCTGCAGTCGTCGGTTCGAAAATCTGTACAGGTTGTCTGCTGAATGAACCAGCTGGAGGGTTTTCCCAAAAAGTGACGTTACTGGCTGGGCGAGGAGGGCGAGAAATGTCGTGGTACTTGGACTTGGGCTTGGACTTGGGCTTGGACTTGATGACTTAACTGGAGCTTGATGTGCACAAATAACTCTAATGGCTTGGACACTTGAAAGATCTTGAGTACGTGAAATATGATAACTAGAATTCGAGGATCTTAGATCTTGACTAGAGATAATGAATACAAGACTGAAAGCTGAAGAGCCTACTCTATGAAGACATGACCCATATTTATACCTATAACCCTTCCACCTGATTCCTTGAAATTCTCGAATAGATACTCCTTGACACCGAACGCCAGCGAATACCTTAGCACACCGATGTCTCGTCTAATGCTATAGAACATAGTTGAATCAGAAAGAATCTTAAGGAATAATGAAGTAAACAAAACTCCAGCGCCCTTAATGATGATCAGCAGAATAAATCGATAATAAATACGTAATTGAAGTTATTGATAACGATCGACAAGAGGAAACATCAACAGCAGTTTATATAGGCAATGATTGACAACCGAGCACAAAAAGATAACAAGCAATAATTTAAGACAAAAATATATTCCGGCTTTAGCGAAAAGCTTAATTGGAACAAATTGAGAAAATCCGGGCTGGTCCGTGACAAGGAGGTAAGTTGGGTGAGACCCCCGGTTCCACTGTCATGAACTGCGCAACTGCTGCTCGAAAGTGAGCTTTCATGGCGTCTACGTATTGTCTATTACCTTCGTTGGCCAGAGTAGAGAGGGCGTTTTCTACACCATTGATGGCAGCAGTGCACAAAGTAAGGTTTGAAGCAGTCTGCGCTGCTCGGCGCTCTTCGGCCTCAATCATTGAGCGGAGTTCGAGGGGTATTTGATCGGCCCTGGTTGGATTGCCAGTGCTGCTTGTCGGTCGATTGGGGATCTTAACATTATCTCTTGTCCCTGTTGCGTTTTTCGGGACGACTAGAGAAACTTTCAGTTTATTACGCACTGTGGGACCTGTCGGCTCGGCCTGTGTCGATTGTACTTTCTTGGAGACATTCGTAGTCTCTGAGGGTGGGTTGGTGGAGGTTCCTGATGCAGATCCTCGACCAACTAGCCTGAGATTTTCAGCATCAGTCATTTCAGTATCATTGGAGAAGGAGGACTTCCCCGGAGTAAAGGCCTCTGACGCAGGGGGGGCTTGAAAATGTTGCGCGAGGCCTTGAGTTTTGGGTGCCCTACGGGCTCGTTCTCTTGCAGTCTCTGCTGCAGGTTGGTTCTTTTTCACCGCCGGCATGTCGGCCAAGCCTTGCGGCAGCGCACAAACGAGGAGAAGGGTTTTACGATAATTGGAGAAGAGGAGAAGAAGGGAAATTGGGCATATAGTGACTCTAAGAAAGTTTTCTCGTAGTGGTTTTTTTTTACTTTTATTTAAGTCCCAGACTTAAGCCTTTTTTCCCTCTGGGGTCATGGACCCGTGTACACGGCTAAGATCATGTCTACAACACGCCTAACTTGGTCTCACCGCGTGAACTGCTACAAAAGTATTAGCTAGTTAAATATACAAAAACCCCAAACTCCAGCTCCCCCGCCGCAACTTCCAAAGCTTTAATTCAAATAAATACCAATTTTAGTAAAATAAAACGAAACTTCTCGCTCCGATTTAGTTCTTGACTTGCCTTTAGCAGTCGTTAATTAATAAGATCCCTGCTGAGTGTCAGAACGGTGCAGGATTAATACCAAAGACAACGCTGTCAATAGAAAATAAGTACCAATATTAGTAACTGAGGTAATGATAGATAAGCAACAACAAAAATAGTAACAGCAACAATAACAATAACAGGGAAATGGCAATAATACTAACAACAGCAGTAAACACGATAACAATAACAAGGACAATAGCGACAACAATGGCTATAACAATGACAATATCAATAACAATGGTCCTGAAGAACAGTAACCACAATGGTAGTGTAATCGATAGGATTCAGATTTCAAACAGATTCTTCAATAAGTAGAGATAAATACAAGACTCTGATCTGGAGACTTCAGAGGTACAGTAAGGACAGCTATATATACATTTTAGGACATGGTCCAACAAGCCACTGAAAGAACCATCTAGAACTCCTGCACAGGTAAATAGAACAACAAGGGGCATCATAGAATACCATAGAACACCATTGAATCCACCAGAACTCCCCAGGTCATTGTGGCCCATAAACATATTTCTAGAATGGGATAATAAAGAAGTTTGTAGAGCTACAGAGAAACAGCCAGAATATCTAACGCCACGATGTGGCTCAAACCCCTGTCACATGACTAAGTAGCTTACAACCTCTGACACTGAGAGCAGTAGATATGTTAGCATGTTGGCGCTCGAAGCAACCAGTTTCCTGCTCAAATACTGTGAAGCTCTTAAGGCACTTGGGCCCAAGAAACTTATTGACAAAGACATTATGAGGCACAGACCTCCTGAGCCTGCGCGTGACATTAGCATGAAGGCGACAGTGAATAAAATGGTTCGGAGATGTTTCCTCTCCGCAGGCACACTCCATTGGAGAGTCTGAAAAGTTGAATCGGCGGTGATATGCCGCGAAGTTGCCGTGACCCGTGCGGGCTGCGATAAATTCTCGAAGCAAACGCCTAGGGAGCGCTAGTTCAGGTGGCTTGCGTCGACGCATGAGCAAGTCAAGCTCCTGATATCGAGACGGACATGCTTCCTCCCACCAGCTATCAAGAAGACCCTGCAGTTGCTGATTCCTAAGGCGACGAAGGTATGCCAGGGTAATTTGTTCCGGTTGTGTACCCGGGTTGGGCAGATCATTAAGACCAGCACGAGCAGCAGCGTCTGCTTCTTCGTTGCCCTTGACTCCTGCATGCCCAGGTACCCATTTCAGTATTATTGCAGCTCCTCGCGTTAGTGCTCGAAACTGTCGCACGTCTTCCAGGCTCGTGGTAGAGAAACCTGTCTCTGATGCTTTGATCGCTTGTTGGCTATCCATCAGGAGATGAATTCGCTGCGCGCGTCCTGTTATTGTTCCGTGGTTTTCTCTAACTACATGGAGTGTAGCCTCCAGAGCCTTTCTTGCTGCAACTATTTCTGCGTCTAGCACTTCTCCGTGTATGACGCCGCTTTCTTTGACAAATGTTTTGCCTCCTCTCTTTAGGAAAAACCCCCATGACGAGCGTCCGTGTCCTTGTGAGGATCCTGTTAAATATTATATCGGTTATTGAGCAAGATATTATCAACAGACTGAATAATTTATGATTTGGATACACGAATGAATAGATGGGTGTAAGGAGAATATATTTAATTAAGATGGGCTTTTGAATCAGCTTCCAATCTCACGCATATCATAGACAATCTAGATTACAAAGGAAAAACTCATCCTCTTATCATCAGGTAATGTACATAATTTTGTCCATATATGTCCTAGGCATATCAGACCTACGCATTACATGCCTGAAGCATAATGCTCCGGCATGATCTTATTCATCCGGTCAATGCCTTTATGCTTAACTGCATTGCATGTTTCGCCATCGTAACTTTTAACAAGTGGCGGGTAGATAATATTAGTAAAGGTAACTTTTAACACTCCCCCTCGAAACATGCAGACAATCATACAATTCCTATGTTGATCTTGTGACGTTCAAAGGAAGATCTATCTAGTGACTTGGTGAAAATATCAGCTGGGTTTTCTGTTCCTGGAATTGATTCGGGACTGAATGTACCATCCTCTACATGCTGCCGTATCCAATGGTATATCTTATCAATGTGGAGAGTCGCTCTCATATTTTCTGGGTTCTTTGTCAGGCATATTGCTCCATCTGAGTCCATGAATAATGGTATAGGCTCCTCGTGCTTGTATCCTAACTCTTGCATTATGTCACGTAAAAACAAGCAGTTTCTTCCAGTGAGGTTAGCGGCTACATATTCTGACTCTGTCGTCGAAACTGTGATTAAACGCTGCTTTTCGGCAGACCATTTAATCGCACCTCCCGCTATTGTTATCACTGATCCGGAAATGGATTTTCGATCGTAACCTTTACCATTATCTGCATCGGAATATGCCGTGAGGGTAAACTTTGCCTCGGTGTGTTTTGTTTTACTGTACATAATGCCAGTTGAAATTGTGCCCTTGAGATATCGAAAAATATGTTTAACCCCGTTCCAATGTCTCTGAGATGGGGCTCCATTGAACTATGACATTAGATTGGTTGCATATGCAATATCGGGACGTGTTGCGATGGACGCAAACATCAGAGATCCAATCGCGGCTCGATATTTGGTTGTATCATCAAAAGATTCCTCCTCTTCTGCTTTCGAGTAGATCACTCCAGGAGGTAGAGGAGTGTTTGCTGGTGTACAGGATTCCATGTCAAATCTATTTAGTATCTTTAAAATATATTGTTCCTGAAAAATCCTTATCGATTTCGTTTGTGGATCGCGTTCCACTTGTATTCCTAGAAGCAGTTTTGGCTCTCCTAAATCGGTGGCTTCCCACTTGTTACAGATTTCCCTCTTTACAAGATTTAGTCTATTTTTGTCTGTTGACGCAATAAGAAAGATATCAACCCAAACAGCAATAATATCGTATCCGTTTTTGTCACATCGGAAGAATAGACCATGCTCTTTTATAAGTTAGGTATATACCGCTTCTTCGACCAAAAAACTTTTGAGGGTCTTGTTCCATTCTCTGCCAGATTGTTTAAGGCCATAGAGAGTATGGATTAAGTGACAAACTCTTCCAGTTCCGTCCTCAAAACCTTTTGGCTGTTTCATATAAATATCTTCGGATAAATTGCCATTAAGGTATGCACCCTTGATATCGACTTGTCCTAATTCTAAGCCGTGGTATGCCGCAATTGCCAGGACAAGACGAAACGAATCAAACCTTATAACTGGAGAAAATGTGTCAGAGTAGTCGTAGATGTATCCTTGTGTATATCCTTGGGCCACCAGGCGAGCTTTATACTTAGATAGATTTCCGTTTTCATCATACTTTTTGGTGAATACCCATCGATTACCTATGACATTTGCTTTGATTGGTAGATCCACTAACTCCCATGTTTGTTTTTCTTTTAAAGTTTCTAGTTCTTTTTCCGCAGCTTCCATCCAATTTTTATAATCAATGTGTTCGCGTGCCTCTTGGATGGTATTAGGCAGTTTGTCATCGCCATTTTTAGCCATTAGCCCGTATGCAAAATTTGCAAACTGTGGTGAGTTTGTGTAAAAATCCCAGTTCAGACGCCCTTCTGAAGCAGTGTAGACCGAGTTTCCGGCTTTTGGCTTTCGTATATGTTCTCTGGGATTGAAGCCAGCCAAGTCAGCATAGTCTTTACGGGTAGTTGTTCCTGATGCTGTTGCCGATCTAAGGTATCTTGAAGTCTGGTTTGACTTTTGCGGTTCTAAAATAGGCTTGAAAATATGTGAATTCTCCCCCTCAAGGCTATTTGACTTGTACTGCTGAATTTGGACGGACGGACTAACTGATATCTCTTGAGATTCAATAGTTGATTGCGGTTGAAGGATCGTTGAAGTGGTTTTATTTTGCTCAGTAACTTGATCTTGTACAAAATAATAATTCCGAGACACTTTTATCTTCATCGTATTCTGATCATAGTATCTTATCGCTTTCGAACCATCTTCAAAACCAGTGAATATGACTTTGCGTGCCCTTGGTTGTGTCTTAGGTCTGGAAATTTCTTCTAAAATATACACGTCTTTTCCAAATTCTTGAGCCATAGAAAGAATTGGATGAGTCTTGGTCAAAATTTCGATTGGAGTTTTACCGTGTAATGTCGCAGTAGGACTTCGGTTTCTGATCCACGATGCATGTAAAACTGCCTCCCCCCATAGAAATTCAGGTAGTTTCTTTTCAATTAACATTGCCCTAGCCAAGTCCATAAGGGTTCGGTTCATTCTTTCAGATACTCCATTTTGTTGCGGTGAATGAGTTGCAGATGGTTTAAATTCAATGCCCCTTTCTTCTAACCATTCTCTTGTTCCCTCGTATTCAGCAGCGTTGTCTGCTCTAATTTGCTTTGGCCAGCGACCATGTTGTGTGTGAACAAAAGCGCAGTAATTCATCAATTGTTGTTTTACCGATGCTTTGTCTTTTATGAGTTTAACAGATACATATCTAGTATAGTCGTCAATAAACAAGATGAAATACTGATTTCCTCCTGGTGTTTGTTTGACATTTGGTGATCCCCATACATCTGAATGCGTCAGATTCCCAAATTTTTCTGCGTGTCTTTGAGATTCATGAGGAAAGGGGGCTTGATGTGCTTTAGCAGCGACGCAGCTTTCACAGTTTAGAGACTGTGGAGCTTCTTTTTTGTCTAATTCAATCCCTTTAACCGTGTTCTTGCTAAACAAAATCTTCATTGAAGATAGAGAAATATGACCCAGGCGTCTATGAGCGTCTTCCCATGAAATAGTTGAAGTAGTTGCGATATTTGTCACCGGATAATGTGCAATAATTGCTTTCGCATCAACTCGATATAAATTTCCATCAAGTATGCCATTTGCAATTGTATCTCCTCCAGCATTAGAAAATCTGCATCTGTTATTCCCAAATATGATTTTTCCTCCAGCCTTATCAATCTTCGGCCCAGATATGAGGCAAAATTGTGTTTTTGGCACATATAAAACATCCGTCAGCTTGAAATTTTTTATTTTCCCTCCAGCCAAACTACGCATGTATATTGTACCTATACCTTCTATTTCTGCTTTGAGTCCACCTGCAACGTTAAGTTTTCTCTTACATGGTGCAAAAGTGACGAACATTTCTCGTCGATTGGCAATGTGAGCACTTGCACCAGAGTCTGCTATCCAAGAATCAGAAGACAAAAAAGAATAAGAGGTAAAATGAATATATTCAGGCCCATCTAAAGCCATGTGACTAGAATAGAAGGCATCTTGATCAGCTATTTGTACATTTTGTTCAAGCTTTTCTTCTTCTTTCTTCCGATCGGCCTCCATTTTCTTTCGTCTAGCTATTTGACGCGGTCCTTGGCCTTCCTTTCCCCCTCCTTTGCCGTAGCAATTCTCCCTTGTGTGTCCAGATTTTTTGCAATTTAAGCAAGTCTTTGGGGGGGTATAAGCCACGTTCACAGCCTCGGATCTACTCTCTCGTCGCATCTCTTCTTCAAAAATTTTGTTTGCGACGTATCTTGAATCTGCTTCTTCAAGATCTTTAATCCCAGCAAAGATTGCAGAGACACAGTTGTCGTATGACGCTGGAAGGGACTTGCTCATCATTATCGCTAACTGGTAGTCTTCGATTATGATACCCATTTCTGCTAACTCCATATGAGTTGCTCGGATATCTCCAATATGCTCCTTTGCAGAAGAACCTTCAGTACAACGTTTGCTCCAGAATTTCCAAATCAAGTCTACCTTTCCCTGGGCTCCAGTTGACTGGTGAAGACTAGTTAGTATGTCCCACACGTCCGAAGCTGTTCGTGCCGATCTAGCTTGATGATAATCAGCGGGTCCGAGTGAATTTCTAATAATCACCCTTGCGATCTTTTCTCAATAAGTCCAAGCTTCAACTTCATCTGCGTAGATCCCTGCCGGCTTCTTTTCTTTTCCAGTTACGATATCCCACAGGTCGCACATTTCTAGACTATCTCTCATGTGACCTTTCCATGTGTACCAATTAGTTTCGTCTAGTTTCTCAAGGCCAGTGAATAGGGACATGACTTCACGAGGGACAATTGAAAACATGTTATCCCTAAGCGGAGTTGAATTATGTCGAGATAAATGTACCCCTGACCTATCCGGCGGAGTTGATCGGTTCGGTGCTTTTTCTTGTCGTAAACGTTCCGGAGATGGAAAAATAATTGATCCAGGCTCGGATTTCCTCTCAGGAATTGTCGAATAATATTCGAACTCGAACTTCTTAACAGCCTTTCGAAATGCTTCACGGGAATTCGCCCATTCAGGTGGAAACCTTGGAGCCATTGATCTTCTCGCTTTGCTTTTGCGTTTGGTGATACCTATTGGCATAACTTCTTCTGGTTCTCTCTCAGCAGCTTCACGGATCCTCTCGACTAGATCCTCTTCTAGCTCATCCGTGTAAACATGATTCGAGTCAATAAAATCTCGGAGTTGACTGGCAATCCTAGGATGAATCGACATACTCTGTATATCTGTGACTAATATCAAATTTTGGTGCTGATAACGTGATAAATATTATATCGGTTATTGAGCAAGATATTATCAACAGACTGAATAATGTATGATTTAGATACACGAATGAATAGATGGGTGTAAGGAGAATATATTTAATTAAGATGGGCTTTTGAATCAGCTTCCAATCTCACGCATATCATAGACAATCTAGATTACAAAGGAAAAACTCATCCTCTTATCATCAGGTAATGTACATAATTTTGTCCATATATGTCCTAGGCATATCAGACCTACGCATTACATGCCTGAAGCATAATGCTCCGGCATGATCTTATTCATCCGGTCAATGCCTTGATGCTTAACTGCATTGCATGTTTCGCCATCGTAACTTTTAACAAGTGGCGGGTAGATAATATTAGTAAAGGTAACTTTTAACAGATCCATCCAGATAGGCGCAGATAACTGAGTCAGGGATACTTTCTATCCCATTTCGCCATAAATTTGGTCTGGATTGTTTCGTGCCTGGAATCTTGTAGTAGACTGTTGGTAGTAGCGATCCAGCAGCTTCGGCTTCCGGGGGTTGTCGATAGGCACGCTGAACACGCGACATCTGAATTTCCGGTTGCTTCGACAGCTTGCATCTTTTCTTGTATTTCTGCGTGCCCATGTTGGGGCATACTGCGGCGCGAGTCCTCAGAGGATGGCGATCGTCAAGAGTTTGAAGCCTATTTGCTAGTCTCAATCGATTTCCTTCGAGCAGTACTCTAGTAGGCGGGATTCCTCCTTCTCAATGAATCACAACCGTCGATACAGTCCTCATTGTCGGGAGGGCAGCCCTTAGTCCCTTTAGGATAGCCTTGTCAATCATGCTGCAAAGGTTAGTAGTGGACGACATGACTATTTCCCTCTGTGTCGGACGTTTGATGCCTGGCCACCAGACATCTGCTCCAAAAGATGCGACCGGTGTGATACATGCATCAACAGCCTTCACCAGAGCACCGGGAGCTGCTCCTTGGAAATTCAAGTTGAGGCGTCGCATGTGGTGAGCAACTTTTAATGCCTTGGCACACCATGTGGTAACATGGTGTTTGAAGTTGAGTCGGGGGTCTAGATTAACCCCAAGCCAGCGGATTTGTTCGGCCGGTTGGATGAGCGTCCCGTTGATGTTAATGTTAACGGCAGCTTGACGTCGACGTCCAGGAAATCGAACCACCTCAGACTTATTCGTGTCAAAGGCGACAGCATTCTGGCGAGACCATTCGAGGAGATGATCTATTTCACTCTGCGCCGCGGCGGCTGATTCAGCAATAGTTGAGCCAATTCCAAGAATACCCACGTCATCGGCATAGCTGAATCTGGATAAAGCGTTTCCACTTCGCATCGGTTCTGCCATGTACAGGATGAATAATAGTGGTGAGATAGGCGACCCCTGGGACACACCACAGACCAGTTCTCTCTCAGAGGTTACTCCTCCTGAACGTCGCACTTGGACCCTTCGATGTGAGAGAAATGAAATCGTCCATTGAAGAATATAAGTAGGCCATCCCTGGGTTTGCATCCTTCTTACTAGTCGGTTATGGAGTACAGCATCAAAGGCACCTTGTACATCCAGAGTTACAAACGTTGCTGCCCATCCCTGGGAGCGAGCTTCCTCAATGTCGTGCACCATACAGAAGACAAGGTCGGTTGCCGATCGCTTTGGTAATGCACCAAATTGTTGTTTGCCGATGACATCGTGTATGACCGCAAGGTGCGCCATTCGTTTTGCCAGCAGTCTCTCTAGTCCTTTTCCAAGACAAGATAGAAGAGCTATTGGTCTCCAACCTTTAATTGTGGTGGGATCTCGGTTTGGTTTCTCTATAAGGACCACTTCAGCCAGTTTTAAGCAGTTTGGGTGAGTGCCAAGTTGAATGCAGGAGCGAAAAAGTTCAGTCACATACGACTCAATTGTGTTACAGCAGGTTGCTAAAAGCTCTACGGAGACTCCATCTGCCCCAGGTGCCGTATTTCCGCACTCAATCGTACAGGCACGAACTTCCTCTTCTGTGACCTCGATGTTCCAGGGAATGCGATCATCACTTTGAAGGGTGCATGGAGGGAGATCATCAGATGCTTGGTGACGTGCGAGGAGGGCATCTCGAAGTATCGATGCTCTTTCGGCCTGGTCAGTGACTAGTCTACCTTCGTACATGAGTAGGGGAGGGACATTGGCTTGTCGAGGAGAAGATGCTTTCATGAGCTTGAAGATATCGTCTGGTGTAGTCATGCCTTCGATTTTTCGAGTCATGTGCTCCTTTTTAGCATTGGCGATTGTAGATCTGAGCTTCTTCCCCGCTACTCTACGTAATGCTGGATCTGTGGCCGCGCGGTATTCTGTATGCACAATCTTACATTCAGGTGTCCACCAAGCTGCGGCTTTCCCTTTTCCTTTATTGGACCGAGTACCAGTAGCCTTGATCGCATTTGAGAGGTGGAAACAGAGATCCTGTGCGTAATTTTCGACTTTTTCAATCGAATCCAGCAGGGGAGGCGGGCGAGTCCATTGTGAAATAGCGTGAGCGTATCTCGGTAAATACTCTCTTGGAACCCTGATCTTTGATGTCTCTGGGTCCACAGCTGCATTTTTCACTGGTATATACCCTCGGAGTGGGAGGTGGTCACTAGTCACACACTCGCTGCGGTCTACCCAGGCATGAGCGCCATTGATATTGGTCCACACGAGGTCCAGTGTGTTTCCTGCTCGGTGTGTCGGCTCACCGAAAATGAGACAGGACACGTGGTGCCTTTCTGCCCATCTTTCTATCTGCTCACCTTGTCCATGAGGGCTAGTGGTGTTGGGTTGCCAGGCCTCATGCACTGAGTTGAAGTCGCCTGCTATTAGCGAGTTCTGTGTTGGTGCCCAGTTGACTATTGGTTGAAAAGCATTCGGGCTATTTGGTGCCTTGTATATATTGAATAGTGTGATTCCGTTGACTACTACCCAGCAGTAATCTCCGGTTGGTGTTGCGCAGGGGAATATCTGCGTAGCTGATACTACCCTACCGCTGTTTTATGTGTAAGTCACAGCCCTCGTTCTTACGTCGACTCCGCCATATGGTATATGACAGATGTATCCAGGATGTGACTTGGTGTCACGGTTCGGGATATTGAGGCAGAAGCACTGTATATCTTAAAGTAGTTTATATTTATCTATGAAGAGAGGAATTACATCTGCCCAGGTAGCATCTACTTATAACACTTCCGATGAATCGCCACCAGGCTCTCAATGCTACAATAACACCATGGCATGTAATACCCCTTGCAACATGAAACATAGGCAAGTTCCGCCAAGCTGAGTCCAAGCGTCCTACCCTGCCGATCGCTTGACGGGAAGCTAGCATACCCGGATAGGGCTGCATTAGTCTGTGCATATGATGACCATCATATGCTACAGGAAAATATCGGCTTATCAGCTGTCACACTTGGTAGTCTTTGTGCGTTTGTTCCACAAAGGCTCCTGTATTAGCAAAAAACTAACGCCTAGCTCATAAGCTCGGGAAAGCGCGATATCCTGCGTTGCTCCTCCTCTTCCTACATTGATTGACATAAAATTAAGGGTAGGTGGGAGGCGGGAAGGGACTCGTGGGGTGCCCTTCATAATTGAGTTCGGGGGTTATTCTCCCCAGAGTCTTCTGCGTCAGGCAAAGTTAAGTCTTCCGCGAGAACTTCGAACTGATTGGAAGATGAGAGGGCAGGTGGGCTTGCTGGTTTATGCACAGCAGCAGCAATAGCGGCGGCCTCGGCGCGCCTAACAGCGGCTTTTGCTCGAGCTACCGCGGCAAACTCGCGTTGACTGGCTTGTCGAATTGTTGCCAGTTGTTCTTTGGTGGCCGAACCAGATCGAGTCGGGCGTGCTAGACAACTACGGCTGTCGGAGCGGTGAGGTCCCCCGCAGTTTCGACATTTGGTGTGGGCCTTGCATTCAGAAGTGGAGTGCATCTTGGATGAACAGTTCCAACAAGCTGGTGCATGAGAGCACCCACGAGTTCCATGGAATTCGAGGCATCGTTTGCATTGCTGTATAGTACGTTTTGGTTGATGTCGTACTGCAACACCAGATTCGTCGAATAGACGGAAGCCGGGTCGGGGCGCAGAAACTCTTTCAAAGTAAGCCAGCCACGATTGATGAGGAACTCCTAGTCGACTTTTCCCATGTGGGCGGACCTTGAGGGGTGTAATGTTGGTGTTCCTTGTGATTTCATCTCGGATCAGCTCTTCTGTGACAATAAGTCTGCCCATCGCCGTGTTTAAAGCAATAGGGACTGTGGAGAAACGTAGAACCACCAGATCGGACGCTTTTTCCAGCTCGCTTCCAAGGTAGTAAAAGCTTCAGCCGAGTCTAATAGAGACTGGCGAGTTTCTTCATCTTTCGCTTTGATTGCGAAACCATTGGGGACACAGTAAACATGCTCGATAGTGGTAGGTGGGAGGCCGAGATGTTTGGTTGCGGCCTCTCGTATGCCTGCCGGGGAGAATTGGCGCCAGTCGTGATCTTTACCAAGTCAGAGGAAAAGTCTCTCATCTTGTTGAGGCGGAGCTACCGTCTTCACTGGTACTCGAGGTAGAGAGGGCCGCGTAGTTGGTGCGCGACCAAAATTTGCAGGTCAAGAGGATTTTTGATGTCCTCTCTTGGTAATTGTGGCCCATGATGATTTAGGACCTGGCTCTGCAGTCGTCGGTTCGAAAATCTGTACAGGTTGTCTGTTTGTAAAACCAACCGGGGGATTTTCCCAAAAAGTGATGTTACTAGCTGGGCGAGGAGGGCGAGGAGGTAAGTTGGGTGAGACCCCCGGTCCCATTGTCATGTATTGCGCGACTGCCGCTCGGAAGTGGGCTTTCATCGCGTCTATGTACAGTCTGTTGCCTTCATTGGCCAGAGCAGAGAGGGCGTTTTCTACACCATTGATGGCAGCAGTGCACAAAGTAAGGTTTGAAGCAGTCTGCGCTGCTCGGCGCTCTTCGGCCTCAATTATTGAGCGGAGTTCGAGGGGTATTTGATCGGCCCTGGTTGGATTGCCAGTGCTGCTTGTTGGTCGATTGAGGATCTTAACATTATCTCTTGTCCCTGTTGCGTTTTTTGGGACGACTAGAGAAACTTTCAGTTTATTACGCACTGCGGGACCTGTCGGCCCGGCCTGTGTCAATTGTACTTTCTTGGAGACATTTGTAGTCTCTGAGAGTGGGTTGGTAGGGGTTCCTGATGCAGATCCTTGACCAACTAGCCTGAGATTTTCAGCATCAGTCATTTCAGTACCATTGGGGAAGGAGCACTTCCCCATAATAGAGGCCTCTGAGGCAGGGGGAGCTTGAGAATGTTGCGCGAGGCCCTGAGTTTTGGGTGCCCTTGTCATGAGCAGCATGTAGACAGCGGACAAGAGCGAGAACAAGACAAGACCCGTGATGTCAGGCTGTGGATGCTGTCCTACATAATACACGAGATAGATGCATTACCACTTGGCTAAAAGACCAGACCAGAATCATAGAACACTATGCTGTGGCTATCTCCATCTATATTATACAACAGAGGCATTCCTGACAGCCCTACGGGCTCGTTCTCTTGCAGTCTCTGCTGCAGGTTGGTTCTTTTTCGCCGCCGGCATGTCGGCCAAGCCTTGCGGCAGCGCACAAACGAGGAGAAGGGTTTTACGATAATTAGAGAAGAGGAGAGGAGGGGAAATAGGGCATATAGTGACTCTAAGAGAGTTTTCTCGAATTGATTGATTGATTGATTGATTGATTGATTGATTGATTGATTGATTGTTTGTTTGTTTGTTTGTTTGTTTGTTTGTTTGTTTGTTTGTTTGTTTGTTTGTTTGTTTGTTTGTTTGTTTGTTTGTTTGTTTGTTTGTTTGTTTGTTTGTTTGTTTGTTTGTTTGTTTGTTTGTTTGTTTGTTTGTTTGTTTGTTTGTTTGTTTGTTTGTTTGTTTGTTTGTTTGTTTGTTTGTTTGTTTGTTTGTTTGTTTGTTTGTTTGTTTGTTTGTTTGTTTGTTTGTTTTTTTTTTTTTTTAAATTTAAGTCCAAGGCTAAGCCCTTTTTCCCTCTTGGGTCATGGACTGGTGTACACGACAAAGATCATGTCTAAGACACGCCTAACTCGGTCCCACCGCGTGAACTGCTACACAAATAGTAGCTAGTTATATACAATTAACACAAACCCAGCCCAACTCCAAAGTCAAACACCTACTTCCCTCAACATATGAAAAACAAAATATATCAATTTATAATCTAGAAAGCGCAACTTCTCATTCCGTTTTCTTTCATATCATGCCTTTAGCGATAACTAATTGATTCGATCCCCGCTGAGAGCAGTAGATTGACCAGCAGTTTGACTGTTGAAACAGTCAGTTTCCTGCGCAAATATGGTAAAGCTCTTGAGGCATTTGGGCCCAAGAAGCTTGTTGACGAACTCGTTGTGAGACATTGATCTCTTAAGCTTACGCGTGATATTCGCATGAAGCCTACAGTGAATAAAATGGGTTGGAGTTGTTTCCTCCCCGCATGTACACTCCGTGGGAGCGTCTGAAAATTGAAAACGGCGATAATATGCTGCGAAGTTACCATGACCTGTACGGTCTGCGATCAATTCGCGGAGTAACCGCCGTGGGAGAGCCAGTTCTGGGGGTTTGCGTCGTCGCATGAGCAAGTCTAGTTCCCGATATCTAGACGGGCAAGCTTCTTTCCACCAGTCGTCAAGGAGCGCCTGTCGTCGCTGATTCATAAGTCGTCGAAGGTATGCTAGGGTAAGTAGTCCCGGCTTTATTTCCAGGTTCGGCAACCCTCTCAAGGCGGATCTAGCTATGGAGTCCGCTTCAACGTTCCCCTGAATCCCTGAGTGACCAGGCACCCATTTTACAAATACTTCGGCTGTCTTAGATAACGCATGAAAGCTACGTACGTCTGTGAGGCTGGAAGATGAGGTACCTTTAATTAATATTTTTACCGCTTGTTGGCTATCCAACAAGACGTGGATACGCTGCTTTGTATCCCCAAATTTCCGTTGTTCTTCCTTAACGAAACTCAGGGCAGCCTCTAGAGCATTTTTAGCCCCTATAATCTCTGCATCTAGGACTTCTCCCCCATGTGCAATGCCACTGCCTCGGAAGAAGGTTGTCCCTTCTCTTTTTAGGACAAAGCCCCAAGCAGAGCGTCCGTGTCCTTCCGATGATCCATCTGCATAGGCGCAAATCTCTCTTCCAGGAACGTTTTTGATCCACCGTGTGCAGGCCTCTGTTTCTGTCTCCCTTGTTCCCAGTGCGGGGACGTAAATTGGAGTAGGTATGATATCAGGTGCCTCTGATTCCGGTAGCTGTTGGAAGGCACGTTGGACGCGCGACATCTGAAGCTCTGGTCTCGCGGACCCTTTTTTCTTTTTCTTATATTTCTGAGTTCCCACGTTTGGGCACACAGATGCCCTACTTCTCAAAGGGTGTTGTTTATCGAGAGATTTAAGCCTAGTTGCAACTCGAATTCGGTTACCCTCGAGCAGAATGTTTGCTGGTGGTATTTCTGCTTCTCTATGCAGGACAGCGTTTGGTGTGGTCCTCATAACAGGTAATGCAGCGCGCAGGCCCGTCAAAATTGCTTTATCGATCATGCTACACATGTTAGTAGTGGAAGGAGTACTTATCCCCCTTAGCATAGGTCGTTTTAGGCCTGGCCACCAAACATCTGATCCAAAAGTCGCTACTGGGACAATGCATGCATCTACAGCTCTGACCAATGGCATCGGTGCTGCTCCACGGTAGGCGGAGTTAAAACGTCGCATATGTTGAGCCACTTTCATAGCATTACCACACCATTGGGTGACGTGATACTGGAAGTTGAGGCGTGGATCGAGATGGACTCCGAGCCAGCGAATATGTTCGGCTGGTTCGACAGGCGTGCCATTCACGTTGACGACTGCTGCTGTTTCACGGCGACGTCCTGGGAATTGTATAACCTCTGTCTTCTCGGAGTCGAAAGCTACAGCGTTATTTCGTGCCCATTCAAAAAGATAATCCACCTCGCGCTGAGCTGCTGCAGCGGACTCAGCAATAGTAGGGCCAAATCCTAGGATACCAAAATCGTCTGCATAGCTAAACCTTAGATGTGAGTTGCCGCTACGCATGAGTTCCGCCATGTAGAGGAGAAACAAGAGTGGAGAGATTGGTGAGCCCTGAGGTACACCGCAGACTAGCTCTCTCTAAGTAGTTATCCCTCCAGGGTAACGAACTTGAACCCTTCGGTGTGCTAGAAATGAAGTCGTCCATTGAAGGATGTGACTGGGCCATCCCTGTTCTTGCATTCTGGTCACTAGTCGATTGTGAAGGACTGCGTCAAACGCTCCTTGGACGTCAAATGTAACAAATGTGGCAGCCCACCCTTGTGAGCGAGCTTCTTCGACATCGTGCACGACACAAGATACAAGATCAGTCGCTGATCTTTTCGGGAGTGCACCAAATTGTTGTTTGCCAACCACGTCGTGAGTGATCGCAAGATGTGCCATGCGTTTAGCTAAAAGCCTCTCTAATCCCTTTCCCAAGCATGAGAGGAGAGCAATTGGTCTCCAGCCTTTGACTGTGGTTGGATCTCGATTGGCCTTTTGGAGGAGTACAACTTCAGCCAACTTGAAGCAAGTTGGATGTGTTCCAAGCCGAATATAGGCTTGAAATAGTAGGGTCACATAGGGTCCAATAGTCTTCCAGCAGGCTGTAAGAAGTTCTACTGAGATTCCATCTGCACCTGGTGCTGTGTTACCGCAGCCAATTGTGCAAACGCGGACTTCTTCCTCGGATACATTATCATTCCAAGGGATACAACTCTCATTTACGCTGGTGCATGGTGGAAGGTCGTCTGTCGCCTTGTGTCGAGCGAGGAGAGCATCTCGCAGGATTGTTGCCCGTTCTGCTTGATCTGAAACAAGTCGTCCGTTAAAGTTGAGTGGGGGAGGGATATTTGCTTGTCGAGGATTAAAACAACGCATCAACTTAAATATTTCTCCCGAGGTAGTCATGGACTCGACCTTACGCGTCAGGTGTTCTTTTTTAGCGTTGCTAATTGTCGCTCGTAAATTCTTCGCACAATCTGCACGTTCTAGGGGCGAGGAGGCTTTTCGGTATTCTGCATGGGCAGTCTTGCACTGGGGCGTCCACCAAGGAGCAGATTTACCACTACCATTTTTGGCTCGGGTCCCTGTCGCTTTGATCGCGTTAGAGAGATGGAAACATAGATCTTTGGCGTATGCTTCGACTTTCTCTATGGAATCGAGTTGCGGCGGTGGATGTACCCATTGCGCAATGGCTAAGGCATACCTAGGTAGATTTTCTCTTCGCACTCTTATCTTGGGAGGCTCACTATTCACAGCCGCGGTAGCGATAGGTATTTGGCCACGGATGGGAAGGTGGACACTGGTTACGCATTCGCTGTGGTCGACCCAAGCACGGGCGCCGCTGACATTGGTCCAGGTAAGATTGAGTGTATTACCTGCTCGATGTGTGGGTTCGCCGACAATTAGACAAGTAAGATTGTGACTTTCGGCCCATCTTTCTATCTCTTCGCCCTGTCCATAGGGTCGAGTCGTTCCTGGTTGCCAGGCCCAGTGCACAGCGTTAAAGTCACCGGCTGCTACCGAGTTCTGAGGGGGGAGCCAGCTGACTAGGGGACGAATGGCTGTTGAGTTGTTTGGCGCCTTGTAAACATTGCAAAAGGTAATTCCATTGACAACTACCCAGCAGTAGTCTCCGGTTGGCGTTGCACAGGAAAATATCTGTATGGCTGATAATATCCTGTTACTCTTTCGCGTGTAAGTCACAGCCCTTGGTCTAACATCTACGCCACCAGTGAGAGTGTGACAGATATATCCAGGGTGTGACTTGGTAGTCTTTGTGCGCTTTTGCCACAAAGGCTCCTGTATTAGCAAGACATCCACGCCTAGCACATAAGCTCGGGAAAGCGCGATGTCGTATGCTGAGCCTCCTCTACCTACATTGATTGACATAAAACTTAGTGTAGGAGGGAGGCGGGAAGGGTCACTTGGTGTGCCCTTCATATTTGCTCTTCGGAGTTGGCCTCTCCAGTTGGCGCGGCGTCAGTAGAGGCTGTATCTATCATAAGCACGTCAAACGTGGTGACTGACTTGATTCCCGTGGGGCTTGCTGGGGTGTGTTCCATGGCTGCTGTGGCTACTGTAGCTGCTGCTTCTGCACGTCGAACTGCTGCTTTGGCTCGGGCTACTGCTGCAAACTCACGCTGACTGGCCTGTCGGATAGTTACGAGTTGTTCCTTAGTGACTGGTCCAGATTGGGTTGGGCGAGCCAAGCAGTTGCGGCTGTCGGATCGATGAGGGCCCCCACAGTTTCGGCATTTTGTGTGGGCCTTGCATTCGGCGGTAGAATGTATCTTTGAGGAGCAGTTCCAGCAGGCCGGTGCACGGGAGCATCCTCGAGTACCATGGAAGTCCAAGCAGCGTTTACATTGCTGCACACTCCGTTGAGGGTTATGTCGCACTGCAATTCCAGATTCGTCAAATAGACGGAAGCCGGGTCGAGGCGCAGAGGCTTCCTCAAAATATGCCAGCCATGACTGGTGGGGGGTTCCAAGGCGACTTTTCCCGTGCGGTCGGACCTTGGAAGGGACTGTATTGGTGACCCTTGTTATTTCATCCGAGACCATTTCTTCCGTGATGTGGACTCTGCCGAGAACAGATATAATGGCTACAGGAACCGTTGAGATCCGTAAAACAACCAGATCAGACGCTTTTTCTAACTTAGCTTCCAGGGTGGTGCAAGCCTCCACCGAGTCTATCAAGGTCTGGCGGGTATCAGCGTCTTTTGCTCGAAGCGCGAAGCCAGTGGGGACACGATGAACGTGCTCGATGGTGGAGAGTGGGAGACCAAGATGTTGGGCCACAGCCTCTCGAACGCCTGCTGGGGAAAATTGGCGCCAGTCGTGGCTTTTTCCGAGACGAAGAAAGATTCTCTCATCCAGCTGGATGGGGGCTTTGGGTCTGGCCAGTGCTCGGGGTGGGTTGGGTTGCTTCAGTCGAGCGTGTCCAAGATTTGTCGAGGTAGACGGCTTATTTTTTCCTCCCCCTGTGATTGTAGCCCATGTTGCCTTTGCCACTGGCTCTACAACCAATGGTTGGGAGACTTGGATGGGCTGGCAGTAAGGTGAGCCGGCAGGGGAGTTTTTCCAAAAAGTAACGTTACTTGCTGGGCGTGAGGGTAGGGTCGGTACTGTTGATCCAGGACCAGTCGACATATATTGAGCCATAGCCGCTCGGAGATAGACTTTCATTGAGTCTATAAATTGCTTGTTCTGGCCATTTGACAGAGGAGAGAGGGCGTCTTCTACACCGACAATAGCAGCAGTGCAGAGAGCTACATTGGAGGCCGTTTGTGTTGCACGACGCTCTTCGGCTTCTAGGTAGGCGCGAAGTTCATGTAGTACAGTATTTGCCTTCGATGGGTTCGAGCTAGACTGGGCGGTGTCTACTTTTCCTGTCGATTTCTTGGTACTACCCGTAACTGTTCTTACAGTCCTAGGTGTTGCAATGCGTCTTGGCGTTGCCGTTGTTGTATCAATTTCTTTAGCAGATTTGTTTGCCAGGTGTATCGTATCTGTAGAAGCTATCATTTTCCCTTTGGAGCTATTGGAGGCCCCTGGAACTTGTTGCGAAGGTTCCTTATTCTCAGGAACTTGGTTGGTGGAACTGCTAATTTCAGTATCAGTCATCTCTGTATCGGGAAGGTGTATGTCCTTCCCTTGGGTAAAGGCCTCAGACGCATTTGCGCTTGTAATTTTATGCGCGAGGCCTTTGATTTTTGAGGTTTTGCATGTCTTTCCTTTGCAAATAGCCGTAGATACTGGCTTACTGGCAGAAGAGATCGGGTTGCTTGGTGTTGGCACCGGCTGATTTTTTGTCCTCTCCGAAGGCATCATGGGGAGCCTTTCGGCGGTTTACAACGAGAAGATACAGGCGTATCAGTGAATTCGAAGGGGAAGGAAGGGAAAAATGGGCATATAGGGCACTCTTCTCGAATTGTTTGTTTATTTGTTTATTATATTACGTCTAAACTAATCGAGCCTTGGCCGACCAAAATAAAATCCCAATTGGGATACAAGACGCCAAGGCTTACTGCCTCGGGAACTAGATGATACATTGTACTCCACAGAAGATGATGAAACATATAATTATATACGCAGAAAGCAGAGGGATAGCCGATCCGCCCAGCAGCAAAGCCTTCTAAACACTAATGGTAGGAAATTACCGACAATATGAGTATTTGAATGCACGAAAAGCTAAAAAAAACAGAAGGTTTACAGCAGTAGCTAGGGAACTGTCTGGGCCGATGGGTTATGTTTAGGGCAGATAACACTGTAAAATTTGGTTTCTTCAAGCCATTTAATCAGTCTACGCGTGCCAGTCGTAGAGGCGATAAAGAATTTGAAAATATTGGTATCAGTACGAGGGGGTTGAGGAACTCGCTTGCCAGGGAGTCCGCAGTGGATAAAATGGCTTGGGGATTTAGGATACCCGCAGCTACACTCGTTTAGTGCATGTACATGTCCAAAACGGAGGTGATACGACGAAAAATCGCCATTTCCTGTATGGGCGGGATAAATATGAGCCACCAAAGACCTTAGGAGAAAGAGTTCTTTCGGACATCGTTCGAACTTGCTGATTTGAAGGTCACGGTATAATTTTGGGGCATTCGAATTCCAGAATTCTTTGAGCGCGGACTCGGTCATAAATTGGCTCCATAACTTGGCTGCGTCATAGGAATATTTCGGAGGCGTAGAGCTAGAAGACAAACCTGCCCTTGCAGGGTTGTCTGCATGAACGTTGCCGGATATACCAGAATAGCTGGGGATCCAGAAAACCTATACTTGGCCAGATCCTGTATGAGGGAGGCGGGATCTGTTGCCCAGGCTTTTGCCTGTTCTGCAAATTAAAGGAACGCAGCTTGAGAAGAGCAAACTGGAGCGCTAAAGAGACGCCGTGCGACGTCCTGATTGTCCAAGAGAATCCACAGGTCATTGGCGAATCGCGCTGAAGGGAGTCGCAGAGCAGCAGACATAGCAGCAGCTGCTGCTGCGACTTTGTTATCGAAAGGGGTGACAGAGAGATCAATAGGTATACTCTCCTCATAGACGATGTTTCCGGCATGGTGTATTACTTCCCCGCGACCAGCACTTAGATTTAGATCTGCCTGACTGCCATCTGTGTACCCTACCAAATCATTGAACGGTTTCGATATCGGGAGTTGGTTTAGAAATTGTGTGACACGTTTTATACTAGCGTGCCAACCTTCAATTGAAGCCCACGGGGGTAGGATTAAGGGATCAATGTACTCTATTGAGGGGAGACTGATCAACCACCCCGAAAAGCGAGAGACCCACCGGTTGTATGTATTGACCCAATGAGCTCGGCGCCTAAGTGAATGCCGAGAATCAAGCATGTGTATTCGAAGAGCAGCCGCGCGAGCCCTCGCGTCGAGCTCAATAAGTGGAGGAAGAAGGCATGCCTCGCGAAAAAGCGCGGCTGAGGGAGTTGTTCGGTAGACAGGGAGTATAGCTCTTGCAGCAGACAAGACTACTTAACAAATCAGAGAAAGGTGGGTCTAAACGCGGTTTGATAAAGTCCGGCCCATGGGTGGGGTTCTGTTACGCCCAGGCCACCAGACTTCGCACCCAAAGTACGCGATGGGAAGAACGCAGGCTATCGTGGCCTGGCGGAGTAAGCGAGGAGGCGCACCTCTTGACTTATTTCCGAGAAATTTTAAAGCATCGGCATCCTTTAATGCTTTGCCGGCTAGGAGTTGGACGTGCCATTTAAAGGTAAGAGTTTTGTCAAAATGTATCCCTAGCCATTTGGTGTAGGGTCGCGTTGTATTTTCTGAGACTATCATATTCCCGTGAGATACGGAGGGGGTCTGTCCTAGGTCTTTATCAGCCCGGCGTCTAGAGAAATGCTGCAACTCAGATTTTGCGGGATCAAATGTGATGCCTTCGGCTTGGCCCCAATCAAGAGCTTCCTTAAGTGAAATTAAAAGTTGATCGCTGTTCGCACCGAGTGAATCCCGCGTCTCCAGGAAAGCAACGTCGTCCACGTACCCGAATCTTCTGGTTGCTCTGCCCATTTTAAAAAGAGGCGCTACGTGTAGCATGTACAGAATTGGGGATATGGGGGAGCCCTGAGGTAGGCCGCATGAGATGTCCTGTAGTGGGCTTATCTCACCATCGAGCCTGATTTGGACTGATCGGTCGGTAGTGAATGACTTGATTCAATTAACTAAGTTCAGGGGCCATCCTTGCTCACGTAGCCGACGAGTGAGTCTACCTGGCAGAACCGCATCGAAAGCACCTTTGATATCTGAAGTGAGCATACTCGCTATGCGTCATTCATACAAGGCCCACTCAACGTCATGGGTAAGGCAAGCAACTAAATCGACCACTGACCTGTAGGGCACAGCACCGAATTGTTGGCTAGCGAGAACCTTCTCACGAATCACAATCCAAGAAATACGCTTTGCTAAAGTCCGTACCATTCCTTTTCCGAGAACAGATAGAAGAGCTATTAAACGATAAGACCTTGGAGAGGATAGGTCGACTTTGTTAGGTTTTTGTAGGACTATGAGAACCGCTCTCCGGAAGCAGATTAGGTGATGGCCGGTGGATAAGCAGCCAGTGAAGAGAGCGTGAACATGTGATTCGATCAGAGGCCAGGCCAGCCTTAATGTCGCAGTTGGGACTTCGTCTACCCCTGGGGATGTGTTACCAGCGTTAAGTACCGACCTTCTAATTTCCTCGAGGGTGAGGGGAGGAAAGGGAAGAATAGTCTGAGAAACTATAGGGGAGTCCATTTCTATATCCCCCACTTCCGCCGAATTGGTGAGTAAGTTGTCTAATAAGAATTTAATCTTTTCTGTGAATGTGACTGCAAGAGAGGATTCCGGAAAACTGGGGTCTTTGAGAGGACTCGAGCGGAATGTTCCTGTGGATTTATGCCATTTTATCGCAGAGAAAATCTCTTTGGGGGAGTTGGCCTTCTCGATATTTGTGCGGAAGAAGCGCTCTTTGGCTCTTTTGGTGGTCTTTTGATATACCCTTTGTTCTTCTTATAAAACGTCAGCAGGAAGATTTGCTCTCAAACTTTGTTTAAACTGGCGACAAGCTACTCTACATGACTCATCCCACCAGGGGTTTCCTCTTCCATGTCCAAGTGAGCGTCTTGCTGATGCTGAGTATGCATTACGTATTGTCTTTGTTATCTGTTCAGCATAGCTATCAAGTTCTCGAGCGGATGGCGAAAGAGAGAGCGGAGAAATACTGCTAATAGCTACTGTAAGTAAACGAATGAATAATTTGGCATCAATAGTGTCCGGACGCAGCCTTCTCGTTGACTCCTGGCACCGCTCCCAAGGAACGATAGTCATGAAAGGCAAATGATCTGAAGTTGAATGAATGTGGGGAGGAATCCTACAGGTTGCGTCCACCAGGAGATGACCTTTACCCAAGGCGAGATCGAGGACGTTGCCACGGTTGTGTGTCGGCTTATCTGGGGGAGATAGAAGAGAAAGGTTTTTCGCATATATCCAGTCTACGAAGGGCTGGGCACCTGGTGTCATGAGCGGCATGTAGACAGCGGACAAGAGCGAGAACAAGACAAGACCCGTGATGTCAGGCTGTGGATGCTGTCCTACATAATACACGAGATAGATGCATTACCACTTGGCTAAAAGACCAGACCAGAAATCATAGAACACTATGCCCTGGCTATCTCCATATATATATTATACAACAGAGGCATTCCTGACACCTGGGGATAGGCTGCGAGGCTATGACGGCTGCCACCATGTATGGTTTAGATTAAAGTCCCCTTGTAGCAGACAGTTATTGCGAATCACCGAAGGGGCAAGGGAAATTAAGGTCTGTAAAATGTTTGTACCCAGTGACCCGGGTGGGGCGTTATAGATGTTCCAAATATCAATTGACTGGCCGTCGGGTTTGGACAAGCGTAAGACCATCAGGTCGTGAGATGACACCAGGTAGACTTGTTGCGAGTGTAAACCTATCCCTTTGCGGACGTATGACATAACACGTGGTCGGGAAATGGCCCAGTCGTCGCTTGGGGAGAACGCCTTATGTGAAGGATGTCTTTTGGTGATACGGCGAGCGTGATCACGGAAGATGTATGGCTCTTGTATGAGAAGAATATCCGCGGACGTCAGATAGGCTTCGTTCAAAGCAATTTCGTGTGCCTGAGCATCACGGTCTACATTTACCGAGAAGATCGTGAGTTGATTTAGTGATTTATTGCTCCGAATTGGGTTGGGCATTATAGTTGCATGTTGTCGTTGCTCGGAGCCACCTCGTCATTGAGAACAGTATAGCGATTTTTGGGCTGAGATGAGCTGGTAGCAAAGGTAACCTCTGGAGTTTTTTCTTAGGGTGATTTGCAGTTGGGCTGAGCCTTGTCTGTTGACTCGCACTGGGTCCCGCTTGTGTTGCTGTTTGGGGTTGAATCCTTTTTATTACCAGATGTGTTGCAACCAGCTGCAATTTGGCATTTTATGCGAACCTCTTCAAAAATCTTACGAGTCGCCGCAACCTGTGTCTTGGCTTTTTCTGGGCCTGAGGATATGGGGCGGAGTTCGCAGTTGAGATCGTCAGCGGGTGAGGGCCATGGCAATGTTTTCATCGAGGGGGACAGGTATGTTCTGATGACGCCGCACACTAATTGCCATGATCTTTTTCGGAATGCAAGGAGCCGGAGAGTCGGCATCTGAGGGGAGACCTGCAGGTCCGGGTATTATGCCAAAGCCAACACCGAGAACACTGAACAGTTGTAAACAGCCTGGGGAGAATCCTCGTAAGCGTCCTGCAACCAAAGAGAAATAGAACAGGCGGAAGGCGCATGTGCTCCTATGGAAATCGCACGATCCTTGACGTTGAAGGGGAGTTCGGGTCTAACTCATTGTCGCGTGATGGTTGAATGGCCACTGGAGCTGCTCCTGCCACCTCGTTCAGCGCTTCGTGCATTGCATCTATTGTTACCGGGTTATGACAATACTTCATATCATCCTTTATTGTGCCATATGTGCGGGGAACGTGCTTGATTCTATAGGATATCCAAGGCGAGGCGTGTTTGATAGCCGCATTACCAAAGATTCCGGTAGAGGAGACTTTTTCCCTTAGCTTCGAGGTATCACCATCCATTGGACATAGAGCAAAGCCAGTTTTTGTTGCCTGGACGTTAGAGAGTAGCTGGCCATCGTTTCCTAGTTTTGCTTTTAGATGAGAGTGTGGCACATACGCTGATAGTTCCCTAAAATTGTCACTTTCTAGTATCCGTACGAAGAGGCGGCCATCTACTCGTTATTGTTAGGTTTTATAGACCAGTTTTAGCGGAGACGAGGTCTTTTGGGGGTGAGTGGTGTGGCCAGTTCGGCTGTGGGAAGCACGTTGTGCTACATTTGCGTATGATGCAGATGTCGGAGCCCGCTTGACCCGGCTAGATTCTGTAGCAGAGACTATATCCATCTCGGGTGCAGAAGCACCGCTCAGATATGCCTCGAAATGGCGTATCGCAACCTTGGCAAGGTCTTGTCAGAAGTTCTTCAGTGCCAAAGCTTGGTTTGGAGGCAGAGAGGAGCGAATACAGTGATTATCTAGGATATTTGCAGTGTCACCAAATAGACTCTGCGCTTCCCTTAACCGGGTTTCTACTGCATTGATACATTTATGAAGGGCGTTACGGATAGGAGGGTCAGGAGAGGGGATCGTGAAAGGATCGCCTCGAGGTTCGTCGTCGTACTGTAGAGAGACGACCGGCTCGTGTGGTGGGCTGAGGCTAGGGCTGTCCCAGTCCATATTTAAACTAGGATAGGGTCCGACCGACTCAGGCAGCTGGGCCTGGCCGGTCACCATTAGAGGCCGTATTGTGTGCGAGACACGGATTGGGGGTGGTATTGTTGTAATGGTGTTTATTCGTGCTATGTAGAGTCAGAGACTATTATAGCACTAGGGCTCCTCTTTGACCCAGGCCACACCTTCTACAGTGCCCCTATCCCCCTTTACCTCGAACCTAAGATCATTGATACATTGACCCATGACAGTTAGCTATTTAGCTCAGTAATTACCCATAGAATTCAACCACCTTTTCCACGGAACCTTCTGCTCAAAAAAATTGAAAAAGAGCAGCCATGGAAACCGGTGCGCGGGAAAAAGTCTCAAAAAACCTGCAACTCCAGCCAGGCGAGGCCTAGACACCAGAGCCACACGAGGTGCGTATCCTCATCTGTATCTCCCTAATATCCCGTAGTCCAGATATCCTCCTCATACCGACATCTACAGCGCTCAGGTAGCGGTGCTCTTTCCTCGGGAGACGGCATAATGCCAGAATATGTGTAGACAGTGAGAATTCATCTCGGTAAAAAGGGCCAACTGGGTCTAATCCATCAGCACAAAAACGGGAGCTGGCTACGCTTCGGAATCTCATTTGGGTGACTTTTCCTCCGTGACCAAGTAGTACGTGTTTCTGTTGGCTCTGAAGATAAACCCAAGATTTGTAGGGGACACCACATACAGGTAGAAACGCCGTCTTCGTCCCCCTTTGGGATGGTATTGGTTTGGTTAATATCAAAGGTTTTTGATGCGACCTGCGGTGACTAAGTGCCGCGGGTGCCTTGGTGATGTGATGTGAGGTCTTTAGTGGAGCCAGAATAAAGTGGATTATGAGTAGATCGAGAGATATGAGACCGAAGAATCTCAGAGGAAAATGTAGTTGCGAGAGGTTTTTTCCTCCACACCTCTCCCCTTCCTTTAACCCTTCGTGGGCAGGACATCATCAAGTGCTTGGCGTTTTTCGAAGGATATCCACACTGACAGCTTGGATCGTTAACTCCAGGGACTTTGCTTCGATATAGATAAGATCTGAGCCCGATGTGTTCGCTTCTTATCTGTGTTAAGATTTACATTATCCTTGGAAATTACCTTTGCAACACTTACCCCTACAT
This sequence comes from Podosphaera xanthii, assembly GCA_028751805.1. Classification (NCBI taxonomy): domain Eukaryota; kingdom Fungi; phylum Ascomycota; class Leotiomycetes; order Helotiales; family Erysiphaceae; genus Podosphaera; species Podosphaera xanthii. Next base: position 757,726 of record JAPWIX010000004.1, read on the forward strand.
GGTATTGTGCGTGCAAGGATAAGTATTGCAGAGACAAACAAAATTATAATAAATCTTTCCAATAACTGAGTCGAGGACATTATCCACTTACAATGGCTTTACCGTAGTACTTTTTCTTTTTCTTTAAATCATGTTGTATTTAGCCATCTAGCTACGACAATTTTTTTTCAATTTTTTTTTATACATTTACTTTGCATGTACGCGTAGTGCTAGCGGTACGTAGATCTATAAACAGTATTCTGTTATCTACTCATTATTAGCAAACCTTCCTGAATCTCGCTAAATCACGACTCGCAACACGCAGCAGCTCCATTCTTCTCAGCCTAAAACCAAGGGAGAAGAAAGGTAGACTTACCACATACATCGTGATGTCTACCATTGATTATCTACTCCATGAGAGCGCAGTTGGATATGCGATTTTCCAAGTCATATCACAGCCAGATATCGTCGGAAACCGACTCAAAGAGGTCCAAGATGCATCGCAAGACCTCTCAAAATTCGGAAAAATGGTTAAATTAGTCAACTTTGCACCTTACAGGTATATTTATCTTTTTTCAATCACAAGTGTGCAAAGCTCATGATCACTTAGGGGAGCTGCGGAAGCCCTGGAAAACGTTAACCTCATATCGGAAGGCGTTCTTTCTGATTACCTTCGGTCTAACCTTGAACTAAATCTCCCAAAGCCTTCTAAAAAGAAAAAAGTTGTTCTCGGTGTAGCGGACAAGAATTTAGCCGGCAGTATCAAGTCTTCTTTTACTGGCGTTGAATGTGAGACAGGAGAGACCTCTGAAATTGTGGCAGACTTGCTCCGCGGCCTGCGACTCCATGCAGGTAAATTACTCAAAGGTTTACTGGATGGTGATGTGGATAGGGCCCAACTTGGCCTCGGTCATGCATATTCTCGTGCTAAAGTCAAGTTTTCCGTCCAGAAAAACGATAATCACATCATCCAGGCAATTGCCACTCTTGACCATTTGGACAAGGCAATCAATACATTCTCCATGCGAGTTCGAGAATGGTATGGTTGGCATTTTCCCGAACTCATTCGTATAGTGTCTGATAATCATACCTACGCAAAGTTGGCGCTTACTATTGGCGACAAGAAAACTTTAACAGATTCCTCGCTCCATCAAATTGCCGCAGTAGTCAATGATGACGCTGACATATCCCAATCAATCATCGATGCTGCGCGAGTTAGTATGGGGCAAGATCTCTCACAAACAGACATGGAAAACATGTCGGCTTTCGCTCACCGCGTTGTTAAACTGGCAGAGTACAGGAAATCTCTATATCAATACCTCGTCAACAAAATGGCTATCGTCGCACCGAACTTGGCGACCCTTATTGGTGAGGTTGTAGCAGCTCGATTAATCTCACACGCTGGGTCCTTAACAAACCTCTCAAAATACCCTGCCTCAACAGTCCAAATACTTGGTGCTGAAAAGGCGCTTTTCAGAGCTCTTAAGACTAAAGGAAACACACCAAAGTATGGATTAATTTATCATTCCAGCTTCATTGGTAAAGCAGGTGCAAAAAACAAAGGCCGTATTTCTAGGTTCTTAGCAAACAAGTGTAGTATTGCCAGTCGAATTGATAATTTTTCCGAGGAACCAACAACAAAATTTGGATTAGCATTAAAAAAGCAGGTTGAAGAAAGACTGGACTTCTATGCCACCGGAGCTGCACCGACTAAAAATGAAGATGCTATGGTAAGCTTTTTACGATTCCTATTCAAACGAAGTGACAATTAATTTATTTCCAGAAATCTGCTATGGATGCAATATTGCAGGATGTGAAGGTGGATGAACCTGGCTCTGACATTGATATGGCCGATATTTCTACGCTATCTACTTCTAAGAAAGAAAGGAAAGAGCGAAAAGATAAAAAGGAAAAGAAAGAAAAGAAAAAGAAAGAGACAGAGGAATCTCCCAGAGATAAGAAAGATAAAAAAGATAGGAAGCGAAGACACAGCGAGATAAACGACGATGACGACTTGAGCAAGAAAAAGAGCAAGCGCAAACTGCTCTAGTCTTTGAAATCGAAATCTAATGTACATTCAGCTTGGCGTTGCTTCGTTAGTTTTTAATTCATGGCGTTGTGGCTTGGGAACTCTGGAAATAGGTATTTGTAAGAAATCTAGATTGATTTTCGACTGCGATCCTGCAAAAAAATACAATTGTTAAGCCCTCATATGCCCTACATAGTAGCCTTCCATTACGCCTGTCTAAACGCCGAAATCTTTATGCGGTGGTCAGTATTAAGCTCCTTCACTACCAAATTCGTTCGTCCAATCCTCGTTTCGCTTGATGTCTTCTTGTGATACTGTAGGCCGTGCCCCCTTCACTGCTTTCACGAAGTCTTTGAGCTGGAGTGGTGGCTCTAAGAGTTTGTCAGAGTCAACCTCTGTCCATGTCATTTCTGTTGCTCCAGTATCTCCAGGAGAGCATGGGGTAAGTTTTTCTATCCCTCCATCCAGTACCTAGTCAAATTTAGCACTATGGTTCCTCGTTACAGGGGATAGTAATACCTTTTTGTAATGAGTTGACATTTGGATTTTCCGCACTGGTTGCATTAGTGCATCCTGGACCACTATCGAGATGTCACTTCCAGAGTAGCCTTCACTTAGTTCACCAAGTTTGCGGAAATCCGCCCCAGTCAATTCACACGGCGTTGACCCCACACTAAGCTCAAACATCTTCGATCGAGCTGGTAGATCAGGGAGAGAAATGTGAATACGTCTTTGAAAACGCCGACGGATTGCGGCATCCAGTTGCCATGGAATATTTGTCGCACCAAGCACGAGAACACCTTTACTGTCTCGCCCAACACCATCCATCTGTACCAACATCTCAGTTTTTATCCGCCGAGATGCTTCTGACTCTCCCTCTCCCCGTGGACCGCAAAGGGCATCTACCTCGTCAATGAAAATTATCGAGGGCTTGTTTTCTCGGGCCATGGCAAAAAGCTGTTTGACCAGTCTATGACCCCGCGTCAGCGAAGCTCGAATATGCTGATCTTGCACTGCTGAGCCAAAATGGGGATCTATGTGATTACCTTTCAGACTCTCCCATCCATTTGCTTACTAGGTCTGAGCTACTTACACTGAAAAAAGTGCTATTTGCTTCAGTTGCTACAGCTTTTGCTAAATATGATTTACCGGTGCCGGGTGGCCCATAAAGAAGAATTCCTTTCCATGGTTGTCTCTTGCCAGTGAAGAGATGTGGAAACTTTATCGGCAATATGACGGCTTCTTTGAGGGCTTCCTTAGCACCTTCCAGACCCGCGACATCTTCCCACTTAATATTTGGCTTGTCCTGCAAAATTGCACCAGCTAGTGCGCTTCGTAGCTTCTTGTTTTCCGGATCAACATCGTCCCCTTTATCCTCACCTTTCCCTCCAGCTGTATTTATTCCATTAACACCAATCATTCCAGGATTTTTCTGTTGCTTATTTTCGCCTTCAGCTAGATGTGCCTTAAGCTTCTCTGCGCGTTCCATGTATTCGGCAGCCTTCGCTCTAATCATTTCTTTAGATTTAGCATTCTTCTCCCACTTTAAGGCTAGCATGAATAATTCCAATGACTGGTAGTAAAGTTGATATGCCTTTTTGTATTCAGCGGCTGTATCTGCCTCTATGGCTTTCTTCACAATGTCTATGGCGCGACCGAGAAAGTCGGTATTCGACATAGTGATCCTCGGAGAATAATTGAAATAGCGCAACTTGCCGCTCAAAAATTAAATCCTTAGAGGCGAGTAGCTTACAGTCGTGAAGTTCAATTTTATATCTTGTTACAGTAGTATTCTTCAGGTTGAGCTTTCCCGAGACGTCTCTCTAACATGAACTTTAGCTGCTACAGGCTGATGAAAGGTAACCTCGGATAGTGCATGAGATTGGTTTCAAAGAAACAGTCCGAATAAATATATTCCCTGAGTCCGGCTGATATCATGTAACTAATGATTCGGCTGAAAGTCTTGGCATGAAACGGACGGCACTGTAAATTCTCACGGCACACCGGAATCATTCGTACGGAGCGGAGCGGAGTTGTTCAGGAACTTGTCAACCTCACCATCGCACAGTCTCTGACATCCAATGGCGGTGGCACAGCCTGAGATCAAAACCCTTACAGAGCAATTCCAACAACTCCAGTTAGGTAATTATTCACATGCACACTTGGAATGGCCTAACGCTGATCAGCTGCCCTCTACTCTAGAACTTCAAAACTATGTGTTGTCCCGACAGAAACTCGAATCTCAACAACAAGAGAATCAAAGTGTTCAAAAAGTTGTTCTCCCGGCGACATTTTACTTAGCGTCGCCAGTACTAAGCAGTTTAGGAATTCGCTCATCTCGAAAGTAACTCTAAAATTTACAAACTTGTTGGACCCGTATTGTTGAAACAGGAGAAGACAGAAGCTGTATTGGCCGTAGATGGCCGGTTAGATTTCATTAAAAAAGAAATGTACGGCTAGATTCTGCTTTCGCTCTGAAACTACTAAAGATATAAGAACAAGGATCGAAAAGCAAATCAAGAGTATACAGGACCAGAGCGATACAATCCGGACGCAGGCAAGTTTTTCATCGAGAGTATGATCTTACTGGGTCAAGAGGCTGATAACATTTCAGATCCTACGTATTCAAACAGAAGCCCCAGAGCAACCTAATATTGCGTAACTCACACCTTGAGCTCGGTGTTTGCTTCTAAGATACCCATGGCAAGCTGACCTTCAGTGTCTCAAGAGCTGAGCTCTGATCACTGACCAACTTGCTCCGCTGAAGAATTTCATTTCGCCAGAATTCACTTGCCTAAGAATTTTAATTTATGATAGAAAAGGATTCTGCAGTAGGAAGCCTTCCACCACTGTCTCAGTCACAGCAAATGACTCTTTAATTGATGCGAGAAATCTTAGGGATTACTTCGCCGCAAGGGATACACCGATGACATATTGGTATCGTTGGCCATATTCGAGTAGCCTCATGTTCTCCTACACTACATTTTAAACTAGTATCAAAGATTGAAAATTAAAAAGCTACATAGGTTAGAAAAACACAAAATGACAGGCTGCCAAACCTCAAATTTACCACAAATTCATAGTCAATCAACGGTCTGATATCTTTCAAAGTCTATTATAACTATTAGGAGAGGATGGGTGTGCTCACAGTAGGTTTGAAGGATGTATGCTAGGGCACTTGAGCTTAACTCAATGAAGATTATAATATTCTATCAAGATAATGACTATACACTTAATATACGATATTTCAGGTGGAGGCTGATACCTCTTTATACATCTCAGTTTGTTAGAAGATTCCTCTAATGACTAACTGGAATCTTCTAGAAGGCCCAACATAGTTATCGTACATAAGCTTTCGCTTATGCTCTATCGTAATTTGAGTGCCCGTGTGGCTGAGTAAACTTCAGTCTGTTATGACATCATAGACTTGATATCACAACAAAGTCTCCTCGAAATTTTTCCTCTTAGCACGATACCTAGGTTTCCTACCTAAAAATTTCGGATTTTTTAATTGAGTATGAGGCTTCAGATAAAGTAATGGCTATGTCCAAAAATCTCACTCAACGTCGTTTAAATTCTCAATTTCATCGCACCTGACTTTTCCCACCTTTCTGGTTCTCACGCTGAAATCGACGTCAATTTTTTGGACTTCAGATTATGTCACTGTAGCTCCAAAAAGAAGGTCAGTATGCTCAAATCTTCATCTCAAGGACCAGTGTAGGGATTGCAGACTGTAATCTCAAGTGTTCTAGTCGTGTTTTGGGGAAATAAGGACTTTTGTTTCTAGAGGGCCCCAAAATTTTGTTCATGGCTAGTAAACATACTATTATCGCACCAGAACCGACATTTGTGGGCAACGATTTTTCCTCGATAACACTCATTTAGAAATGTCGTTGCTGGCTTTTATACAGGGTATCAGGGGATCAAATTCCAACTTGCATGTAGTATTGCAGCCCTAAATATTGTTATAAATTAGTTCTAATTTTGTAATTCTTTGCCCTTCAAACCGCGGGCTTAATCTACAAAATTAACGCTGTTTGGAAACAATATTTAGAGCTGCAAAACTTCATTCAAGTTAGGATTTGATCCCCTGATGCCCTGTAGTACCCAGGCTTGATCTTCATATGACGTCCCTAACCCACATATGGATCCTCAACCACGTCCCACCGCCTTAACTACTTGCCAAACTAAATCTTTTACTACAACTCCAAAATTTATCCAGTTCCCTAAAACTTTTGCGACAGTCTTATTTGGATTCTAATGCCTCAGAGGAGCACGGATCGCGTGCTTGGACATCCTTGATTGAGTGCATCTCAGCATCCTAGAAAGCGTTTCTTCCGCTTAGGATATCCTAGGGTAATGATGCCTAGTAACCGTAGTTCTCTTTGAAGATAACTTTCTACGACTTCTGGAAATCTACAGCGACAGAGAATGGATTTATTTCGAACTCTACTACTTTTGAAAGGCTAAAAATAGGGTCACTGCCCACGACTACATCAGACAGCCCTCAGGAGAAGAGATTGCTCGTTGTATATGGCCATGGAAGCCACGAAACAATAAAACTTGTGGGCATATACTTCAAAAAAAGCGTCGACCTGCTTTTCCTACTACCTCACATATCACACGTCCTCCTGGCTCTTGATCAGTCCATCTATGGTACCCGTAAACCAGCGTCCCGGAAAGAGCTCGGACTAGCTTCACATTGGGATACTGGCACAACTTAAAGTTATGAGATATTTTATCATTTGTTCCATAAAGACACGCCAGGCAGACTCAAATGGTAATAATATCATCAGTGGAAGAAAATAGACGGAACTGTAGCTTATTGGCGCAGCTAAACTGCTCCACAACAGAACTATCCCTCAAATCATCTATCAGGGCCCCCATGAGCACTTGAGTGAAAACTTTGATGAGAATATAATAAATGGATCTTACCGATTGTTATTTTCGATCTCAAAGAGGGGTGAATTTTGGGCCTAGTCGAGATTATTAAGCGAGGGTAGGCATACCCTGCTTCTAATTTTCAGAATCTCCAAGAAAGAATTTAATTTTATGGCCTACCACATGGCTTTAGCGTCACAAGATATTAAGGCACTTGAGGTATAGGTTGAGGCTGGCAAGGCAAAAAACGTGGTAGGGTTTAAACGGACCCGAATGCAAAGTTCTTGGCCATTGAATCACTGTGAAGAACTTAATCTGAGCCGGGTGACCTAACATAGTATTTGTGAAGCGGGTAACTCTTCAAATCCTCAGTTACAAGGATTGTCTTTTTTATGGCAATGACAGTATCGTGATTCACAGCACTCTTCACACCTATTCATTACCACGGAGCAAAATATGTCAACAGATAGACTATCAAAGGCATAATTCATATGGTTTCAGTATGGACATGTGGATGAGCTATTTCTCTTTTTGTCTTACATTTCTGAGCATTTATTCCTGTTTCTGTTTTTCTGTTTGTAAATGTATTTATTGGTGCTATATTGTATCCAAGACTATTATAGCACTAGGGCTCTTCTTTGACCCAGGCCACACCTTCTACAGTGCCCCTATCCCCCTTTACCTCGAACCTAAGATCATTGATACATTGACCCATGACAGTTAGCTATTTAGCTCAGTAATTACCCATAGAATTCAACCACCTTTTCCACGGAACCTTCTGCTCAAAAAAATTGAAAAAGAGCAGCCATGGAAACCGGTGCGCGGGAAAAAGTCTCAAAAAACCTGCAACTCCAGCCAGGCGAGGCCTAGACACCAGAGCCACACGAGGTGCGTATCCTCATCTGTATCTCCCTAATATCCCGTAGTCCAGATATCCTCCTCATACCGACATCTACAGCGCTCAGGTAGCGGTGCTCTTTCCTCGGGAGACGGCATAATGCCAGAATATGTGTAGACAGTGAGAATTCATCTCGGTAAAAAGGGCCAACTGGGTCTAATCCATCAGCACAAAAACGGGAGCTGGCTACGCTTCGGAATCTCATTTGGGTGACTTTTCCTCCGTGACCAAGTAGTACGTGTTTCTGTTGGCTCTGAAGATAAACCCAAGATTTGTAGGGAACACCACATACAGGTAGAAACGCCGTCTTCGACCTCTCATTTTTTTCTATGCTTTCACAGTTGATATAGTGCCTTTTATCTAGCCCTCCGCCTGATCGCATTTCACGATTTTTCACTCAAAAAACGACCTACCATCTTCTCTGCGTTTTTGGGAAATTAAGTTTCTTTTATCGATTAAGTTGACTGACTTTCTCTTGATTTGGAGTATTTCTAGCACTCTGACATTCGCTGAGTAATGTAGCTGGGAAAAGAGCGTCGGGAAGCGTTGCGATCAAGTGAGCAGCGTGCTGGCAAATGACGTCAAAGACTGACAGTGAACTGCAAGTACTGAGACTCTCACTCTTGAAACGCACACAACACACTCAGCAACGCTGGAGTGCTTAAAATACTTTAAATTAATAGATACTGCGCCAATCTAGATGATACCAAAATAATATTATCTCAAGTGTCGAGTATTAAGACAGGATTAAATATGAATTGTATACGGATTAGGGACTTGCTAATCAAACCTGCGGGGCTACGGGGTTGGATGCATTGATGATGTTTACTTTTCTTTTTCTTTCTGAAATACTCTTTTCTACAGATGCAGCCTGAGGCTATGACGAGAATGATTACGGAAGACATGTATATTTAGCAGAACGGCTCAGTTTGATGTTTGGAACACTGTGGGTTCACTACTAAGGTATAACACCTGTATTCGATATTGATTCTTTTTGACTTCTAACTATCCTATCTACAGTCTAAGAAATATATGTTAATGGTTGCTAAGACGCTAAGCCCAATCGAGTTATTGACGTAGAATGCAAAGTCCGACAAACACCCATACTCAGATTTCACTTGCAGATATCATTATGAGAATAACGCCTGCGACATGTCTCTCCTTCGTAAATATCCACCATAGGGAAAAGCGAGAAAAGTGTATGTTTATCTGAATATGCTTTCGTTGTCCCACGAATACAACATCACCGCAAGAGAAGTGGTGTGCGGGTCTTGCTGGATTCGAACCAGATTTCTCCTGTCTCAAGTGGGGCATGTGTCCAAACTGCCCATATTCTACTGAAGAAAACGGCCCGGACCATGTACCACTGCACTAACCGACCTGACAATTGTTGCTGCGTGGTTATGAGAGAGTGTGCATAGTGCTGTGAATCACATGACAAAAAAATTGGTTGTACAGTAGAACCCCTCTTAGCTAATTATGGGTCCCGGCATAAGAGTTGAAAATATTCATTGTAACTTGCACTTTTATATTTGCAACACTTACCCTTACAGGTCATTTTGGGTGCAGGGGTAAGTATTGCAAATATAAATGGATGAATTTCAATGAATATTTTCAACACTTATGCCGGGACCCACTATCGCGTTAGAGAAGTATTACTGTAGCTGAGGCGGTGGGCTATTGATGAGGGGCTCGAATATAGGGGAGGGACGTTATAAGAGTACCGTACAAAGTGTAACTTGTGCCGCACACTGATCTTGTGTCAGCAAGCTCCTGTCACCTACATTTGATATATCTATCGTACCCAGTCTTAGATGAGAGAAACTTTCACGGTCGTACATTACTACAGTAGAACCTGTTGTGATGGTATTTAAGCCTCACATGACCAAGCCATGTGATAATCTTGTAATTATTTATAGCCTTCATAGTTTATAATAAAACTTTATGCTTTGATCACAACAGGTTATGGCCCTTTAGTCACTTCCACTTCGTTCTCAGCTTCCGTTTCTTAATCAACGACATCGATTAAGGTGCTCTCGTCTTCATCCACATATATTATCCGATAGCAACTTTCGCACATCTTCACGATGTCTGACTCCTTTAAGGCCCCGACTACTGAAGGAAAACATCTCCTCAAAGATGATAATTCTGCTTCCGATGAATTAAATGATATTACTATTGGTGGTCTCACATTCGCTACTGCGGATGACTTGAAAGAATCGATCAAAGAGTCTCAGAGAAAGACTGAAATCTGGACGCTAACTGACCGATTACAAAGCATCGACAAGATTACACCACTTCCTTGTCTTAAGAAAAACAATTGGTTTCAATGGTTTGAATCCGTCGAAAATCTGATTTTTTTATCCCAAACCTCTGCGGCATTCCTTCCTAAAGTACCCCGAAATAAAGCCATTCGAATGTGGTCAACGTGGTGGGTCGCTAAACTTCGTGAGACAGCCCCCCATATTAGAACAGCACCTCGTGATAACCCTCGAGCTATCCTTAATGAAATCGTTTCAACCTCTCAAGCTACTTCATTTTCAAACGTAAACTCTATTGTTTCTCGATTTTGGACTTATCAACCTGAAAAGAACACCAATTTACAAAGCTTTATGAAAGAGTATCAAAAGCGATATCAGGATTTAAGGGAACATTTTCAGATTACGACAGAAATCCACTTTCAGATGCACCACCTCTTACTCTTTCACGTTAGAAAGCTCCAGCCTGATCTGGCAAATCGGTGCCGTGATCTATCATATGAAAATACAATCTCTGAGTGTCTAAAATGGACCTGCAGTAGTTCGTTTAGATCCTCAGGCAAGCCAAAGGTTTGCAATTTTTGTCATATCGTTGGACACAGTGAAGACAAATGTAGGAAGAAAATGAACGTTCATAAGGGCAAAGCTCAGGAACAATCTCGATCGGGTCTAAATCAAGGGAACAAGAATGTTCTTTCTGTTGATAAATGTTTAGAAGATTTTAGTTATCAGTTGGATACTGCTGCGGATTTTCACGTAACTGGAAATAAATCAGACTTTTCTTCTTATTCCCCTGCATCGCAGACTATTCATGTAGCCGGAGGAGGTAAAGTGATAACTTCTGGCCGTGGTGACCTAAATTTTCCCACCATTGACGGCAAAACTGAAATTTTAAAGGGAGCTGTTCACATGCCTGGTCAAAGAAATCAAATTCTCTCCTCAGCACAACTAGAAAGCCAAGGATTCTCAATACGTTGGCCATCAGAGTATCGTAATGTCGAACTTCTTCGTCCTGATGGTACAGTTTGTGCAATTTTTCGTCGTACTTCTGGTAGGTTAATATATAAGCCCACTTTGGACTTAGTAAACCCTGAACTCTATCCCGTGCAACGCGATTGGCATGGTATACTTGGTCACCCTGGACAGAAAGCACAAGACATAGCCTTAAAAACTGCAGGTATTAAAGGCTACAAATTTCCATACGACTGTGAGACTTGCATCAAAACCAAAATTACCAAGTCCAAAGGATATAGCTCTTTACGTAGTGCATCTTCGTTTGGAGAGGTCATCCATATGGACCTAGTCGGAGGTCAAAAGTCATTGTTCTCTACCACGACTGATAAATCGATTCCTAACGCAAGCTGGTTTCTCCTTGCGGTTGATGAGTTCACTTCCTGGAAGTGGGCATGGCCAGTCTACTCGAAGAGAACTGTGCCTAGCCAAATTGTTCAACTACTGGAACATTTAATGACAAAATTTGGCAAAACTCCTAAAATTATACATACCGATAGTGGCACTGAATTCTCTAACTCAGATCTCCAACAAAATCTCTTATCCCGTGGAATCGAGTGGCATAGGTCCTCCTCACACGCTCCAGAACAAAATGGAATAGTGGAGAGAAATGTCCGCACTGTTACAGAGAAAATGCGTGCTCTCCATTTACAATCTGGCTTACCATTACGTTTGTGGCCTCTCATTCTTGCAGCTGCCATTTATATCCTCAACGTCACTCCTAACTCTGTCTCTCCAAATTCGCCGTATTACTCAGTTTTTCATACAATGCCTAAAATTCATAATCTTCACCCTTTTGGCTGTCGTGCTTTTTGGCTTGAGCCAGACAGCAACAAATTGAAATCCAAAGCCCGAGAAGGTATTTATGTTGGCTCCGAATTCTCCGGTGGCCATATTATTTTGAATCCCAATACTCAACGAACGGTTGTAAGACGTGATGTCCGCTTCCAAGAAAACTCTTTTCCTCTCAGACTTCAAGCTCATGCTCTTCATTCAACTCGACAAGTTATCAAGACAGCTTTATCTGGACCTAGAGCAAGTGATTGGAATAGCGCTATGAATGAAGAAATAGATAATATGATACGAAATAAGGTCTGGACTCTCGTCCCTCGAGTTGAAGCAATGGGCAAAATAATGACAGGAAAATGGGCTCTAAAAGAAAAGCCAAATGGGCAACTAAAAGCAAGATGGTGTGCTCGTGGATTTTCAGAACCATTTGCGGATGACACCTACGCTGATGTCCTTCCTCCAACGTCAATGCGCATGCTCTTGGCACTAACCGCTAGGCACAACCTTTATATTCGCCATGTTGATATTACAGCAGCGTTTCTTCATGCAGAAATTGATCGCCCAATCTATATTGAGCAACCACATGGTAAAGAATTACCTGGGGATCTGGTCTGTAAGCTGCATAAGGCAATCTATGGTCTGAAGACGGCACCACGACGATGGCAATTAAAACTTCGACAAGTGTTAAATGAAATGAAATTCCAATCGCTAAAGACCGATAATAATATATTTAGACATAAAAACACAATCATTTCAACATATGTCGATGACTTTATGATCATATCTGAAACTGATTCTCAAATTGATCAGATTGTTAAAACCTTAGCTGAATCATTTCAACTTAAAGACCTTGGCAAAATGACTAAATTTCTTGGTATCAATATTGATAGGAAATCCGATGGTATAAGAATCAACCAGCAAGATAAAATCGAATCTCTGTGCGAAGAAATGGGCATGGTACATTGTAAAGGTGCAAGTACACCGATCGCTGATGATAATCTGTTAGATCGTGAAACAGAAAACTTATGCTCAAAAGACGATGTCTCATCGTTTCGATCGGCCGTAGGAACGCTACTACATATTGCGAATATGACGAGGCCTGATATACAATATGCAGTTAATCGACTCTGTCGCCACATGAGAACCCCCTCTCAAAATGCCTTAGCGTCACTTAAACACCTTGTTCGTTATACTTCACGAACAAAATCAGCATCCTTATTCTTTCCAAAGAAAGGTCATTTAAATCTAACTGCTTCTTCTGATAGTAGTTGGGGAAACATTACCTCCTCCAAAGGTACACCTGGAGTTCTTTTTATGATTAATGACTCACCAATTGCTTGGTGGTCGAAGAAACAAACAGTAACGGCCCAGAGTACATGTGAATCTGAGTATGCTGCGCTTACCACGCTAGCTGTCGCTGCACAATGGCTAAAGCCTCTTTATGAAGAACTCTTTCGAACCCCTCCAAAGCCAATCATAACTGAAATAGATAATACTGCAGCAATGATAACAGCCAACTCTAACAAAGTTTCGGCAAGAAATCGTCATTTCTTAATGAGGCATGGGACTGTTCGAGACGCGATTAAAACCAACTCCATCAAATTGAAATATACTCCCACAGATCTCTGCAAAGCTGATGGTCTTACAAAAGCACTACAACGCCTCAAACATAATATATTTTGCGATCATGTAAGAATTGATCTAAAGCATTCAGTTTCTGGGGGGTGTGATGGTATTTAAGCCTCACATGACCAAGTCATGTGATAATCTTGTAATTATTTATAGCCTTCATAGTTTATAATAAAACTTTATGCTTTGATCACAACACCTGTCGAAACCGATAGTGGTTCCTGGATTCAAGTATTGTTAAGATTTATTGAATTGTTGCAATACTCACCCTTATACGTCATCTTGCGCGCAGGGGTAAGTATTGTAAATATAAACGTTAAAATTCTGGCGAATCTTTGCGACAATGTACCAGGAAACACTATGGGTTTGAACTGGTTTTACTGACGTGGTTCTAGAACCGGTGAAGTCGCGTTACAAGAAATGGCCGTTTAATTTGCTAGCACTTAAAAGCTATCGATATCTATGAGATCCTTGCAGTATCACTCTACTATGGTAGTCGGCAGGGCGTTGTTGAGAGGTAGAGATGACGAGAGATGAGCAAAAGTCTGACAGGAATCCCGCAGTGTCCCCATACAGCACGGCGCCTACGATGATACTCTATATAACTCTCAGCAATACATCTGCCGTTGGGCCAGACACACATGGATACATACGTTTCCATCAGCTCCTCTAAACGATAATTCGATCGCGTACTGTGAACAACCCACTCCAGTTGTACAAGACACAGAACAACTTGACGGAATCACGACGCGTCTGGCACCGTGCAAAATTGTCCGGCTACCCCTCAACATGGAAGCGCTAGACCATCGACCCATTTCAGTCGATCATGTAGATTCTATGTTACCTTCCCGTCATTCCTTCAGCCGAGACTTCACCTACGTATCCCGCATCTTGAGCCCCAAAATATCGATTCTACCTCCGCGTCGACATGATATCTGAGGTCTGGTCTCTAACTCGGCGAAGCGAGTTGTAAATCAACTCCCCATGAGGAAAAGCTACCCGCTATGAAGAAAGACACAGAGACCCGTCTGCGCGGGCAATGCGAATCGCGATGGCGTCGTCTTGCATTGGTAGGGTGCTGAGACATCAAGTGAGGTAGTATTTCTCCGATCAGCTACTGTCTCACAATCATTTCACGATGTTCATGTCGATGATGGATGAGCAAGTGGTTACGAAAACTATTTCCGCCCTTCTATTCTACCTGAGCGATGGATACGCAGCAGGCAAGTAATAAGGTCGGTCAATGAATAGTTTACCGACGTCGTATCGGCTGTATCTTTTAATTTTATGACAACACTACGTAAATCTCTTCTGAACTCGCAGACGTGTCAGATGAGGGCAAAATAGTTAGAAAGCACACTCACAATCCTACGTGTACGTTGCTGCTGAATACGAACGATGAAACAAGTTAGAGATGAAAATTCTCTCTCAAATTAGATATTTACAAGATCAAGATCTATACTATCCTCGTAGTCCATGCCGTAGTGTGCATGACCTGACCGACCGAAATGCAACCTTCTAAATCCGTAAATAGTACCCGACTCCAGTATGATGCCCTTGCCCATGTTTGTCGTATCCCAGGTAAGAAGGAACAAATAATATACGTCCGATTTTATATGCACAGCCGAGCAGCCCTTCTGCCCCCTCAACGCCAGACACAAGGTATTCGAAATACCTGTTGAGTTAAGATCCCTACCCTTAAAGTAATAAACAGTGAATTATTGGGCTTTATCAGAAGTACCCAGAAACTCAAACTTGATCCCCCACTCCGAACGTATAACTCCCATATGTACTTTTTGGTTATTAATAAAAAGGAATAAATGAACTACTACAAGTGTCCAGGCTTGCAGTGCATACCTTGAATATGAGAAACATTGCTAGCGTACGTATTTTTTAACGCTCGATACTTTGGGGACTCATCATGCCGACTGAATTTATATCTTCAATTTCATGTTGGCCTTGATTATTTTGAATAACTTCGAGTTTGTTAACAGGTAATGGGCTACCGTCCACTATGGAAGGTTTCGATTTTTTGGCTGATGCTGTAAGGGAATAGCCCTTTTCTGTACCAGCGCTGACTTCTGTTTGCGTAACTGTGGAAGTGTCCATGGCAATCCCATTTTCAAGCCTCTTTTTCTTTTTAGAGTTTCCTATCCCATCCTTTAGGGGACGTTTACGAGGAATGGTGATTTTACCAGTTGGTCCGAGGCGAGGTCGCGAAGGACGATGCTTTGATGGTAGTTCCTCATCCTCGATCAGAGGCCGATTCGAGTTGGCGCGGAGTTTGGAGAGAAAGAAGTCTCTCACCAAACCGATTTGTTCATTCACGTTTTCTATAGTGATGGGTGTCAACGGAGGTAGCGGTTTGAAGATATCCGACGTGGGGCCTTCGACAGCCTGGCTTGGTCGACTGTTGTAAAGCCGTGTGTGTAGAAGGTGCAGTGGCACTGAGAGACTCAACATGCCGAATTCTGAGTCTAGACCCAGGGCTTTAAATCCAAAAAAGTCTTCTCCCAGCTCTTCAGCGAAGTCACCACCAACAAATTGATCGCTACCATCCTTAAAAGCTCCAGAGCCATCAGCACCTCCATCAGTTAATGCAGGGCGAAGTAAATCAGAGAGATGGGCTTTCATGCGCTCGTGCATAACTCCCAATTTTAATCCCAGTCGCTCGATGTCATCCTTGACGTAACTCTCTAATGATTCGAGCGCAACTCCATTTTCACTCAGGGTATGAAGCAAAACTTCTTCGTCTGAGAAGCGCTCTTGGAACCGGACACCAGAATTTGCTAGATGTTCAGTGGCAGGAACTTTGGGTACTTCGCGATATAGAGTGAAAGTCTGCGCAATTTGGCTGAAATAATGGCCAGCCATATCAGTTATAACGTCTAATGCACTTGGTTGGATTTCTTCAAAGCCAGCAGCAAAGAAGATTTTAGAGACAGATCGCTGTAAAGCAGCCTTACATACCCAATTTGCCATAATAGGACCATCGTCTGGCACAACATGTGGCTCGATGTCAGCTTCGACAAAAGGGTCCGGTTCGTATCTGGGGAACTGGTTATTGTATGACTATTAAAGTGAGTATTATATGCTTCAATTGAAGGAACTAAATTATACCTGTGCTTGCAGTTGCATTTGCTTGATGACACCAATCTTAGAGCACAGTCTCCTTGTATCCTGCATCTGTTTGATATTTGCTTCAAACTTGTTTGTGAGAAGGCTTTTTGGAGCAACGAAATGACCCTTGGGAACCATCCGCATTGTTTCTTCTGAGCGACATATGAGTTGCCCATCTGCATCCTCATGCCACTGAAGTTTCGCTGGGATATCTGGGATTGCAGACATGTAGTCGTAATAATCAGGTAGGACTCTTTCCTCTTCACCCTCCATACCTTCGGCAAGAGTCGCAACGCCTTGAATTTCATCTTCAACTTTAACATCAGAGCCTGTTTGAGAGGCTTTCTCATAACACAGTTGGGTCTTTTGTCGTAACCATTTTCGCATGCCCGCCTTCGACCGAAGAAGTGCTGGCTCATCGGGATTGATCTTGTCACCTTTGAAAAGGGAGTGTCTTTCCTTGGCTACAAGTGCTCGATCTTTTTTGGAGACTTGCTTCCAGATCTTATATTCCTCATCTTCTTGAAAATTGATATGTGGACTCAATGATATCCCATTTATCACGGGTTCATCAATTTCGGTTGTATCAGGTTGATTACCGTGTATCGATGTACCTTGTATTGGAGTTATAGATCCTTTAGGTGGCGTCGAAAAGCCATTTAAGCCACAATCTATTCCAGTATCCGGAGCATCAGGGGCAGGGTTGCCAAGATTACCATGAAGTTGTGACGTTAAAATTGGCTCGGAGGAAGTTGTAGTTTGATCCCGGCTAGAAGTCTTCCTGGCCATTGGTCCTTTGGCGCCAGTTTTTCGTCCTCTCAAAGACATTACCGGCTCATCATCGCTTTCTTCCATTACATTATCGTCACCACCATTTTGCTTCCGGCGTTCTTCAGCCTCCACCTCAGCTCTGGACCTTATCACTAAATCAGGTATTAAGGGTACCAATTTCTCAGCTTCTTTCTTCATCGCATTTGCATTCCGCCTAAGTGGATGCTCAGCATCGGCATTATATTTTAGACAGTTACTCCAGATAAGATCAAGATCCGCGACAAATTCAGCTTTAGATTTATAAGACAAAGTTTTCAGCTTTTTGGTCATGGTACCAAGATCCATTGACTGTTTGATAACTGCTGTTTGTTAATTTGTTAATTTTTGAAGGAAATATATACGTACCGTTGTAATAATCTGGTGCATCGCGCTTGTTGACGCGGGTCAAAAAAGGAGCAGAATATTCAGTCATTGCCTTTAACTCAGAGAGAACTTTGTCCGCAGCTTCATAGAGTTCTTCTTGGTGCACATTCTCCTCGCTCGCCCACTTACTCCTATTTTTTCGAACCTCGTTCATAAGAGACCGCAGTTCAGCGTCAGATGCCCGAACCTGATCGCGTTTGAGGTCTATCCTAGCAATAAGATGTTTCAGCGTTAAGCTAGAAGCGCCAAGGTTTGCGCTGCTCAGTGAGCCGTGGTTCTCTCCATTCGCATTGTTGTTATTAGTGTTCGTATTTCCCATTTCCGCATCAATTTGTTTTTCGGACTCTTCTAACCTCTGTTGTTCTAACATAGCAATGCGATCATTTTCTAGAGTAAAAAAGAGTGTCTGAAAGCTACGTTTTGCAGCTTCTTCTGTGGCCTTCTTGGCTTGTTCCAGTTGCTTGCGCACATTTTCGGAGGATGTTGGTAGCTCAGATTCTTTGTTGTTAGAGGAGAAATCAGGGGAGGTCAGGGATCCTAATTTCAGAGGCGAGTGTAGTATATTAGCGGTTTTGATCTTCAATGATGTAAATTGTGCATTGTCAGCTTCTTCTTCTTCCTCCTCTTGATCATCGTCATAGTTATCCTCATCAATAACCCTTGCGGATCTCTTCAGTGGTACTTCTTTGGACAGTTGGTCGGTATCGTCTTCCAATCTTAACCATTGGTTTTCCTGAGTTGCGTCGCCTTGTTCCGGACCATCATTTGTAGCCAGGGTATTTCCAAACAGTTTTGCAATATTGGGTTCAGTTGCTAGGTATAATTGCCTAAATAATTTCTGTTGTTCTTCATCCTTGTCAAACGTTACGGCGGCCGAATTGGTCATGGTCGTATCTTTGATCAAGTGGCTTTGGGCCTTAGAGCGCGCAGGCAGACTGTCATATGAATTTAAAATTTTGCTGCTCGGTTTTTGGGAGCGGGAGAGCCATGATTGCTGCGTGTCGATAGAGGAAATCATAGGCCCTCTCGATGACATATTGCGCCGGCCAAACTTGATTTCGCGACAAAACCCCACAGCCTCGCTGATACTCCACTTAAATTGGTGCCGTTTGGATTGTCGGCATTGGCGATTAGTTCGCCGTAGAATAATGGAGAAATTCGAATTCTGAGGCGATCTCTTGATGGGAGGAGTTCCATGGAGTGAGGAGAGGTTGTTAGGAGGTTTAGCGTAGCGAGGCTACTGCAATGAACAACTCTACGCCACTCAACATTGAACATTTATTTCAAACTCAGTTTCCTTTAGCAAAAACTAGGAAGATCTAAAATGAGGATACGCTAGTGAAGAGAGCCTATGCAAATTTTTTGCGATTTCAATTGCTCCCGAAATGCGGACACAAGTCTACATGTACGTTGCCTCAACAGCTAGCCAGCTTGGTTCTAATTAAGGTTGAAATCACGTGGGGACATTTTGAGCTGCGTTTCTTATCGCCAGCCGCAATTCTAGGTTAAGCTTTCACCACGCGCAGGTGTCGAAATGCGAATTCGGCTCCCATTTGCAGGTCTGTGGTATAGTCTATTACCAAACTTTTCTGACTAAGATCAGGGGCTTTTATTTTCCTTTCAATCACAGCTGGCTACGGTGGGCTATCACCAAATCGCCTCAGTGCCTCGGCCAACAAAGTCCTCCATGTTATCACTTTTTTCGTGATTACCACTAATTTTTACTGGATTCTTGATACCTCTCGTCGAAGAAGCACCAATCTCACACTTATCTTCTGCGCTGGCATACTTGGGATCGGCTGCGAATTCTTGCAAGCCTTTTTCGGCGAAGATCACAGATTTGACTATATCAATATCTTCGCAAACCTAGCAGGCTCTCTAGCTGCTCTAGGACTATCCAGTTGGTATCACTCGCGTATGTTGAGTAGGAAAAGATCCGCAAAGCTCTACCAATCTATGCCTGGAGAGGATGACATAGAACTCGGAACCGGATCTGGTTCGCGAGACCGGGTCTCAATTGATACGCAGCTACCCTCAATACCTTCGGATCAAGAAATCGAAAATTGGAATCTGGAAGAGAGCCCCAGTACCAATGAAGAGGAAGATTTCAGCTTACCGGCTACAAAAGGAATCGTTGATAAAGAGCACGGCGCAAAGAGAGATCTATGAAACTTTACTGCTAGTGATCTTGCTAATGAGAAGAAGTCGCTTGATTTTTTGCTCCATATTTCTCAATCCTCTCGTCAACTAACCTCGATTCTAAAATTAGACTTCTTGTGCCTTCTCTAGCTCTGATATGGCTTACTACCTTTTCAAACGCTGTCTTATTAGGCACAAACACTAAGCTTTCAATAACGTGTAGCTATCTCATTAAAGCCAGATATCTACAAAACGTTCCAGATTTTGTCTGCACATTCTGATCCAGCTGATATCAACCAATTGAAAATTCACAGGTAGTTTCCACGCATTTACTCGATGCAACTAAAGAACCCCAATGAATGGGAATATTACCAACATTGATTCTTTGTCAGTTACTAGTGTTTGTCAAGACCTGGAAATCTAATCTAAGCATTTTCCGAGACGACGGATCTGACGCGACCTTTGCCTCTTTACTTATTTTCTACTGGTGTATTTGAGGTTATTGTGTTGGCTACTAAAAATTTGCACTCGGCTCAATCTCAGCGAGTACTATCTTACAAAAAATTTCAGCGATGATTATAAACGCCCACAAAGCTCAACAAGTCCCCTGTTAGACTTGACTGTTGGTTCTGAACCGAAAGCCGGGAAAATATTCATTATTACAGTTAAGAGATGGCTCTGAACATTGGTAAAAAATATACTTCTCCATAGGCCATTATTAGTATCCTACGTCCTTCGCCTACTACCATATGTCTTATTGGACAACCCCTTATGTAGCCCTTTGTAGAGCTCTACACCACGACTAGTCCACGACTTCATCCGGTCATTGTGCATATTATTCCGCAACTGAGATGCCAACTCTGCCCTTGCATCAAGGCTCTCTTTATTCTTCCGCGGTATCTTGAAAAATCTTTAGCTTAGCTTGACGCCTGAGATTCATTTCAAATTTCGCAAACTTCGAAAACTTCGAATCCAGGCTCATGTGAAGCCAGCTGCATTCCTTTGAACTTTCAGTATCGCTGGTGTCTAGGATTTATCGATTTTTTCGAGCTATTTCTACCTATTAGTTGTACATATAGTTCTTTTCATCGATGCCATTTCAAGCTTCCCGAAGAAGCAGCCGCTGAATGTATTGGTACTTATTGTTGCCAAGCTCACCCACAATTCTCAATTGATTACTGAGCTCATCTCTTTGCATCATTGACGTAGGCATTTCTAGCGTCTCAAGTGTCCATCCTTCATCAAACTTAGTGTGAGTATTCCCCTTCAAGCCATTGTAGTGAATTTGGAGGAGATTTTACTATAATTATACGTTGATGGCCTCATGAGTAAAATTCCCATCCCAGCATCTAGGGGCCACGACGCTCTTCTCATATTTAATACTGATAGTCTCTCAGCAGAGCTGCTTACCATGATATGCCGTAACATATAGCGAAATTCCTCCTGCATAAGGCTTCTAATATTTCATTCAATGTGTGATCTTAGCTCCCCAAATACCGTCTTGAAAGGACTGAGGATTATCCATACAAAATCTTAGAAGATCCTGGAAACATATTGCGCCAAGAAAAACAAATAAATATTTACAGTGTCTCAGCCCTTAAGATTGTTAGTGGCCAATATTAGTTTTGTATGTTAAGATAGGTGACTGTAAGGTAAAGATACACAAAACAAAAATCAGCCACTAACAATCTTTGGGGCTGAGATACTGTAGATATATTCAGTTGTTTCATGGCTTTTGTAGCCATCTAAGATGAGTAATCTTAACCCTTAAGACCCTCTAGCATGATAAATAGTAAGTGCTTTAACTATTTAATATTAGTAGAGTCTAGTTACTTAATTCTTCATCTCCGTAAACCAGCATGATTCATTGGAATTCAGAGGTAGGTAGAGCCACCGGAAGATATTATCAACCCTGTACACAAAATTAGGTGAAGTACCTTTTTACTGTTAACTGTACAAGGTGGTTTTTCACCTCACGGATCACTTCTCGCGGTTTTGCAACCCTCTATTTGTAACACCAAACTTTTTTACCTTAACCAAACGAATATTAGGGTCGAATTGGGGGACGAAGACGGCGTTTCTACCTGTACGTGGTATCCCCTACGAACCTGGAGTTTATCTTCAGAGCCAACAGAAACACGCATTACTTGGTCACGGAGGAAAAGTCACCCAAATGGGTTTCCGGGGCGTACCCAGCTCCCGTTATGGTGGTGATGGATCAGACTAAGTCTGCCCTTTTTACCAAAATGAATTCTCACTGTTTACAGATATTCTGGCATTATACTGTCTCCCGAGGAAAGAACACCGCTACCTGAGCGCTGGTGGTGTCGGTATAAGAAGGATATCTGGACTATGGGATATTAGGGAGATACAGATGGGGATACGCACCTCGTGTGGCTCTGGTGTCTAGGCCTCGCCTGGCTGGAGTTGCAGGTTTTTTGAGACTTTTTCCCGCGTACCGGTTTCCATGGCTGCTCTTTTTCAATTTTTTTGAGCAGAAGGTTCCGTGGAAAAGGTGGTTGAATTCTATGGGTAATTACTGAGCTAAATAGCTACCCGTCTTGGGTCAATGTATCAATGATCTTAGGTTCGAGGTAAAAGGGGATAGGAGCACTGTAGAAGGTGTGGCCTGGGTCAGAAAGGAGCCCTAGTACTATAATAGTCTTGGACTCTACATAGCACGAATAAACAAAACTACTACTATTAGGGTCGAATTTTCCAGTGATCCATCCTCCGGGCCAGCCTACCAACTGGAGCATGAGTGGTCAAGGTATATGCTCCACTGGAGACAGGAGTGAGCTGTAGAACCGTAATGGTCCGAGCAACGGCGACCACGTGATGATCTCTTTAGTACCGCTTCTTCCTTTTTCTCAAGCTAATTATAAGATCTGTTAAAATCATATATTTTAGATCCCCACTTATTCTCGATTTTGGTTTCTCCTCGTGATCACGCTAAAATTAAATTTGAATGTACAATCTCATACACAACCGTGCAACGTCCACCCTCCACCACCTTACTGACATCTTGATCTACTACTATTCCCGTGCGCACACATTAAGACGAACTCGAAATTGCCAGCGCTTTAAATACTTCTCAAGATTTGCTAGAATATTTTATTAGAAAGAAATTCAGCGATACAACAATCAGTAAGATCAGATTCTCCATGTCTAGTCTGCACTCTAATTTAATTTCATCACTAGTTACGAATCTACCCAAGATCTACTGCACAAAATGTCGTTGCCAACTGAACACAACCAATACCAGATTTGATAAGCAGGGTCGGAGAATGAAGACATGTATAAAGCATGGCAACAAGCGTACTCTCCCGATGATCGAGCATTGGGATAGCTTTATACTTGAAATTAAATCTTGGAGCCATCCTGTAAGCTTTTGCAGTCTTTTCTCTTGCATTTTTTTTATTCTAATAAATAGTCTCACAGGGGCAAACTAACCTGCTCAATATTCTCTAAAAATTTGATGTTGACCAGCTGTCTGTTAATTTTGCACAGTCGCTCGAGACCAATGATAATAATGAATCCGAATTCGATCCACTCAGTAAAGTCACTTGCCAGCTGTTTGATTTGATTCGAGAAGCTGGAGGCCATCGGTTCCGACAGTCGAAAATGGTCAAATCCAAAAACCCGACCTATACCTATTACTGCTGTCAGGATAGCTCGCGAAAGAGTAAGTCGAAAAAATGAAGATGAAGCTGAGCTGGTGGAAAGCGAAGATGAAGCCCCGCAATTTGATGCCAAGAAAATTATAGAAGTAATAAAAACTTTTCTAACTCTTTTGGAGGAGCAAGAAAAAATTGGCAACATCAAGATTCTCGAGATCTGCTATCGCCACAAAAATAAACATTGTTCAGACATGATCCTTCTGGAGGTAATTGGGCAGCGAAAGAGACAGCGAACCATGCCTAAAACTTGGACTAGTTATAGACATCCTGCTACAATGTACTACGAACAAGTTTAATAATATTTTCTAAATACATGTATATCAAAGGTTTATCTGGAGTCAAGTAGGTGAAATCCCAATTCCAAAAAGGCCCAACTAACGAACCTTATAGGGGATTTTAAATGATATGGAACAACGCAACCTCTATATAATTATGAAGGCTTAGATTAGCTGTTAATTTGTATGTAAAGGTGGTAGTCTTTACAGATATGGAACAGTCTATGTATTTAATTGTTTAAGATCAAGAATAATCTGACTTTTGACCGCTTTTTTGAGAATAATTGAAACAGGAGATGCATCTGAAAATATGATGGAAACCTCGGCGTCACTGAGACAAAAATCAAATGTTGAGATACGAGAAACTACTTGAAAAAGATGATAGGAGTTTATTAGAGAACATAACTGCTTCCCGTGGAATAATCTCTTGTAATATTTCATGTCCTTTCAAAATAATTCAGTTAAATCAAAGTTGTGGTTTTATTATGCCCTAATCTATCACAGGGTAGTCTACATGTGTGGAAAATAACTTGGTGAAATTAAAAATGGATCTTAAACAGGATTGAGCAGCTCAATTTTGTTCAAGATCCTTTTTTAATTTAATAAATCTGTAAACTATTATAAATTACTAGGTATTTTGGTTAAGTGGCACAGTCGTCTACGGCACGACGTCGAACGCCATAACCAAATGAATGAGAATAAACGGACGCTGGGGAAGAAGATGTGGCGGGTGAAATTGGCCGGAATAATTTATCAATTCTCGTTTACTGTCCTATATAGCTTCCTATTTACAAGGCGCCTTGCAGGACGGACGGCCATTTTACAAAGGGAAAAAGCTTTAAAGCAACAAAACCCGAAGACCCGCCACGTTGACACGACCTAGCATTGTGTGAAAGACGCCCCTTTGTACCATAAACTTAAGTTAAACCATGTGTTCCATTAACTCCCCAGACAATAAATAAATACTCAAGTAAAATAAGGTGATTTCTGCTGAGACTTCGACCCAGAGCTACTAGCGGCAGGCGGGATCTCGTCCATCCCCAGTCCAATTTTCATCAACGACCTTGTTGTGGCCGAAATAGGTTTTTCTTCCTTCCGTGGACGTCCAGGGCCCCTTCTCGGAGCGTCTGGCTTTTTGTTCGTAACCATAGTGAATCCTATGTCATCGTTTGCCGTGGCTGATGTCCTTGCAACTGGTTTCTCTACTTTCTCCCTTCTGATTTCTGCCGTTCTCTCTAGAAGCTCCAGACGAGCTTTCTCAACGCTCTCCTTGTAAACCTTGTAGGTTCGACACGCCGCCCTCTGCCATGAACGGTGTTCCTTCCCGCAATTACAGCAAGAAACCCTTTTCCTGGGACAGTCCCTGGTTTGGTGAGCACCTGCGCACTCACCACACCTGGCTGCCTTTCCGCACGACGCTTGCGTGTGGCCCCGTTGGCTGCAGTTGAAACACTGCTTGGGCTGAGCCTTAGGTGACCACATTTGTGCCGTGTACAGCTTAGCATTAAAGACAATACCGTGACGAACCACTTGTTCTTGTAAATCCTCTGAGGGCAGGCTCAGAACGACCGACTCCCTCGTATGTCCATTCTTTTTAGCACGTTCGTGCTCTCGTCCGTCGTGGAGCCATCTAATGCGATTGATAGAAAGCCCTGGGATCCTTGTTTTCGTCGCCTCGCATATCTCCCGGATCAAACTGGTGTTGTTGGCGAATCTGCCCCCTTCGATCTTTGTCCTCAGCGGGACTCCGCAAACCTCCACTGGAAAATCATGCCGTAGTATTTTGAACTCCTCTGGTTGTGACATGTTTAGAGCCGCGTCTCTGTGGGACGCCGACTGGACGAACACCTCAGTGTCGTTACTCCTTAGTTGCCGCATTGCGTAAGCACCTGGGATGTGCTGCTTAGCCTTGGTTAACAGCTCAGTTGGCTGCATGTCTTTGGCCCCTTCTACTCGTATTTGAACGGTCGTTTTATTCATTTGAGATGTTAGCACCGACGCGTATGTCCTTGGTGCCACCGGCCCAGGAGCCATTTTTTATACAACCCTTCGGGTGGGGTCCGCAAGGCTCTTCTTCACCACCTCTTCCAACGCCAGCATCCGCTCCTCGATCTGTGTCGGCTTTGACTGCATATCCTCCCATTCCTTCCTGTGCATATTGAAAGCCTTGATGGCCTCCACGACTTCCCCTTTTGAGATCTCAAAATCTTCCTCCAATTCATCGCCTGAGTAAAGAATCCTTATCTTTTTCAAAAGGCCCCGTATAATTTCAAGATTTTTATCCACTGGTGGATTGACTACTGTCGCCTTGGATGCTTTCGTCGCTGATGTTGTTGTCGGCCGAGTCGTGTTTTGGGCGCCATTTTTCGCCGACCCAACACCTTCGCCCGACATGTTGTTGCACAACGGTAGAAGTTCGGTGGGAGAGTAAAGCGAAGATTGCGGATTCAATGATTCAAATAAGAAGTTGTGATAGCATGCCGGAATAATTTAGTTTTGTTTCAGAATTAAAATTTATCGATCCACATTTAAAATTTGATTGGTTGATTGATTGACTTTATTTTACGTTTACCGAGCCCCATGCTTCGCATGGGCTCTGTTTATTCCCTAGCGGGACAAAAGACGCCAGGGAGTTACTCCTGGGCTCCAATAAAGTCTACAAATTTACAGGTGTGAAAGAGCGCATTCCCATAGCTGCTCCTCGCAAATAAATTACAGATCCCGAATAAGGATGAAAATAGATTAATCGCGCCAACCACACACATCCTCCGTGCGCCGGACCAGACTCCCATCACCGTAACCTCCTCTGAGTGGCCTTATTTTTTTTGATATTTTTAATATTTTTAATATTTTTAATATTTTTAATATTTTTAATATTTTTAATATTTTTAATATTTTTAATATTTTTAATATTTTTAATATTTTTAATATTTTTAATATTTTTAATATTTTTAATATTTTTAATATTTTTAATATTTTTAATATTTTTAATATTTTTAATATTTTTAATATTTTTAATATTTTTAATATTTTTAATATTTTTAATATTTTTAATATTTTTAATATTTTTAATATTTTTAATATTTTTAATATTTTTAATATTTTTAATATTTTTAATATTTTTAATATTTTTAATATTTTTAATATTTTTAATATTTTTAATATTTTTAATATTTTTAATATTTTTAATATTTTTAATATTTTTAATATTTTTAATATTTTTAATATTTTTAATATTTTTAATATTTTTAATATTTTTAATATTTTTAATATTTTTAATATTTTTAATATTTTTAATATTTTTAATATTTTTAATATTTTTAATATGTTTAATATTTTTAATATTTTTAATATTATTAATATTTTTAATATTTTTAATATTTTTAATATTTTTAATATTTTTAATATTTTTAATATTTTTAATATTTTTAATATTTTTAATATTTTTAATATTTTTAATATTTTTAATATTTTTAATATTTTTAATATTTTTAATATTTTTAATATTTTTAATATTTTTAATATTTTTAATATTTTTAATATTTTTAATATTTTTAATATTTTTAATATTTTTAATATTTTTAATATTTTTAATATTTTTAATATTTTTTTAAGAGAACACCACATTTCACGAAAAGCTGCACCCACTTCTCCGGATGCTATCACGCTTTTTGACTTATATCATTGAATTCGTAACCTTCGCTATACTCAGTCCCCAAGTTTTTACCGTCGTGCCACAACATGGCGGGAAAAGGTGACGGGCCGGCGAAATCGGGCCATAAAATTTCTCCACGGCAGGCCAAATCAACGACAACGACAGCAGATAAGGAGACAGCAGACGATAAATTAACTGATAATCTTGAAATTATACGGAGTCTCTTGAAAAAGATAGGGACTATATACTCAGGGATAGAATTGGAGGAGGGTTTTGAGATCTCCAGACAGGAAGTTGCGGAGGCTATCGCTGCGTTCAAGGCGCACAAGAAGGAATGGGAAGAAACGAAATCGAAGCCAACACAGATCGAGCAGCGGATGCTCGCATTGGAAGAGGTTGTGAAGAAGAGCCTTGCGGACCCTAGCCGAAAGGCGGTGCAACAAATGGCTCCTGGAGCGCTGGCACCTAGGACTTACGCGTCGGTTGTCGCACCTCAAGCGAACAAAACGGCTGTCCGAATACGAGTAGAGGGGGCGAAAGACATGCAGCCAACAGAGCTGCTCACCAAGGCGAAACAGCACATTCCAGGTGCTTACGCGGTCCGACAATTGAGGAGCAACGACACTGAGGTGTTCGTTCAGTCGGCGTCCCAGAGAGACGCAGCTCTCAACATGTCTCAACCAGAGGAATTCAAGATTCTGAGGCATGATTTTCCAGTGGAGGTTTGCGGTGTCCCTTTGAGGACAAAAATTGAAGGAGGCAGATACGCCGACAATTCCAGATTGATCCGAGAGATCTGCGAGGCGACGAAAGCGAGAATACCGGGGCTCTCAATAAACAGAATAAGATGGCTTCACGATGGCAAAGAGCACGAACGGGCGAAGAAGAACGGCCACACGAGAGGGTCGGTCGTGTTGAGCCTGCCCACAGAGGGTTTACAGAAGCAAGTGGTTCGACATGGCATCGTCCTTAATGCTATACTATACACGGCACAAATGTGGTCTCCCAAGGCTCAGCCGAAGCAGTGTTATAACTGCAGCCAATGGGGCCACACGCAAGCGTCGTGCGGAAGGGCGGCCAGGTGCGGTGGGTGCGCAGGTGCTCACCAAACCAGGGACTGTCCCGGGAAAAGGGTTTCTTGCTGCAACTGCGGTAAGGAACACCGTTCATGGCAGAGAGCGGCGTGTCGAACTTTCCAGGTTTACAAGGGAGTGTGCAGAGGGCTCGCCTGGAGCTACTTGAGCGGACGGCGGATATTCATCGGGAGAAGGAAGAAAGACTAGTCGCAATTACATCAGGCAAGGCAATCGATGACCAAGGATTCACATTGGTTACAAGCAAAAAGCCAGACGCTCCGAAGAGGGGTCCTGGACGACCACGGAAAGAAGAAAGAGTCACGTCGGCTACAACAAGGTCTCTGATGAAAATTGGGCTGGGGATGGATGAGATCCTGCCTGACAGTAGTAGTTCTGGGTCAAAGACTCGGCCAAAATCACCTTCACTAACTTTTTTCACTTGAGTATTTTCCTATTGTTTGGGGAGTTAATGGAAATCACGGTTGAACTGGAGTTTATGGAACAAAGGGGCATCCTCTGCATTAAGCTAGGACGTGCCAACGTGGCGGGTCTTCGGGTTTTGTTGCTTTAAAGCTTTTTCCCTCGTTTGATGGCCATCCGTCCTCATGGCACTATGTACATAATAGGAGCTAAAAGGACAGTAAACGAGAATATTTTTAATATTTTTAATATTTTTAATATTTTTAATATTTTTAATATTTTTAATATTTTTAATATTTTTAATATTTTTAATATTTTTAATATTTTTAATATTTTTAATATTTTTAATATTTTTAATATTTTTAATATTTTTAATATTTTTAATATTTTTAATATTTTTAATATTTTTAATATTTTTAATATTTTTAATATTTTTAATATTTTTAATATTTTTAATATTTTTAATATTTTTAATATTTTTAATATTTTTAATATTTTAATATTTTTAATATTTTTAATATTTTTAATATTTTTAATATTTTTAATATTTTTAATATTTTTAATATTTTTAATATTTTTAATATTTTTAATAATTTTAATATTTTTAATATTTTTAATATTTTTAATATTTTTAATATTTTTAATATTTTTAATATTTTTAATATTTTTAATATTTTTAATATTTTTAATATTTTTAATATTTTTAATATTTTTAATATTTTTAATATTTTTAATATTTTTAATATTTTTAATATTTTTAATATTTTTAATATTTTTAATATTTTTAATATTTTTAATATTTTTAATATTTTTAATATTTTTAATATTTTTAATATTTTTAATATTTTTAATATTTTTAATATTTTTAATATTTTTAATATTTTTAATATTTTTAATATTTTTAATATTTTTAATATTTTTAATATTTTTAATATTTTTAATGTTTTTAATGTTTTTAATATTTTTGAATTTGATTTCAATTAACCCGTTCAGGAAACCCAAGGGCCCATGCAGGTGTCTAACTTTTATATACAAAGGAGGAAACCTCGCGGTAAAAACCCCCCAAAACTGCAATCTGGTATCTTTCTGGTTTTCAGTTTACCTTCAAGAAGTGCGTTACACTGTACGTCCAGTGTGTGATCCGTCTC
Source organism: Podosphaera xanthii (assembly GCA_028751805.1). Lineage (NCBI taxonomy): Eukaryota > Fungi > Ascomycota > Leotiomycetes > Helotiales > Erysiphaceae > Podosphaera > Podosphaera xanthii. The sequence continues at coordinate 787,907 of JAPWIX010000004.1, forward strand.
ACCCCTTCCCTGCTCTGCACATCATTTCCCGCAATGTCGCCTCGACTTGACTGACAAGTCGAAACTGTTCTAGGTATCCTTCGTCTAATATCCACTTCGTGATTCTTGCCACATCTTCCGGGCTCTGAATCATGGCCTGATAGGACCTATCTTTTGCTTTTCGCAGGAAATCCCCTCGTCCCCTCGCCCACTGCGGACACGTCATGACCATATGCCTGACGTTCTGTGTCGGATACCCACACTGGCACTTTGGGCTATCGACTCCAGGTACTTTTCTTCTGTACAGATAAGAATTGAGCCCGATATGCTCGCTTCTTATCTGTATGGCGATACTACTTTGGGCCCTGCTAAGGTTCTGGTGGATTTGAACTGGTGCTTCCCTGTAGTTCATAGTGAATCTGCCTGTTTTTTTATCCATGGTAATATTCGCTGCTTTCCAAGTCTCTGGGTTCGCTGGTGTCGAGTGTCCAGAGTTCTTCTGATGTGTCCAAGAATGTTTCCATTCCTGGAATGCTGCAATCTTTACAGCCGTCTTTTGTCGCCCAGTTTGCTCTTCCCTTCCGCAGATTCGAATCCATTCGGCCACATCATCGCTTCTGTTCATGTCGTGAATCTCCTCTCTCCCTCGGACGGGCAGCTTGATTCGATTACACGCCGAAGTAATTGTCCTTCGAACAGGTAGCTTGTCTGATAGTCCGGCGTGTTGGACCCTCCTTTGCTTCAGGTAGAGCTCTATTGGGAGCACCGATGTCTCGTGCTCCAGTACTCTACTGCTGGTAGAGTTATATGCCCCTGTAACTAGCTTTAAGCATTTCGTCTGAATACTTCGAAGGGGTTTAACTATCCTTTCAGGGATTTTACCCCCTGGCCCGGCCTCGGCCCAAATCTGGGACCCATACGTGAGGGCCGGTCTCACTAACGTGCTGTACAACAGCTTTGACTTCTTAAATGTCGCTCCCCAGGTAGACTGTGCCAATCTGCTAATTGACTGTGTCTGGGTATGCGACTTTTGCACTACTTTCTTTATGTTGGCGCCCCAGTTTAACTTGGGGTCGAAAAAAATTCCCAGAACTCGGAGAGAAGACTGTGGAGAAGTTAGATGTCCCTGGATACTTACAGTTGCTTCGAGATTGTGGCGTTTTCTTGCACGAGTGAAGTGCATCAACTGGTATTTTTCTGGCGCAAATCTAACTCCGTGCTTTCTTGCCCACTCTTCACAGACTCCATGCTTCTCCTCCAGCTTCCTGCAATTCTCTTCGGTAGAGCTTGACCATGTTAGTATATTAGTGTCATCGACGAACCCTACGGCTGCGGTTGATGACGTTTGCAACAATGGCAAGAGCGTGCTCGCGAAAAACAGAAAGAGTATCGGAGACAGTGAGGATCCCTGAGGTATACCTGTGTTGGTGGGTATTTGAGCTCCTTTATATGAACCCAACACTACTGAGGTTGTTCTCTCTTCTAGGAAGGATTCGATGAACTTGCAGATCCATCTCGGTATACCTTTTTCTCTGAGGTTGTGAATTAGTCTGTGGTGAGAGACGTTGTCGAATGCTCCTGAGATGTCAAGACTCAGAAGTGACGCCACCTTTTTCTTATCTTTTCCCCAAATGGTATGAATCTGCTCAGTTAGAAGCTCAACTGCCGAGATCGTAGATCTTTTTGGTCGAGCCCCCATCTGTTCTTCGGGGAGAAGATTAAGCTCTTCTGCCGCTTTGGAGATTCGATTTGCCACCAGTTTCTCGAGAAGTTTACCCATTGTGTTAAGTAGTGCTATAGGTCGATATGACTTTGGCGTGTCGTATGTCGGCTTTTGCGGTTTTCTTAGCACAATTGTTGTCGATTCTTTGAACACTTTTGGGTGGTACCCGATCGAGAGGCAAGCATTAAATATCTCAGCCAGAGCTTTACTGAGCGTAGTACTGCAATGCTTAAGAAATCGGTTCGGAATCCCGTCTGGACCTGGGGCCTTATCACTTGGTAACCTTCTGAGAATTTCTTCGACTTCGGCATGAGTAATGATCTTAGAAATATTTTGCAGCTCTTCAGGGTAGATGGTTCCATCAATATCTCCAGTATCCGCGGCCTCTGCCTCGGGGAAAAAGTGTTGCGCCATAGTTTGAGCCTTCTCATGAGCCTCGGTGTGAACCGTTCCGTCTATGTCCTTGATGTCTGGGACTTGAGGTAGTCTGAGTCTTTCTTCCGGATCTTTTCTTGCCCACTTAGCGAGTTTCCAGATTTTTGTCGGATCTTGTGAAGCTTCTGAAACAGTTGCTCTCCATCCAATGTTCTTTGCCTTTTTAATTTGAGCCTTTTTTGTACTGGTAGATCTTAGATAATCTAACCAGCTTTCCTCAGTACCTAGCTTTTTCCACTTTCTCCTGGCTTTTCTCGTGTCTTTGACTGCTTCCAATATTTTTAATATTATATATATATATATATATATATTTATATATATATATATATATATATATATATATATATATATATATATATTTATATATATATATATATATATATATATATATATTTTATATTTTATATTATAAGAAGCTGTTGAACGAAAGAAAAGGAAATGTTTTGTAGATGGGACTACGTTGGTGTAGTCCTATTAGTTAGGCAAGGAGTCACGGGTGCATATGTCCGAGTAGAAACACGTTTGTTTTAACCACTTATCCAACACGAGGCCTCCATCATGAGTGCCAAGTAGGTAAGGAAGTAGTTTAGAGGGGGGTCCTTGTAGGCGCCTGGCTCGTCTCTTGGCTATATGACAAAAAAAAGAAGTGTAACGGAGCTTTGCGGTGCCCGCAGCGGCAGAAAATATTGGCATCCCGATGTTAGAAACGTTCATGATAGTCCGCGAAATCCCCATGACCAGACCTTATAGCCAGGATTCGTCCTAGAGTGTCACGGGGAAGGCGGAGTTCTTTTGGGTTGCTGGGTGCCGTGTTGATCTCCAAATAATGGTAGGTCTCTAAATGTGGAAGGAGGCATCTCCAGAGCCTGCCTGTTGCTTGTGGTACAAGCGACTTAACCCAGCGTTTTAATCTAGCATTAGAGTATGGAGGTTCTGATGTAAGGGGAAGGTGGCATGCTTCATTCGCTAACTTGTCTGCAGCCACGTTTCCAGGGATAGACGAGTGACCCGGGACCCAACGGACGTTAACTTCACCTTGTGTGATGTGAGGTAGACGAAATCGTCGTTGCCATTCAGTTTCTAGTTTAAGGAACTCATCGAAAACAGCCTGTGATGAGCCAGAGAAAGGAGTAAGTAAGCGGGAGGCGACTTCTAGGTTATCCAAAAATACCCAGAGATTTGTCGCGAATTTTGTGGTTGAAGAGGCCAGCGCAGACTTTGCTCCTTCTAAAGCCCCTATGGCTTCGGCGTCGAAAACTTCCACACCTTTGCCGAGAGGAATGCTTTTCTGAAAGATTTGTACCCCCCCTTGGTAGGCCACGTAACCGGCGCCTGTGAGGCCGTCGGATTGTTTTGAGCCGTCTATATATAGAGCAATATCACCAGAGGGAATTGTGGCGAGAAAAGAGTTGAAGGCTTGTTTGGCCATTTCCTTGGATTCTCCACGCGGGCCACCCACTCTAGCATAGGCCACCTAACGGTCTTCCCCCGGGGTCTAAGGAGGGAGAGCGATTAAGTTGATTTGCTCGGCCTGGGGAAGGGCTAGTACATTGCGAGCGAATCGTGAAGTGGGGCGGTTTAGAGAAATAACTCTATTTGCTCGGCGAAGTAGAGGATGGCGGGGATCGAGATGACGTAAGCGGGCGGTAGCTGCTGTAGTCCGTCCATTGAGTGCGATTTCTGAAGGAGGCAGTCCAGCTTCACGGTGAAGTGCGGCTGATGGAGTAGTACGATAAACAGGGAGAATTGCACGCGCAGATTTGAGTAAAACTCTATCTAACATTTGGAGTAGAGAGTCTACACGATTTGAGATCCGGTCTCGAGGGCCTTGACGGGATCTTCCCGGCCACCAGGCTTCAGATCCATAGTAAGCAATCGGAAGGACACATGCAACGGCCGCCTGACGTAGCAAGTGAGCAGGAACACCTCGGACTGTGTTACCCAAAGAGGAGAGAGCGTTGCTGACTTTGAGGGCCTTAGAGGCTAAGGAGCGCACGTGCCACTTGAAAGAAAGCTTTTTATCGAATAAAATTCCAAGCCAACGTGTGTAAGGATGAGAAATATTTTCCGAGATTGTAAGTGGCCCTGTCATAACCTTGGGAGTAAGCCTCGGGTCTTGATCAGCTCTGCGACGAGAGAAGTGAAGGAGTTCGTATTTTCCAGGGTCGAAGGTTATTCCTTCCTCCTGCCCCCAATTGAGAGCCTTTTGCAAGTCTCGGGACAATAATAATGCATTTTCTTGAAGGGAAGACGATATTCGGAGAAGAGCAACGTCATCAGCATACCCAAATCTATTTCTGGTCGGACCTAAGAAGAAGAGGGGAGAGAGGTAAAGCATGAAAAGAATTGGCGATGCCGGCGAACCTTGGGGTAGGCCGCAGAGGACCTTGATTATAGGCCCGGTTGAGCCGTCAAGTCGAATCCTTACAGTACGGTTAGTGACAAAGGAGGTAACCCATCGGACAACGTTGTCAGGCCAGCCTTGCTCTCTGAGACGGCGTACTAGTCGTCCAGGGAGAACGCCGTCGAATGCGCCTTTTACATCGAGAGTTAGTACTGAGGTGGTGAGCTTGCTGTTTAAAGCGGTTTCATCATCATGGACTAGGCAAGATGCGAGATCAGTCGCAGAGCGAAGAGGAACGGCTCCAAACTGTTGTGACGCAAGTACCTTCGCATTTATCGCGACCCAAGAGAGTCGCCGAGCGACGAGGCGTTCTAAGCCTTTGCCTAAAACAGAGAGGAGGGCTATTGGGCGGAATGAACGTCGATTAGACTTATCCAGTTTGTTAGGCTTGCTTAACATGACTAAAATGGCTCTTTTGAAACAGGCAGGATGATGTCCCACCAGTAAGCAGCTCTTGAAGAGGCTGAAGACTGAAGATTCAGTTAGGGGCCAACTTTTTTTGAGGATTGCCGTGGGAATCTCGTCTTCGCCAGGCGCCGTATTATCTGCACCTAGTATTGAGGTCCTTACCTCCGGAAGGGTGAGATCCGGGAACGGAAGAGCGGAGCGTCCCACTACGGGTGAGTCAAGCGGTATATCATTAGCCTCCGATGTGTTTTGGAGGAGGTTTCTAGATAACACGTCCCGCTTATCTTCTAATGAGACCGCGGGAGTAGCGGTAGGGTTCAAGGGGTCTTTCAGAGGTGGCGAGCGGAATGACCCAGCCGAGCGATGCCAGTTGACCATCTTAAAGACATCTTTCGCTGAAGAAGATTGATCCAGTAAATTCCGGAAGAATTGTCGTTTAGCCCTGTGAACAGCGGTTCGGAGCTGTTTCCTTGAAGCGGCGCAAGTTAATGGATCTTCCCAATTTCTTCGTGCAGCTCTGTGAGCGCGAGCCGCCTCTTTGCACTCGTCATTCCACCAAGGCTGGCCAGTTCCTCTCCCAAGAGTTCGCCGAGCTGATCCTCTGAATGCGTTCTGGAGGGCGGTGCAAAGACTTTCTGCGTATGTGTCTAGAGAGTTAGGTTGTAAGTTGTCCGATAGGCTAGGTATGCTTGTTATTCCTCCTTCGAGGAGAGACAGAAAAAGTTTTTCATCCAGAGTTTCGAGTTTGAGTCGAGCCACGGACTCATGAAACCGACTGTCCCAGGGTATGATGGTGGCAATCGGGGAGTGATCAGATGTAACGTCGAGCTCTGGTACGATAGCAGACTCTGCACCTGCGAGGAAGAGTGAATTATAGGCAAAGGTGAGGTCGAGCACGTTTCCCCTGTTATGGGTTGGGACATCGGCTTCTGAGATAAGGGAGATAGAGTTCATATCTATCCACTCTAACAGAGATTCTGCTGCATGCTGATTAGAAGCTGTTGAAGCCTGCCATCTGGTATGTTTAAGGTTGAAATCTCCGGCTAGAAGTATACGCCGACGTAGTATAGAGCGTGGGAGGTCCAGGATGGCTTTTACAGCCTCCCCTTCTGCCCATGAGCCAACTGGTGCATTGTACACATTGACTGCTAAGATATTTGTGCCGGATGGGGCTCTAATTTCAAGGAAGACGAGGTCTTGCGCAGCAGGGCTGTTGTGGGGCAGAGGTCGGAGTTGGTTTGTTTGGAGGCCTGTACCCTTTCGGACGTAGGTGAGAGCCCTTGGGCGGATTTCCCAGTTGTCAACTGGAGCAAAGCACTCATAAGAAGAAATTCGTTTAGTTATCCGGCGTAGCCGGTCGCTAAAGATGTAGGGTTCCTGAATGAAGATAATATCATATTTCTCTTCATTAGCAAAAGCAAGGGCCAGTTCATGGGAGGCTGCTCCCCTACAAACGTTTACTTGAAAAAGACGTAGCGGTTTCTTATTCGTGCGGCGTCTATAACTCATCGGGAGTAATTAAGGGAGTGTAAGGGTTTGCTGAAGTGAGCAGGGAACTTGGTGGGGAGGAAGCCGGTACCAGAACAAGCTGAGTTGAATTGGGTTGTGTTGAAGGCACATCGGAGCTAGGTTCAGCGTAATTTTCGGACATAACTTGGTCTTCAGGTGTGCCTGAAAGCGGGTTACGATGGCACCCTATTGTAGTGCAGAGACTTAGCCTTGCAGCAGCTGAGGTTTTCCGGATCTGTGAAACTTGCTCTTTTGTGGGTTTTTGCCCGTTGCGACGCGGTCGGAGGAGACACTCTGGAGCATCCGCTGGATGTGGCCCATGGCAGTGTATGCACCGGGGCGGACATGTATGTGGGTGGGGGCTACAGGAAGGGTGTGATGACTCCATATGTTCTGTCGAGCCGCAAAGTCGGCAGCGGGGAGTGCGGGAGCAGATTCTCACATTGTGCCACTGAAAACAACGGCTGCACTGGATTATTGAACTTTTTTGTGATAGACGGCGTGATAGTACCTCGACACCAAGTATTCGAAGCCTGTTAGGTAAAGTTGAGTCCAGAGGGAAGCGGGCTATGTACCTCGCAGATGGATTATGTGGAGAATCGATGCTCCCCTTTGTTTCGAAGACAGCTGTAGATGTCAATCCAGTTTCCTCTTTAATCTGTGAGAGAACGAGCTCTGCTGTGACGGAGAAGTTAGTAATTTGGTTGTTGTCATCTAGAGCGGTGATCGTGCGTGGAACGTTCTTTAGAAGATAGGTAACCAGATTTTGAGCTTTCTCAATACCGGTAGCGCCGTTGATCTTTCCTTGTTGTACAGCCTCAGAAAATAAGGATTCTATTCTGTCAGCTACAGCGCTTGAGGCTGGCCGGAGGGCGAGGCCTGAAGGGACATGCTGGACTTCTTTCAATAATGGGGCGTTATCGCCTAGAATTCTGCGTAAATGAAGGAGTAGCGGGTAAGGCGAGAGAGAGCGTTCTATGGCCTCTGTGTTTAGACGAAGGAATAGCCTCTCGTCAGTTGTAGGTGATTGAGCACGGTATTTCGAGCCACCCGATTTTACGGGATTACTTTTTGGACCTTTTTCTTTAGCCTTTGTTACAACGTTTGCGTATGAAAGAGGTTGAGTTGATTTTATGACAGGGGGTGCAGAGTATCTCATAGCAGAGGATCTCATTGTGCTTGTTGATTGAGGAGGCACAGATGTGCCCCTTACGTGTCTTTCGAAAAATTCTTGCGCCACATGTTGGAGGCTTGCGAGAAAGGCCTGATTTGTTGTCGTCAAGTTTTGGGGAATCAAGGGGGCATTTGGTCCACGAGTTGCATCATCGATTGCGGAAGCAATCCCGCCAAACATTAGAGAAGCCTCGTTAGTTCTGGTATTCGCGGTGGTTGTTGCGTGTAGCAAAGTCTCTGCTAGAGACCTCGTCCCGCCCCCGGTTGGGTTGGGGTTGGGGTCAGGAGCTGGCATGGCTCCAGGCAGTCAACAGAGAGTAATAAGTCACAGGTGATCTTCTTCGAAATAATAGGAGATGATGAAGTGTGATTTAAAATTTGACGTTTATTAATGTAAAAACGAGTGCGTAGATCAGTCACGTAGTCGCAATTTTTTCCGGTCGATTAAGGGACGTTGAGAGAGCTGGTTCGAATTCAACGAGACCCTTACACCATGTTTCTCGCTAGGTTATGTATATTACGACGAAGTAGTCACACTAGATAGGCGTAGGTGACTGAAATACATTGCTGCAGTCGACGTAAACAGTTAAATATTGGAGGGGCCTTTTTTTCAATGATTCTTGTGCATTCAGCTTTCTAGGCCCTGACGTGAATAACACTGGTATGGTACATGGAGCGATGACTCAACTTGGTATGAGGGACACTCACACCCGAACATCATTTTGAGACATCACTCGGAGTCGGGTGCCTCACAGCCCTTCAACCCTGAACCGTTTACGTCTGCCGCAGGAACGCATTTCAGCCACCCATGACAATTTAGAGGAACCTTCATCAACGTCACTTGCATCATCAAGTTAGAAACGTGGAGCAAGGGTCTTGCCGTAATCGAACTAGCTCTCACCTGTCTCACGTGAGACATGTGCCTCGGCTACCCGTACTCTACTTGGAAGGACGGCCCGGCTGAAGCGGCTGTATGGCGCGAAGCTTCGCGTCATGTATTCAAATCATAATCTGGTATGAGTGTCCCTCAGATCAGGTTGAGTCGTCGCTCCTAGTATCGTACCAGTGTCATTCGTAACTTAACCTCAGGGCTGCATATACGAGGATGACTTAAGAAAGATAAATAAGTAAATGATAAAGAATATCTATGAAGACAAACTCTGGGCCATGTTTCTATGGTTGACAGTAGATTTTCTACAATACAATTTAACTGCTATTAATAGAAACTTAGCCAGAGAAATTTCTCCGACTTAACGCATACACACGAAGCAATCTAATACGGCCGGTTGATACGGTGGTATACCGTCCAGCACGTTCTCCCAAGAAGAGTCTGGGTAGCTTGGACACATGCTCAACTTGAGACAGGAGAAGCTGGTTCAAATCTAGCAAGACCCTCTCACCACTTCTCTTGCGGTGGTCTTGTACTCATGGGATGACGAAAGCATACTTAGATAACCAAGGGTTTTTCTCGCTTTTCCCAAAGTTTGGTATTCACGAAAGAGGGTATAAGCCGTAAGGAGTTATTCTCACAATGGTATCTGCAAATGAAATCTGAAAGTGAGTTGTCCAAACGTCTGAGTTTTTTTTAAAATCATTTTTGCGTATGCAGCCTGAGGCTATGACGCGAATGATTACGGAAGATATGTACGTGAGGCAGTATGACTCTGTTTGACGTTTGGAACACTCATACTCAGATTTCATTTGCAGATACAGTCGTCTCTCTCTAACTCAATAGTGGGTCCCGGTATATGTGTTGAAAATATTCATTGAAATTCAACTATTTACATTTGCAGTACTTACCCCTGCACGCAAATTGACCTGTAAGGGTAAGTGTTGCAAACATAAAGGTCTAAGTTACTATAAATATTTTCAACACTTATACCGGGACCCACTATCGAGTTAGAGAGAGACGATGTAACACTATGAGAATAACGCCTTGCGGCATTTACCCTCTTCCGTGAATACCAACCATAGGGAAAAGCGAGAAATATCCGTGGTTATCTGAGTATGCTTTCATCATCCTACGAATACAGTATCACCGCGAGAGAATTGGTATCAGGGTCTTGCTGGACTCGAACCAGCTTTCTCCTGCCTCAAGTGGGGCATGTGTCCAAGCTACCCAGTCTCTACTTGGGAGAACGGCCCATACTGTGTACCACTGCACCATCCGACCCTTAGCAAGGGTTCGACTGCATGTAAAATTGATTGGTTCTTTAAAAAATATCGTCACAACGAGAGAATTTTGGAATAACCCAGATCGCTGTAACAAGGGTTCGACTGTAATCATAATGATTTCTCGGCTGTTGAGGCCGTAAAATTGGTGGAGTTCTATCCATATATACCGACAAAAGAAAAAGACCATATAGAACATGTATATGAAGGGTGTTTCATGTCCGAGTCATGATAGCTTTATGACCACATTCGGTGAATTATAGAACGAGAAGAGTACATGGCCCGCGAGCTCGTGAAAATGAGTCGCAGACTGAAGTTTGTTCTTTAATAGCATGAGATTGAGTATTAGGCCAAAGCCGGTTGTCCAACGCGCGTTATGATGAAAGCATGAATTGCTACCGACTTACGCTTCCTGTCAGACCCAGTCCGTTGAATTAACATATCGATAAATTAAACGAATTTGTTAAAAGAATATTTACTACAGTGTGATGATCACGTAGAAAAGTAAGGATGGGAACTAATGAGGCTGAAGGAATCAGGTTGTGTTTCACTAAAGAGGAAAGCAGAATTCCCCAGGAAGGGAAACTATGTATGGTGTCTACTTTACGTGACTACACAACTATATCGCTGAGATCTGGCTTAAATGCCCGGGTGGCCTCCACTACTAGGGCGTGATATGTTCTGTCCTTCAACAGAATTCGTCATATGTTGATGCATGTCGGGATAGAATGGGACGCAGCAGAGGATGGAAAATCGGAATAAGACCTGTAACTTACGCCGAGATCGCTATCTACGTAATAAGTATCGTTATATCAAGACGTGATACAGTCGTCCTTCTCTAACACGATAGTGGGTCCCGGCATAAGTGTTGAAAATATTCATTGAAATTCATCCATTTATATTTGCAATACTTGCCCCTGCACCGAAAATGACCTGTAAGGGTAAGTGTTGCAAATATAAAAGTGCAAGTTACAATGAATATTTTCAACACTTATGCCGGGACCCACTATCGTGTTAGAGAAGGACGACTGTAGTGACTCCGAAAACAATCGATGGGAAGTCCCCACCAATTAGCCAAAAATTGCGATAAGTCTATAGTTTAAGATTTCTCTCATGTTGCGAAAATCTTCTTTCTGATCATTTAATTTCATTTCTGCGCTACCCTATCTAAACATGTGTTCGTCCGATTTGAATAACCCAAAATTATCGCTTGGTAAGTTGTTTGAATACTTCTGTACTTCTCTCTCATGCGGAGCTGCAAAGATCAAAATTAATGATAATCTGGCATTGACCAGAGATGATCGCAGGTTTCTGTGCCCTTGTCATGGCATGCAAATTTGGCAGATTTTGGCGATTCAGACAAGGTTGTGACGATGACTAATCGCAAGTCGTCGCCACGACGGACTCGGCGGAAATTATGACGTCCGAAGCGGGACGAAAAACGGGTTTTCACTATCCGATTCGTCGCCGTCGATGACCGAACTTAACGAATAAACCACATGAAATGGTTTCCTCCACCCGGCATGGCTTTTACAACTGCATGCATATGAGACACCAGATTTTGAGGGGATATCGCTCTTCGTACCAGCTTGTGCCACGTTCCCGCTCTATCTCGATAGGCACCATCCAGACTCATTCTCCAGCTAATGGTCCCATTACAACCCTCCCTGCACCTCTGAATCTGCCAGCTCGTAGGCAAGATCAAGCCGTTATCTCCTACTACTTTTCTGTGGGTAAGGAATACTTACACTTTTACAAAAAAGGAGTCAAGAATATTTACTACAACTACAAGGCTTCAAGACCGATTCAAAAGCTCATAAACTCTAGATATGGAGGCTCTATCTCTTCGGCTGTTGCAGCCAAAGCAATATCTCGCTCGGATTTTCAGCTGTTGGTTCGTAATCGGCATGATATGCGACGTGTGCCTGCATTTGGCTTGATGCTTCTAATTTGCGGAGAGTTTACACCTCTGATCGTAGTTGCGCTGAGTAACATAGTTCCATGGACTTGTCGAATCCCTGCTCAAATTGAAAAAGAACGAAAGAAAAGAGAGAAGTCACGAAGAGATGCTTTTCTTCAGGCTGTTCCAGAACCACCTACCAAAAACTTCGACTCTTTAGCACCTGGTCAGCTAGGGATAATTAATTCAAGTCTAGGCTTAAGTTCTCAAATTTGGAAGTTTTTGGGTGGTCCGCCAAGTACAATCGTAAAGCGGAAATTGCGTAAGCGACTTAACTACTTGAAGATCGATGATGCCTTAATAGAAGCGGCTGGCGGAGCTCAAAAAATGAACACGGAAGAAGTTAGAATGGCCCTAGTAGAAAGAGGTGTTGATGTCTTGAATAAAAGCGAAACACAGTTGAGGAGAGATTTAGCTTCTTGGCTGAGATTAAGAAAACAGGTACCTGTGGAAAAATTACTTTTATCAAGGTATAATTGACTCTGGAAATTCAAACCAATACTAAACTGATATTCGATAGACCAATGGATTGGACAGTTGAGAAAGAAAAAAGATAGTAAATTAAATACGGAGAAACACTGAATCTAGAAGTAGAGGGTTAATCATAAGATTTCGGTAAAATGATCAGTTCACTAGCGAAAAAATGTCTAGAAAAATTGTTAGGCTTCTCACAAACAACTATTTTAACCGGCTCATGTCTGGTCAAAAGTATAATGATTCTGAAAAAGTAGGCAAGCTAATTCACAAGTCTGCAAGTTTTAAAATATATAAATAAAGGTTGTAATTGAGCAACTATCATTCTATTCACAGCAGAGTCATTTGAACTCCGAAATCGTGTCCCACTAGCCTATGTATCAAATCATTCAGCCACTAACTCCAAAACTTTTTAATGCCTAATTAGATGTAGATTCCGTTATTGATGCCTTATTTACGAAATCTTGCGAGTTGAGCCATAATATTCTGTACCTGTTGTGCAGGTTGAGATGGCTGCTGTTGATTTAATTGATTAGGTGCGTTACTTGCTATATATGGACTCTGGATCGAGTGACCACCATTAAAATAATGGTCAATGGGGGGTGTAGGAGGTACATAGACTTGAGAGGCAGGCTGTTGCTTAAAGCCTCCAAGTAGACCAGCAAGATCAATAGCCTGTGAAGTTACAGCTGATAAATTTTGCAGCTGTTGGGGAGCAGCCAATGTCCCTAGGATCTTCTGGAGAGTGGCATTATCAAGTGTTCCGACTAGAGAGGCAAGATTTGTGCCGGCAGGAACTGTGGGAGATTGATACGGCTGATTGAAATATTGGCTCTGTGAATATGTGGGGGGCTGAGCCTGTAGAGGAGCGTGCCTTTGTTTAGATCGCAGAACAACTTCAGCAGCAATTTTTGGTTCTAAGTTTTGATATTCATCAAATCTCACATTATTTGCGCCACCTGATCTATCAAAAACTTGGAGCGGAATTTTGCTGGAGTTTTGAGATATCACATCAAGCCTCGAAACAGCATGGACGCCTTCCAAAATTTGCCTTTTGATAACTGCTTCGATTGGGACCCGAGGGCTAAGAAACATAACTTCCACCTTAATCCCTCGACTGCGAATTTCATTTTCTACCCAGGAAACAAATTGCCTATCCAACTGTTCCATTAGGATTATCTGTACATCAGGGATATCACGGGGATCTCGAAACGGAATTTGTAAATCAAAATCTTCATTTCCTCTTGCTCTGGGGCTCGGGCTTCTTGGTCGATATCTTGCGACATCTCTTAGGCTGTAGGGCGACCTTGAGCGTCGCCGATCCCTGGTATCATAAGGGTCTCGCGAAGGAGGCACGTAAACATCCCGACCACGAAAGCCGCACCTAGGAGGCGATACTGATCGTACAGGCCGGTAATCATCACGTACGCGAAGCGGACGCCCATAATCATCAGCACGCGTTGATGGGGTTGAACGATCGTATCGATCATTATTTCGATTATTTCGTCCTCCTACTGGACGATCCGGGGATTTGGCTCTTTGTCCTGATGAGGAGTTTGGCTGCGCGTTGCGCGTATTTTTTTGAGGCTTGGATATCTCGAGATCTTGTTACGAATCAGCCCCTGTTGAATTTTTGATCATACTAACTCACGCATTTTTCGGCCTCTGACTTCGGCTCCTTGCTCACAGTCAAGTGCCCTGTAGCAATGGTCATTATTAAGGAACTGCACAAACCCATAAGCTTGCTTTATAGAAATCTGAGCAATTTTTCCGTAGTGGCGAAAAATGTGAAATAGATCCCGCTTCGTAACTTTTTCGCTGGGTAAATTCCCTATTCGACAGTAAGTGGTTGGTAACGATGGGAATGTTCAAGCCTTACCGATAAATAATCGCGATCCCATCGGAAACCTATCCCACAAACCTTCGGTCACATAGCGTCTTTCGTCTTCCAAAAACTCATCGTACATCTTTTGAACTTCGGGAGCCCACTTTGTCTCTACGTCATCGGCTGGCTCTTCCTGATTAGCTAGATTGGCCATGTCACGAGGCGACAAACGATTTACAGCCGTATACGAAGCTAGGCTATTTGAATTGGTCAAGGGAGGCTTGCCGTGAAAGGACGCTGTTGGGGGAGGGGGAAGCCCACCTCTGGGGTCAGTAGATGTTCCAGGAGCACCAGCAGCTACAATTGACGAAACACCGCCAGGCGGCCTGTACGATTTAGAGGCTGGTGGAAGACCTGGGGTTCCAGCAAAATATTTTGGTCCATCATCTGGGAAGATGCGGTTCTGGGGCACGTTTGGGCGAGGCGGGAGGCTTGCATGAATGGGAAGGCTGTGATTTTTGAGGAAGGGAGACTCAGGCTTTTCAGCGTTGGCAGTAATGTTGTCTAATAGTTGTTGGATATCTATGCCACCAGCTGAAAACTCGTCATATGTGTGAGGCTTTGAAGCTGATGGTTCACTAGTGATCTGGGCAACGCTGGGAACATCAGAATTGGCAGCTGGAGAATCAATTGCTTGTTTGACTGTGGTACGATTGAGATGGGAAGGGTGGGTAGCTGCACCAATGCAAGGCAATTCCGGGGCAGAAGATTCCTGAGAGGCAACAGCAGGAGATGGATTGGCAGCTGGCACGGAATACGTCAAAGATTTAGAGCCAGAATCATCATTGGCACCTGATATTTCCTGAATTTTGTGTATCTCCTGAATATCTTGTCTATCTGTGTGCTCTTCCCCATCAGAGCCAAAAGTCATAGCATAGTCGTCGTCGTCAGCTTGAATTGTTTCTTCATTCTTTACGTTTGTCACCTCAACATCATCGTTGTATGCATCAGAAAAGCTCGACTCAGATGATTCCGGCTTCTCTAGAGTCGCTGGAATGCCTGGCAAAAAAACTGGCGATACGGTCACAACTGAAATGGGGTCAACATGAGTCGGAGACATCTTGAGGGTTTGGTTGTTTTGGTAGCGCAAAAGTGGTTTAATCGAGTAATCGACTGGATGGATAAATAAGTGGCTAGGAAAGGGAGATAACGTTAACTATTCCTTCAGCTTTGAACAAAATTAGGGTGGCTTAGGAATTATGAATGTTCTTTTCTCATGGAGTGAATGATTATCAGTAGACAAGTAGATAGTTCGCGGGTTGGAGAAGGCTGAGGTGGGAATTCGATTCTACAAGAGTCGAGTTCGGGATTTCAGCGATGATGAATGAGGGCGTTTGGTATGGAAGTCTGTTGAGCAGCTATATTATCACTGACATGGCAGGAAGCTGTCTACGCAAATTCGTCGCTTTAGGTAGTCAGATGGGATAGCTCGATAATAATTGGTACAAAGATCCTTAGGGATGTTCAAAAAAAAATACCTTTTAAGCGAAATAAATATAGATTTTTCGACGAAAAAACGTAAATAGACGCTACGAAGAAAACTTGTCAGCCTACACCACTGACATGGGCACCCACCCCTGTTATTTTTAACATGAACGGAACATTACGCATCTGCTAATCCTAACTCACGAAGTTGGCCTCTATTTTTTTCATCATCGTAATCAAAGTTGAATATACAGCTTTTGAATTCATCCACACCAGAATTTACTAACTTATAGAAATCTAATTGGTCTTATCAACTTCTCCTTTCGGTATTCTACTTTTTCTGAAGCTTATTCGAACAGATATGACCACCTGTTGCGTCAATATTCAGAGATTACTTAATTTTTCGATACGTTCTGCGCAACTCAAGTCGATCAGGATCGGGAGATCTTATTCTTCCTATTCCAAGGAGAATCTAGGATTGGAATTTGAAGAAGCTCGTAGTTGGTTTTCAAAGTTTAAAAGACCCTCAATACCAACTAAAATAGCTAAAACAACATTCTCTCGCGCTTCAGGCCCTGGTGGTCAAAAAACTAACAAGTTGGTGCCACCTACTCGCTAAATTATCAAAAATCTTATACCTTCGTCAGAACTAGCTCTAAGGCTACGACCATCTGGCCCATCTCTTCACTGTTTACATACCTACCTAAAGTCCTCCATCAAGAAATGAGGAAAAGTCGTTACTACGTGACTTCTTCAGAGTCAATCTTAATTCAGTCTGATTCGCATCGAGGACAATCTTCCAATGAGGACGAAACACACCAGAAATTATTTAATGAAATCGTGAGAATTTACCAAGAAACAGTACCTGGTGTCACTTCACTCGAACAAAAAAATAGGGTCGTTCATCTGTAAACGCCAACTTCACGGTATTTTTTCGTTGAAGGATTGCTATTGACTAACTCGGACTCATAGGAAAAAGGCAGAAAAGGCAAAAAGACTACGTGATAAAAAGCAGCACAGTGTCAAAAAAAGCTTGAGAAGAGGAGCATCAGAATAGACAGCTCTACATCTATCAACGTTTCTGTCCAGATTAATCCGCTTTCAAGTTCATCTCAAATAACAGTGCTTGTATGATTTTAATCTAGGCCGATGGGATAAATCTAGAATACTCGCAAGAAAGGCATTAGTGTATGAAGGAGAATTTTATACAGGTAATTTGTGTAATGATCATCCTGCCTCAAAAGTATGATTATTAGATCCGGGTATCTATTACCACAATTAAATTTGGTGGTTAAGGTCCATTACGAGAGCCTCAGCTCGTAGCCTAGTATGCAGGCACCGGTAAATATACTCTCATTGCGCCAATAACGTGATACGCAGTTAACCATCGCTCGTAGTTCTTGTGGAACAGCTGATGACAGCGAGTGTATTACTCTGATCTATCCAACTAATCTCGATTATGCCACACGTTGTCGTGTAATCTGCCCACATGTAAAGCTAAGTGTACTAACACAACTAGATGTCTAATTACGCGATGCTAGTCAATTTATAGGGTCGAATGGTGCAGTGGTATACCGCCCGGATCGTCATCCCAAGTAGAGTCTTGGTGGTCTGGACACGTTCCGTATTTGAGACAAGAGAGAGCTGGTACGAATCCAGTATACTCCCACCGCATCTCGCAGTGATATCTTACTTACGTGATGACGAAAGCATACTCAGATAACCATGGGCTTTTCTCGCTTTTCCCTTTGGTGGGTATGCACGGAAGAGGGTACATGTCGCAAGGCGTTATTTCCGTAGTGGTATCTCCAAATGAAATCTGAGTATGAGTGTCCAAAACGTCAAAATGAGTCGTTCTACGAAACAGGTATATTCCGTAATCATTTACGTTACAGCCTCAGGCTGCATACGCAAGATTGATTTTAGAAAAACTAGCCAATTTCGGCCTACCCCACCCAAACACCATCTCTTTCGCCGTATGATCTTCTTAATAAATCAACAACGGTGAAAACTAAATTGTCAAATAGCGAATCTGCTTCTCTGTTAACGATACGTCGGCTATAGTCTAGAAGCCTATCAAAGCATATATCATACGAATGTTTATCTCTTCGAGAGGCTTAGCTGTGATTCAATGATTTGGGAAATTGGCATAGAACCATGTTATCTGTAGTTCTTTGAACTTCGAGTGAAAGTTTTCTAGAAGGCCCTATGGAAGGTTTAGGCTCATGGCTATATTCTAGATGATTCTGCCGAGCATCTTGAGGGCTGGAGTCCTGAGTGTCTATATACTTATCTAGAAGTCTTTCACACGTCCCCAAACCTCCCCAATTGTGTGACATGTTACTTTTAGATTTCTCATAGATTCATGAAAGAAATCCGAACTTGTCTTATCTCTGTCTAAGTTCACGCCCCTTGTATTCAAAATCTCTCCTTAGAGGGTTGGACACTGGAGTATAATCAAGGTTCCAAGGCGCTTTTTTTTTCAACTCATGCTTGTAAATGCAGCCCATCAGTTATGAAAAATATGACACTGGCACGGTACTTGGTAAGATGACTCAGCGTGATATGAGGGGCATTCACACCCGAATATCAATAGAAGACATGACTTGAAGTCAGGCGCCTTATAGCCCCTTCAACCCTGAATCGTTTACGTCTGCCGCAGGGAAGCATTTCAGCCACCCACGACTATTCAGAGAACCTTCATCGTCACTTACATGATCAGGCGAGAAACATGGAGTAAGGGTCTTGCCGGAATTGAACCAGCTTCCTGTCTCAAGTGGGGCATGTGCCTCGGCTACCCAGACTCAACTTAGGAGATCGGCCCGGACGGTGTACCAAACCACTATCCGACCTTTATTGGTTTTCATGAACACAATGAATCGATGTTTAATCGCTCGTCGACTTGAGTTGCCACTATTGCTGTGATTTGATTATTCATGTAAAGGTACCTTTCGTTTAGCATTTATGGGTTAGTCACTAGCCATTGCAGCTATTGTCCAATGTGTAAGGAGTACCTTGTTCAATGGATACTTCAACAGGACTCTGAAGGGTTTCCCCATCTCACGCCCGCGCACGAGAAATGGCAGGTAAATCACTCTCAATGATTCTGTAAATACGACACTAGGGAATAAATGACTACCAAACTTTATGCGCCGCAATCCACATGTTGCCACTTGGATAGGAAGAAGCATCGAAGCTGGAAGAGTTAATGGAAACCATCCTGATCTCTCCGAATTTTAAAGGCGATTTCCCGATCTTCAAAGTCGACATAACGTAGTTCTGTTGTGTGTAGCGACATAGGATTTGTGCAGTGTAGTGATAAAGCAACAAGAATAGGCACTTGCATGTACGGATACCCTGTGTCGTATGTGCCGAGGATACCGAGTCAAATAGGCCGAGTCAGATGGGCCGAGTCAGATGATATGAGTCATAAGACAAAAGGAGACCCTGTATGGAAATAATACGAGAAGTAGTCTCCAACTCTGTAAATAGATATTAGTAGACTCGACTCGGTGCTTGGTAGATACTAGGCGCAAGTATAAGATCCGGGCAGTAGGGTAACAACGACTTGTGCATATAAGGAGAGTGTATTTGTTACGGGATGAATCCATTGTATGACTAAGTCACTGTTGGAAATAGTTCTCTCCTTACTGTCGCAAAATGTTTAAATTAATGTTGCGGTTGCGTGACTCGGCAGGTCTCATCTATTCTGAGAGCACGATAAAAAAAGGTGAAACTGGATCACTAATTTTAGATGAGTCATTGTTTAGATTACAGGAGTTCTAGTATAGCGACGTATCTCAGGATCTAGTAATGATATAAGGACGGCTGGGAAACTGTAGAAAGAGGCCGGGGAGGAACTCATATTTTCTTCAAGTGATTATTAGCCTTTCAAAAAAGATTTTATTACCACAATTTCTGTCGTCACCTTATCAGACGAGCTCGATTCTTCCAAACACTAACTTTACAGATTGACATCGTGAATCTTTCATAAATGATCTTACATCCAAAGCCACTTATCTGCGAGGCTGAAGTGTGAATACCCACGAGGCTGGGATCGCCAAGACAAATATCCGCGAGGCTGAACACATGGACATGTTGGTATGGCGGGGGTTCTCTTTTATTTGTGAAGTTAGGAACCATAGAAATGATAGCTGGAAGCAGGCTGGGGAAACGATTGTGAGATGTGTATATATATATGAGGCCATAGATATCTGTGGAGATCTCTCGGTAGATTAGAATAATTAACTGATTTTTACTTTTGGACTTGCTCTGGTGTTTACCATCATCAATTGATCCCGCAACAATATTACCTACATGGAAAGGTAGACAAGTTAAAAAATAATACATGTCTTCATCTTCATACTCATTCATCATTACCTTCATGTTCATTAAATCATACATTTGACTCGCACGTTAGTACTATAATACTACTTCGCCACTCATATCTGTAACAAGATCAAAGAGATATTTTGAATATGGACGAAAATGGTATCGCCCTTGGAGATTGTACCTATTTACAGGTTCTTAATAGCTCCGATATCAGCCGTACACATGTCAAGTCTCCCGAATCGCGGGAATAGGTGTCTATTATTGAGACCATCAGTACCTCGGGTAACTCTTTGAGACCGTCGATAATCTTTAAGGGCAGCACCCCACAATCAACTTGGTCTCCAGATAATTGTCCAGACTGGCAATACACTACGTCTCAAAATGCACTTGTATCAGTATCGCAATTAACTGGCTGAAATACATGTTCAATTCAGAAACCCAACCAGTGTCGGGGGCCATCGCATCCTAATTGTTGATGGTCATGGTAGCCACAAAAGCACCGAATTTTTATGGATTTGTCGATAGCATGATTCAGAGCTTCTATTTTTACCTGCCCGCTCAAGTCATGTTCTTCAACTTCTTGATTTGGGTATTTTCGCTCCGCTTAAGTCTAAATATCGCAGTCAGATCGCGAATCTAGCACAATTTGATGAAACAGCCACCGTCAAGAAAGAGAAGCTTGTTCCTTGCTGTTATCTTGCTCGCAATGCTACTTTCAACTCTCGGATACTTCGTTCTGGGTGGAAAGCTGCTGGTTTATTCCTGTGAACCCAGAAAAAGGCCTGAATTTATCACATGTCTTCAACCCGATAGAAAGACCTTCGATGCCGCCGTCTTCAACTAATTCTACGTTGGATGAATCACCTCAGAGTTCCCGTAAGATATATCAATTAATTAAGTTAAGTAGAGGGCGTTAGTCTGTTGATTCTCCGAGGGAAAGGAGCTACATCAGAAAGCTTCGCGAAGCGGGCCGCATCATTGCTTATCTCAACGTAGAGGTGGCAGATATTCCATCAGAAGTTACTCGGTTGGAATCTCGGAATAATTTTAATCTAACCAGTGCCGTAGAAGAGTCCAAGTTGATCCTAATACTAAGTCAGCCAATACAGAATCAATCGTAGAGACGCAACTTGCTCCGGCGCTATTTGAGCGACAGAACAGATTTAGGGAGTCTGAAATACAAGTCGAAAATAATTCAGCTGAAGTATGATCTCGTACATTTGAGGAACAACAACTTGTATAGCAGTTAGATGGTTATTGATTAGTAAGTATGAAATTTATTTCACGGTGTTGCAGCGAGGCGAATGCGCGACCTCTGGACTTACAGTAGAAGTTAATTCTAACACAGTTCTCAATTGCTAGAAATTTGGGCACATTGCTTGATCCTGTACGGCCGAGGCTAAATGCGGTAGGTGTGCAGGAAAACACAACAGCTGAGAATGTCATGTGAAACCAGATACCAGATGCTGCAACTGCGACAAATAACGCTCAGCATGGGACCAAAGCTTTTCAACTAAACTGGCGACAAAATCTAAGGTAATGCTCAATAGGACTTGTAATCCGGGGAGATGCCAATCTGTAGTGGAATCATCCGGAGACCTACAAGATAGGTGGCAGCTTTTAGGTTCCAGGAAGAGGCGCGCAGGTACGTTAGTTTTGGTAATCGCCAATTCAGCTGGCGTAAGCATCGCCCGTTGAGATTCTGGTAGGCCGGGAAAGAGTCCCGCTCTGGCAGTTCCCGACATGTCACCACCCTGGGCCAAGTTAACTACAATACCTAACACATCGGTTCCGTTTAAATTCTCACAACAAGAATCCAGGCCTATCACACGGGAATGAATAGCAGTGGTAAGCGAAGCACTGTTGCGCACCATGAGCCAATGAAGCGCATGAATACTTTAAATATAACGCAGTGCAGCGTCAACATGAGTCAAGATAGAGTCCAAAAACAATCCCTTCAGCTGTTAGAACCTTTAAAGCATCATTTAGTGGCGTTGCAGCGACCATGACGCAATTTCACCGAAAACTCTACAGTCAAGTACCCTGTCTATCATCAAGTTTTCCCAGATGATCCTAAGGGCAGGACATGCATTACGTCAGCAAGAATCTTGCAATTATTAAATGGAGGAAAGAAAATGTACTAATAGAAGCTGAAAGATTTATCACCTCAATTAGCTTAGAAACTCACGTCGGTAAATTTTGGGTGCACAACATCTAAAACTCTCCGCCACTCTCTTCTAGCAGCTGAGAATTTAGGACGCTCTAATAAATCATTGAAATTCTTGCCCAAAAGGGTATCATTTCCTGGTGGGCGATTTCATCCTCCATCATACGAGATGAGGCGGTCAGACAATATTAAGACACCACAAAGTCGCCTAAAATTGAACGGAAATCTAGGTTCACACAACATAGAACTAATATTATTAGGTGGCACTATCCCATGGAAGAGCAGAGGGAGCCAGGGTACACTAAGTATGACCTTTGCATCGAAGGATTAGGTAGACGCAGTAATAGAGTGTCGCTCAGCCGAAGATCTTGAAGCGTCCTCAGATAATATTCCAACCATGACACATCTCCAACCGAGACCAGTAATTGAAGAGGCACGGCAATCTCGACCACAGTGGATGAAGGCGGACTGGGATGAAGCAAACAAAATGCTTGCCTCTAAGCTTCTGAAGCTACGATTGGCTAATAACCAGCTCGAAATATTGGAAGCCAGAGATCAGAGAACGATAAAAATCACCAAGGCTATCAAGGAAACAGTCACGGTAGTCATATTAAACTGTAAGCCGTCAAAATTTGCGAAATCCTACTGGAATGAAGAGTGTTTGGAGGTGGTGAAACAGGCAAGAAAAGCCAGAAGACGATGGATTCAGCTTCAAATCAAAGAAAACTGGAAAGAATACCAAAAGGCCACGAATAAAGAAAGATATAACAAGAAGGTCCAAGACGGTTTAGAGGAGAATGATTGTGTCCAAGGCCACGGATAACTTGACAAAGCTCTGGAGGCTAGCTAAGCGGGTAAAGAAAGACTCCGAAAAAGAGAAAAGACTTCCCAGGTATCAGACATCAAAGAGAGTGAGAGAAACATTTATGTAGAAGATAAAGATAAGGCCAGGGTAATGATACAACATTTTTTTTCCCAAATCAGCCCAAGCCGAAATTCAAGATATCTGTTACGGCGAGACTCGGAAGAGAGATAAAGTCGCCGTCTTCGAGGGGAGGTAAGCGAGCGACCGTTCGAAAGGGGAAAATAAAAGATGAGTTTAAGCCAGAGGATAGGGTAAGGTAAAGGCAAAGATGAAGATAAAGTTGAAGAGCTGTGGATGAGACCGACACCATAGGTGAGGGATAGAACCAATAATCGACAGAGATGCATAAAGAATACAAATTGCAAAGCTGAAGATACATAGTGTCCTTTTTGTCTTCTTATACATAAAGGTGCGTGGACTCTTCTGAGAAACAAATAATAACAGACTTTAAGGGATTACAAGATATTTTGAAAAACTGATCTCCACTACCATAAGCCGACACTCCCGAAACCAATTCCAAATATTATGCACCGATACTCCCGAGACCCAATCTAATATTCCCTGATCTATCAGGCTCGACACATCTTCACTCAAATCATTACAATATCTCAAGGACGACGTAGCCGAAAGATCTAGATGCGATTTCTAGCAGCGTTACCGAAGCCGAAGCCGAAGCTGAAGTTGAAGTTGAAGTTGAAGTTGAAGAAGCGATTCGAAAGCTACCAAACGATAAAGCACCAGGCCCGGATGGGATCACAAATCGGCTCCTCAAGTATTACAGGAAAACTCTGAACAAGATGCTAGTAGTACTTTTAAAAACCCCTGCATAAGGTCCCTCCAAGTAGAAAAGACCGAAATCTGCACAGTGTCTGGATAAAGCAAAGCGATAAATTTTTTTTTTGAATTGCCCTTCCTGAAGGTAAAACACAAAAAGGCAGACGTGAAGGGTTTTTCCTAAGAGGTTCCCCCATTCGTATATACACAGTTGAGAGTCACCTGCGTGGGCCATTGAAAGCGCCAAATGATGACATTGAAATAAAATTCATTAACACTCTAGGATTGGCATAATCGTAAGAATCTTGCATAAATAGCTAGATGTTTGCCTTTACAGGCTCTCCGTGGAACATCATGTAAATATTATCTTGCCATCCACCATCCCTCTTTTACCGACTCTATCATTATCTGATCTCTTTAGATCCCATACTCTTGTCCCGTAACATTACACATGTGTCATGGATGAGTTGTTGATTGTCCCGGGGATACGCCTACTTCTTCCCTTTTCTCGTTGATAACAATCTATGAGAGTATCTTGCGCGTATTGCGGCTCAAGGATTAGGAAAATTGACTTTCTTTCACTTCTGCGGCACGATTTTCTTTCCTGGAGAAACTCAATGATTCGCTCTCGCGTGATTAAGTTCAACTTCGGCATGATGTTGCGCAAACAATCCCAACACCGTCACCGCTTAAAATATGCCATGCAAATTTAGTTCATACAGCACTCACGAGCTTCCACTTGAGTTCTGATGGACAAATTCACGTTGGAAGAAGTCTCTCTATTTTTTGTGGAGGATTGATTTGGATGATTGTTGACCACATTAGTCAGCATCTTTCAGATACAGAATTTTTCCTCAAAATTTTCATGACTCAAATCTTGGCGATCACATTAGAGAGACGCTCGCATTTGTCTATGTCGATAAACAGGCAATTTCGTGTTGTTGTTGGGCCGCGACTTTTGCCTTACAGGTAAAATTCAGTTTGTGCGTGCAGTGTGATTTTGCTTGCAGTGCGTGGTTATGCTTTGCGACCCACAAAAATTCAGTGCTTGTGACGACCTTGATTATCTGCTGTCAAAATTCCATGACTTCCTTCTGCAGGAGTCGTCTCTGAGACACAAACTTGTTCAAGGCAATTAATTACATTATGATTACCAGCTTAACCATTTTTGGATGTCATTTACATGTATTTCTGTTCAAGCTTGAATATGGGACCTGGTTCTATCCAAATATCTTTAGGACTAGGTATGATTTTTAGGCTTGAATCAGAGTTTTACCAACCCACAGACATATGTATCTAAGAACCAGTTAAATTGCGAGTTACGCCGCCCGATAAGTATCAAAAGTCGAGTATACTCGCTCGAGTCGCTTGCTCTCCCAAAAATTGAAGCCAATTCTCTAGAATTGGGTCGTTTGACATGCTCTGTCTCAAGAGTCTACGACGTTTCGAGAGAATAAAGGTGAAAATGGATTTTAGACACAAGCAATGTTTTGAGCTCTTTTATCCGGTATCAGCTGTAAAGTTTTATCTTAATATTTATTTATTACAACATGGAATAAAATCCCAAAAAGCTATCTCGTGTCTAGGATTCAATTTCACCTTTATCCTTCTGAGATATGGCAGGGAAACCTTCTGTATGGGCGTGCAATAGCTAATAAATTGGCCGAATTCAAAAGAAAACACTGCGTTCCTTGATGTTTCAGACGTTCCTTTGCTCTACGCTGTTTCGACATGGAAGCTCATGAAATCGAGTGTAGAACTTGGCAATCAAATCTAGATAAGTTGCGTAGGTTCTCAAGACTTCTTTACCTCTACCTATAGAGGTTGGAGCTGGTGTGTTGCGCTGTAGAGAGCGTGCTGGCTAGAATTCTCCGAGCGACGCATAACCAGAATTCTGTCTCAGGATTTAAAAGCCGCCATTTCTCGGGCGCGAGCGAGAGATAGCAAGCATCCTTCAGAAGCTGGCATTAATATCTGTCAAGCATAAGATTCTCTTACTAATTAGACAAGTTTTGCAGTGGTTCTGGTCTGTCTCTGTGATTCATCCTATGCTGTTGGCGATGCCTAAGTGTGGATGCAAGAATGCCGCACATACCGTTTGTGGCTCGAATTGACAAATTGTTGTTGATAGTGGAAGTTGGAGAAGGAACATGTTGAGATTTCTATCACTTAACTCACTAAAGACGTCGAGAAAGCAAAAAGAGTCTGTAAGTATGAAGTGGGAAGTTGTTGATTACTTCCCACCAGACACAAAGTATAGTACGTAACTAATCATACATACAGGGATGAGCAGAGGAGTATTCATATTTGTTGTGGTCCAAGCGTCACCTTGTTCCAACACACTTGACTCATACTTATCACGTGTATCCTCGGATCTCTACCGGAGACTGCAAACTAGGAACACTCATTTCAGCTAATGTTAGCAGATTCTAGATTACTGAGAGTAGCTTTTATCATTAAATGATATTGAGATATGGTGATTGAATTGAGATAGAGTGGTTGTAGAATAAGCTGACAGTGTTGTTGTGGGTCTAAGGCGTGATTAAGAGAAGCGTGCAAGCCAGAGGCTGTCAAGCGCACGGGTGCTGGTGTACAATATTAAATTATATTTGCCGGTCGACAGACATTACTGCTGTTCTTTATCACAGTAGAAGTCAAAAACTCTGACGTAACTGAAATAGGCAACGAGTAAGAACAATAATGAGAAACCTAATTACTTAGATAGTTCTTGAAAAAACCTCACTATTCTTCTTTAATACAATTAACTCGGTGATAATGGTCTAAGACTTCTAGCTGGTCAACAAGTTGTGAAAGTTTCTCAATTATTTCCAAGACTAAGAATTCTTATCTTACGTATCTCTGTCAGGATGTCCTCAACCTCACAAGACCAGAGGCTTCCTGGAAGGCTGTTGCTAGTATCCAATCGACTTCCCATTACCATTAAACGATCAGAGGATGGATCGTACGCCTTTACGATGTCTTCGGGTGGTCTAGTGACAGGTCTCAGTGGCCTGGCAAAGACAACGACCTTTCAATGGTACGGCTGGCCAGGTCTAGAAGTACCAAAAGCCGAAGCTGGGCCTCTGGTAAAGCAGCTCTCTGAGAGCTATGGGGCTGTTCCTGTATTCATTGATGATGAACTAGCAGACAAACATTACAACGGATTTTCCAGTTTGATCTCGCTCCAAAGACTCGCAAGAAAGAACTAATCGTAGTAGATTCTATCCTTTGGCCACTATTTCACTATCACCCTGGAGAAATTACGTTTGATGAATCATCGTGGAGGGCATATAAAGAGGTTAATAGGTTGTTCGTAAAAACTATAGCCAAAGATTTGCAGGACGGGGATCTGATATGGGTTCACGATTATCACCTAATGCTTTTACCAGAAATGCTTCACGAAGAGATCAGAGAGTCAAAATTGAACGTTAAAATAGGCTTCTTTCTTCACACGCCCTTTCCGTCCAGCGAGATCTACAGAATTCTTCCAGTCCGAAAAGAAATACTTCACGGTGTTCTTCATTGTGATTTGATTGGTTTCCATACGTATGATTATGCAAGGCATTTCCTGAGTAGTTGTTCAGGGATTCTGTAAGACTTCTACCATCTCATTCGCTGTTCCTCGTTAACAGCATACAGAGAAAAGCCGACTACACCAAATGGCTTAGAATATCTGGGCAAAAATATCACGGTTGCTGCATTCCCCATTGGAATTGATCCCGAAAAGTTTGTCGAAGGACTAAAGAAAAAATCAGTCCAAGATCGAATAGCTGTTCTAGAAAGAAAATTTGAAGGCGTTAAGCTTATTGTAGGAGTTGACCGACTTGATTACATCAAAGGAGTTCCTCAGAAACTTCACGCGCTGGAAATTTTCTTAACTGAACATCCCGAATGGATTGGCAAAATTGTACTTGTTCAAGTTGCCATTCCTTCTCGCCAAGATGTTGAAGAGTATCAGAATCTTCGCACCGTTGTCAATGAACTTGTTGGTCGAATCAATGGGAAATTTGGCACAATTGAATTTATGCCCATTCATTTTCTTCACCAGTCCGTCAGCTTTGACGAACTCGCTGCGCTATACGCCGTGTCAGATGCGTGTCTCGTCTCTTCTACCCGTGACGGCATGAACCTGGTATCATATGAGTACATTGCCACCCAACGCAATCGTCACGGCGTCATGATTCTTTCTGAATTTACGGGTGCAGCACAATCGCTGAATGGTGCACTAATAGTAAATCCATGGTGCACTGAAGAGTTAGCTGGTGCTATTCATGATGCAGTCACAATGAGTCCAGAGCAGAGAGAGATAAATTTTAAAAAGCTTGAAAAGTATGTTTTCAAATATACAAGCGCGTGGTGGGGAGAAAGCTTTGTGGCAGAGCTAGCTGCAAAGAACACAGATAAGAAGATTCAAAAAAAAAACAACCAAACCAGCAGAAATCAGCTCTAGATTCTAAGGCAAAAATATTCTTATTATGATAAAGCTAATATACTGTTAAAAGCGTCAAAGAAGTGCCAAAGTGAAACAAAAATTGATAAAATGGTTAACAGCTAATTGAAGTATTCGCACTACAAGGTCCTAAAACTGACGGGAGGGCGTCAATTTTCTTACGTGATCATACTTGCAGGAGCTTAAAATATGAATAAAGATCAGTTTCTGAATGTCAAGCAAAATCATGTCCCGCAAGTTACATCTCTAAAACGATGACTGAGATTCAAAGCTTAAGCAAAATTAAACTGACCTCTAATAAGCACGTAACTTATTCAAATTTAATATTTATTGTTACTGGGTGCTTTGCAACTTAAAATCCTAGTACGGGTAGTTAAAAGCTGTATCGTCGATAGCACCCTAAACTTGGTTCTCCCCAAACTTTTTGGACTTCTATTTTTTTGGCTGAATTGAAACGTTGAATTTGAATATTTTGGTCTAAAATTACACTTGTCTTATGGATAATTAACGAGCCCAATGGCTCTGTCGGAGAAGCAAATTGTTATTAGGAGGCTCAATGAATAATCAACCCCTATACCTTTTCAATTTTAGCTCTTGCTGACATGGAATTTGATCTACAGAAAATTTGATCACTTTCTACATCACCACAGTACTGGTGACAGGAATCTTGCTTGGCAGCTCGCTCAAAAAAAGGAGAGAAATGGCTGTCAAAGAGACAGTTTCAGTGATCGATTAATCCCTCATAGAACTAGAGCCTCACATGAAATCTTGGCTTGGGGACTCTAATTAAAGCTGACAGTCACCTTTGCCCACAAATCTTCCACATTAACATAATTTCACTATTTTGACAGTTGGGACAGCATCATAATCTAACTTTCATCATCACACTTTTTAAGACGCCGTAAAATTTTTTGCAGCACAGAATGATGCTCTCACCTGTCACAGTCTTTGAACCACTCATCAATGAACTACTATCATTTCGCAATCAAATATAACCACAACATCACAACCCACAACTATGTAAGTGTACTCCGAGTAGGGAGTCGAGATTCTCAGTCATATGAACATGTTAAACCTATTTTTTTGCTTTAAAGAATGAGAATCTCCTACGCTTACTCAATCTCTACTACGTAACTTGATATACCTCTAGGACAAGCCCTGTTACTTTGCCCATTCAATATTGATAGTTGGTGAAATCAACTTATTCTCTAAAATCTCTGGTAAAATAATCGGACATCAGATTTCCGTCAATTTTAAAGGCATGGCAATATTCAAGTCATGCTGAGAGGAAGTGACTTGACCCAAAGTTATACTCTCGCTGAATACCTACCCAGGATCGCGAATATCTTGTGAAATTACTCTGATTGATAACTCTAGAGCCTTTTATGCTAGCGAAGCTATCTACAGAGTAACGGGTGCGATCACAAATGTTTCCATCGCCCGCTCTCAGACCCTATTTCAGGATGCAAATTCTTAGATACTTCATAACCCAATCCACTCGTCTATTATTGACTCCAGGAAAAGGGAACAGATTGAAGAAACACGCCAAGTACTAGCGGATTGGATTAACTCGTTTAAAGGTTAGTAACAAGGCATGGCTCCTGGTTTCTAACGGAATGTCAAGCTAGCAGTACTCTGGAACCTATTCTTCACAAAAAATCACCACAAACACCCTATCAAGTTCATAATCCCTAGGTGAAGCTTTTCACGGCCAAGATAAATTGCGAAAAGACACGAAACAGTCCGCTTTGATGAAATAAAATTTAGCCTATTCAAAATTGCCTCCTACACTTACAACTATATCTGATGTCAACTTTAAGGAACAGTCATCTACCTCACTACCCAAGAACAACTTCTAGTTTCATGCCCGAGTTATATTATTCTACCAGGATAAGAGACTTTTAGACTCGACGAACTTTATGTAATCTCACAATTTAAAATATATGCCTCTCAAGACTTTTCCCAGACAATTCTGCATCTAGCACAGGAAATATTTGACAGTGAATAGTCAAATTAGTTACAAATCAAGTCGGCATTATAACGGGTTGAGAAAGAGAAAATGATTAGTACATGCATAGGGGCTAATTTGAGGAATATTTGATACTTTAGAGCAAAGAAAATAACATTGAGCTCTAGATTCTGTGAGTAAAAAGCCATCAAGAGTGAAAATAGGGAACGGCTAAATGGCCATAAAAATCCACGAGATAAAAAAATAACACAAAGTAAAGAATAAAGTAACAAATTGCCTTCCCAACAAAACCACAATATTTTTGTTTATTACGTTACATCCACAACACTAGAATCAAAATCCTGTGCGAGAGGCTCATCCTTCTTGAGCTTCATATAGCCAAATGAAAGAGACGTGCGAAGGGAGCAAAAAATGTTGCTAAAAAGCTCCACTGTAGAGGTAAGGGTAACTCATGTACCCGTAGAGACTCCTCTTTCTTCGAACACCAAGCCATGGAAGTGCCTTCCAGTTCAGTAGCTTCTTCTTTCGAGACTAGGTATTCTCCTCCCAAGACTTCTCCGGCTCATCACTCGCGCAGAAGCTACAGCATTCGTAGCACCTGCCACTCCTCCATCTCTGATTCCAAAGTTACAACCGCGTGCGCACGAAGGCACCACTACGACTCAACTAGGCTTGGTTCGAGGCGGCACCGATTTGGATCCATACAATCTCGGTACTGAGCGACAGGGGGCGTATCGACGAACAATACACATCGACGAATTGGCCTACGCCGAAATGCTGGATGAGGATGATGATGATAATTTATTGGACAGTAAAGAAGGTACTGCACAGCTTCGAGAGCAGAAATACAAATGGCAATTATCATTTGGTAATATACGTGAAGATGTGGGGACGTTCGGTGCCGACGAGAAAGAGGAAGAAAGATCAGCAGTGATTGATGTCGTGGGAAAGGATGGATCTTAGGAGGATTTAAACTTGAATGCGGCATATACGTTTCCTTTACAGATTGCCTTTGGCCAATGAGTGCGCAGATTGCACACGCCAACTGTGAAATAGGTATTTACATAGAATGTAGTTTCATGGGGCTTAAAGCAACCTAATGCTGTGGGTGGGATAGATATATGGTATCCGAATAATAGCTACATAAAAATTAGGGAAAATTTGAATTTGAATTTGAATTTTTTACCCTGATAAGGAGCTCTTGTGGCCCATGCAGGGACTATCAACTGTAATATGTACATGAGGCGAAAGCTGTAACGGGGTAAAAGCTACGGTCACTGCACATACACAATGCCACAAAATAATTTACATTTTTCTATGGAAGGAGAAAGCTATTTTTAGAAGACGTCGACCTTAAGTATGCCACCGTCGATCTCTTTAGAGGTACCCCCATATTTACTGGATGTACCCATCCTAGCACTGACCTTCCTGTGGTCCCCGTTATTCCTTCCAAAGCTCAGCCCTAATTGTGAACTTTCGGCTAATGCGCAAGCCTGGGCCGCAGAGCAGCCCAGCTACCCAACACCGGGTAAAACCCGTAACAAAACCTTATCGGTGAAAATCCTTCGAATCTGTCTGTTTTGATCTACAGTCTTTTCGTAAACCTACAGGAAGTGTATTTTACCTCGTTCGCGAAGGCCTTTTATGAGAAGAAAAGTTCACTGTCCTTATTAATGATCGCAGTGGTTTTCCTTGCTGTTTTATTGATGATGATGCTTGGGACGTAGCGTCGATCAAAGATGTTGTGGTGGTGGATGTGGGCAGGACTTTACGCGGGCGTCCAGGACCCCTTTTGACTCCCTCTGGATTTTGTTTGGCGGCCATTGTAGACCCCTGATCGTTATTAGTGCTTGCCGCCGTTGCTGATGATTGTGCCGTTGACGTTGTCGTTGATAATTCCCTTTTTCTTCTAATCTCCGCCATTCTTTCCAGGAGTTCGTATCTAGCTCTTTGAACGTTGGCCTTGTATCTCGTGTAGCTTGGACACGACCCTTACTGCCACGACCGGTGTACCTTGCCACAGTTGCAACATGACACTATCTTCTTGGGACAGTCCCTGGTCTGGTGAGTGCCCGCACACTCTGAACATCTCTTTGCCTTGTTACAGGAAGCCTGAGTGTGTCCCCATTGGCAGAAGTTGAAACACTGCTTGACTTGAGCCCGGGGAGACCAGAGCTGGGCCGTGTATAGTACTAAATTGATAAAAATACCGTTTCTTGTCACTTCACGCTGACGAGCCTCTGTTGGCAGGCTCACGATTGCCGATCCTCGCATGTGGCCGTTTTTTCTTTACATTTGGTGCCCCTTCCCGTCATGGAGCCATCTTATCCTGCTTATCTTGATTGCAAGAATCCTGACTTTGGTCGCCCTTTCAATGTCGTTGCTTAACCTTCCTTGTTTGCATTCCTTCCATTTTCTATTGTTATCCCCAGTGGGACTCCTATAATTTTCACAGGGTAATCTTGCTTCAAGATCCGGAACTCCTTTGGTTGTGTCATGCTCAGGGCGTTATCACCCTGAGAGACCGGTTATACAAAAACCTCAGTGTCGTTGCTCCGCAGTTGCCTTACGGCGTATGCTCCCGCGATGTGTGTGTTTGTCTTAGCAAACAGCTCTATCGGCTGCATCTTTTTTGAACCTTCCATTCGAATCCTGACTGCTGCTTTCGTCGCTGGCAGTGCGATAACTGACGCGTATGTTGGTCGGCCTCCAGGCCCCCGTGTCGTTTGTGGAGCCATTTTCTGGGCAGGCTGCTCGAGACTCCTCTTCACTACCTTCTCAAATGCCAGCATCCTTTCCTCCATCGACGTAGTTTTCAGCCTTGCTGCCAACGGTACTACGTGAGACTTCAGCACCTCAGAAGTCGAATCCGCATACTTCAACATCTGCGAAGACTCCTCCGCCCCAGTTGTCACCATGAAGGCCCTCACTTGTAACATGTATGTTCTGAAGTATTTTAAATTATCCGTTTTAACGCCCATAGAATGCTCGAGGCACTCCATAGCCGCATCTGCTGCTGATCCTGTGTCCGTCTTGGTTTCGAGATTTGCCATTTGTTACTTGTTGCCATGATAACTCTTCATTTTAGCTCCCACACCCGCCATACCGAATCACCACAAGATGAAGTGTGAAAACTGTTTAAAATAAAGATAATAAAATCAAATACAGTCTTAAGGAGATAAAATAACGTCTATAGAACGTGGTGCAGCTTTTAATGAAATGTTGTGATATTTCTTGGGGAAATATTAATTAATTTTTTTCATTCTTTTTCATCACGTGGATTTTCATGGCTATTAAGCCGTTTCCTGAAAATATGGCCAAAGCAAAGACTAAGCCTCTTTAAGTTAGTTCAGTGACTCACAATCAAGTGACACAGGCTATATTCAGGTCCTTATTATGATGAGTGTTCCGCCGTTGCTGTATAAATTATTCGCTTAGCCGCTAATCAACAGACGTCTAATCTGTAAAGATATCATGACTAAAAGAGATATGAGGCCTCCAAGAGCAACAGTTAAATCAAGAACCTCTTCTCTGCTCTTAGTAGTAGTAGGTGTGTTTATTCGTGCTATGTAGAGTGAAAGACTATTATAACACTAGGGCTCCTCTCTAACCCAGGCCACACCTTCTACAGTGCTCCTGTCCCTTTTTACCTCAAAGCTAAGATCATTGATTCAATGACCCATGAAGAGTAGTTATTTAGCTCAGTAATTACGCGTAGAATTCAGCCACCTTTTCTACCGAACC
Organism: Podosphaera xanthii; assembly: GCA_028751805.1. NCBI lineage: Eukaryota > Fungi > Ascomycota > Leotiomycetes > Helotiales > Erysiphaceae > Podosphaera > Podosphaera xanthii. The sequence goes on from JAPWIX010000004.1 coordinate 821,755, forward strand.
TTCTGCTCAAAAAAACAACAGAAAAAGAGCAGCCATGGGAGCAGGTACGTGGGAAAAAGTCCCAAAAAACCTGCAACCCCGGCCAGGAGAGGCCTACACACCAAAGTCACACGAGGTGCATATCCCCATCTGTATCTCCCTTATATCTCATAATCCAGATATCCTCCTTATACCGACATCACCAGCGCTCAGGTAGCGGTGCTCTTTCCTCGGGAGGCAGTATAATGCCAGAATATCTGTTAACAGTGGGAATTCATCTTGGTAAAAAGGGCCAACTGAGTCTAATCCATCACTGCCATAACGGGAGCTGGGTACGCCCCGGAAACTCCATTAAGTAACTTTTCCTCCGTGACCAAGTATTGCGTGTTTCTGTTGGCTCTGAAAATAAGATTCAGGTTTGTAGGGGACACCACGTACAGGTAGAAACACCGTCTTCGTCCCCCTAACTCTGCTCTTGGCCTAGGTCGTCTCCTTCTTAGTTCCGTCGCATATTCAGCCTGGCATGTATAGTGACAACCACAAAGAAACTTAGTCTCAACAGGTCCATCCTAACACCTCTTAGAGTAAAAGACCAAATACTTCCGGGATCAAGTCAACGAATTTACTGTGTTTATTAATGATGGAGCTCCTCAATCTGCATTCCCACTCGAAAACACTCGTAGATTCAATGCGATAACTCCACGTCTTGTAAATTCTGGAAGAACTGCTATCCTCAAATATGTAATAGTATTTGAGCGGAAGGCACGAACGGTGAATCCTCCTGAACTCAATCCTCAGATGTGGTAAGCTTGTACTGAAATCGGACGGTGCATCATAGCTTGAACTACTTCAACTGATGTCCAACTGATTTCTATCAAGGCGTCTTCTCAGAGAGCAGAAAGAGTGGATTTCTTTCCCGGAGGATCTTGTCAAGACTTGAGTACAAGTTTACTTGTTCTACTTCTCCCCTCAAGTCCGTCGTGCTCTCCCGAATCAAACAACCTCACTCTTCTTTTGTACGCACTGGATGTGTAGCCTAATTTTAAAGGTAATATCAACACACATGATAGGCGCCAATAGTCAGAAAAATACAGGCGCAATTAGTAATAGTAAACAAATAAAAACAGTCGCGGGATGATACAAGGAGATAAAAATCAATAATTACTTACTAAGATTCAGTATAACAGCTTTTTTGGTCGCATATCAAGGCCCTTACCTCACTAGCCCACAGGGATATGAGCTTATTCATGTTGTTCTCGTATATATACGAGAATTCGAGTCCTCATTAGGTTGAAATTTGAGTTTTGAAAGTCCTTGGATGCCCTAACACCGAGAGATACTGTATCTACAGATGTCGGAACCAACGAGTATTGTTTCCACATCGTAGATCCGTCTTGTATTTTCACAGATAATGGACCCTCAGACTTGGTACATAGACAGAAATTGAGACAGAATAGTAATACCAATCATGGCCAGTCGTTTCTAGACAGAAAACGGTTGGAAAATTACACCAAAAGTGTGGAGCAGTTCCACTAATTAACACCTCCGCTTTAGCCGAGGAAATATGTCCGGGTGCATCAATTTTTCCCGGTGAAGCACAGATTGTATAACATTTACCGAATAAAGCCCCAACTCTCTAGGAATAGATAGCAGGTTTCGTCAAGCTCTATCATCAGGACTCAAACATTAAAGAATCTATCTATTGAAGTTATCATTTGACGATGACTGTTGTCTACGCGACTCATCCCACCGGCACCAAATCAAGACATGCACCCCCTAACTTTAGCGTCTTTTCTACTACTTCCGCTGGATAACTTTGTGGATTCTTAGATCAGACATATCTGATACCATCACTATTAAGTCTATTGATCGCGGTCTCGTCTGAAAAATTGACCCTATTCCAATCTTCAATGGTCAAATTTTCGTGATCTAATGCCCTCTACAACCGAGCTTGCCTGTGGGCTTTTAAAAGCTTCGGTTTCTTCCCCCTGTTTACAGCCTTTAGACCCTGTTCCTTCAAAGCTCTTCTGACGGTAATGAGAAAATTTTGTCTCCTCTCTAAATATATCGTCTTCGACGTCTCTACTGTTGTTTTGATACTAAGTCCAAGCACCCCCCCTTCGGACACTTTTTGTCAGCCTCCACACCCCTAATATATGTTCTAATATTCTCTTGTAACATAAGACATCATATTAAACAATATGTCTACTACAGAAATAAAACTCCAAAATGCTATTTCTGCTTTTAAAAATGGGAAATTACCTTCTCAAAGAGCTGCAGCATCAGAATTTGATGTTCCTCTCTCCACCCTCAACAATAGGGTAACTGAGAAATCATTCCCCCGTCGCGCCGCTGCAGAAGCTCAACAGCGCCTATCCAAGGAGTAGGAAGACTACTTGGTCCGATGGATTATCCAGCTAGACCGTTCCAAAGAAGCTCCTTCACATATTCGAGTTCGAGAAATGGCTGCAAAGATACTCGAGATTGGAGGCGATGTAAAACCGCTCGGTAAGCGATGGGTCAACAAGTTTCTCACGCGACATACTCAAGTAAAGGGTATGATTGGTAAGCCTCTGGATTGTTCAAGAGTTGAAGCTTCGACTCAAGACGCGATTGGTCAATTTTATACGCTTTTTGAGAATATACAACAAGAATTTCAAGTCACCCAGGAAAATGTGTGGAATATGGACGAGCATGGGCTTGCACAAAGTGTTTGCGCTAATCAGCGAGTTCTTGGAGAGTCAAATAAAAATTCAACTTATAAGAAGTCCTCACAGGATCGACAGTGGGTCTCCATTATTGAGACGGTCAGCGCTACCTCGCTTGTTACCCGGCCTCTGGTAATATTTAAAGGTACCTCCATACAAAGCAGCTGGTTTGAGGAAAACTTACCTGATTGGATATATACAACATCAATTAATGGATGGACCTCCAATCGGCTTGCACTTGGATGGCTTAAATCCATATTTATACCGGAAACAAATCCTCTAAACGAATCATCGTGGCGAATTCTACTGCTCGACGGACATGGAAGTCACACGTATGTTGATTTTCAATGGGAATGTTTTTAGAATGAAATACACTTGCTCTATATGCCCCCTCATACCTCTCATATACTTCAGCCGCTTGATTTGTCGTGTTTTTCGCCATTAAAGGCACGATATCGCCAGCTTCTTGGTGAGCTCTCCGTATTAGATGACTCAGCACCTTTCAAAAAGCGAAAATTCATCAAATGCTATCACGAAGCACGCCAGGAGCGTCTCACGAAAGTCCAGATACAAGGTGGCTGGCGAGTAGCAGGCTTGTTTCCCTTCAATCGACACAAAGGTCTCAGAAATCCCTTTGCTCTGCCCCCCGTTCAAGAACGTCCAAAGACACCCGAGAACCAAACCAAGAAGCGTCCATTTTATGAGAGAGATACTCCTAGAAAGCCCTCTGATGTCTACGACTGCATTCAGGGTCTCCGGGCTCAATCTGAACTTACAAGACGGTCTACTACGGCTATGTACAAAGCCGTAAAATCGATAGGGGGACTCCATGCAGAACTCGCAGAACAGAGGCTCTTAAATCAAGCCCAAGCCCTCGAAATTGAGCGCTTATCAGTTTCCAGGAAGAAGAAGAAGGTAGTAGTCGATTCCAACACTTAACTGGGGAATATTCAAGCAATCAAAAGGGCGCAGGATCAAGCAAGGGAAGCTGAAGCTAGAGAAAAGGAAAATCAGAACAGGGCCATACGGGAGGCTCAGGAAGGACATGACCAAAACAGGGTGTATTCATTTGAAGATTGTATTAATAATTTTGAAATACAGTGTTGTAGATAAAAAATTAAATTTTTCTATTATCCTATTTCGGCGCCTGAAGGCCCACGTAGGTATTTTTCGGAAGATACGTATTCTTTGTTATAGAACGACTCATTTTGACGTTTGGAACACTCATACTCAGATTTCATTTGCAGATACCACTACGAGAATAATGCCTTACGACATGTACCCTCTTCCGTGAATACCCACCACAGGGAAAAGCGAGAAAAACCTGTGGCTATCTGAGCATGCTTTCGTCATTCTACGAATACAGTATCACCGCGAAAGAAGTGGTGTGAGGGTCTTGCTGGATTCAAACCAGCTTTCTCCTGTCACAAGTGGGGCATGTGTCCAAGCTACCCAGACTCTACTTGGGAGAACGGCCTGGACGGTGTACCACTGCACCATCCGACAGTGTTGTAGATAGGTGTGGTTGTAGAATATTTACCAAATATTAATTTCTTGTCTTCTTAAGCACGTGTCCGAATGGGGGGGTGCTAGGACTTACCATTGGTTACCAAACTGTCATAAGCTGTGTGTAGACAGCGTGGAGAGACACAGAGGACAAGAGGTGGGTGTCAGGCTAATGGTTGCCATACTACATGATACACGAGATAGGTGCATCACCACTCGGCTAAAAGGCCAGACCAGAATCATATAACACTATGCCCTGGCAATCTCCATATATATATTATACAGTAGAGGCTTTCCTGACACAAACAAGGCACAGCTCGCTTGTCTCGCGACGTTAACTTACGTATTCATCCTTGCACAGGCTGTAATGTATGGCCCGACGAATTTTTCCGATATCCGGCTCCTGTAGACCGATCACAGCCTAATATTTCTGCAACTTCTGGCTCCCTTATCCCCTCATTGAGTCGTGTAGCGATAGATGATATCTGATGCTGTGACAGTTTTCTTATCATGAGAATTTCAGAAATAAATGGTATCATGTAGTTTAAGAATGATGCAGAAGCATATCAATTACTCGTACAGGCCAAATAAATAAAGTTTACGGTGTAGTTAGGTGTTGATGCAGGTTCTACCTCATGTTAGATGATGCGATCCAAAGTGCGTGACAGGCGGCAGCGACAATAGCCCCTGCGAATTGTAAAATCAATCATCATCTCCACCGAAAAGAATATCACAGCTATCGAGAAATGACCGAGAAACCATGTGAATCTGGAATGCTTCATTTTCAAGAAGTTAGTGTAGAGTTATGGTAAGATCTATCCAGCATGGCGCTATGATAGCGCATTTTTGATCGCGACTGTGTATCTCAGCTGCTCAGCCCAAAGTAAGGAGAACAAGATATCCCACCAATAATAAATAAAAGGCTTACTAAGAAGAGTATTCCAAGACATCCCGCGCCCCAGAAAGCAGCGAGATTCTCGGAGCCAATCCCTGGAGATGTCACAAGCACAAGCACGAGACCGACATCGATACATTCTAGTGTCCACACGGGACATTCTCAAATAAAGGACGACATTGCACAACATCGACCACTCTCAGGACTCCCTTCCACCATCCACGGTCCCACAACCCACCAAACAAGACGCCGACAGAAATCCATTCACTGAGTCCCCAGCAACGAAACATCCCGAGGCCGCGGGGGTCACTTACCACCGCACATAGTATCCGGACGAGAGGCCCGTCAGCAGGCCATCCCCGGTCATGCGTGCGTGAACCCAGTGTAACTCGCGGTGGTGCCATTTCTACGATCTCTGTCGCGCTTCCACCGAAAACCGGCCGGCGTTTAATTGGATCTTTTCCGGTCGCGCGGGGATTTGTTTCTTCGCTCTTTCTAACGTGGATGCTGCTTGATAGGTTGTCTGGATCCACTTTCATTTGCACGTACGCGTATGTCATATCAACGTTGGTAGCTGCAGAGAGCTCTACGGGGTTACTGAGATATTCTTCACTTTTCAGATACATTGATTCGTCTTTGCTGTGATGTGAGAGTATCAGCTTGTACCAGCACTCAGAAACTAATGTATGTGACGTTATTTGAATCGGCATCTAAGCTCCAAAGACTCTTTTGTCAAGATATTTTGTGAATAGCCGATGGTTTTGGATGGTATTTTAGTTGAGTGTGGTTAGCTGGTCATCGTGAATGGCATGATTGGGTTACATTTTCTGAGAATTCGGTGCAAGTCTAATTGAAATAGTTTTATGATGAAAGTTCAGCTTCCAAAGGAGTGTGCCCGGATTGGATTAAAGGTTTGCTCCAAAACCCCTACCAAGTCAATATAGATTTGATTCAGCGGTATCAAATTTATCAGGTAACTAGAAGCTTTGCAGGAGTTCATCTTCCTTTTCTAATTAATGTAATTAACGTTGAGTATGATCATGAAATATACAATATTCTGGCTCGTGATGTTTTGCCGCACAAATCTGAAGTTTTGGAGCGAAGTACAGATCCTCGTTGTGTGTGGCGCGTAAGCCTACACAGCAACAGATCCCTACCACTCATGCAAAATAAACAAAATTAGCCCTAGAGCCACCGATTTATATACAATTAGAGTTTTAAACAAATGCAAGCTTTTGGGGAGTGACAAGTGTATATGCACATCCCGGGAGCTGGTGGATGTTGACAGATGCCTGATAAAATCTGGCAGATGCTTATGGCACTTGCTTGATCATGCTGATAATTGACAGTATTCTCCGGTAATACTACTCACGGCGAGGGCTTATTTTTAGATGAGTTACTACATGGAAAGGGACATGTAGTAGGATGTCGTCGTGTACCGCTTTAATTACAGAGGCTTTAAATTATGACATCATTTCTCCGAATGAAGTATGCCCTGTATGCTATTAGTTGTGAGGGTCAATTTCTCTCAGAAGAATACTCACTTGCAAGCCTCGTAGGCAGACCAACAAATTGCTGTACTCGGCATGGTAGATATTATGCGCGGCCTGGTGCCCTTGAAAAAGCCTGCATAACCTTCTCGGTCATGAAGTAGCCTGGCTCCTTTCAAAAACCCATCGACGCTTCTCAATTCTGGGTCAGTTGCAGTCCCTCTCGTCTGTAACATAGTTTTAACAACGTCCATAGGCGTGGTGAGGGCTGCTGCGAACCCTCCGCCTAAGGCACCGGCGACGCAATGAGTAAGTGGGTCATATGATTTCGATGGGTTCATGACTTCAGAAATAGTCTCATATGCGAGGAATTGGAGCGCGGTATATGGAACTGTCATGGAAAGGGTTGTGGGATAGGAAATGTAAAAAGCTGAAATTCCCTCAGTACAGTATACATAGCGAGCACAGTCGGTTATGGATCGGTACATTTTTCGAGAGTTGTGTATTTGCATTCTTTGCTTTATTACTGTTAATATTCAGCTTTTTTCTGTTGTAGGGTAAAGCTGCGCCAAATTACCATCAAAAGGATTCATGAGAGCATCACTTGCAATAGTGGCACATGCTCCGCTGGTAGCTAAAAGTCATCAGTACAAACCTGAAAAGTGTACATCTAGAATACCTGCAGCTAACGGGTGATGTGCACCAGTTTGATTTCCTCCCATCAAATGTTTAACAGCTTCATATGTAGCAAAATATACGCTATGAGCGGGAACTAAGATCTCATCAGCGATTTCTTCCAGCTTAGCTGACTCTTGGATAGTACCTGCGCCGAGGACCACACTAGACATGCCTCTCCATAAATTAAAAAACCCCTCTCCCTTGGCTATTCGATAGCCTCCCTGAATTATTCCACTGTAAACAGCAGAAGGTGTTGGGTTGAGGATTTGCATTCGAGTCTACTCGTCGTTAACCTTAGGAAGATGTCCGATATCAAAGTCTGAAAGGGGAAAAACGCACTTTAATCGCATCAATCGGGTACATGACAGTGTGTTCCTATTTGTTTATTAGCATAATCTCTTATGATGGATCAAGAATCCTAACAGCTACACCGGCAAATGCACCTGCAGCCATGTTCTGCAATAAAGAGAAATTGGGCGGTAGCCCTTCATATCTATTTTAGTAACGTCGAAATTCAGCATGCCAGAGGGTTTTGTGCGAAAGGAATTTTAGGGGGCAATTTACTCGTATTCATCTCCTGGCTCTGCGGCTGGCTCGACCATTTGGGCGGCCACAGCAACGGACCGTCTTTCGTGCGTAAGTTGCCAAAGATCCAGAACTGAAGTTCTTAGATCGTTTGAGGACGAATAGAGAGTGCCGTGGTTGCCAAGTTTGCGAGTTGAGTGAATAATGACTGTTCAGGTAAATATGGGTTAACAAAATATGATGTGGCTTATGCCCAGACCCCAGTTCAATCACATTGGATGCTAAATGAATTTTTGCCGGGATTATTTTACTTCTCAAACCGTAAACATCAACACCTAGATGTTACTACTGGAACTGATAGAGGCTATGAAATACGGAAGAGGTCTACCGGCTAGCTTTTATGCAAGTATTACTGTCTTTGACAACAAGCACAGGTTCTCTATTCTTTTGATAAAATTGCTTAATCTACTTAATTTACATCTTCGCTGACGCTCGAACTTGTATTCGAGCCTATTTAACCTCTAGAAAGGGTTGCTGATTGTAAACAAATCTAGTCTGAAGCTTATCTCAAGATTGAAACTGATTACCCCTTCTGTAGTTTGGAATTTTTCAAAGTTATCTAATCTTGCGTACTGTGGTAGTCCAATCAGGAAAAAATGACATTACCTAGGGTTAGATTGATTCAAAGTCACGTGAGTTTATTATTAAAATGAGCTGTTTATAGGAAAATAACCTTGTCGTTTTGAGATATAAAAGGGCCTGCTACTGCATTAGAAACAAGCAAAAATATTTGTAGAAGTGATGAAGAAGGAGCGCAGTAATATTTTTGACGTATATAACCAAATTTTCGGGTTTATAATCGTTTGGTTAGAATGAAAATGAGGAGGCGAGCCTTACTAGATATTAATTCTAGCCCCGCTGTCTTTTTGGGCTTTCTGGAACTGATACAGCAGGCCGATCACTCCTGCATCTTTGGGTACTCCTACTTCGTTTTCAATTTCATTTGTCATAGCTCCAATAGGGGATGTCTCCCATCGAGATTCACCTAGTCCCGTCACATTTTCGTCTTGAGTTGGTGATGCTTTGATTCCAGAACTAGTCCCCGCTTTATCATGGTGTTCTACCGGCTCCTCAATTATACTTTCGCGTACATGATATCGAGATCGGGAGTTGCGACGTCCAGTCGCCGAGTTAGAGGGCTGGCGACTAGGATCAAGGAGAGTGGAATGTATGGGAGAAACGGCACATGTGTTAATGGACGAAAATCTTGGCGTTGAGCTCTCTGGACGCCGTTTGCTGCGCCCCGCTCGAGGAGTCAGGGCTTCTGAATCAACCTTGGGCGACATTAAACCCGGAAACGCCGGGGGTGGATGGTAATTTGGGCGCGTTCCAGGAGGAATATGGCCCTGAATAGCAGTCTTGGGATTAAGTAAATAGTTGTCTATAAAGCCATAGTAAGATGCTGCCATTTTACCGTGCTTAGTAGTATAATATTCATCCCGGAATTCTTCGTTGTATGAGGCTGGGGGTCTCTTCCTGTTGTCACCTTTCTTGAAGTCAAAGACAGCAAAAGAACAGACGTGGCCTACTCCATCTACATGCACAGTAAATTCACGAAAGAAATCAATGATCAAGTCGCTGCACTTAGGCAAACTGAACCAGAGGATGAGCGGAGTGACAATTATACTGAAAACTTCTTCAAAAAAAATCACAATTTTAAGCTGGTAAAGCGCTGCGAATTCCCTTTTGACATCGTCGCTGTGAAGTCGATTATGCCAATGACTCGGCATGTAGTGGATGTAGTCGATAACGTTACGCAGAGCGTATTCAGGTTCAAAGACCAAATTTTCTTCTGGGATCATTCCATTTGTAAGAGCCCATATCGCACCAAAAACACCGAGGAAAAAAACGACGGGCCGATCTTTCGTCAGCTCAAAATTAGTGAGCATTTCAGGATCCCATAAAGTGAACACTGCTAGAACTGAAACGATTGCTCCTGCGCAAAAGGCAACAAAACGAGCGAGCTGTATCATTTTAACCTTTGGAAACTGATCTAGGTACCTTGAGGCGAATGGATATGACATATTGATTCGCTTGTCAAACAAGTGTTGCAACTCGTTAAACTCTCGAAACTTCCACACGGCTAATGGAGTGTATCGTCGTGAACCGACTGCAGCGGGATTTTTTTGATACTCCTATATTGCAGTTAGTGAGAGTTTTTACTGAGGTCAAATGAATGGTACATTAAAATATCGCAAGAAGTAAACGATCATTAGATATATGACTATAATCGGCGACAACCAAGCGTTCATAAAGCCAGCAAATAAGAATCTACCTCGTAAAGCATTACTTAGCTGTTTCCGGTGGGATTCTTTGAGGATAAGCTGGCGAACTTGTCCCTGGTTATCAAACACAAGATCCATGATACATTGATCTATGTTCCAAAGAAGGGCCCGTGAAAATAACTGCCGTCCTTGTAAGAATGGAATTGGTAGTGTCAAATCCAAGATATCCTTATTAATTAATGCTATTAGGTAGTTTTCACGCCGCATCAACCTGTTTGCAATGTCATGGGCGTCAAGTCGTTGCTTAGATTGACTGCCGAGAAATTTTCTATTCGATGGAGTTATTCTTTCCACCGTGACTGGATTAGAGTCTCTAAGGGCCATGATACGAGCAACAACGTCTTGCCACGAAATTGTCTGCATATCGCTTTCTGGAATCTCGAGAAGATACAGATAGAACTGCCGAATTTGCAATAGGCGTGGTATATCTGCTACAAGTTGATAGACTCTCCATAGTACGTGTAAGGTAAATACCCATATTACTAGACTTGGGAAGCCCGTAATCTCCTTAGTACAATGTGGTACCAAAACTTCAGATAATTTACGACTATTTGGAACGTCATGGAAATTGATACATTGTGTCAGAAATGTTGTAAAAACAGCGACGAAAACAACCTGCCTGTGTAATATTAGTAAATAACCACAGGCAATCTTGATATTTTGCTTACACTATGTTTAAAGACCCTTCAAGTAGAATACACCATATTCCTGCACCAGTGTAATAGTCATATACTTCTCCCATAAATTTATCCAGATTTGTAACATTAGCCCATCTCCACAGCGCATTTTCTTTCTCATTTCCCACCAGTCCAATTTTCCGAATATTGCTAGAAAAATTTCTCGGCAAAGCCGTAACGTTTGCCTGCGGATGGTGCTGAGCTTCGGGAATGTTAGAGTGAGCCCGAGGTTTTCTTTCACGCTGCTCCAATTTTGGTAAATTATTTTGATTAAGCTTGCGTGAATTAATTCGTGAAGATTTCGATGTACTCGGACCAGGCAAATTATTGCCTTCAATTAATAGAGAGGCAGGTACATCTTCATCAAAATCTTCTGGGAGTAGTCGTGGTGAGCATCGTGTCCAATTAGAATGATTCACGTGGCGTTGGTCTCTGGAACTTGTAACTTTCCTCGATTTATCATGTTCTTGAGAAATAAATCTAGTACTTTCAGTGGTCGTATTGCTGCTATCTTCACCGTTGAATGTTTCAAAATGGGTAAGTTCATGATCATGGAAGGCAAGGTTTTCTTCATCTATTGTAAAGCCAGCCTGTATCTCTATATCCACGTTCGAGTCATTATTTTGAGCATGAAGATCTTCATAGATAGAGCGACCAGTAGGCTTCGAGGGTAGAATACGAGAAAAGAGATTAGACTTCATCATTAATTCAAATATGAGTCAATAAACTTTAGTCTTTTTCTTTAGAAATAAAATGCCTATCAAGCGCAAACCGAAGTTGTTTGTAAGGCGAACCAGGCCCAAGTCGACGGCGCCGATGGACAATTAGAGCACATCTGGGTGAGCGATAGAAATTAACCGTTCTATTTTTAAAATAGTACATGGCACCATGAACTTTAGATGAAAGTTGATCAGTGATTATACATGTAGGTCTTTGCAGCGCTTCGACATCTGTTTATATCTGTTTAAAATAATAGATGACGCTGTCAGTAACATACGTAGAGCATATTTGTGGTTCAGCCTTATGTAGGCTAAAGAACTCACGTCTAAGATTGTCAGCCTTGTTACTTAACGAAGCTCTTGATCCAAGAAATTGTATGTGATCGACAATGTCTCATGATTTACACCCTAATCAACGGCAGCCCTATTCGCACGATGCCATCGATCCAGTCACAGTCAACTCAAGCCGAGGAAATTCTCTTTCAACCAAGGTTGCTTCTGTCCTCTCTGAATCATATGTTGATTCTGACATTAAAGATGCGCTTAACCTTCTAGACAAACAGCATCTAAGGAATACACCAGCTAATCGCCGTAAATTTCGATACGATACTCAGAAGGAGGTAATTGATAGCAATGGGGAAATAATCAGAGGACTAGGCCATGTGGCCGTAGTGAGTACATATATTGGCTTCTTGTTTTTATTACTACTGAAGCTAATCTGGAGTAGCAATTAAGAAAGATAGGCCTCATAATAGCGGGCTTAAATCAAGCATGTGAAAAAGTTAAACACAATGTGTCAGTAGCTCAGAAAGAGACAGCTCCTATGTTGGAAGAAGCGCCTGCTTTGATTGCACAGAAAAATGAGGTTGAAACCAAGCAACGACTGTTAATTGAACTCAATGAGCATTTTATTATTTCCGAAAATGACTTGGCAACTCTAACGTCTACTGCTGAACCTGTCAACGATGAGTTCTTTGCCGTTCTCTTAAGAGCAAAAAAAATCGAAAAAGATTGCGAAATTTTGCTTGGAGCCGAAAATCAACAACTAGGCCTCGAAATCATGGAACAAATATCAAAGGGTTTAAATGGTGCTTTTCAAAAACTCTACCGCTGGATCCAGAGAGAATTCAAAGCCCTGAATCTAGAAAATCCAAAATTAAGTTCATCGATACGTCAAGCACTCCGTGCTCTTGCCGAGCGACCCTCTTTGTTTCATAGTTCTCTCGAGTTTTTTGCCGAATCTCGGGAGAATGTCCTTTCTGATTCTTTCTACACCGCGCTTAGCGGCTCATTAGCTAAAGGAGACCCCAATACATCTGTTAAACCTATTGAATTAGTTGCTCATGATCCACTTCGATACGTTGGAGATATGCTAGCGTGGACCCATTCTGCTGCTGTAAGTGAGAAAGAAGCCCTTCAAGCGCTATTCAAATCAGACGGAGATGAGAACGTAAGAGGAACAGAATCTGGCCGTAATATTGATTCTTGGAGTCAAATATATGAAGATCAATTAGAAGTCAGCAATTTTGATGGGGTAAAGACTCTTAATGAGCTCATAGATCGCGTTTTTAGTGGTGTAGCAAGTGTCCTTCGGCAACGCATCGGTCAAGCTATGCACAGTCACGAAGAGACTGTTACAGCATACAAGATTGCCAACCTCCTCAACTTCTACCGCTCGACTTTCTCCAGAATTTTAGGCCCCAATTCAACGCTTCTAGACTCACTTTCGTCACTCGAAAAATCTGCTTTAAACCAGTTCAAGTTACTCGTCGGAGATCACGTCGCTTCTCTACAGGTAGAATCTCAAGTCGCCTCAGAAGAGCTGGCCCCACCTCCATTTTTGCTTGATGGCTTAAAGCAACTCACAGCTATTATGGGGACATATGAAACTTCACTCACATCTTCTGACAGCAGAGAAACTGATTTTCAGGAAATTCTTGCAGAGGCATTTGACCCCTTCATTGATACCTGCGAACGGATTGCTAATGAGTTGGATGCCCCAAATGATTCAGTATTTTTAATAAACTGTCTATTAGAGGCTAAAAGTACCTTGTCCCCATTCGACTTTACCAGACAGAAAGTATCTACCATCGAACACAAACTTGAAAAACATGCACAGAAGATCGCCGAGCATCAGTACTTTTATTTTCTTAAGAATTCAGGATTAGAACTACTACTTAAAACTGTATTACCTCTATCAAATTCGGAAGAAGACACACAAAAAATGTTAGCTCTTGAACAATTGGAACCTGATTATCTGATTAAGGCTGGTGAGATGCTAGATACTTTTTTACCGACAGGTTTGATGGATGCAATTGAGAATCTTAACTTTCTTCAGGATTCTGATCTTGTAAGGACTGTCACAGAGACAGCGGCACATAAATTTTGCGAAGATTTTAAGCATCTAGAACAAAAGCTTGTTGCTGCAGATAGATTCCGAGAGCAATTGGGAATCGGAGAGCCGTTAAATAATTTGCGGGCCATTTTCCCAAGAACTTTTGAAGAAGTTAAAGTCCTTTTGTTATGAATTACTGAAGCTGTTTTGCCAAACTTCAAGCTAGTTTAGTCAGAGACTCAAAAATCTCGACAAACTAAGTTACTTTGTTTGGTCTGTGTTAAAGGCAGTTGTAGTTATGCAAAAATAATGGGGTGTAGGGCACCATTCCTTTCTATCTTGGCTCCAAAAAGGAACAGCGCTAAAATTATTACTACTGATGAAAATCGCCCAAATTTTCGTTGGGGCCCACTTAATTTCTTCTAATATCTATTGCTAGGCCATTCTAGAGCCGAGAACCCCGGATATCATCATTTAGAAGTAGAACGAGGCTTACATATGGGAGGAAAGTAGAACATTTCAAAGTCGACAATTAAGTGCGCCAGATCCAACATGAGAAGGCCCAGATTGTGCTGCAGGGTAATTTGCAAAACCTCATTCCCCCAAGGTATCAACTTCTCCGATCTCATCATCTGTCAAGTTGAATATCAAAGTCCTACCAATATACAGTAGGACCTGTCCAAACCCATAGTGGGTCACGGTTTTAATTGTTGTTGGTATTTATTGAATTGTTAGTGCTTACTTTTGCATCACTTACCCATACGCGTCATTTTTGCGTGCAGGGGTAGATAATGCAAACATAAGCGGTAAAGTTTTTATGAATATTTTCAATAATTATTCCGAGACCCTTTATGGTTTTGGACAGGTTCTACTGTATGTACAGTAAAACTTCTGTAACACGATAGTGGGTCCCGGCATAAGTGTTGAAAATATTCATTGTAACTTGCACTTTTACATTTGCAACACTTACCCTTACAGGTCATTTTGCGTAAAGGGGTAAGTATTGCAAATATAAATGGATGAATTTCAATGAATATTTTCAACACTTATGCCGGGACCCACTATCGTGTTACAGAAGTTTTACTGTATGATCGTGCCTATAAATTACACACTTATAGTCCAACCTCATCTATAGCGATAGTGGGTTCCGGTATAAATGTTGAAAATATTTGTCGAAATTAAACAATTTACATTTGCAATACTTACCCCTGCACGCAAAATGACCTGTAAGGGTAAGTGTTGCAAATATAAACGTCCAAGTTACAATGAATATTTTCAACACTTATACCGGGACCCACTATCGCTATAGATGAGGTTGGATTGTACTTACTACGTCTTACCAGCGTACAGCACACGACCTTGAGGACCGTGTACCGGCTAGCTCAGCCTGTCTAGGGCAAGCCGACGCGTAAGTCTGCCGAAAGGTTCCAACTAAGTAGATGTTCCTTTCACACCCGCGCCCTATGAGATTCCCCTGAGCCGGTTCCAGTTTTCGACCATCTGTCCCGGGCCACTGATCCCATGGTTTCTCAATTACAGTACAATATCGCTATAACAATGTGGGGCAAAACTTAACCAAGGGTTCTTGTGGGCCTATTCAATTGAATCCTCCAATCGGGAGACTTGGTTAAGTTTTGCCCCACATTGTAATAGCGAGATTGCACTGTACCATCTATCCCCCCCCATAAGTTAATCCAGATGTAACAGCACTTCCATTGAACCTTCCTTGACAGCACGAATTTTACTGGTCAAATGATCAACATATAAACTGCATAAATATTCTCTTGATGTCTATGTACGACAGCTCGGTCCTTTTTTTAAAATAGAAAATCATGTTATATTCACCCATCTAGCCATGACAATTGATTCAAATACATTTGTAGGTTAGCTGGTAAAGTCAAACTCATCACCTTCAGGCGGTGCCGGCTGTAAACGCTCAATGTGTTCACTGCATATTTGAGATAGTCAAGAGGAGTCGCATACGATTAGGGTCAGAGGTCCACTAGCATTCTCAGTCGGAGCCCTCTCATCACGTCAAGCGTTCTCTCTGCCACAACTTGACTTCAACCTCACATACATCTCTGTCAACTTTATACCTTATCGATTATCTTCCTCCTTTGGACCACCACCAATGAAATTGACGCGAATCTTACCTTGTCGAGATCCCCAGATATACGCCCTCGATGATATGGATACCCGACGGAGGATGGAAGTCGCGGGGCATAAATTTGGGAAGACAGATTGCTCGTGACAATCGAGGAAGGATACGGTTGTAGTGGGGATTTTATGAGAGACGGAAAGACAAGCAAGCAGGATGCGGAGGGAGGATAGAGTTTTTGAAAGGGGAATTTGAGGGGATATTTCGACTTCGAGAGCTTTGTGCGCGCCAAGGCCCTATCAGCAAAAGATAGTGTTGTGGTCCGCTATCTGGGTCGTATCTAAGTTGAAAGTTCTGTGGCCTGAACACCCGCTACGACAAGCTGCGAGGATATTGTGAGATCACATATCGCGCGGTTGCGAAGGACGGGATAATGAAGCATACTGAGGAGTCCGAGGTTTTTTGTTTTTTTCCTTGGACAGGTACTCACGGTTGAGGGGAGAAGCGGGGCGTAAGTCTCAAAAAGTGTAGCCTTGTAGTGGTGCCGGCGAATGTCTCTTTAGTATGAGTGTCCAGCGTCAAGAACGTTTTACCTTAGCTCTAGTGATTGAGGATAACTCTTGATTTTGGGAGATTTTACTACTGAGAATGAGTTTCGCAGAGTTTTGAGGCTTAGTTCGCATCGCTCTCTTGGCGTGCCAATAAAAAGTGGAATTTTAGTATCTGGCCAAAAATTCGGATCGCTGAAATATCCGCCTTGTCTTCATTACATCCGGCAAACGTTGGGTTATAGCCGTCATACTTTGGACGCATTAGAAACTGTTGCAAGATGCAAGTCGTGGCACCAGAAGTTGTAAACTTAAACGCCAGATCAGAGCTGTTGATGCCTAAAAAAGGTAGCATGAGCTCATTCCCGTGCTGTCAAACTCCGCGAGAACAGCGGATAAACTCATTCCTTAACAACTAGTGTTATTAAAAGCTATTCAAGATTAGAGCGAAGATTTTGTTACCTGCATTGTTTGTTCCGTACTAAGCATCAATTATAAGGTCTAGTATTTCAGAAACAAGAGCTGAAATTATACCATTACAATTTATGGCTATACCACGTGAATTGCCAGAAGTATATATCGCATGCCGAAGTATACTATCGGACTCACCGAGTGGTTTTATACTAGATATGAATTGGTCAGCGTTACGCCGGCAAGTGCTGCTATTGGCACGTTGCAACTAGTGATGTATCTGAGACTGAGTGATAAAATTAACACCAGAAGTTCTAGCTAACTTCAGATCCCGAATTATTTCTGCTGGTGTTCAGCCATCGTATTGGGAACTGATTTATTCGAGAGCTGCTTGAAATAGCCTGATATCGGTATACGGCGCAAGGTATTTGTGCAGCAGGTTCATATTTAGCCGCCGACCAATTAAATCTGGCTTTGATGTTAAGTTGCTTTGACACGAAAACCTTTCCATCCGGCCTCGGTCGCGCTAGCCACCAGAATTTGATGGAAAAGAATACTCTTATCCTGAGAAAAGGAGAAGGAATAGTAAGCAGTATATTCTGAATTTTTACTGCTACTGAGTAAACGAAGGCGGGGACCCCCCTGCCTCTCGAATGCTGTGTACCAACGTGTTAAAAGCTTCGTTTAACGGGCCAAGATCAACATTTACTCCATCTTATGCTCTCAGTGGATGATCAAACCTGATGAGATGTTAGTCAATGTTAAAATTGCAGGAAACACCGCGTCATCTTGTTTAATCCTAGACGCAGTCTTAACAGGAAAAGTCCAAAAATATTTGATACCTTACGTGTTTGCTTCAAATACTCATCTCACAGAGAAAGCTATCCCATTCATCGGCCCCTGAAAGGAGGCGGTTCTTGCTTTGTTCTAACACGTTTTAAGCCGCATGCCTTGTTTATTAATAAAAATCGTCGCAGGTTGGGCAGTAGCATTTGCAGAATGGTCGAAATTTCTTGTCTTGAAACTCTATGATTGAATTTATATAGAATTACTAATACATCGAGTTTGTGTTACTAACTCAAAATGGGAGAATGCGTGAGATTCATCCAAGAAAAGTCGATCGCACGGAAATATTAGTGGAGGTTCATTCGATGATCGCGTTACGCATAGTGGATAAAGTTTTTAACGCATCGCATAAATTAGACATCCATAAATTTGCGAGTCGAAAATGAATAAAAAAATAGTCACATTACCCGCAAAAGATCTGTGCTCATTACAGTTCATATAATACAGAGAATGTGATCCTTGCATCAAGGCTTACAATCTGGTTGGCAAAGTCAAACTATGCACCACCACGCAGTGCCGGCTGTAAACGCCCAGTATGTTCACATACCTGGAACAGCCAAGAGGAGTTGCAACTCATTCAAAGTTGAAAGCCCGTAAGGTACTCTCAGTCGATGGCTCCTCAGCCTGTCAACAATTCTCTTCGACAAGACCCGGACCCAACCAACCCTGAACCCTCAGGCCTAAGTACCTTAAGGACTAGAGCCCCACCTCTCTGGGAATCAACTGAAAAAACAGAATCGTCGTCAACCTGAATAAACGCCTATATATACGATGCCGATGTTATGAACACCTGACGGAGGATTTTAAGTGGTGGAGCGCAAATTTGGGGAGGGAGATGTGATATACCAATCACTTTTGGGAAAAGCATGGGCGGGTACCGAGATGTGGGAGAAGAAGGTGGGGGTTGTGGAGAGGGAATCATGAAGTATCTTGACTTTGATGCGTTGCGCGTGTGCCAGAGCAACGCCTGGAAAAGTGCCGCCGACACTTTAAATACCGGCATAAGCCCAGTGTTTCTAACCCGGTCTGTGCTCTAGACTGCTGGTGCTTCTTTGGCAGGCAAAGTACATTCATGGAACCGCACTGCCTCAGTCGATCAGTTTTTTGTTCCAGCGTCTTCCGGTCGAAGAGTCACATCTTGTCGATCTATAAGCGTGTCGACCTAAGTTAAAACATACATATTTGTACAAAGCCAGCATAAATATGCATGTACCCCTGGGCGCTAATGATGCAAGGGCCTCGACATGCGACCAGACGAGCACTAACGCTAGTTCGTACGAAATATTTTTCTATTATTGTCTCGTTACAATCTTCTGTAAATATTCACATGTTCATGTTACCATCTACGGGTTGTTAGTCTGTACTGGTATTGTTTGTGTCTGCGGACTATGAGTTATGGGTTGTAACATTGGCGCTTATCATTTTTTTTATTCTCTGTGTAAAATTAGATGACATATTCAGTTTGTAAGACAGCATGGGGAGATTACTTGGTCAAAGGGAGAGGCGTCAACAAGAGACAGAGAACTTGTACTTAAGAACAGAGGAGATCCGTCAGGAAAAAACCAATCAATTCTTCTTCTCTCTGCTCAATTCATCAAAGTCTCAATTCTACTAACACATCTGGATTAAATGTTAGGGAGGACAGTTGGTAACTGAGAAACCACGGGATTAGCGACCCGGAACAGATGGCTGAAAGATGGAATCGGCTCGGAAGAATCTCTTGGGGTGTACGTGGGGAAGGGACATCTACTTGGTTGGAATCTTTCGGGAGACTGATGCGGCAGGTAGCCATAGATAGGCTGAGTTAACCGGTACATGACCCTTAGGGATGTGAGCTGTGCGCTGGTATGACGTAATAAGTGATCAAAAAGCCTATACGCACGTGTGCCCTGCCACTAAGCTCCTTGCCCACCTTTAATAACGGCGATTCAAGCACTCTGTCTATCTCGCTGTACATCCATCACCATACAGACTCCCCGTGTAAGTACAATTATGTCGTCAGACCAGGCCAATAGCTCTTTGACGGCTTTTCACAGAGGCGACGCAACTGTAAATACTCGAGGGACTTATCATGGGTAACTCTGGGATGTATCTCCTCGTTGCTCTCCACGTCTAGAGGTATATCAAATCGGTGTGTAACTTGCTTCTCATCACTTTTATCAGCATTCTGTACAAGAGTAGTTCCAGTTTTGTGATTCAGCAGAGTTTTGATGAACATAGCCAGATGGATACCATCTTCTCAAGCGTGACCACGAGACGAAATGATTCACCTGAAGCCTGTTGAACGGTAGATGCCCCGCCAACGTATTAGTTGATTCCTGCAATAATTGATAATCAATTGAGGTACGCAGGGCTAACTTCGCTGTCTAAATTTCTCAACATGAGAACCCACCTTGCAGCGATGAAATGAATATTTTCCTCTGCTACCAGCAGATATCAACTGTGTAAATTCAGCAGAGATGTGAACGGATATAATTTAGAGCATTTTGAGGGTGGTGACTTCACAGCGAATGAAGCTGAATAGATTTCACTGTTCATGAAATCCAAAACGGATAGATATTCTGAGGAGACTCAACCAATGTTCAGCTTTTAAGATGTGCTCCGTATGGGTTACATTTAAACTTCATTATCCCCCACAGTTGATATTGACAAAGCTCCTTTCAATAGGCGTGGTGTTTCCCCCCTGTTTCTCTAAAATGAAAGTGAGCTGCTGATGCACGCGTAGACATTAAATATACATCTGTGTCTCACGATAAGCAGTGAAAATAATTCACAATTTGAGTTCTTTAAGGTCACACTTCGCAAAATAAACCACGTAAAAACCCCTAATCCCAGAGGCCCCTTCAATTTTGGAACGTTGAAGTGATGCAGAAGACCTTTGGCGTACGCTGAATAGGCGACAAGAAATAGCTAATGTGGTACTTGGATGATGGGAAATCAACTCCCAGCATAACAAAAAGGAGGTATTGAAGAGAAAATCTCAGCTCTAGGTTTAGACAGGGGGTCTTAGGAAAGTAGCTAATGAAAGAGTGATAAAGATCGAGTTGGTCGATTTAGACGATGAATTACATTGTTTGTGAGAAGTTCATCTCCGATGGTTTTGCGTGGGACGCAACTTGGCTGGTGCGAAAGAGTCGATTGATTAATTGAGCACGAAGAAGAAATCTATCTAACTTCAAGAACTGTAATTAAATACATCTGAAAATCAACCGTTTTGGCCAGCTCGTTCCATCTGCGGGTCAGAAACAATGCATAGAGAGCATCGTGACGTAGCGTATACAAGTTGCCTCTGGCGTCATATACGAGCGCGTGATTTCGCAGTGTAAGTTATGTCGACGTTGGTGCTTTTCAAAGCTGAGGTGACCACCTAAGCTCGGTTCAATCAGGAAGCCAGTGACTTTATAACACCATCCTTCTCCGAGCAGATAATCCATCGAGGGAACAGAGTAAGGGCTGAAGAGGGGTGCAGATTGCCGGGGGTCAGAAAATTTAACAACAGTATTTTCACAACATGTAAATCAACAGAAGACATATGTCAATAGCGAAGAATTCATCCAAATTTTTACAACTGTTGATAGCGATCGAATTTGAAATTTTTCTACTGATGTCACTCTTCCTCGGGACTTATAATCACATCAGCGTCATTGTGAACACTGTAATACAAGGCACTAGAAATTCAAATTTTCTCATCTCTCAACCATTTCAATATACTTTGGGTAGAGATTTAGACGGAGTGCCACATGAAATTATGACGACCTGAGTCCATGTTTGCCGGTGAAAGTCTTTCGTGATGTGTGCGAGAATGTATCATCTTTACTTCGACAAGTTATCGTGGTTTCCAGACCTGTACAAAGATGATTTATCTTCCGACTCGCGCCAAGTAAAAATGAAAAATAAGATAGATTCGTGAAAGCAATACCCGACGTGGAATAAGAGAGTGAGGGTTATCGACCAAGAGAAAATATCAGTCTTTGTGGTCATGTAGCAGACTTCTCGCTCGGTTCCACCGTAAATAGCTGCTAGAGGGAGCTTATCGGGAGTTGAACGTCACGCACAGCTTTTTTATATGTAAATTGCATTTTTATGGTGCACGATTGAGTTGCAGATGCAGGTTTGTTGCGATGAATAAATTAAAAAGCTTGTTCAGTTAAAAGAACTTCTCAAATTTAGAAGATTCCACAGCTTAACAGATTTTACTCATTATTCTGATGTTCATAAGTTGATACCTAATAGCAGATTTATTAACACAAAATAGGTATGCGCCAAATGAAATGAAGAATTCATTTTTAAATAGATTTAACCGAATCCTCGGTTGACACAACAGTAAAAGACGATCAATTAAGGCGGCATACCGGGCCAAAGCGGGCTGCAAATTTCAAGGCCAGCTTTGTTCTGCTCAGTAGGGAGAATTAACAACATCATCCCTACCGAGTTTATACCGTCCGCTTTCTCTGGTGCTTAATCGACTCGTGTCGCTTCTTCGTCCACCAAAACTACCTCCACCGACTCGGAAGGGAGTGGCAATACTTTCTCGGGTTGGTTTTTTTAAGGCTGCCCTTGCGACCATATTAACTTCATTGGGTAAAGTTACAATGACATTTTTATCACTACCAAATCTGAAATTATCGGCCTTAACTTCGTCCGAGTATCGCTTGATTGAATAAGGTTCTTTAGAGCCATTGAGAATTTTTTTCATGCTCCAAGTTACAACAAATGGTCCAGTTGCGCTGATTATTGAGGTCTCTTCGAGACCTTCTCCAACATTAAAATGAGCAGTTCTGAAAGACAGAGGAGACCCGGTCTCATGTTGGAACTGCGCGACATGAGATGGGGTCAACCCTAGGCGGCGTGGTTGAGGCTTAGAGTCCTTACTGAAAGATTTCTCAAAGCCGAGTTTACCTTGGTTTTTTCCATCTTTTTGAAGAGCATCAACCAAGAGAAGATAGGTTCGACAAGTGGCAAGAATCCAACGACCATCTGCACTAACATCAAGACCAATGATCGGCTCGCCGAGAGCGGGAATATGTGTCTTGGCGTTGATCCCGAGACGATCAAACATACGAACATCACCCTTATTACTAGCTACAGCTATATATCCTTTCTCTGTAGTTGCAGCAGCAGAGAAATCATTTTTAGAAACATACTGCTTGAGTTGAGAGTCAACCAGTTTATTGCCGGCCAGCCGGGGATCGATTCGGAATAATGCATTCTTAGACAAACCTAAAAATGTCTTTTCATGAGTCATCTGTGCAAATTTGTTTTCCGGAGTAAATGTCTCGACTTCGATATCTGGATGAATCTTCCAATCATCCACGATTTTACCATATTCAAGATCCATACGGTAAAGTGAATGAGGGTCGGAATCATTTTGGAGGATCAAATGACTATCTTCTTCATGTAACATCACTTTCTTGGGACTAAACAGCTTCCCTCCTGGCGTTTCGACTTTTGCGATATTGGTGGAAAATTCTAACTGATTGTTGGGAGTGTGCTTGAATACTCCAATTTTAGAGCCACGGACCACAAAAGACCGGTCATTCTTGTACCCTACCGCGAGCAGGGAGTTTTCATTCCCATCATTAAGAGCCACATTAACATCATCTTCATCCTCGTCAGAGTCATAGTGTTCAGAATTTTGAGTGCTATCATTGTTATCGTCATCGTCATCGTCTTCATCCTCATCCTCTTCGTGTAATCTGTCTTTCTCCTCCAGTTCATCGTCTTCTTGCTCATCCTCGGAGGTTTCTTCGATGGCAAGATCTTGGAAAGCCTCAAGGACATAATCTCGATCCTTATCTTTGTTTTGGTTCCATTTAGCTTGGTTTAAATGTTCCCACAATGCCTGCATTAGTCCTTCTTGAAATTTTGTCATGATATCTGCGTCTTTGAATCGGAGAAGCCAAGAGTATGCATCACCGTCTGAAGTATATGCGTTGAATATGAAAGAGAGGTATTCAAAATTAAAGACAGGGTTGATATCGGCAATGATTGACTGCCCCACCCAATCTCTATCTCCATTGGAGATTTCGATCCAATATTCCCATTTTCCAGTTTCGGTTACGATTGCGTTGACTTTTGGATCCTGGATTATAAAGGCTCCAGTTTGAAAGTCGAATAAATGTAGTTCGGCAACCTCGTTGCACAAGACAGATAGCCCCTTTGGATTATCAGGTGCTGTAGGTGCTCTTGTTGTCTGTCCATCCTCCTTCGAATTAGTTCTGGACATTTCGGTGCTATGAGAGAGTGTAGAATCACTCTCGGGGTCTTTTGCTATACTTGAGGTGACTTCGTTGACGCTCGAATAAAAGCTTCTCGGGGAGGCAGCCTGGGAGAAACGTGTTGGACTTTGCGCAGGACTAGCAGTAGGTAGTGCTTCTTCTTGATCGAAATAGAACTGTGCTAGCTCTCGTTGGGTGGCGAGAGAGAAATCTTTCCTGTATTCTCGCTCGTACTGGCAATGCTGAGCGGCGATTACAAATTTTTGGACTTCAGATTCGGCAACTGAATCATCACACACAAATTGATAAAGATCTTCGCTATCTCCACTGAGATCTCTCCACGCAAGAACCTTTTCGTTGACTCGAATTTCGGATCGAAATCTTAGGCTCTTGTCCAACAGGAACCTTTTTTCGTCACGTTCAGCAGCTAAAGCGGCGAGTTCAGGATCTTCACCTCCGTCGTCTTCGACAAGATCTGCCTCTCCTTCCTCGTAAGCGCGCTGAACAACAAGCTGATACTGGAATTTTTGATTAGTTCGCTGGATTCTTACTGCGGCGTCTTTGAAAATTAATTCGGAAAAGCTCTTGGGTGAGCTGGGGCGGACAAGATAAAGTTGTCCTTGGGGTAGTTCAACAATAGATTCCTTTGAAGGATCGCCGAATATGAGCTTTCCAACTAATCATCTGTTAGAACAGTCTCCTAAAGAGGGTATCCATCTGAAATGCTCCACAGGCTGTAAGCTTGGCTCAAATGGATCAAGCCATGAGCTCGGGGTATTTACCGTTTCGGAGGACGAACATGTTGAGAAGCAGTACTGGTGGCTACAGAATTTTGCTGTAGGGGGATCTTATTGTCCGGGTACTAGTAATTCAACGGAAATGATTAAATTCCTCCTAAAATTGTGACCCGTGAGTGGGGAATAATAATCAGGTGATCTGATCAAAGAAGTCGAAGCCCAAACATGTGGAAAGTAATTTGAGTCTGTAAATCATCGCTCGAATTCGTGTTTCCACACTGTTCTCAGGTAGAGCTGATAGAATAATCATCAGAATATCGAAATCCACTTTTAATCTTCGTCCGTACATGGTGCAACATTATTTTATCAGAAGCTCTTCAGATAACGGCTACAACATCTTGAGTTATCTGTGGGTACTGCGGACCCTCGATTTTACCTTGACACATAATACCAGAGGAATATGAAAACCCCATCGCAGTTTGCCCTGGGTTACTCACCTTTCACATACTTCATGATTTAAAACATGGCTATCACATTTTTCATCGAATATTTGTCGAGGATTCAATGATAGTTAACCGTTTCCCCTAGTTACTCCCACCGGTGCTCAGAGACCCTTGATCAAGAAAAATAACACTAATGCAATATTACACAGTAACTTGCGCACAGACTCAATCTCATTTGGTCAAGACCTAAAGATCAGCTCAAGGATTGGCAACGGTTAGACCTCATACAGTAGAGGCACTTTTAGCTAATTGTGGGTCCCGGTATAAATGTTGAAAAGATTCATTGTAACTTGGGCTTTTATATTTGCAACATTTACCCTTACAGGTCATTTTGCGCGCAGGGATAAGTATTGCAAATATAAAGGGTAAAATTTCTATGAATCTTTTCAGTAATTATACCGGGACTCACTATTAGCTAAGAGGGGTTCTACTGTAATTTTTTTCCAATGTTTAGCACTCTTCGACCAGGCTTATGATTATTTGGAGTCCAAAGTGGTAGAGGTTGCACGATCTTAACCAATCGAAATTGTTTCACCATATTTGTACTTCATTACAGAGATTACTAGAACAACGCCAGACCTCACTTACGACACGCAGAAAAAAGATACACTTCACAGATCTCTACAAACGTTCCCACAGCTATTTTTCTTGGTAATACCATCCAGAGGATCAGATTTTGCAGTGGTTCTCCGCCCGAGCCGTTCTCCAAAGATGAGCCTTGGTAGCTTGAACACATGCTCCACCTGAGAAAGGAAAAAGCAAGTGTAACTCTAGCCAGAACCTTCAACCATCATCTCTCATGTTGATACTGAAGTTTAAGCATGATGGCAGCAGACTCAGGTAATCATGGAGTTTTCTCATTTTCTCTTGTGGTGGGTATCCACGGAGGAAGTCACATACCGCAAGGGGTAACTTTGTAGTGGTATGTGCAAATGAAATTTAAGTATGGGTGTTCCATACGCCAAAATCGAGTCGTTCTAATGACAATATGTGACAGAGAAAAGTATGAAGATAAAATGATCAATATAATAACTGGCACTACTGGCCTAAAAGTAATAACTATTAACCACCAAGACCAAAGACGATAGAAAGAAGAATATATTGATCCGGAGAACCTCACGTTCTCGATACCCTTTCCCGAAAATAATGCCTTCCTGATGTGCATCATCATAAAAGCCCTAACCAGTCCTCTTCTCATGACTTCTGTCAAAGGTTACAGCCAACTACTCCTAGATGCCGTTATGATACTGTTCCAAAACGCCCCTATTAGTTATAAAACTTACTCAGCCCCGGAATACCCCCTAGTTCAAACATGATGCCTACTAAAAACATGCTCCAATTGGCAACACCTCGTGCCTCAGAACATCTCATCTTAGCCGGTTGTTTAATTGTGACTTCCAAAAATGCCTGCGTGAGCCAATTAGGCGCCAAATCAGGTTAGTGAAAACAAAAAAATACTATCCAGAAGACCTTGCTGAACCTAATCCTGGCACCCTTCAAAACCTTCCCTATTTGATGCTGATACCGATGCTCAACCTTCCAAATCCCTTTAACTTGCGTGACCAAATTATGCACAACCCTTTGAGAGATGAACTGGCTTGTCATCTAGAGCTGTGTACATGGAGATGTCTATGGATCCATTCAGGGGACCAGTCTTGGGAAGCATTATCTCGACTTCTAATGATAATAATGAAGTCTAGCCAACTTCGAGGAGGTTGTGGATCTATTCAAGTAAAATTAAGTCCCTAGTGAATGTAGGGTTCCGGAAATAAAGCACAAGAAAGGACGTGAGGATTCTCAGGCGTATCATAACTCCAATTTGGCGCCAGTTCTAGAGTCGTGACGCATACCAAAACAAGTATAGTAGAAGTAGTAGTAGTTTTGTTTATTCGTGCTATGTAGAGTCCAAGACTATTATAACACTAGGGCTCCTCTCTAACCCAGGCCACACCTTTTACAGTGCTCCTATCTCCTTTTACCTCGAACCTAAGATCATTGATACATTGACCCACGACGGGTAGCCATTTAGCTCAGTGATTACCCGTAGAATTCAACCATCTTTTCTACGGAACCTTCTGCTCAAAAAAAATTGAAAAAGAGCAGCCATGGAAACTGGTGCGCGGGAAAACGTCTCAAAAAAGCTGCAACTCCGGCCAGGCGAGGCCTAGACACCAAAGTCACACGAGGTGCGTATCCCCATCTATATCTCCCTAATATCCCATAGTCCAGACATCCTCCTTATACCAACACCACCAGCGCTCGGGTAGCGGTGCTCTTTCCTCGGGAGACGGCATAATGCCAGAATATGTGTAGACAGTGAGAATTCATCTCGGTAAAAAGGGCCAACTGGGTCTAATCCATCACCACCATAACGGGAGCTGGGTACGCCCCGGAAACTCGTTTGGATGACGTTTCCTCCGTGACCAAGTAATGCGAGTTTCTATTGGCTCTGAAGATAAACTCCAGGTTCGTAGGGGACACCACGTACAGGTAGAAACGCCGTCTTCGTCCCCCCAAGTATAGTAGAAAATCATCGCATAACACCATTATCGTGTACTGAAGGTGTTCATTCTATTCTTTTGGGTTCAGTCATTAAAATAGGATCAGATATAATAATCAATCTAGTCCAGTCCAGCTAAGTCGATTTCATGCATCTAGGAGCCTTAAGTTTGTTTCTTAGTATAGCTTATGAACTCTTTCGACCACTGTTCATAAGCTTCAATCATTTAAAACCAAGACAGCTTCAAATATTCACCCTTGCTATCTTGGAAATGATACACAAATAAGATAATCGTTCAGTACGCTAGAATTAGAGATTTAAACATAACATCATTAGAATTTATTAAATCTAACATTTTGTCCACAATCCACAATCCTCAATCAATACTATCCGACACATGGATATGTAATTTTATAGGGTAAAAGACGTTACGGGCCAATTCTATCAATCGTTTCGTATTGCAAAACAAAAGGTATAATTTGTGTAGATGTGAGGGGATTAGCATCGTGTGGAAGGATATTAGCCTCCAGTAAAGGTTGAGTAAAGCTGAATGAGAAAATTTTATCGTGTCTCCCCATGATATTTCTCTGATGGTAATCACCAGTGTAGATGATGGCATTCGTCCAACGTCAACTTTATGAACCCGTAACTCTAGTCAATTAAAAATGCAATTGCGACGACCAGAGTATCCTTCTAATTAATAGACAGTTAAAGCTTATTTTTCTTCTAAAAACTCGCAACTGATATCAGCAGAACACTTTCCTAATACTAAATTTTCTGGAAGAGAAAATCGTTCATCTTTCTCAATGCAGATGTGGCAGATTTCTGTCCGGCATTCGAACACAATAGCTTAAAGTTTTACTTCTCACAGACATTACTAATTAATCAGATTCATGCTGCAGCGGTTAGTTATGGGAAGAGATTTTACTATAATAACTTGACGCGTGTTGCAGTTCTGCTTTCATCTCCAATGGTCTAGACATACCTCTTGACTACATGAGTAAGCGCAAAAAATTAGGAGAAATACTTGATATTACTCTCTCATGCCGATTGTGAAGACCCAACTCGGCCAGAAGATTACATCACTGCCCTCAGAACTTAGCAGTCAACATCCCACTGAGATTTTTGATTTTCTCACATTCGACAAATTATGATACAGCGTGTGACTAAAGTCGGCTAAGCTCGTGCTCAACTATGCTACGAAATAAGCCTCTAACGTCTCTCCAAAAATCTTATGACGATTGCTACTTAATCTACTCTACTGCAGTTTATTTTGAGGCTCAGGTATGTCACTAGTTCGAAAGACTAAGCTACAATGCCAACAGCTTAACTGGCAAATCTCATAATTTGTGTAGGGCAATGAGATTGATGCACTAAGATCATGGCGCTCGGCATTAGACCTCATTTACTACCACAATGCATATCGAGTCCCTTCAAGCTACGTTCCTAAATCCAATGCTGAAAAAACTCTTCAGAACAGTCTCCGGGATATAGAGATTCGTTGTAAAGAAAAGATTTACCATCTTGAAGCTCTTAAGCAGTCACGAAAAGATGATCCGACGGAGAAATGTTTCCAAAGATCAGATAAAACGCATCGAAAGACCTCGTTGGAGATTAAAAAATCCAATACCGAAGAAGGAAATTGTGGGAAAATGGATCGAAATAATTCGCCGGTTGTTAACGCGCCAGATACTATGAAGCCGGTACCACTGCTGCCACATCATCTATCACCCATGCGCAATGGTTCAGTAAATAGCGCCACGGCTAGCACTAAATCCCCTAGTGGACCAACACAAAATCACCGAGCTTCATGTTCAAACATTAATACGCGAAAGGTCTCAGCAAAATCAGATCCAACTCTCAAGGAAATAATCAAAATTCCGAGCTCTGAATCAAGACGAAAACTAAAACCTACGTTAAGATCTAGCACTAGGAAGGGCAGGATCATTCCATCGCGTCGAGGGCCAAAAGATGAAAATCCGGTGACTAGCAAGGCCGCTTCGCTAGCATGGCAATCATTGGGAAAATCGAATAAAGATTTTTGTAGATCAAATGACGATAAAGGTTCTACAAAAATTAAAGTTTCCAGTGGCCAGAATAATAATCGTAGAAGCTTTCACTATGAATCAGATTCAGCATTACATTCTCAACTCAAAAGCAAGTCTCAATCATTAGTAGATAATAATTTCATTGATCAAAACCCTAGAAGTATCCTCACAGAAAGCTTTCATGCTGAAGGGGTTTCCAGTTTATCACATGGCCCATCCTTCCAAACCAGAATTTCAAGACAGTCAGATTCTCTCTTGCAAGGCTTAAAAGACTTTTATCCATTAATGTCATCTTGTACTAAATCTAGCGTCCCCAAATCTGCGGAATCTATCCCACAGCTTAATCAGTCTTTAAAATCTCGAAATAGGAAAGATTTATCACATCCTGTTCATTCGAGTACGACAAGGGTCAAAGTCGAAATCCCAACAAGACGTAAAGTTAAAGTTGAGGATTGCTCTGAATCAGTGCAAGTAATCTCTAATAAATCGAATGGGAGATTTCCGTCCAAGAAAGCTTCCTTACTTCAGAGCCATGAGCTTAACCAGGAAAAATACGATAATCTTATCCTAGACAAGGAAGCTACCCAAAATGATAAGGTTCAAACACAATATCAGAGACTCAAAAACGTCAATCATTCCGACACGACTGAAACTACAGAAATCATGAAGCAAAAGCAGAAGCTCAAACGAAAACAGAAGCTGAATCCAATTACAGTTAGATTGTCAACATCCGAATCTAACCTATCAGAATTACAAACATATTCTGCGAAATCCGATTGGGAGGCCAAAGTAAAGAATCTCATGAAAAGCCTACCAAAGGGGATTAATCAAGCCGCTGCGAAACAGGTACTTGATGAAGTTGTTGTGAAAGGAGATGAAGTACATTGGGATGATATTGCAGGCCTAGATATTGCCAAGAACGCTTTAAAAGAGGCTGTGGTGTATCCTTTTCTGCGGCCAGACTTGTTCAAGGGATTACGGGAGCCAGCTAGAGGGATGCTTTTATTTGGACCACCAGGAACTGGGAAAACGATGCTTGCGCGGGCTGTTGCTACCGAGTCTAATTCAACATTCTTCTCAATATCGGCAAGTAGCCTCACTAGTAAGTATATGGGGGAATCTGAAAAACTCGTCAGGGCTCTATTTCAGTTAGCCAAACTTCTGGCACCAAGTATTATATTTGTCGACGAAATCGATTCACTCCTTTCAGCTCGTTCTGGATCTGGTGAACACGAGTCTTCTAGAAGGATTAAAACAGAATTTTTTATTCAATGGAGCGACCTACAACGAGCAGCAGCAGGACGAGCACAGCATGTAAAAGAATCGGAGCAGGGAGACGCTAGCCGTGTACTTGTTCTTGCTGCCACCAATGTACCCTGGATCATAGATGAAGCGGCAAGACGTAGATTCGTACGAAGACAGTATATTCCACTTCCTGAGGCAAAAGTGAGAGAATCTCAGGTAAGAAATCTTTTGAGCCAGCAGAAGCATAATTTG
Organism: Podosphaera xanthii; assembly: GCA_028751805.1. NCBI lineage: Eukaryota > Fungi > Ascomycota > Leotiomycetes > Helotiales > Erysiphaceae > Podosphaera > Podosphaera xanthii. The sequence continues at coordinate 853,018 of JAPWIX010000004.1, forward strand.
AAAGAGGAAGATATCCACAAGCTAGTTGATCTCACCGAGGGTTAGTTCATATCAATTTCCTGTATCGATTTCTTTGTTAATCACTGCTTTCAGGGTTTTCGGGCTCAGATATAACTGCTCTCGCTAAAGATGCCGCAATGGGTCCCCTGAGATCACTAGGAGAAGCGATGCTTTTCATGTCCATGGATGAGATTAGATATATAAATTTCGCCGATTTTGAAGCTAGTTTAACGAGTATCAGACCAAGCGTCAGTAAGGAGAGCTTAGAAGAGTTTGAGAATTGGGCCAGGGTTTTCGGAGAGCGTGGGGGTTAACTAGGTTTGCCGAGGGAAAATAGGTATTTTATAACAAGTCAACGCAACCCAGCTTGATTTACATCTAGTTCACAACGTTACTACGGTGAACGACTAACAATAGAATCCTGCCCATATTTTTAATGAGACATCACAAATTTGACCATGGTCGGCATTAGGCCAAACCCTATGGATAATGTAGAGAAAAAACAGTGATTTTAAAGTCTTTAATTCTTTCTTCTATTGTTAGAAATATGTAAATTCCCCATAGCATTTCTCGCATCTTCGACTGCATCTAAATCTTCCCAACGATTGCTTGCATCTATTGCTAGTGATGTCTCGTCAGCGGCTTCATCAACCTCAAATTGTTTTCCTTCATCGGATTTAGGTTCGATTCGCGGAAGACCCATCCGTCTCCGTCGACGATTCTCTAATTTTAGCATCTTCCGTCGATTCTTCTCCTCCAGTCTATCTATGAGTCCCGGCACAGGAGGCCTTTCCTCAATGGGAATACCGAATGGTGCGATGATTTTATTGAGAATGTGGTGTACATTTTTCGAGACCCGCCAGCCGGAGGAGATGGAAACGACATCACCGGTGCGAAGAGAATCATTCGGATCGTGGACTAGAACATGTTTTCGGGAATTGAAATTCTGCAACGAACAACGTGAGGACTCTTATAGTGGGCAGTAGTCATTGTACTCACCTTTTTAATTTGATCATTCCATCGCTGTACGCCCACTCGCACCTTGACCGTTTGAGCCATTTGTCCTGCCGATACCACTACGGCGGGGATCTCCCGCGTGAGCTTTTGAACAACGGCTTTCGAGAGCATGTTGTCGTCGATTTACTATTTGTGACAGTTTGAATCAGAAGAGCCGACGTTGTTTACAAATTCAACTCGGCGCGATGCGATTTTGCCTCCCTCACTGCAGGCGTGCCGTGGCTGAGTTCCTCATCGTGGCTCATGTGATGACTAAGACGACTCGACGAGATCGTTGATGCGCTCTCTCCCCTGACCTTGAAATTTACTTCTAAGATATCGATATTCACATCAGAACCGTGGATTTTCACGCTCAAATCACGACCGGCGATGTGCGAGATCTACTGCTACATTGTGTGTCATGTATTTAAGAGGGTTCATGTCTATACGCCACCATGCGATTCTGGGAGATGTACGTGTATACATCTTTTCTCGGTCGCGGCCGCAAGGATGCTTTGCTGTCACGTTTTGGATACACAGTAGACTCCATGTAAACTCGAATTGGGTCCCGGTGTGATTAATGTTAAGATTTGTTAGAGTTTCACCTATTATATTTGCAACACTTATTACTTCATTCAAACTATTCCGTAAGGGTAAATGTTGCAAAGGAAGAGCCAGAATATGGATAAATCTTAGCAATCATTAATCCGGGACCGGTTCTGCGTTTACACTGCACCAGCTAAAATTGCATGACTGGATTATCAACTCCCTAAAAATTGATATCGTTAGCTATAAACGAGCTTCTCGCAAAATTGCATTAATCTGTGTTCGGTATGCTCATGACTGAGTTTAGACTACCCCTTTGTGGTGGTTGGCAGTTTGTGCTAAGAGTCAGTAGATGTTGGAGTGGTCGTAAAGTAAACGGGGTATGAGGCTCAAAGGCTTAGAAGAGCGAAAGACTTTTTTTATCAGTCTACATAGAGAAGTTATATTCAGTGGGCAAACTATTCGAGATACTTTACAGTTCAAAATAGCTTACTGGAACCCAAATTTCTACATGTACCCTCATTCTGTACTTCAAAACTCAGCTACTCTTGGTCGCCATTCTGCTGGACAACCTGACGTGACCTGATCGCCTCTTTGGCAAAAAAAATCTAGAGGATCCAGTGATACAGTACCTTCAATTCTAACTTGTGAAGAAACCAGAGAAATCAAATGTCTCGGCGACCTATATGCAGGTACATCCTATTCCAGACATTTCACAGTTTTGCAGTGAGGGAGCTATTGGTGAGGCCGACATACAAAGACCAATTCTCTTACCGCCACAACTTGTGCAATCTCAGCAAGTACAGAGGCCCATTCTATCACCTAAGATTGCACACACTCGTCAGCAATCAAATCTTATCTACCTCCAGGTGCTAGGCAAGGCTTCTGATGCTGTTCAAGCAACAATCAACCTTTAATCTTCCAGACGCATGGGTTGTCTCAAACCCCATTCTTCTTGAGACCAAACTATGCATGCTGTTACCTTAGTCTAAAACATGGGATGTCTGGTACCAGCATATCAGCTAAACCAAGTTTGAGATAAGTTCAATAAAGTAATGGGTAAGATTGCCATATGCAGAATTCATACTTCTCCCAGGAGAATTTTTATTCTAACTTTCTTTAAATCCACTCCAATGTAGCTTCTGGAGCAACAATTTAAGTGGGACAAGAACTTCGCTGATTGACCTACGAATACGGCACATAAAGTCAAGATGTATCCGATTGTTGTTATCCAAAGTGTATCTTCATATCTCCCTCTTCCTGACATCCTAGAAGATATCTCATCATTCAATCCAAAAATTATTGTCCAAGGTAAGCCATGTTGGCTGACTGGACCCCGCAAGATTGCAAACGGCTGCCTTGTTATAACAGCGGATTCAGATGCTGAAAATTCGGAGGTCAAAAAACCAGTAGTACTGATCGATGGAACTCTATTGAGAGCAGTTGACTTTCAATCAAGCTCACAGAAGACATTGTACAAGCAATATCTGAAATACGGCTCTATCACCTCTGCAAAAATCCACCAGTGTGTGAAATTTGCTTAGGCAAATGCGTTATGTTAGAGCACAGCTACTCTGTTTATAAGTCTTCTGGCAATTATCAGCATCATCTTGCAAAATTTCACAATTGCAATTCTACCGACTAATATCTATGAAAAGCAAGATTATGAATTTTTCAAGACACCCTCTTGCTATAGTTTTATGATTTGGGTGTATTTACATATAATGGGAGAATGCTGCGTGTAATTACCGGTGAACGCAGAAATTATGTATGACTTGCTCTCTGACTAGGAACTGTCGAAATGATACCACAAAAATAGTCATCGAAGGGTTTCGTAGTTGGAAATTGAAGTTATTGAACAATTAGTCAAGATATTTCACAGCTGATGTTTCAAGACAGTACAGGATCAAGTATTGATGGTGCTATTGGTTTTGATATTGACGTTCCTGATTCTACTGACTATTTCTGCTGTTTTCGGTATTTGTGGGTGTTTAAAGCCAGCGACTATGACAAACCCATTTTGTCTCAAGTTGATATTCTCTGCGGTAAATCTCCGGTGTTTTAGTCAACTAATGTGAGGGTTAGAACCCTTGTTGGAACTCGGGCCCTGGCCCCTGTATAATTATGCCACTGTCCGTGCATTGCTAGCTTGTGTACATGTACATGTACTACTCTGATACTACGGTATTAATCGTGTATAGGCGCTAAAATTCGACTTTTACAGGGTATATAGGCTTTTACTAACTTGAATTAGCATGACGATAAGTAGATCTCCCCACCTAAACTTTAAATTTGTATGGCAAAAATTTCACAACGAAATATTCGTTGGTTTTGCTTTTTTGGTCCATTATAGCCCTCTATTCACTTTTTAATTCATTAATACATTTCATAAATAAATTATACTTCTATCTAGCTAATAATTTACATATCCGCCTTCAGCTTCGTAAACGGCTCTGATTCTTCGGGGCATCGAATCTATCAGTTTCTCCAAGTCATCCCCATTAAACCCCAGATCCCACGCCTCGTTCACTATTTGACGAAGATGCCCTTGACTCCGCTGCCCCCCTTGATCCAACGCTGGATAAAGACGCTCCATGTACGCTTTCATATAACTCCACAAAGTTTCTATCGGATTTAAATCAGGAGAATATGGCGGCCACTCCATTAGAGAAATATTCCTCCTTTCAAACTCACGCATAGTTTGCCTCGACTTGTGAGGAGGGGCGTTGTCCTGCATCACATCTAGTCCTGGTTCCCGAAAGACCGCACTCTCTATGAGAGGCACTATCCTCTCGCAGTAACTGGCCGCAGTGATATGGCCCACTCCTTCTCCCAAATCAGGCAAGGCCCCTTCTGTCGTCCAAAGAAAGATCCCCAGAACATCCACCCAACTCTCCTCCGCGTCTTGGCTAGGACACAGGTATCTTCGTACTCTTCCCCAATCTTTGACTTAAACTTAGCTCAAGGGAACTCTAAATCTTAGGAGCCTTTAAGGGACTACTGACCTTTCTTGTGACCCAACGATCACTTTGCCGACCATTCATAGCCCAAGTCTCGTCGGACCAGAGGACTCTCATCCAATGTTCCTTCCGCCAGTGGAGATGTATTCTGGCAAACTCATATCTCTTCAGTTTGTTGACTGAAGAGATAGGAGGTTTTAATCGTGCAATCCTGCGTGCATATCCCCTCTTTGCCAGTTCACGTCGGATCACATTCTCGCTCACACCAAAGTGCCGAAATATAAAATGTGCAAGTTGGAAAAATGACATCCGACGATTTTCCGATGATAAACAGACGAAAAATTCTATTTCATCGACCTGGGAACTACTTAGAATAGGTGGCCTACCACTGGAGTACTGAGGCTCGGTATTTTCAACGCTCATGGTGTATTGTACCTGTCGCCATGTAATCCCAAGGCGTTGAGAGATTTTGACGTAACTGTGTCCCTCACTGGCCAAGGTTCTAACTTGCACATGTTACTCTCTTAACCTTATCAATTTGTAGATTTCAGACTTACTTGAATACGTTGAGTTTGTGTTAGGCGTTTTGCATAAGTAGGAGATGCTGATGATGGAGAAGGTTGTTGAGGTGAATCCATCTTTGCGGCAATCTAGTACAGTAAATTAAAATCTTCTAAAGTAGTTGACTTAAGGTTCAGATGCACTCACATGAAGTAAAAATTAGATAGATGAATGAAATAAAAGTATGCCGTTGAGCAAAATAATAGTAAATAGCTGACAATGATTTAAACGAAACGACCTCAGGTGTGCGCGAGTGAAGAAAGGTGCAGGCATGAAGGTGGGCGTTGGACTTCATATACAGATGCATATCTCTTATGCCTTAGGCCATAAGATTTTAAAATTTGAAGCTAACAGGGATACTGTGGATCTATCGTGAGGTAACCTGGAATATCACCACTTTATCTCCACTTTATCCCCGCTTTAACCCCTGTACCCTATAAGAAGCGGATCAACGAACAATACCCTATCATGAGAGTATATCGGACGCTTAGGAAACAGGGATGCAGCTAATAAACTAATGAACCTTCGCTAAAGCGTTGCTGATGATTATCAAAATACATGTACCAAGCGAGTTGATGACAGGCGTGTGTAAAGATGTTGTAATGGCGTTTAGGCGTTGAGCATAACTCTTATAGCTTCGATCTATTTCTGAAGTTTGTACAATCGGTCGTGATGATCTTGGGTTGGTTAGATTCTAGAAGAATATGGAATTGGAAGAAAGGTATATAGGGCTACTTGATTATGTGTTAAAATTCACGCACTTCTTAATTTATCATATTGAACCTCTACTTCGAGTTATTCGAGGACGGGCCTCTCACAACTAACGATTTCTTTTGGATCAACAACGCGCAGGATAAGGTGTTTACATGGGAAACATCAGCTGAGTAAAATATAATCAGATCTATTTCCATCCACTTAACTTATCAGTGCAACAAGATCATATTTTTCATGATATCTTTTCTTTACATCGAAATTTTTACAGGATATAATTCAAAGTCAGGCGCCTTACAACTCCTTCTAGCCTCAACTGTTTACATCTGTCGCAGGATCGCGTTGCAAGCACCAACGGCTATCTAGTGTGCCTTTATCATCGTCACATATATGACCAGGCGAGAAATGTGGTGTGAGGGTCTTGCTGGATTCGAACCAGCTTTCTCCTGTCTGAAATGGGGCTTGTGCTTCGGCTACTCAGACTATGCTCGCGAGAACGGCCTGGACGGTGTACCACTCTGCCATCTTACCCTTAAAAAAGCCAATCTTAGAACTGGAAAACCATTATCTCTCTCTTACCCACTAATCCGTTGCTTTTTGATTGAAAACCCACGAAGATGTAGGAAACCTTTCAAGTAATTACAAAAGAATCATTACGTGCTTAAAACTCTGCGGCAGCTCGGGTACACTGATTCTGTTTTAACTGTGAGACTTTCTCATGTCACGTCATCCAGAAATCTTGACGGGAATCTTTGACTTATCTCCATCTTAGTTTGAACTTCTAAAAGGGCTGAATCATTCGCAAGATATCAAGACCGCATGCCATTATCTAACAGAAGATAGAGATGATTGATTGGCACTGCGCCAACAGAACAAGCCAAACAAACACCATTACTCGGGGGACAAAGACAGATTTTCTACCTGTACGTGGTGTCCCCTACAAACCTGGAGTATATCTCTAGAGCCAGCAGAAACACGCAATATTTGGTCACGGAGGAAAAGTCACTCAAATGAGTTTCCGGGGCGTACCCAGCCCCCGTTATGGCAGTGATGGATTAGACTCAGTTGGCCCTTTTTACCAAGATGAATTCTCACTGTTAACAGATATTCTGGCATTATATTGTCTCCCGAGGAAAGAGCACCGCTACCTGAGCGCTGGTGATGTCGGTATAAGGAGGATATCTGAACCATGGGATATTAGAGTGATACAGATGGGGATACGCACCTCGTGTGACTTTGGTGTCTAGGCCTCGCCTGGCTGGAGTCGCAGGTTTTTTGGGACCTTTTCCCGCGTACCGGTTCCCATGGCTGCTCTTTTTCAATTTTTTTTGAGCAGAAGGTTCCGTGGAAAAGGTGGTTGAATTCTACGGGCAATTACTGGGTCAAATGGCTACCCTTCATGGGTCAATGTATCAATGATCTTAGGTTCGAAGTAAAAGGGGAGAGGGTCATCGTAGAAGTTGTAGCCTGGGTCAGAGAGCAGCCCCAGTGTTATACTAGTCTTGGACTCAACACAGCACAAATAAACACAACTACAAACAAATACTACAACTCATTTCCGCGATAATTTTAAGCCTGTAGTAACTAAACGGGCATTAATATCGGCATGGTTCAAAGATGAAATCAAAAGTCATGTTGGTGGAGGGTTTCTACACAACCTAAAGAATGCGGGGTGCATTGTCTCGACTCAGCATAGTGATATCGAGGAATTCGTTGCTACAAACGGCGAGATTTTGCGTTAGAAGTGGAGAGATTTTAATCAATTGGCAGGTGTTCGGGAGTTGGACATGCTCAAATCGAGGGAAGGTTGGCTCAGCACGTCCAAGACTCAATTCAACCTGGCCGAGAGCAAACGTGATGATGAAGCTGCCATCACCTTTCCAATTAATGTAACCGCTGAAAAAACTCGATTGCAGCCGATATTTCGAAATGGTTTGTGATTCGTCTCCATCAGCAATTAGCACGTCAGGTATGAAATAAGACGAGCGTTGCTTAAGGTACGCCTTGGTCAATGCAGATGGGAGTAAGAGAAAGCAGATTTAAGTCACAGGGCAACACAAACGGCACGAATCATTCGGTAAAAACATCGCATCAGAGGTCGGGTTTTGTTTTCTCCACAATCAGTCGGCCTGGATAACTTCACTGACTCTTGAAAAATAGGCAACCTTGTAGAATAATTAGCTGCGTCGCACTTGTCGTGGGATCCTCTTATGACTGGAGAGTATTTGCGGTCACAAACTCTCAAAACTTAGCCAGATTCAAGTCGAGTTATTCCGCGCACACCTGACAGCTCACATCCAACCACTGGGTGCCGGTATCATACAAACATTTAAATCGCTTTACCACCGACTTTTCGTATCAAAGACTATTTACCTTCTTAATACAGATCTAGTTTCGATCGTGATTCACAAAGTGAGTCAACTAGAGTGTGTACAGTTGTCAACGAGCACTTGTAATTGATTGCTCCTTCCTACATCGAAAATTGCTTTCGACATAATGAGATTCGTCACGTGCCATCGTTTTACATGTCATACCAAATCGATGAGGAGATCTCTGATGGGATACGATTGACCGAGGAGAGCCTGGACCATAAGATCTCATGTCGAGTGAACTGTAGGTCACTGGGAATACGAAATAGAACGTCAGTAGCTGAGCTACTCAATCCAGAGACCAGTGCGGTAATTGGAAGATAGTGAATGGAAGATATCTACAATGCGGTTATTTGCCCCTAGGAAGAAGTGGAAGTGTTGTGCTGACTCGATTCTGACTCAAGGATATCTGGAGTTTGAAGTTTATGGATAACGTGCTAAGTCACAGACTTGTTGAAACTAATGAGTCATGTATAACATCTTCTTTTATACAATAATAGAACTCGCATTGTAGTTTCATAGAAGGCATCGGATATTTGATATTGGAGGAAAGATGTGTATAGATACTGCCATAGACAGAGCAGCAAGAGTAATAGTCTCCAGCCTGACCATCAAGGCGATATTCCATCCACTATACGCATTCAGTATAACCATTTATATCGTATTTACCATCCATTCACACTATTGACTATTCCATCGAAGGACAGCACCATCACTAGACAAGTCGCCAATAACCTCCATATCCCCATCAACCTATAACAGAAAGTATTTGAAATTCAACCTCTCCCTCTGATGGAAATCAGAAAAGTTGCCTGTGAGCTTGAGGGGCAAATCAAAAGGTGTGAAAAGGCAAGGGGTAGCGACGGTCCTTACTTTGAGGATTCTGTAAAGATGTCGAGTCGGCTTAAGTTGGAAACTCATAAATGTCGGTAGCAAAGACTTTCTGATCAGTGGATAATTAGTTTCTTTCAATCGGATACCAAAGTAGATAAATATCTGAGGCAGCATATAGACAGCCGGCAAGAGAGACAGATGGAGTGAAAGGCTAAGATTGCCGTCCTACAAAATACACGAGATCGATCATTATCAATTGGCTAAATAGCCAGACTAGAATCGCAATATGCTACGCACGGGTATATCCCCATATAGATACTAGATATAGCAGACGAAGATCGTGACAACTAGATCATATGTACAATGTCCACGTGATGGAATCTAGTGTCCTGATGAAGAGATCCCGCATCGATTCTACGATTTCTCCTTGAATTCCATGACGTTGCCGGTGTCAGAAAGTGTGGGATGTGAGAAAATCTAATGTATATATATTTTTCATTACCTGACTTCGTGCTGGTGAACAACACTACACGAGGGCCGAGTGCCCGCTAGCTAAGTATCTATGGAATACCTGGCGTGCCAAGGCCCCCGGAAAAGCCCAGCTACTGTTACAAACAGAGGCCTGGCATCTGTTCCGCGCCTGAGGAAGTTATGGGAATTGAGAGGTATTGGCTGCCTCTGCTGAATTTCTACGTGATACCCTTTCAATCTGAAGTCCTTTATTCCCACTGATTCAAAGCTTCCATAGCCTAGCATCTCTCCCATACTTCGAAGACTTTGTTTTCTTCACCGGACATTCATTCCCAGTGACCCAAGATAGATGTCCTCCGATAATTTCCCATAAATACAGCTGGAAGAGAGGGTCGCAGATCGTTTTGTGGCTTTTTCGACATTGAGTAGAGACGGATGGAAAGATGGCCCTTCAATTCAAGGGGATTGCGATATTGAGCGTAAACTAATATCGTCTTGAATGGTCTTGATGATTTTCTTCGTGATTTATGTAGTCGAAAAATCTCTGCACTGCGGGAGCTCTGAGTAAAAGCGGTGCAGCAGTCCGCCGTCTGACAAGCAACTCCGGCGGGAAAAATTCGATTCGAGCATTGGGGAGGACGATTGAATCTTGGCTCCAAGAGAATACTGTACTCTCAGGTTCATAGGGGACACCGTGCACAGGTATTCAGTCTCGTCGCCCCATCTACTGCACATTGATTGACTTTATTTTCCGTCAATTGAATCACTTGCGTAGCACGAGCTCTATCTAGTCCGTGACGGAACAAAGAACGCCAAGTTGGCAGTTCTGGGCTTCAAAATAGTCTAAAATTATACCTCACAGATAACACATTCACATAGCTGCTTCTCACAAGTTAGGTTTGACTCTCGTAATGGGGGTGAAACAGCTTTCTCGCGCTATCCTCCGCGCACCTTGTCAACTCCTATCTTCGCGATCTTCCAAATGGCCTTTTTTTACTTTACTAGCAAGAAAATAAGTAGAGAAATACTCAAGAAAAATATGCAGTGGTAGGAAAGGAGACTGTGCAATTAGTTTAGTCGAACGAAGGAGCATCTCGGGTGCAAACATCCGAATAGAAACGGGTTTGCTTAAGCCAACTGTCAAACTCAAGGCCATCGTTTCAAGTGCCAAGCACGTACGGCAGTAGTTTAGAAGGGGAGCCAGGTGGGCATCCGGCTTGCCTCTTCGCCATTTCACCATGTGGCAGAAAAAGATATGCAGTAGTGCTTTGCGATGGCCGCATCAGCAGGAAAGATAGGCATCACGGCGCGAGAAAGGTTCATGAGAGTCGGCGAAGTCTCCGTGCCCAGATCCTGTGGCTAATATGCGTCCCAGTGTATGTCGAGGAGGATCAAATTCCTTGGGATATGTGGGCACTGAACAGATCCCTAATTGGTTGTAGGTATCTAGTTGAGGGAGGAGACATTTCCAAAGTTTTTCTGTTGCCTGCGCTACGGATGACTTGGCCCATCATTTGAGGCCGGCATTGGAGTATCGTGATTCTGGTTCGAGAAGTAGAGAGCGCGCTTTGCTTACTTGTCCGCAGCCTCATTGCCAGGGATAGACGAGTGTCCCGGGTCCCAACGAGCTTTGACTTCCCCGAGCAAAGTATGGGGATGCCGTAATGGGTTATGCAAAAATGAGCTTGTTTTCATCAGTGGTAAGATTCATCTAGTTGGATGTCCCATCCTTTGTATTTCGATCTATACTTTTGTCGACCAAAGAACACGTTTCTATGTCAACCCACTATCGCCGTCCATTCATTAGTATATTCCCTATTCCTTGCTCGCAAGCGAACTACCACGCCTTCAAGAATAATGACATAATCAAACCGTGATAAGCAAACCGTAACAAGCCGCGTATTGACGATTATAAATTGAGTAAAAAGCATCTTGCAAGCGATCATGTTTATTAGCAACCTATAATGATTCTGAAATTCTAGGATCTAACTATTTCACAGAGATTTTCTGAGATGCATGACACTGAAACATTCTACCGACATCGTAACACTCCTACTTTACAACTGAAGAAGCTATTAAAGTCATCACAAATTGGCTTGCCAATTGAGAACTTATAAATTTTTTTCATGTCCATTAAGCCAAGAAAATTTGCGTATTTCTGTCTGCTAAGGCATATGGTCAAACAGTCAGCGGGTTGTTCTTTTGTATTGACATATTCGACATAGATTTATTAACTTCGAATAGGTCCCTCACAAAGTGAACAGCCACGTCAATATGCTTTGTTTTAACGTGGTGTCATCGTCTAGACAGGAGCGCTTGCGCAGCTAAATGAATAGAGGTTGTTTATATTCTATCTAAAAAGAGAGAAGTAATCTATCCCGTGGTCCTGCAAATATATATACACATGTACCTAGCCCTCCTTCATCTACCAGTAGATGATACCCTGGCCCTATGATCACTGATAATTCCGGAGACTGATGATTGCCACGTAACAGACGGTTGCTGCATGTCAGGAAGGCTACAGATTTCAACAGTGTCGAGATCTTCCATGGCGAACAAGAACCCCTGCCCGTGAGTCAATGCAAATCGTCCTTCCCGTTGGGCCTGTGCATGTTAGGAATGCCTCTGTTGTATGATATATATGGAGATAGCCAATGCATAGTATTCTATGATTCTGGTCTGATATTTTAGCCAAGTGGTAATGTATCTATCTCGTGTATTATGTGGGACAGCCTCCATAGTGTCACAGTGTAAACAAGAGCGCCTGCGCAGCTAAATGAGTAGAGGTAATTAATATTCAAATCTATAGGCATGAACTACTTCGTTACTCATCAAGTAAATATGTACAGTGTCTCCCCAATCAACCAACTCGCCTCAGTCCTAAAATGATCGAAGGCTCCTGGAAATCATTGTGTATCAGAAAGTCCTTGTAACAGAAAGCCGAGATGGATCAAGAGGTCTCCACCTCTCAGTTTGCCTCCGTGTCTCAGCTACTTTCTATTTCTGAAGTTTCAGCATGAGCGAAGCCACCCTGCCTTACCATGCAATGCCCTTGCCACGTGCCCCATGCGCCACACCTTTATCCCTGTAGAGTTTGTGCACGCCTATGCGCCACATAGGCTACAGGAACAAACCAGCTTACCAGCTGTTACACATAGCCTGGCATCACGGGTCTTGTCTTGTCTTGTTCTTGACCGCTGTCTACATGCCGCTCATGACAGTGCACGCCCATGCACAACATAGGCTACAGGACTGATTCAGCATACCAGCTATTACACGTGGGACAAAGAATCTTTGGTTAATTCAATGGTTGATTTGTTATCATAAAATCTTGTTAGGCATTCAACTCTTCTGTGTAGCTAATTTGGTATAGTTATTATGCGATCCAACTGTAGCCTTCGCATTGTATAACAGATCAAGCTACTCTGCTTCAGTCGTTGATGTTGATACCGTTCTTTGTAGTTTTGATGCCCGTGTTATAGGTGAGCCTGCGATTATCCACAGTTATTTCGTTGTTGATCTTCGTGAAGGGCGACCAGCAAAAATCCGCACCAGAGTATCCGATCGGAATTGGTCGGAGATCCTTAACGCCGACTACTTCTATTGAATATACGAGGCATAAGTCTTTTGTATTGCAGGAATACTTTGACAATCTGATCGCTGCATCAAAGTGTCTTACTGCAGGGGAACAACTTCTTTGAGCTAGCCGGTTTGTTGTAAAACAATTTTAGGGCCTTGTCCCTCTCACTAACCAATTCAGCTCACTTAATAACGTCTGATATTTTCGCATATCAGTATCTGCCTCCGGGAACTTTGATTCCTTTGAAAGCAAACTATAGCAATTCGAAACTGGCATTCTTATCCCTTTTATGTCATAATCTGAAATGCCATACCTTGCCATCAGTTTCTTGATGTAGTGTTCCTGATTAATACTTATAAGCTTGTTTTGTCGATCGCGGATAATGTTAATGCTTAGAATCATTCTGGCAGCGCCCATGTCCCTGACTTTAAAGTGAGCTACTCAGTATGTTTTGAAATCATTGATTCATCCCTTCTCTGACGAAAAAATTAAAAGGTCATCCACGTAAAGTACAACAATCAGCATTTTGTCATAGCTTACAAATACACTACTATCAGCCATGATAGCAGATAATCCGAAATCTTTGAATTCTTTAGACATGTATATTTATTCCATACATGATCTGATTGCTTTAGGCCTTCGAGTGATCGATTCCATTTGATTGCCTTTCCAGCAGAGACGTTTAATCCTTCAATCCCCGCCAAGAAAATATCTTCTTCTGGTGGTCTTTGCGTATATGCCGCGGTGAAGTCCATTTTCTCTATTTGAAGGTCCATCACAGCGGATACTGCGATAAATATTCGCAATGTAACCATTCGAACCACTCCAGAGAAAAGTTCAAGGAAATCGAAACCTTCACACCGAGTAAATCCTCACACTACCACTCGAGCTGTGTATCTGTCGATTTGATCATTTTCCGACATTTTGACCTTAAAATCTCACTTTTTACTCATAAAATTTGACTTTTCCGGCTTCTCAACGAGTATCTATGTGTTATTTTCTTTTAGGGATGTAATTGTTTCTTCAATAGCCATACGCAACTTCCCATACTTGATTGCATCTTCACATGAATTTGGGATCGATGTTGACTCTTGCGACAAATATTCTAGTGCTGCATAATTATGTTGGTGTTACGGGCTGTGCCCAGCTAAGGGATGGTCTCAAGGACCATCCCAGCCTCAAAATAACAAGAGGTGAGATCGGGCTACGGGAGGCTGAAGGCATATCTAGGCGGAGGGAGATGAACTCAGATCGTCTTCAAGTTCGAGGGGCCGGGGAAGCGCGACAGGATCGGCATCAGAGACAGGGGGCTTAGGAGAGACATTGCTAGGGCCGGAACAGGGGTTCGGAAATACAGGTCATGGCGTTGGGAAGATTGCTTGGGAGAAGGATAATCGGAATATGCGTTGGTCCTGGGATTTAATGAGAAAGGTCCCGTTAGTTAGTCCTTAAGAGAATTTATTACTTTTATTGAGTATCCGTCCATTCGTGAATAACGAATTTACCGCGACCGTAACAGTTGGTCTTTTAAAATTGCCTCTTGGCCGAATTCCTCAATAAGTCGCTGCAGAGATTTCCTTTGGCGTTGTGGTCTTGTGATTAAGCCAATAGTACTCATCGGTCCACAATCAATCGATAGTGTGCGTTGAGATGCATTTGGCTCGTTGCCGCTTTCTGTGGTGGCAATATCCCGAGAAGGTTCAGGTTGATCTGCGTTGTTTTCCTACTAAATTTAGTCGAAGACATTTTCACCTATACAATCTGTTACACGACATAGTGATGACTCATGGGCTCCTTCAATAATTGATGCTCCCTGAAGACCACATGAGAAACCTCTGTGATAGTACCTGTTTTGGGATCCAGAATATGGTACTGCTTAGTAGATCTACTGTAACCAAAAAAACGCCCTTTTTTAGCGTTAAGACCAAGTTTATCTCTCTTATTCTTAAGAATATGAATGTAAGCAACACACTCATAAACTTAATGTGTCCAGCACTAGTCTTGTTGCCAGTCCATATCTCGAGCAGAAATCTCTTTTTATTCTGCGCTGACAAGAGATTGTTTTAATAACACGCAGTAGCCATAGCCTTCGCCCAGAGACGCTTTGGTAAATCAGGCCCGGCTAACATGAAACGTGCCCTTGTTAGGATTGTCCGATTCATGCGTTCAACCTTTGCATTTTGCTCTGGTGTATTAGCGGTTGTAGTTTCGTGAATGACTTCTAAAAGTTCGACAGCTTTCTTAGGCTCTGGCGCTACATCTGTTCTGACTTTGATCATTTCTCTCATGATTCGAGCTCAGACTCAGATCTCCATTCTGGTAATATCTCCAATACATCTGACTTGTGTGCTATGAAAAAAAACTATAAAATCCTTGAAAATTCGTCTACTATTATTGCCATTTAACGCTTTCCTCCAAGTGAAAGGTGTTTGTATTGCCCCCAGGTATCGATAAAAACTCTCTCTAGTTTCTTGGTTGCCGGATTATCTGAAGCCTCACGGCTTTGCTTCCTTGCCGATTTTATGAGACTGCAAGTGTTACGATTTGGTACCTCCCATAATCTTATACGAGGAATGTCGTTTAGCGCCTCGAATGTCAAACTCAATCTTTCTGCTCCTGAGTGTCCAAGATGTCTATAATACAGACTAATCTCCTCCTATTTAGCCGAATCTGCCCTTAGTGTTTGCTCTGCAGCTCGATACGATCTCATGACCCATCTGTCCCCAATTTTTGGACCGCTAGCAACGATACGATTATCACGACTGATCGTGACCTTTTTGGCTCCTAAAATTAAACGAAAGCCCTGCTAAAATCAGCTTTCCTGAGAAAGGAGATTTGAATGTAGTTCTGAAATGTGAAGGACTCCATAAAAAATAGTATTTTGCCTGTTTATCCAACAGCGGATCTTTCCACGACCAAAGACGCTTAAGATGACGTTAGCTTTAGCAGTTCCGTCTGAAAATTTGAATTCTTCACATTCTACAAAGATGCTCTTGTCAAATGTCAAATGTCATGTGACTCGTGACTCGTGACTCATGAGTCAACATACCAGTCATTGGTTGTCACGGTCCAGTGCGCTCGAGCCTTATCCCCTGCCGCCGTAGATTACTGGGATTACCCAAGCCTTCGTACCCTGTTGTTTACTGCACCAATTAGTATTAACAACTCGCCGCAGATCGTAATATTCAGGACTCTCTGGTTAGCTGTTTTAATAACGATCTACTGATAACTTACCTTCAGCACTCAACGTTACTAACCTACAACAATCATATAAAATTCTTTCATCTCATCCACATCAAACGCATCAACAGCGTCTCAAATGATACAAGAATGAATGATTCAATGGATCTATCGCAAGAATCAGAAGCTCCATCGACGGAATCGAGCAATCAACTCCCCCCAATTCCCCCCATTCCCTCAATTCCCAATCCCCCTCTCCTTATCGCGTCACCTTCACCACCGTCAAATCAAGAACCACAATCAAAGACAATTGACAGCAGACACATTCTTAAGCCTGTTGCTCCCACCAAGCGTCCTGTTTCAGAGAGACCTACACAGAATGGCAAAGATAAACTTGAAACCCAGAACGCGTTCCTTCCAAAGGAACTTGCTGATATTATTGCGACCCGACAGCGTCGTGAACGTGCCTGGCATGTACGTCTAATGATTTGCACAACTGCCATTAGTAATATAGAAAGCACTTTAACAAATTTTAATGGCGATATTGAAAAAGAAGAAGTTGAGGCCTTCAAGGCATACTTAAGGTTGGCCATAGCTAACTTTGCTGCGGTCGATACCTCTCCCACCCCCCCAAAGGTCCCAACGCATTCTCGTCCGACTAAAAGCTGTAGTTACGGATCGGGAATAGACAAGAATGTGGTAAAGAAAGTTGCTATCGCAACTCCTAGAATCATGATGAGCGCAGCCTCAACTGGAGGGAAAATAAAAGAAGCTCACATATTACCAAAAACTCCTCAGAGTAGCCAAAATACATGGGCTACTGTAGCTCGCAATGGCCAGAAGAAGGCTCGGGTAATTCTGAGCAACAAGAAACAAGTAGTTTCAGTGAGCCAACCTATAGTAACCAAGGAGAAATCTCAAACAACTCCTATGGACAATAGACTGTTTGTTCGCATCCCAGTAGAACACGAATGGCGTAAGCTATCTCCAGCGGGCTTACGTGAGGTGATCGTTAAAAAACTTTCAATCTCGCCATCACTGATTGGGAAGATCAAGCCCGTCCACTCAGGGTTTGCTTTAAGCCCATGTAACAATGAAGCTCGGGAAGCTATTCTCGGTGCAGCAAATGGCCTTTTTATGACTGGAGCTAGATTGGATCAAGCAACCAATTGGACTCCTGTAATTATACCAACAGTACCAACGTCAATTCGGAAAGAACATGCAGAAGTTGAAGTAAGCAGCTCTATGCTTATAGAAGAGGTTGAACGGGTTTGTTCTATACGACCAGCTCACGTCAAATTATATGGGAGAAATAAAGCCGAAGCTCCACACAGAACCTGGATGGCTTTCTTCACGAAATTACCACGCGCAGGATTTCGAGTATTTGATGAATCTGGGATCGCGCGACTATTTAAAAAGCAGAAACCATTAGAATTTTGTAAACGATGTAATGGTCACCGTCCTGAAAAGAACTGCTCTAGGGCACCATCCTGTGGAAATTGTGGCTCAACAAACCACACTGAAGACCTTTGCAGAGCTGCTACCAAGTGCAGAAATTGTGGAGGCCCGCACCGCTCTGATAGTCGCAGATGTCTTGCGCGTCCAACTCGCTCAGGTGCGCCAACAAAAGAGCAAATGAAAGCATATCGACAGGCAGGAGAAAGGGAATACCAAGCTATCCTTCGAGCCAAAGCTGCTGAAGAATCCGTTGCTCCAGTCGATAAGTTAAATGCTGATTTACCAAGTAGTCAAATTTCAGATGTCGATGTCGACATTGATAACATTCCAGCGTCTTCTGTCGAAAATTCGACGGGTGACGCATTGCGCTTATGAAGAACAACCCAGAGGGTTGTTATCCTCTCCAGGACGTGCTCAACTTTTTGTCCATTAACGTCGGAAGGGGGTGAACTACGCAAGATATTGCATTAGCTCGTGCATGTGAACTGAGAATAGATGTCTTGCTTATACAGGAACCATGGTGGTCTAACCGAACGAAGACGCACCCGTTCTACGATCTTTATCTTCCGTATGGAGGAGAAAATATACGACCTCGTGCAGCAACATATGTCAGGAAAGATCCCAAAAGAATTAGCTCTGTCCAGAAGCACCCAGCTATCCCCACAGGTGACTATTGCTGGGTTGAGGTAAACGAGATCATGTTTCTGAATGTTTATAAAGCACCACATGATCCTACTGCTGTTCGACCACTGCTAAATTGGACACCCACATCTAGATCAGTTGCGACTGGTGATTTCAACTCGGTCTACTGGGCTTGGCAACCTAGTGCTAGAAAGTATTACGGACAAGGGGAGGAAATAGAGAAATGGGCGGAGGAGCATAACCTCACTTGTCTTATCGTTGGAGAACCCACACATCGTGCTGGGAACACTCTCGACTTAGCATGGACTAATATAGAAGAAGCAATGGCATGGGTTGGCTTAGAGGAGTGTATGACTAGTGATCACCTCCCGATATGTGGATTTGTGCCAAATCCAAAGAGACCATCTCTGGCCTCAGTAACTTCTAGAAATATGCATCGAGTATCGAAAACCAACTTACCACACTTTGCTCGGGTAGTCTCACAATGGCTGCCTCCTCTTGAATCCTTGAACACTATTGAAGAGACAGAAAAATTCGCTGAGGATATTAACTGGGCCCTCGAAAATGCACTGAAAGCAGTTGGTAAACGGGTTAACAAGAAAAGCGGAAGAGGCGCACCATGGTGGACCTCTGAGTGTAAATCTGCTCATTTGGATTATCGACATGTCACGGATGAACATGAGCGTAATGAACAGGCAAGGATTTTTAGAACCACCGTTGCCACTGCAAAAAGAGAACATTGGAAGAGAACAGTAGAAGAGATGAAATCCTTTCGGGATGTCTTTAAACTCATGCGATGGGCGACTCCTCGCAACACTAGCATTACTCCACCTCTTAGATATGAAGGGCGACTTGTGTCAGACCATGCAGAACGTGCCCAAATCTTGCGAGACTGTCTTCTAGCACGGTTTTCAGCATCCGACGACCTTCATCCTTGCACATTAACAGGTGAGGAGCGTATCCCATGGTTACAAGAAATATCAGAACATGAGGTACGGGCTTGTACCATTGGAAGTGGGAATACTAGTCCAGGAGCAGATGGAATTAGTGTTGAGCTATTGGCAGCTTGTTGGAGTAACATAGAACCTCATGTTACTCGACTTTTTCGCGCGTGTATTCGTCTTGGATACCATCCAGCCTGCTTTAAGTTAGCGGAGGTTTTATTTCTTCCAAAACCTAGGCGTGACCCTTCGTCGGTGAAAGGATGGAGGCCAATTTCTTTGCTGTCGTGTCTGGGAAAAGGTTTGGAGAGACTACTTGCTAAGAGAATGTCTCACTTAGCTATTACATGGAATATTGTTGGTCAACAACAATTCGGGGCATTACCCAAACGTTCGGCGACGGATCTTGTCTCATGTGTGGTGCATGATATTGAAGAGGCAAAGACTCAAGGCTGGGCTTCAACATTTGTTACGCTTGACGTACGAGGAGCCTTTGACGCTGTTTTGCACAATAGGTTGATATGGAGGATGGAATCACAAGGATGGCCAAAACCAATATTAAAGTGGACTTCATCATTTCTCCAAAATCGCAGAGTCCAAGTCCGTTTACAAGGGGGTGTGACAACTCCGAAGGAACTTATGTGTGGGGTTCCACAGGGATCACCTATCTCTCCTCTGCTATTCCTGCTCTACATGGCAGAGCCGATGAGAAGCGGAAGTGTAATTTCACGATTTAGCTACGCTGATGATATTGGCATTCTAGGTTTTGGCCGCACCATTTCAGAATCAGCAGCAGTAGCGCAAAAGGAAATCGATAGCCTGTCAAAATGGGCTCAAGAAAATGCGGTCCTTTTCGATTCTGAAAAGTCGGAAGTAATTCAGTTTCCAGGGCGTAAGAAAGAAGATTTTGTCGAAGTTGAGGTGAATGGGGTCATGCTGAAACCGACTGAGCAAATTCGCTGGCTAGGAGTATATCTCGACCCTCAACTCTCATTTAAACATCATGTTTCAACTTGGTGTGGAAAGGCATTAAAGTTGGCTCAGCACATGCGACGGCTCAATACTGTCAAAAGAGGAGCTAGTCCCAAATCTCTAATAACAGCTGTAGAATCATGTGTGATTCCTGTAGCAACTTACGGAACCGAAGTGTGGTGGCCAGGATTAACTCGACCGGCGGCAACGGGGACTATTAGACCCCCGACATCATTTCACTGCGAACTAATAGATAAGGTTCTTCGCATGGCTTTGAGAGCTGCACTACCGGTGTGGAGAACTACACCAAATGTTGTCCTACACAGGGAAGGAGGAATCCCTCCAGCGCGTATTCTATTAGAAGGGTATCGCTTACGTGTTGCTGCTAGGTTACATTCTCTCGATGATAATCATCCACTTAGAAAAAGAGCTAGTATTTGCCCTAATGTTGGCACAAGAAAATATAAATCGAAATCTAGGCTATCAAAAAGACCGGAAAAACAAATGACTCGGGTTCAGCGTGCTTTTAAACAGCTGCCTCAAGCTGAAGCTGCGGAACCGTTATCAGCCCCTGTATACACTACCACGCTTGGTTCAAAAGTGGACGGGGTACATTATCATGAAAGTTGGATAAATTCAATTGCTCCGACTGATATTTGTGCATTTTCAGATGGATCGTCAGAAGGTCCCGGTCGGTCCTCATGGGGGTTTGTTCTACAGCGTGGAGGAGTGACCATAAAGAAAGGTCATGGAACGCTTCACGGTGGAGAAGTGTACGATGCGGAGATCTTTGGTGCAACTATCGCGCTTCGTGCTGCCATATCAGTGAGAAATAATGATGAGAAGATTTTTGTTCTTCTTGATAATCAAGCTGCAGTGTTGGCCCTACAGACAGGTAAATCAGCATCAAGTATTCGGTTGACTAGGCTTTTCTATAACCTAGCAAAGAATATGAAAGCAGAATTTAGATGGGTGCCAGGACACTCAAAAATTAGCGGAAATGAAGAAGCAGACGCGGAAGCACGCGCCGCGTTACGAGATTTGCCTGACAGACAAACTCAGCCGAATTTTATTACCTTAGCTCACCTACGTCGTCTGATGCAGCAGCGCCGTCAAGAGTTAATAGAAAAATGGTGGTCCGATGTTTGTCCGATACGATATCAGGATCTGGACCTAAAAATGCGACGTAAAAAACCACCCGAGCTAGCTTTGACAAGGCAGCTACTACATAAACTACTAGCTGCCAGAACAGGACATGGTGACTTCGCGGCGTATCATCGTCGGTTAAATCATTTAGACGCTAACCTTGAATGCGTCTGTGGACAGGAGACTACTCCTACCCATTTTTTTCGTTGTCGAAGATACGCAAACCAAATGCGCAAACTCCGTAAGGGCATGACCATGGAGAACTTCAGGAGACAACTTCTTGGGCATAATTGCGTCAAGAAATTCGTAGAATTTGCGAAGATTACAGGCTGCTTTAGCGAATTCACATCTAACTCACCCTCTGCTGGACGCGTGGAGAGTATACATTAGGTTATCATCACTAAAGATAACGGATTAGATCTTGGTGTGAGAAACACTGGGTTTATCCTGAACTGGTTTCCTTCTTTTGGGTTTCTTATCTTTTTCATTTTATTTATTCTTCCTTTGTTTCTTTTCATTATTATACTTTTACACATTTCTTCATCTTATGTAAATAACGGGCGCGAACGAGTAGGACATGCCTGAGGCCATGATCCCGACCGGCTCCGCCGGTCCTGAACCCAATGTGGACATCAGGGCATATGCCTAGGACCTTAAATAGAATAAATAAATAAATAAATAAATACCTTCAGCACTTTCTAGACTTAGTATTTCCTTCGATGTGATTCTTTCCTGATCTATTGGATTCTATTCTTCATTTATCGGAGTTAGGAGATGATTAGTCAGCATAGTGTACGTCGTTAGGTTGCTCCTAGGGTCTAGGCGTTCATCAAGCTGGATTTGTAGATATAGAGGTTCTCTTCCTTAGTTAGTGGGCCAGACTTGTGTCTTCGAAATTATCAAGTATTTGTTCCCATCAAGCTCCAACAAGCCCTCTCAATTTCTCTTCATCTTTTCTTGTGAAGTTACTCAAGCCTCGTCACGTCAAGCCTCGTCACGTCAAGCCAAGCTCTAACATTACACAAATCTCTTACTCAATCATGGCATCTTTAGGTTCAGAATCACCAGCTCCAGAGCAACAACTTACCCTCGAAGATATCTTACAACAACTGAGGAATGTCTCCGAACTTGATCAGCTCACCCAAGGTTTCAACGCACAGCCTAATCTGATGTTTGAAGTTTTCAAAACCTTGACGGCTCGGAACGATGCTTTGGCTCTAAAGGAAGCAGAGTTAGCGCAGGCCAAGAAATCGAATACGGGACCCGTTAGTATGTCAGGCAGCAGCTCTAAAGCAAAGAGGAGGAGTTCAAGTGGAAGTGGTGACCTCCTCGCCCGACTTGTAGACCTTTTGGATAATCGGAATAGGGCTCCTACACCTAGATCTGCCGAACACAGAGAGACTGAACTGTTTTCTGGGCAAAAGAAAGACTTCGTTACCTGGAAGAAGTCCGTAATGTTGAAACTAAATGTTAACGCCGATTACTATCCTACTGAGCAGTCAAAGATGGCTCTTGTCTACTCACTTCTTAACAGCGAAAGTAAGACTCATTTACGTGCATGGCTCAAGGATGGTGTCCTCACATTTCCATCTCTTCAGCACATGTGGGACCTGATGACTACTCTGTTTGATGATCCAAATGCCGCCCGCGACGCTGCCGCCAGGGTCTGTTATGGGCTTTGCCCGTATAGGGGCTGGTCACAGGGACCACCCCAGTAAAAATCATAATAACGAGGCGCTAATAAGCGAAGGGGGGGATCGGCCGGGAGCAGGAAAGTCCGACCCGAGCGGGGGCCAGTGGCAGGGATGAAACAACCATTTCGGGTTTACATGAAGCCGGTACATAAGGATCGGTGGAGTTGGGCGTTAGGCATCAAGGGACGGGGACAAGGCAACTCCAGGGAATCGGGTAGGGTAAGTTAGCGAGTTTGGGTGACGATATATATTGGGGAGTCCAGCCAAATACTGTAATTTCCTCTTCATTAGAATATTATAAACTATTTTTACGACTTCGACCTTCGTGAATAACTAAGGTCCTCGATTCCTTAACAGGGTCCACTCTAATTACCAGAAAGTCCGCCCCTTTTCTACCTGGATTGCGGAGACAAGGAGGGACGCCATGATCGCCGGGTATGACACCGAATCTCTACAATTGCGCAATCTAGTGTTTCTAAATATGAGTGTCGAACTAAAACGGGCTCTGATTCACGAACGCGACATCGACTCACTGAAATTCGACGAAGCTGTTTCCCGGCTACAAGATATAGATAATAGGCAGCGGGCGCTAAATGATTTTCTTTCGCGGGGCGGTCGTAGGAATTTCGCAGGTGGTTCGGATAGAAGGATAAATCAGAGTCACCAGCATCAGCCGGCCTCTCTAGTCGGCGACCCAATGGATTTGTCGGCCGCGGGCTTTCAGTCGAGGGGACCATTATCTCAGGAGGAAAGAGAGCGACGTCGTTGGGAGGGGTTGTGTTACTACTGTGGCGAGCCCGGCCACAAGTCTGGCGGTTGCCCTCGAAAGCATCGTCCGCAGGTACTTGGTTGTGCGGCTGATATAATTGACACCGAGTCAACCGAGTCGGGAAATGCCGCTGCCCTTTGAAAAGTCGCTCAAAGGGCTCAAATTTATGTTTATTAATTTCATCTGCAGCTGTTAATAAAAATGATTGGGATAAAAACAGCCACTTTGTTGTAAAATGTTTTCTCAGTTATAAAACCTCCTCTATGATCCCATCTTTTGCTCTTATCGACAGTGGCGCTTCAGCCCATGGATTTGTAGATGTAAACTTTGCGCAGAAACACAGCTTAGAATTAATTCCACTCAGCAGACCTCGCTCCTTGAAAGTATTCGACGGGACAGAATCGGTGTCCGGGTTGATCTCTAATGTGGTCAGTTCTCTTCTCAACATCAATGGTCACAAGGAAAAGCTCCTTTTATACCTTACTAAGCTAGCATATTTTGATATTGTCCTTGGCCTTCCATGGCTGCAGCATCACAATCCTCACATCGACTGGACAAAAGGAAAGCTCCTATTTAATAGCCTTGGGTGCCATGGACACTGCTCCACACCTAACAACTCAGTTGACGCTTTGTCCTCGAACGAAGTTAGGGAGATAAGGGAACATAGCTCCTCCAAAAAACTTACAACTCCTGTTGCTGTCGAGATTTGTAGCCCGGAGAGTTTCCATTCTTTAACCAGGAGCAAAGATACCATCATGTCCGTGTCAATTGAAGATATTAGGGAAGCTTTAAAAGAAAAACCGAAAGTTGACCCGGCCCAAAAACGACCCAAAATCTACCATGAATATCTCCAGGTCTTTTCCAAAGAAGAGGCCGATAAGTTACTTCCGCATCGACCGAACGACCACCGTATGCTTCTTAAACCAGGATCCGAGCCTCCTTGGGGACCCCTTTACGGCATGTCTCGTGAAGAATTGAAAGTTCTGAAGAAATATATCCAAGAGAACTTAGAAAAAGGATTTATCAGGCCCAGCTCCTCCCCGGCCTCGTCTCCTGTACTATTCGTGAAAAAGCCTGGGGGTGGACTGCGATTCTGCGTTGATTACAGGGCACTGAATGACATGACCATCAAGAATCGCTACCCTATACCGAGAATCCACGAAACTCTATCGCTTCTAGGAAGAGCAAAGTATTTCACTAAATTAGATGTTATATCCGCCTTCCACCGAATGCGTATTGCTGAAGGTGACGAATATCTCACTGCTTTTCGTACCCGTTTCGGTCTTTATGAATATTTAGTTATGCCATTTGGTCTTGCCAATGCACCCAGCTCCTTCCAGAATTACATTAACGATACTTTGAAGGGGTACTTGGATGAATTTTGTACCGCGTATATCGACGACATTCTCATCTTTAGTGAATCAATGGAACAACATCAAACTCACGTGGAAAAAGTACTCTCTCACTTGATGGAAGCGGGGCTACAGATTGACATCAAGAAATGTGAGTTTCATGCGGAATCCGTTAAATTCCTTGGGCTTATTATCACCACGGAAGGAATCAAGATGGACCCGACCAAGTTAGATGCGATTGAGAATTGGCAAGCCCCTAGAAATACCAAGGACGTTTTTCGATTTGTGGGATTTATAAATTTCTACAGACGATTTATTAGAAATTTTGGGTCAATTATCATGTCACTAACTGATCTGATGAAGAAAGATGCCCCTTTCAATTGGGGTCCCAAACAAGAGGAAGCGTTCAGAGAGATTAAAGCAAGATTCAAGGAAGATGTTGTCTTACAACACTTTGACTGGGATCAACCAGCTCGCTTGGAAACTGATGCATCAGACCGCGGAACTGGCGGTGTGCTTCTTCAGCCAGATCCGTCTGGGAATTGGAGGCCAGTCGCTTTTTTCTCTAAAAAGATGAGTCCAGCTGAATCTAACTACGAAATCTACGACAAAGAGTTGCTGGCAATTGTTCAAGCGTTTGAAGAATGGCGCCCAGAGCTTGAAGGCACTTCGGACCCGGTCGACGTGGTTACGGATCACAAAGCTTTAGAGTATTTTATGAAGTCACGGTTATTGTGTCGACGGCAGGCTCGCTGGAGTGAGTTTCTATCTCGTTTCAATTTTAGGATTTGTTATCGACCTGGAGTTCAAAATGGGGCCGCAGATACGCTTTCTCGTCCAGGAGGGGCCCCTGACCCTTCTTTAAAAGGATTCCTAGAACAAAGACTGTTGAAACCGCATAACCTATCCCCCGGAATGTCGGATTCACAACTGCTTGCAAACGATTTCTCGGACCATATAGATTGTTCGGATGACTTAGAGCTAGTTAATAGCGACTCCCCGTCGAGTGAAGGAGAGTTATCGTTTATAGAACGTATCCGCAAAGCTATCCCCCACGATGAGTCCATACTGTCAGTGATAAAGGCTTTGACGGTACCTAATTCACCGCGGGTTCGTCACTTGACTATAGCTGAATGCCTTTGGGAGAATAATATACTGTCTTATCGGGGAAAAATAGTGGTACCACAGTGCGAATTCGACAAAACCTTAACCACTGAGATCATCAGTTCTTACCATGATCTTCCAGCCGCCGGTCATCAAGGAGCTTCATCTACATATTCGGCACTTGCAATAACATTTTTCTGGCATGGGATGTCCAAGCAAGTGAAAAGATTTGTCAGAAATTGTCACACCTGCTCTAGGACCAAACCCTCCCGCGAAGGAACCCAAGGCCTCCTCAGGCCGCTCCTTATAGCAAGGGAGAGATGGCGTCACATTGCTATGGACTTTGTGGTTGACTTACCTCCGAGTAGGGATTGGAACGAAAAGGAGTATACTTCAATATTTGTAGTGGTGGACCGAATGACGAAACAAGTACATATAGTTCCATGTAATGACTTATCAGCCCGCAACACAGCTTACATGTTCTATAAAGAATGTTTCCGCCTTCATGGCTTGCCAGACTCAGTTATATCAGATCGCGGCACACAATTCACTTCCGAATTTTGGAAATGGCTTTGCAAACTCCTGGAAATTGATGACCGACTTTCAACAGCATACCATCCCCAGACGGACGGACAAACTGAGAGAATGAACGCAAGGATAGAGCAGTATTTAAGAGCCTACGTAAACTATGCACAGAATGATTGGGTCCGATTTCTACCCTCAGCCGAGTTCTCCTTGAATAACAACGACTCTCATGTCACGGGTGTTTCTCCTTTCCTTGCGGTATATGGACTGCATCCAAGATCAGGATGTGAACTCTCGGCCCCACTCTCGAAACCTCCATCTCCAGCCTCGATTCGATTCGAGCGGCAAGATGCTGAAATTCTGGTGGAAAATTTCAAGTTGGTTAATAAATTCCTTGTTGGGAACATTCAATTACACCAGGCAGAGAGTGAAGACCAAGCTAATAAGAAGAGAACAGCCTCCAGGAATTTTAAAGCCGGAGATCTCGTCTGGTTAAATTACAGGAACATCAAATCACTCCGACCTTCCAAAAAGCTTGACTTCAAGAATGGGGGGCCATTTAAGATTATTGAACCAGTCGGTAATTATGCGTATAGACTTGATTTACCCAAGTCAGTAAAAATACACCCAGTGTTCCATGTTTCTTTGCTCTCGCCATCTGCTGCGGACCCACTGCCAGGGCAAATTTCAGGACCGCCGCCAATCCTGGAAACTGAATCTCAAGACCCAGAGTTTGAGATTGATAGAGTAATTGGTTCCCATTGGAAAAACGGAAAACTTCACTATCTGGTGCGCTGGAAAGGCTATGGACCTGAAGAGGATATGAGTATTCCTGTTGACCAAGCCGAGGGTTTTATAAAATTAATCCAGGAATTTCATGACATGAATCCAGGTGAACCCAAAGTTGGAGATGGCCCGCCTCGACACTCTATGAGTAGAAACACTCGATGGCGTCAGCCTCGCAGGAGCTCGGCAAGGCTAAGAGGGGGGTAATGTCACGGTCCAGTGCGCTCGAACCTTGTCCCCTGCCGCTGTAGATTACTGGGATCACCTAAGCCTTCGTACCCTGTTGTTTACTGCACCGATTAGTATTAACAACTCGCCGCAGATCGTAATATTCAGGACTCTCTGGTTAGCTGTTTTAATAACGATCTACTGATAACTTACCTTCAGCACTTTCTAGACTTAGTATTTCCTTCGATTTGATTCTTTCCTGATCTATTGGATTCTATTCTTCATTTATCGGAGTTAGGAGATGATTAGTCAGCAAAGTGTACGTCGTTAGGTTGCTCCTAGGGTCTAGGCGTTCATCAAGCTGTATTTGTAGATATAGAGGTTCTCTTCCTTAGTTAGTTGGCCAGATTTGTGTCTTCGAAATTATCAAGTATTTGTTCCCATCAAGCTCCAACAAGCCCTCTCAATTTCTCTTCATCTTTTCTTGTGAAGTTACTCAAGCCTCGTCACGCCAAGCCTCGTCACGCCAAGCCTCGTCACGCCAAGCCTCGTCACGCCAAGCCTCGTCACGCCAAGCCTCGTCACGCCAAGCCTCGCCACGTCAAGCCAAGTTCTAACATTGGTGCCAATTTCGGAGCTATCATTCGCAAGCCATACGATACCCGCTATTTCAGAAATTGCATCTTGTACCTTCTTTTGTTTCTTTCGATTGTCGCTTTTCTTCTTGTAATCTGGTTTGAAGTTGCCAGGCTTTCCGTAAAAGCAGTATTTTCGGGGTTCCCTTTTTTAATCTTTGCTATGAGCAATGCCATTAGCGAGTGATGCAGTTTCATTTTTGTTGTCTCTTCCTTCAAATTCAGCTTGCTTTAGCTTTTCATTGAATTGAGCAAATGAGTGATCACTTATTACTATGCGAAGCGTCTGAACCGCTGTTTAGTATTTCTGGCTATAGCATCTAAGCAGGACATCTTTCTTTCATAATTCGGTAGGCTTTTGCTGGAGTGAGATATTACCTATCTGAGACTGTAATTGTGACAATTATGCCACGACATCATCTACCCTCTTTGTCGAATCTGGCAATGAGAACTGATAATAAAGGGTAGAGATTGTACCCCTGTTTAAGCCTTCATTTATGTTGAGAGTACAGAAGAGTATATTTTAATCGCTACAGGTAGTCGGGTTATCGTGGATGGATGCATGATTAGACGAGATGATGATTGGCATAACGCTAGAGATTCTATGTATATACTTAGTTCTAGAAGAAATGGCAGCAAGTCGCTTTTTGGATAGATCATCTTATATCGTGTAGATATCTTTTTACACTTGCTTACTTGAATATCGACTTCGTGACGGCAATACTGGTGAAATGCTTCGGTATTTTCAAATAATTCACTTGATCTAGTTTTGCTAATATCTCCTTAGGTGATTTGAGCCCTAACAAATATGTCCCCTAACTGTCGACAGCAGATTTTAAGATGGCCGCAATCTTTGCTGATTTAGTTTTAAGCTCATTCTTAGAGTCCGCGGGTAGCTCTTTCTTGATGAAATTTGCCCAGCCCTGTGAGTTGAGGTAATCATCGGTAAAATTCCTCCATTCAACATAATTAGAATGCGTTGATTCAAGACCTTTCAAGCCTTGCTTCGTAAAATAATTCAGATCGTCCATATTGTATTTTAGACTTTCAACACTGTAGGATCTCCGGAGAAATGACACTCGAAATTAATATACTTGTTTAGAAAGATATTGCAAAGGTTCAAACTAAAATTCCGGTTGGGCAGTGGGCCAATCCGGGCTCACAACTATTGATAATCCTTTTTTGAGTAAAGAGAATCTTGCAGACGATCATATTTCTTAGTAACCTATGATGATTCTGAAGCTTTAGGATACAACTCTTTCAGGGAGGTTTGCTGAGATGCATGACACTGAAATACGTTACTGACATCGCAACACTGTGATCGACGTTGCCATTCAGGCTCTATCTTGAGGAACTCTTCAAAGATAGACTGAAATGCGCCAGAAAAGTAAAGAAGTAGGAGGGTAGCAACTTCCTAATTATATAGGCATATCCAAAGATTTGTCGCAAATTTTATGGTTGGCAAGCCCAGTGCGAGCTTTGCCCTGGCGAAGAATTCAATGTCCTTTAATACATGACCAAAAAGCATTGTCACGTGATAAAATATAGACAATGTTGAAATAATAGGGTTCTGAGCACATCTCTCTGGCTGGCAAAGTCGAACTCTTCACCTTCACGCGGTGCTGGCTGTAAACGCTCATTATGTTCGCTGCATATTTGAGATAGTCAAGAGGAGTCGCATACGATTAGGGTCAGAGGTCCACTAGCATTCTCAGTCGGAGCCCTCTCATCATGTCAAGCGTTCTCTCTGCCACAACTTGACTTCAACCTCACATACATCTCTGTCAACTTTATACCTTATCGATTATCTTCCTCCTTTGGACCATCCCCGATGAAATTGACGCAGCTCTTATCTTGTCGAGATCCCCGGATATACGCCCTCGATGATATGGATACCCGACGGAGGATGGAAGTCGCAGGGCACAAATTTGGGAAGGCAGATTGCTCGTGACAATCGAGGAAGGATACGGTTCTAGTGGGGAATTTATGAGAGACGAAAAGACAAGCAAGCAGGATGTGGAGGGAGGATAGAGTTTTTGAAAGGGGAATTTGAGGGGATATTTCGACTTCGAGAGCTTTGTGCGCGCCAAGGCCCTATCAACAGAAGATAGTGTTGTGGTCCGCTATCTGGGTCATATCTAAGTTGAAAGTTCTGTGGCCTGAACACCCGCTACAACAAGCTGCGAGGATATTGTGAGATCACATCTCGCGCGGTTGCGAAGGACGGGATAATGAAGCATACTGAGGAGTCCGAGGTTTTTTGTTTTTTTCCTTGGACAGGTACTCAGGGTTGAGGGGAGAAGCGGGGCGTAAGTCTCAACAAGTGTAGCCCTGTAGTGGTGCCGGCGAATGCCTCCTTATTATGAGTGTTCAGCGTCAAGAATGTATTATCTTAGTTCTAGCGACTGAGAATAACGTACGCTTTCCGAGGTCTTGCGTCCCAATAGGGAACTATAGGTTGCATAGCTGCACGTTATCCGTAGACCTAATAAACGTCTCAACAACAACAACAGCAGAGCACATCTCTCAAATAGTAAATTAGTTGATCCAACAGGGATATGTCGCCGATGGGGAGTTGAGGTTTTTGATTAGTAGGAGTTAATTTGATGGAGATTACGGATACCCTGTATTTATTTTTAAAATTTCTTTTCATGTTGTCCGGGACTGTTCAGACTAGTGCGTCGAGGGTTATGAGGAGCTCGTAGGCGCAACATAAGATGAATAGGTTTTTATCCCGACTTTACCTTTGGCGATATTATCGTCTCACTTTCCGTGCCCACTCTAAGTTTCTGATTCCAGTGGTACTTATTCATAACAGATAAAATGTTTATACTAGTATTAGTTCAACGTGGTTATCGACGGTCGCTTCAAGAATGATTCTATGACAATCATTTACAGAATCAGAGATGTTTCGGAACACACGCCAAATGACATCGACATCTCCAGATAAAGACGAGATAAATGTTCCTACTCTCTGGCTAGCCTGGCCTTTGCTGGGTCGACGCATTACCAGTCTTTTCAATAAGTGCGTCACTTTTGGGCTACATCCCTGGGTATTCAAGCGCGCACAAGTCGTTATCTTGCCAAAAACCGGCAAACGTGACCGTACAATTCCAAAGTCTTATCGACTTATCTCTCTTTTATCCTGTCTAGGCAAAGGGCTGGAAAGGCTCATAGCACGGCGCCTCTCTTGCTTGGCTTTAAAAAATGATATTCTGGGACGAGATTAATGCAGTGCAATCAGTCGGCGCGTGGCAAGAGACTTAACTACGGCGCTAGTCTGTGATGTAAAAGATGCATTCGCGAGAGGCAAGGTTGCAAGTATGGTGACAGTCGATGTGAAGGGAGCTTTTGATGGAGTTCTACGAAACACACTCACACAGCGACTCAGATCCCAAGGATGGCCAGAAAATATGGTGGAGTAGGTTTGCTCGTTTTTCCAAGACCAAACTGCAAAGAACCGACTCGACCAGACAGTATCAGATTCATTTCAAATACTGTGTGGGCTACTGCAGGGGTCCCCGACTTCCCCTATTCTATTTCTTCTCTACCTGGAGCCAACCATGCGTCTCTCACATGGCTATTTTGGGTATGTGGATGATATCTCCATCTATGAGTCGGGCAAAAATCTCGAAGAATATGACCCAAAGCTATAGAGAAGACTAAATCAGAATCTAAGATAGGGACAAAAGAATGGCGTTCTTTTTGAAAAAGCAAAAACTAAACTTCAGTACTCGCACAATTAACGACGGTACACTTTATTGTGGGACGTGGATCGTATAGGGAAATGCTGGGGCGACGTGAGAGTTAAGAAGGACGACAGTCGAATAAAGAAGTAGGTGAATAGAGCCTTAGATATAAAGCTCAGTAGGTTGACACGAAGTGGGTACGAATATAGCCTTCAGAGATATTCAGTAAACGCAATGAACTGAGTTAGGATAACTACTGTAAGAGATCTTACCTTCAGAGATATTCAGTAAACGCAATGAACTGAGAATCTCCGAAGGGTGAGAGCTCTAAATATATGTACAGTAAAGTCCTTATGGGACGAATATAGTAGAAACCAAGATAACCGCCCGTGTCCCAAATTAGCAGCTAAATCAAGGTGTTGATTTGCCCTGACATTTAGTTAATCTTCCAAAACAACTTAATGTAAGAGCAGAACATGCATGTGATATGAAACTAGTAAAACCCCTAGATACGTGCCAAAAATACAATACAGATATTAAAATTAGTGTACAACTAGTATCATGTGAAAGCGCACGCACGTGCATTATTTGTAATGCGGAACTGGATATTTACGACACACTTAACCCCTCCCACAGATAGAAGACACTGAAGTGATGCCTAATAAGTTCACTTGATGGCTAGTTATCTTTTTTGATAGAAAGTCGTCCTTCAAAGAACATATCTGCAGAGCCTGCCAGCGCTGCCGTGTTATCATTGACTATGTCAAACACCTAAATAATACCTTAAAAGGCGCCCGACCTGCACTACTCTGGCAGGCTTTACAAGGAGCAGCTTTTGCCACAGTCTTCTATGGTGCACAGACATGGTACGGTCCAAAAACATCAAGATGGTGACTAAATCAGATTTAAGGGGCGATAAATCGCACTGTGCGAGCAGTTCTATCTGTTTATAAAATAAATCCTGTAGCCGTTCTATTACGAGAGACAGATTGGGGTTCAGTCAGCTCGTGACTAGAAAGAATTTATGACCGCTCAGCTGTCAGAGTCGCCGCCCCTGATCTCAAACATCCCCTAAGAAGGCGACGGTGTAACGGCTGGCTAGCAGGCATGGATCCTGTAGACCACGGTTGCCAATGCAGTCCCTGTGACGCGAAGATATTGACACCAGGGGATTAATATTGACATGGCTAGCATTCCGAAATGTAGATTAACGCCCATTGGAACAAATGTTGGCTGCAGGGGGCAGTCGATGGGTCTAGCCTAACGCCAAGATAACTACAATTTAAGCATATTGTAATGAGGATCGCCGCGAACTACGTCCACGGCGCCAAGTTGTTTGCTCTGTTTGCATGAGTAGTATCACCTGGGCAGGGCAGGAGTGACCTATAAAAAGGCCGTGATGTGTACATAAATATCTCTTTCTTTCCTCATAGTGAATATAAACTTCTGATTTCGATCCTCTGAGCCAACTTAGAGACACTAACCGTGACAGATGGAACTCTAAAAACTTTCAGTGGATAAGACGTAAACAAGAATTATAGAGATCACTTGAAACCAAAAAGCTCCCATGGCTTACATCTGACAGAAACAAGGAAAAGAGAGAGATTGGCGCTGTCGGTCGGGAGAAAGGATTAGATGAAGATCAAAAGTGGAAAATCTCCCAAAGGTTAAATTTACTTGATCTCTTTGTATACTCAGACGGTTCAATGAATGAGGAAGAAAGTGCCGGCTCATCTTTTTGCATTTATCGTGGAACCAACTCCGAAATCGGGAGTGGGAAAATTCCTCTCGGCTAGACCGCAGAAGTATTCGGTGCGGAAATCATTGGTGCTCTGGAAGGGCTAAGAGCAGTTACCACGAGGTTTATG
Organism: Podosphaera xanthii; assembly: GCA_028751805.1. Classification (NCBI taxonomy): domain Eukaryota; kingdom Fungi; phylum Ascomycota; class Leotiomycetes; order Helotiales; family Erysiphaceae; genus Podosphaera; species Podosphaera xanthii. The sequence continues at coordinate 886,975 of JAPWIX010000004.1, forward strand.
GCCAGACACGCGACAAATATAACGTTATATTTAGATAATGAAGAGACGGCATACTGTCTACACACCTGGAGCCTCACCCCTTCCAACTCCACCTAGATTGCGGAGTTTCAAACCTTACGGGACAGCTGGCTTAATAGAGAACGATCAACTGCTACGGGAGCTGGCAATGTATATGTGCGCTGGATTCCGGGTCATGCAGGAATCAAAGGAAATCAGCGCGCAGACGCTTTAGCTAAAGCCGCGTGCAATAAAAATGCAGTGCGCAGTAAGGCATCAATGTCCAAAGCTAGGGTACTAATTAATAAGAGATATGAGTTCAAAATTACGCGTTTCTGACTTGATAATGTCCCAGAACGATACAGGGCGCTTGATATTTGGATGACCGGCAAAATGCCGGAAGAATTACGTCGTTTGCGGAAAAATCTCGGATCACTTTTGGCAGCCCGCTCGGCACATGGTGATTTTGCAGCCTACCACCGACGGCTGAAGCACGAAGATGCTGTTCTTCTCTGTGTGTGCGGAGAGAAAAAGACGCAGGAGCACCCACTCTACTGCCGAGGAATCGAACGCATAAAGAAATCTAGATCTCGAAGATTTCGAGACAAGACGGAAGCAGTTCAATGGGCGTTGGGCACTTTTCTGGGGGCGAAAGCCTTCGAAAACTGGTGTAATAAAGTTCGCCCATTTACTGGGATGGAGATGGGTGAGAGTTAGTTCAGGATGGTTGCGGAGTTGGAGTTCGGAGTTTTTTTGGGAGAGAAAACTGAACCTGATTTCTTCTCTGTGTACTAGAAAAAAAGAGGCTTGGAAAACGCAGCAGATATACAGCGTCCGAGACAACAGTACTTGGCCATCAGCTATTCGGAAGAGAATGCCGAATTGCTTGTGTAGATTAGATGAAACAGTCAGTCGACGATAGAATTGTCTGGTGTCAATAGGCGACGCAGGCACGCCAAGCGCCCTTTGAAGGGCGCTGAGGCCGAGCTTAACCCGCGAGCCTACTTGGCTTTAAATGTCAACAAACAAATAAACACACAGTACAACGTGGTTAACATCAAGTAGCAATAGATAGGCTGAGCTAACAGTTACATGACCCTGAGAGATGTGTGCTCTGTGCCGGCACGATTTATCAAGTAATCATAAAAAAGTACAACGTTGTTGGCTGGCGATATCGAACTCTTCACCTTCACGTGTTGCCAGCTGTAAACGCCCAGTATGTTCACATACCTGGAACAGCCAAGAGGAGTTGCAACTCATTCAAAGTTGAAAGCCCGTAAGGTACTCTCAGCCGATGGCTCCTCAGCCTGTCAACAATTCTCTTCGACAAGACCCGGACCCAACCAACCCCGAGCCCTCAGGCCTAAGTACCTTAAGGACTAGAGCCCCACCTCTCTGGGAATCAACTGAGAAAACAGTATCGTCGTCAACCTGAATAAACGCCCATATATACGATGCCGATGTTATGAACACCCGACGGAGGATTTTAAGTGGTGGAGCGCAAATTTGGGAAGGAAGATGTGATATACCAATCACTTTTGGGAAAAGCATGGGCGGGTACCGAGATGTGGGAGAAGAAGGTGGGGGTTGTGGAGAGGGAATCATGAAGTATCTTGACTTTGATGCGTTGCGCGTGTGCCAGAGCAACGCCTGGAAAAGTGCCGCCGACACTCTAAATACCGGCATAAGCCCGATGTTTCTAACCCGGTCTGTGCTCTAGACTGCTGGTGCTTCTTTGGCTGGCAAAGTACATTCATGGAACCGCACTGCCTCAGTCGATCAGTTTTTTGTTCCAGCGTCTTCCGATCGAAGAGTCACATCTGGATTAACTGTTAGGGAGGACAGTTGGTAACTGAGAAACCACGGGATTAGAGACCCGGCACAGATGGCTGAAAGATGGAATCGGCTCGGGGGAATCTCTTGGGGTGTACGTGGGGAAGGGACATCTACTTGGTTGGAATCTTTCGGGAGACTGATGCGGCAGGTAGCCATAGATAGGCTGAGTTAACCGGTACATGACCCTTAGGGATGTGTGCTGTGCGCTGGTACGACATAATAAGCAATCAAGAATAATACAACATGAACATCCCAGTTTTACCCTATATCTGTTACGGCGAGAGTCACTCAAGAGAGCGAGACGCCGTCGTTGAAATGGGCGGAAGTTAAGAGGCAAACTTAAATTTTACGAGTTGAATGAGATCAGAAAGAGGAAGGGAACGAGCCAGTTCCAGAAGACTAATAGGTGTAGCACAAAATGCAAAACGAAAGAAGATAAAAAATGATGGGTCCCGCCCGATTAGTACTCCAGCGATGAGCACTGATTTCAGACTCAAAAATCCCAATTCCAGATAACAATCCCAAGCAATTAAAAATGGAGTAGCCCCTCACGCCTCTAGTCTTTGCGCCTGGCTACTGTTGTTATCCCTATCTCGGGCCAAAAACGACAAAGCCCCAGCACATTTACTGATATTTCTCTGACGCGAAATATATGTCATTTCTTTTAGCTCAACGTGAGCACACCTCATTTAAATGTTCGATATTTCGGCAGTTCTCTTTCGTTGAGTCAGACCAAGTTAGTATTTTCTTGCCGCCTACGGATCCAACGGCCTAAGAGGTCAATTTCTGAAGCATAGGATGAAGGGTGATGGTGAAGAACAAGAATAAAATAGGAGAGAGAGATGAACCTTTCAGCATAACTCTTCTTGTGTAGATCCGGCCACCTATAGATGGGTCAAGGGCCATCAAAGTCGTTCCCCCTTCTAGAAAGGATTCTGTAAAGGGTTCAGTTCAGTGTGGGAATCCCTTTCTACAGTTTATTGATATATCTCTCGTGGGGTATATTATCGAAGGCCCCCGATATATCTAAGCTGCGTCGAGAGGCAACTCTTTTCTTATCGTCTCTCCAGATGGTATGTAACTGTTTGGTTAGAGGCTCCACCGCTGAGATCGTAGATCTGTTTGGTCAGGCACCCATCTGTTCTCTGGGCGGAAGATTTTGTATTTCAGTGATTTTTGAGATTCGGTTTACAATCAGCTTTTCAAAGAGTTTGCCTACTGTATTAAGGAGTACGATTTGTCTGTAATCTTTTGGGGTGTTGTACCTTGACTTCTGTGGTTTCCTTGAAACTACAGTGGTAGGCTCTTTGTATCTCTACGAGTTGTAAGCTTGAGATCGGCAAGCGGTAAAGAGGTGTTTTGCTGGCTCGGCTGAGATCATGAGGATTATCAGATGAGTGAAGGATACTGTAGCATTTGGCAATGGTGGAACACTGGAGAACTTGGCAGAAGCTTTGATCATAAAGATACAAGTTGATACTAGAAGATTCCATGATCTAATTATGGAAACAAGGGGCCCGTGTGCTAATACACACCTCTTGCATATAAGATATCTTTTCCTCTTTCTGTATCTCCTCATATATTATCCATAATTACAAGACACATTCAGTATTCATTCTATATCCATTCTCATCATTAGCAAACATCATCTTCTGTGTTCTACAACAGATCCAGTATCTAAAATTCCGTCCTCCGTCAGCTCATAACCATTACAAGAGGTATGGTAAAACTTTGCTGGGGGCTTTCTTGCAGGATTTTAGGGGTTGGCTTAGAATTTCATCCGGGCCTGGAGCTTTATTATATAATAGCTTATTCGATGCTTGTTTAATTACCATCTCGACAATATCTGACATAGTATCAAGTCCCTTCAGACAGGTAGACCCCTCAATATCCGGCTGGTCAGCTTGGATCTGGGGGAAAAAAATGGGCAGACATGAATTTGACTTTATCTTCGTCATTTCCATATATTCTTCCCTCTGCGTCTCTAATATCTAGTATCTGCGGCGCTTGCTTTTTTTCCTTCGGATCGTGTCGTGCCCGTTTTGATAGTATATGATGAAGGAACGAGGGGTTGAAAGACCTCGAGAGACGAGCGAGAAAATAAATTTATGATAATGACTCAGGGGAGTAAATGGAGAAGGTACATTGAGTATGGTCCAGAGATATCCAATGAGATGTAAAAAATATAAAGATATTATTCTTTTTAATTATAGTTAGATCTCGGGCCAAGCCCTACGTACTCTGTAGTTCTGGGACCAGTAAACCGGCTTGAATCAAGTCTAATTTTTAAAGACATTAAAATTACTAACTATCAGAGTGTAGAAACTCCTGTGTACAGACGTGAAATAAAATTTAAAGACATCTTCTATTAAATACTAACCCTAATACGTGTACAAGACACTACTTAATTATACTTATTGATAATAGTATCCTTTACTAGTATTACTCATGACAAATATGCACCCAAGTGACTTATACCACATAAAAAAGAGAGCAAGGAGTGAGATACGGCCATGCGCCGCCCCGTCTATAATAGTGCCCACTTTTCCAGTTCTCAGATTTTAGTTGAATCTTGGGTAACATCAGCAAATGCTGCTATCCGGCCCATAATTTTATCTTTCTTGATCTGAATTTTTTTCCTCGAAGTGGCCTCTTGGTAATTGATCCAGCTCGATTCTGGTCCCTGTTGTGTCCAGTCTTCTGACCTTGCGAGCTTCTTTGACTACCTGGGAGAATTCCTTCATCCAGTATGGCCATGCGTATTTGGATGGCTTTGCCTTGGGTACCATGTAATCCGTAAACTCTAGGATCACCATTATTATGACATCCACTCTCTGGTCTATATTTTTGGATGAGTGAAGATGGTTCATGTTGTATTCCAGGTTCTCGAGTTTGATAATAAGTTTTAGGTTTCTGGCGTCCCAGTCTGCCTTTATTCATAGTGGCCCAGGTTTTACTTCGGTCTGCCTAGACGTTTGCGACCGGAGCATTGTACATAGAGGTATTTGGTCGGATGATTCTTCCAGTTTGGCCAAAGGAGAGCATTCTATGATTGTATTTTCTAGTTCCTTAGATACGAAGACAAGATCCAGCGTGCTTTAGCTTGCTTCAACGTTCCAAGTGATCGTGCCTTGCGGAAAAATGGGTTTTATGTTTTTTTCTCCTAGCATCTCGATCAGGGCCTTTGCTAGCCTGAGATGGTTAAGTAATGCTCGGCCCCCCATTTTGGGGTTGTGAAGATTAAAGTCGCTGACTAGAATATACTTCACTTCTTTACCTAGAATTGGAGATAACCATTTCAGCGTCCCTAGGTCACTGCTTCTATGGAAAGGCGGAGGGGTTTGTATGGGTTATGGATCCAAATCATGCCGTAATTTGTTGTAAGGTTGATTGATGTGATGTCTCCCTCAGCTTCGTCAAGCACTTCTTCTATTCTCTATTAGCTCATTGTAAGCGTTCTGCTGATATAGATGCATGCCCTGCATTTTGTGCTGTTCGGGATTACTAGATGATAGGCTGGATGTTTAAAAGTTGTATTTTAATTAGGATTTCGCCATGGTTCTTGGACAGCTATTACGCGGTATTTTTGGGGATCTGGCCGCTGTAAGAAGTGGTATGATACCTTATCCTTGCTTTTGTTCACATTGTGCTGTGTGGTATTCCAGGTTTGAGTATCATTCATTACGACATTACGAAATTTCGCATTCAAGTGCACCATTTGTCTCTGCCTGGTTTTCCTGTGTTTCAGACCGGGATTCATTTTATGTGGAATTTATTCGAAATTTGGACTTTGTCATTGTTAAAGGTATGAGCTAATGGAGGACGAAATGTTGGATACTAGATCTTTTGCAACGCACAGAGGATGGTGTGCAATTGATTGTAGTATACACAGAAGATAGTGTATGCTGATGATGAAAATAGATGTAGAATAAAGACTGAATGCGTATTATACTTATGAATAATCTACCTAGAAATATAACAAGAGGAAAAGATGATTTAGATACAAGAGGTGTGTCTTAGCACACTGGTCCCTTGTTTCCATAATTGGATGTTATGGGATAAACCCGTGAGGCTGGAACTGGCTACGCCAGAGCATCTAAAGTCACTTATTCGTGAGGCTGAAGTATTGATACCCACGAGGCTGGTACCGCCAAGACAAATATCCGCAAGGCTGAATATATGGACATGCTGGCATGGCGGGAATTCTCAACTATGTGTCAAGTTGGAACTGTAGAAATGATAGCTGGAAGCAGGCTGAGAAAAGACTGCAAGATGAAAATATTTGAAGACATAGATGCTTCTGAATTTCTTTCTGTGGATTAGAATAATTAATTGATTCTATATTTGGACTTACTCTGGTGTTTACCACCATCAATTGATCCCGCAACATTAGATCTTGGAATCTTCTTGTATCAACTTGTATCTTTAGGATCAAAGCTTCTACCAAGTTCTTCAGTGTTCAACTATTGCCAAATACGACAGTATCCTTCACTCATCTGATGATTCTCATGATCTCAGCCGAGCCAGCACAACAAGTATTAGTTTGGCCCATATTGGTGACACGCCAAGAACTGTAGAAGCAGAAGTCTTTTTTGACCTTCCAGGGCCTCCATAGACAATGCTTGAGCGGATTGGATAGGCGTGTTGACATTTCACTTGTAGTTAGCGATCTGCACAAACACCGGGCATATTAAGTACCCTGTGTCAATGTTTGGGCATGTTAGAAATGGAAAGGGCTCATGATATTGGGGTTAATCTAACGAGAATTGGTTAGCTTGGACATGGATTTGATACGTGTACATGTAGCTGACTCTTGACCTTCACTTAATACGTTGATGCTTCCGATAATATTCACAATGCCCGTACCTTATTTCCTATATTGTTGACCAAGTACCAATGGCCTAACCCCTTAGCTTATCTTTTCTCGCCTTTATCCCTAACACGATGGGCTAAACTATACTTCAAGTTGTTAGCTATCATCAAGGCTCTGAGATAGGACCTTGCAAATCTCAACAAGGCGATTTCCACGACTGATATACCTGCCCGCATTTTCCTGGATCCCACTCTCTACCAGTCATTATCCTGATTTCCTGAGTGGGGTCCTTCAACTGCAAACCTTCCTGTGTCTTGGATTCTGTTTTGCACCGCTCTGACCTTTGCTTTCAATCTAACAGGACAGTTCTAGTCTTATGCAGCGTGCTTTATCTAGCAATTTATGCATCTAAAATTTCGCTTTCCTGTGCAGGTCCGGATAATGTTTTACCAGCACAGCGTCCAAAATTCGGCTTCACTCAGTAGTTCTTGGCTGTATGGCTGTATTTCTGGCGGTTTTAATGCCTCATCATTCGGAACCCTGACTTAAAGATTTCAGTAGCTTTGAGTTCGCACTGCCACAGTATATCCTTTTTCACTGCTTTGTCTTTAAATTTTGCTTCTTCGAACTGGAAAATCAATAAGCCGGCGATTTTGCCTGATGGATCATGCTTTTTCAGCCAGCCTGCCTCTAGAATTTCAATGTCTTGGATGTATAGCTTGTTGGCATTCTGTAGACTCATAATTTGCTCTGCATTCTGTAGATCAAAGGATAAGTGTTGGTAAGCGTATTCACTAATCAACTGCTAGCGGTAAACTGTGAAATGAGAATTGAATTTTCTCCTTCTCTCTGTCCCAAGCTAACGATATATTTACATAAGATTTGATGACTAAGGCATTAATCACCTGATACTGACATAATAATCCTACACTGGCAACTTTTCTAAAATGTGCCAACCGAGAGACCATACAAATAAAATGGAAGCTTGTTATGGTTTCCGCTCTTCTCGCGTTCTCCGCTGAACCCAACCTTCTAGTCAGATTGTCAATTCGTTTTTCTAGATAAGTGTCTCAAGTGCTTTATTCGGTGATGCCTTTGTCATCGTATTGGCTGGATTACTGTCACCATGGATCCATCGAATATCGTCATTTTCCTTACGCTCATAGGACTGACGAAGCCCCATGATGTCGATCATCAACCGCTTTTCATTTGTACTGCCAAGCTTAACGAGGCATTCATACAAAGAGTATGAATCAGTGCATACTGTGATCGGAATGTATGGTGCATATAGTTTGGTGGTAATAATTTGCAAGGTGGTACTAATAGTGTGGCCTAAGTCAAATCCCCCGACCATTCCGTAGATCTCGCTAGCTAGCACGCTACGAGTCACCCGTTTACACCTAGTTGACGACCAGTGCACGATATTGCCTTTTATTTTAAATGATTCCTCAGAGTTATCGAGTTCGTTGGTGAGGACAATTACATAACCAATTTGCGAACTTAAGTCTTTAGTGTTCGCAAATGATCCGTCAGCAAAAACCATTAGTCTTGCCTTCTCGAGGTCTAAAGAGATATAGCGTAGTCCCCGCTGATTATTGTCCATTTGCCACTGGATTCGCTTAACTTTTCAATATCATCATTAGTGGGATTTTGAGTCTGAGCTGCAACTGAGTAGTCGAAAGTTGCTTCCGGTTGGCATATCGAGGCGAGGTATGCTCCACGTGCTCGCTGTTTGGTGAATTGGTCCGCTTATTTTTTGCCTTATTTGACAGTTGCAAGCTTTTCCACCTGTCCCTTCTGCACAACTCCGACTGATTCCGCATCAACCGACACAAGACATCCATTGAAGTCGATTCTGTCGTTGTTGTTAATTATTTTGAGAGGTTTAGATTTAAAGCCGGCTTTTTGGAGTTGTTCTACCTCTTTGGCTATAAATTCCCTCGTACCAAGATGAAGCGTATCGTCAGTTTGAAGACCATTCATACCAAGAGGCTCCCCATGCTTAGTCACGAGCAAGCACGGATCATATGATAACATCTCCATCTTTAGGTTTTCAATATGGTGAGTCTGGTAAGTCGCAAACCAATGGACACCAGATTCTGAAATACCGTCAAGTGGCTTTATAACGTGCAGAATTGTTCCTTCTGCAAATTTGTCTTTTAATTCAACCCGTAGGTGCACAAAAACTTGTCGTTCTAAGGTAGTCTTTGACTGCGGGTAAGCTTGTGTTATATCCCGGCTTGCTAAGATACAATTATTTCTGAGTCGAAGTGCAGGTGTCAGCGCGAGAAGCAAGCACTGGCTACCTCGTTGTATCGTGGGTGACTGCGTTAGACTTTGAAATTTGTCAATGTCATTGTAACCCTGAACAACTAATCGTGATTTTTCATACGGCGCGTCGGTATTCTTGCCCTTTATTTCACGCACCATGCGCGACTTAAAAATGCGAGTGCTGCCATGTAGACGTTCATCGAACTGAATTGGTATGAGAACGCTAGTCTCAAAGAGTCTTTCTAGTTCTTTATTGTCCGACGCTTCGAAGGGTGTTCCCGGTGTCGTAATAATTCCTTCATTGCGTAGCTTCATAGCCAGCTCCAGGTCTGATCGTTCTTTATCAGAAAGATATGTCGTCCTTATCTTTTGCAGACGACCACGTCGTCGTGGTTGCTCCACTACCGGGTATTCAAACGGTAAACTTGAATCATCATTAGTGGTTTCGGGTATGTTGCCAGAAACGTCCTCCGAGGTAATAGCATCCGGGTGTCGGCAATAAGGTTTAACCATGGTCACACGGAATTTCACAGCCCCATTGACAGTGTCAACTGTGATTTCATTGTCTGCCGTGGCTAAAACTTTGTAAAGGCCTGTCCATTTGCCTGGTTCGCGATACACAAGGACTTCCTCGCCAATTGCCAAGGCTGCTGGCAACGTCGCGGTTGTATCAGAGCCATTACGTGTGTTAAGAGCATCATTGACTTTCATTTTTGCCATCAAGTTGCGTAATTCCGTCATTGCCTTGTTTACTGCCGCTGCTTGCTGCACCATTTTTTGAGATGGGGGTGAATCATGTGTAATTCGGGGGAATGCACCATATACTAGGAGTATTGGTACTAAATCATCAGGACCGACAGTATCGTTACACGCTTTAATGTTTTAATAGGTATATGATAGGGTACGTACACTTGCGAAGAGTTACTAATTCAGTATTATGATGGTGGAGTATAGCAAGCAGGTGTGCAGATGGCTTGAATATGCGATTGAATTGAAAGATGATAAAAAGGATAATATGTCACAAAGTGGCAAATCTAAGCCTATTTATACTTCCAAAATCATCCGTGCGCCAACGAAGCAAACAATGCAAACATCAAGACCCGTGAGACCCACACCTCGCCTAGCTAGTCCCAACACTTCATCCTAGCCTCGGTGGTATCACCTTATCTGCTGCTTATGCAGCCTTGCCATGTCCACTATGTTTGCTAGGCACAACATTTAACCGCCATCTGTAAGCGGACATCACAAGAAAATGTTATACCCAACTTGTTTGTTATAATATCAAAAGCACGTTGGAGGGGCGCATGGTAACGCTCGACTTTTCCAATTGAGTTGTACGATTCTACTGGGACCTGCACGGATGTAATACCCATAAGCTTAGCACTTGCTTTGAACTCTGTTGATGCTAGATTTGTTCCAGGGTCATGAGAGATAATGTCCAGGGGTCCAAGGTAGGTGTCAATCCAGCTTGCGCGGAGCGCTTCCCATGTATGTGTTGATGAAATACTTTCCAAAAACCTTGCTGCTTGATAGACCGTTGCCCAATCAACAACGTGAAGGACTGGACTGCCAGTAAGGTACATTACATCCACAATAATTTCATAGTTAAACTTCCGATCATCTTTCAAAGTAAACTTGAAGCGGCGTGGAGCACTACCTTTAATCTGACAGTCATGACAAAATTTTGGTATCATTACTAAGATATTATGATTTACTTCATGACCGGATCGGTGAAGAAGCTTGGAAAGTCACGCGACAGATGGATGCCCAAAACGAGAATTAAGTCTGAATAATTCACTTTGCGTTAAGTACGCTGTCATAGCTTCTCTTTAGCTAAGGAAGAACCATGGATGGCCCCACTTTCGAATGACAGATATATGATTACCATCTTTTGTGATCAAAGCATTAGTAATATTGTTTAAATAGACTCCTAGATTGTCCATATCCCGAAGACACAGGAGAAATGGTGTCGGTGATGGCATTATATGAAAACGAATTTTACCGATTGTTGTATTAATCACCACGGCACCAATTGAATTAAGCGGCTCCCCAGCACCAAAACGAACGGAAATACTACCTTCCCACGTTTAGTCAAGTTTCAACAAAGGAATTTCTTGCTGCAATTCCAAGAATTGTTTGAAACCCCCAGTTGAATTTTTCGCAGCACCTGTGTCTGGAAGAATGCCTTGAAATGATGTCTGTGAATACCGATCAAGTATAAAATATTGAGCCTCAACCTCATCAAGTGGAATATTGTATTTGGATAAGTCAGATGCTATATGATATGAGAAAGCATCGTTTGCTAGTTTTTCGGATGCACAGAAACAGTTTTTATCATTTGCGGGAGCACATGGAGACATAAAATGTGACTTAGATTTGCCGCCAATACTTGATACGTCGTCCTTGTCTTCTATGGAACTGGTTTGGCTATCTTTATCACTATCGTCTGATTGGCCTTCATAACTCATTAAGAATGATCTATACTCTTTAGAGCCACTTTTACGGCCTCCATAATGCTGGTTGCGGTTGTATTGTTTGCGAGCGTGTTGCTGTTCTTTTTTTGTATGTTTTGTGGACCAACAGCGTGGTTTATAACAAGCCCAACACATTTTATCCCAGCTCTGGTTATTTTTCGGATGTTTTTGATAATTATCTCGATTTGTTTGCCGACTATAACGGTCTCTGCCGTAAAATCGACGGTCAGTATAGAATTGTTGTTGAAAATATGATGATTGTTCCCAGTCGGTAGCAACTTTGAGAGAAGATCTTAGTTTAGAAGACAATGCTTCAAATGTTGAAGGTAGATCATACAGAGCCATTTCAAAATCTGGGACTTCTTTAAAAGCCCGCTCGGTGTTAATTTTGAATTGTAGGTCTCTGTTTTACCAGGTATGAATTGGGGTGCATACCACAAGTGTAGAACTGCTGTTGATGGTTGGGCTCTTACGCTAATGCCTGATAGTGCAAGTAGAATGAGAATAAGATATTTGCTTAAAGAAAAGATTTGTGTCTTAAGTCTGTTGTTAAGTAGAGGGAGAAGCCCTCTACTTATACTGCTACTCTATAACGCTAACTATACAACGCTAACCTCATTTGGGAGGGCAAACAGAGCAAACATAATACATTCCTATGACCCACCAAGCTCGTGCTGTGCGCTGTGACACTGTCAGTGTCGTGCACGTGCAAGCCCTACATGCTGGAGTTCCCGTCCAGGCAGTTGCAGCACAACAGTCTCCTGCGAAGCTTTCACCAAGGGCGCGTTGGCATAATTGAAGTCTATCCAGGAGAGCTGTTAGTATTTCAGCTTTTGATTTTCCATGTTGCGACGGATCTGCTACCATGGTCCCGAAAGTGATTGACGTCCAATCGGTATAATATTGGTGATGATTAACTTCTACATCAAAGTATAACTTAATCTTTTTGTACATCGCAGCGAATGTATCTGACATAGGAACATTGTATATAAACCAACCTTGTGCTCTTTTGTATAAAATCATAGGAAAAATGGCGTGCATCTGTGAGGGTTTTATTTGTGCTATTTTAGCTCTGTTCATGAAGTACCGGATTTTATCATCAAATATATTATATGGATCACCGCTGTAGCTGTAGATGTTATTCCAAATCTTACTAAAGGTCGCTGCAGCGTTGAGATCTGGTTCTTAGCTTAAAAATTCGAGAGGAGGTATTGTCTGGTAAGCTAGGGTATTGGAGACATCATCTAAGCCATTATGGCTTATGGAATCTATTCTTTGATCCATACCAGCGTTAAGTGCAATATTCTCGTCGCTCTTCAGGGGCTGCTGAAATTGGTACGTTGTTGGATAAGCTGTACGACATTGTTTGGAAACTTGAGCCTTTTGATCTTGATTCGATATTTGGGGAGATTCGCCGGGAGGGAAGGTTATTCGTCGATATTTGTGTACTAAAGATTTAGGGTGGATTTCTGTCATTGAGCTAAGTTCATCTTGATCCCAAATAAGCAGCTTATCAACAGTAAGAAGTGATTTGAGTTGTGAAACAATATGCCCCCTAAGAGGTCCAGAGTAGACACCATGCTCCCTTGCGAAGATTCTAAGACGTTTTTTCAATACTGGTGAAAGTTTCTCATATTCCAGCTTATCCCACTCGCCAAATTCTTCTTGAAAATCGAAAAGAATTTCGGTATCGACCATAGCTTGATTGTTCATCATTAACTCAAAGACTTTAGTGTTAAGTTGTATATTAGAGGCATTACTAATGCAAAATGGTTCACCAACGAGGTCAATGTCAATAAATTTAGTAGCAGTTTGGGGGAGGCCTATCTCTTTTAAACATGATAGTGTCTTTAACTCCTTTCGGGTATCGACTAAGCTTTCGTTCTCTTCTGGATGTTTACCCACCTTGCCTTCACAGCCAGGAGTCTTATTCTCCGTATTATCCATTAAAAGCTTCTTGTTTTTTTAATTTTTTTTAACTTTTGTTTTTTTTTTAATGAAATTTGCAGAGATAGATGAAGTTTCCAAAAAACGAAATCATTAGATATCTGGTGAGATTCCCAAAAAAACTGGATCGTGAGATAAGACGTGATAACCCTTTTGAAGATAGGTCTTTCACTATCATCAAGAGCAGAAGGTATCATCACTGGATTAAAGACGTATCCTCGTATATTATGTAGCACTCAATTGCGACAGGGCGTCCTACCTAATAGGAGATATCACAATCCGGGTCTCTTCCACCTTGCGGATCTGAGTTACCTATGGAGAGGCAACACTGATCAGTGCTGGTAGGCGTATTCACTAATCAACTGCTAGCAGTAAACTGTGAAATGGGAATTGAATTCTCTCCCTCTCCCTGTCCTAAGCTAACTATATATTTACAAAGGATTTAATGACTAAGACAATAATCACCTGATACTGACATAATAATCCTACAATAAGGGCATATTATAGACAAGAACTTGGTATTTAGCGCAATCAATCTGTGCAGAGGCTGCGAGTTTTGTAGTTAACCCGATTTATTTGATCAATGGTTCTTTCTTCTCCTGACCAGCAAAGTGAAGCTTTCCTTGTCTGTTTGATAGTTACTCAGCACCAATAACTTCGTTTACTCCGATTCTCTTCACCAGTTCTGCTCTGGATAGTTTCACTATTTCTTTATTTTCTTCCTTGCTGTAGATTCTTAACTTAAGTTCTATTGCTCCCGGTATGCTTGCCACATTTGCCCACGATCTTATTTGACCAAGAGCTACTCAGTCTGGGCAATGGTTAACTCGATCAATTTTATTTCCTGAAGAATTTTTGCAATTGCGGGATTATCATCAGCATGGCCTGCCTTGGATATGAGGAAAGGTTGGACTTTGAACCAGAAGAGTCATTCAATATCTTTTGGAGTCTCCTCAACCATTTTTCTATCAACGCCGAGGTGAGTATTGTCTTCTTTGATGGCCAATTTGAATCCTTTCAGGTCATCTTCTGTACTCGGCGTCACCTTTCCAGCACCATTAACACTTCCTGACATATTTCCGGTGTATTTTCTACTTATGTATATGAAGGGATTTGTAAGCATTCTATTTGAAGCCGTAGAATTACCCATTTTGACGGCGTTGTTGAAAAATGGCGGGCATGATGTTCGAAGACGCTAATGCAACTATCATTTTCTAGTTTTTTCCTGATGAGATCAACGCCAAGATAAAAGCCAAGTTGGTCAATATTTTTAGTGACACTTTTTAACTATTGTTAGGTCGTATCTCAAACAGCATATGACTGCTACGGAATGTTTGAATTAACGGTTGTTGGGTCTTTTATCTTTGTGTTTTCTACTAGCGGATGCTATCTTTTTTCTAGTCGCCACTCAATACATGTTGTGTATATATACATGTATGAAAGAGTTGTAAAGAAAGAATAATAAAGTGTTTTGAATCAATAGATATAATCCTAACAGCTTTCAACAGGTGTCGATTTCGACATTTATTGATGTGATTTGAACCATATTGTATTTAGCCTAAAAGCCGTCACAAAGATTAACATGCATTTTAGAAATATATGAATTTTTCATTTAACTTCTAATCCCCCAATCTCCTTGGCACTGGTCCGTAAGATCACAACTTGATGTTTGAACATATAGAATTAATTCAAATCCTGAAAGTACTCCAAGTCATCTTCTGGAATTCTCAATTCTTCATGAATTAAAATTTAGTTTCGGAATTTATACTTCTATTACGAGTCTTCCCTCTAGTAACAAGAGCTGCATGGTTAATTAAAAGTTTGCAGTAATATTAAAAGGATTTTGAAACAAATTTCTTAGATGAAATTAAACAAAATTAGATTAGATTGAATAAATTAAGGTGAGAATGATATAGATTCTTGCTTACTGTCCTTTTTAGCTCCTTATATGTACATAGTACCATGAGGATGGATGGCCATTTTTTTGAATCATTTTAGCGTATGCAGCCTGAGGCTGTGACGCGAATGATCGATGAAGATGTGTATTTGACGCAGTATGACTCAGTTTGACATTTGGAACACTCATACTCAGATTTCATTTGCAGATACCACTACGAGAATAACGCCTTACGACATGTACCCTCTTCCGTGAATACCCACAACAGGGAAAAGCTAGAAAAACCCGTGGTTATCTGAGTATGCTTTCGTCATCCTATGAATACAATCTCACCGCGAGAAAAGTGGCGAGAGGGTATTGCTGGATTCGCACCAGCTTTCTCCTGTCTCAGGTAGGGCGTGTGTCCAAGATACCCAGACTCTACTGAGGAACGGCCCGGACAGCATACCACTGCACCATCCGAGCCGGATGGCCATTTAAATGAGGGAATAAGCTTTGTAGCAACAAAACCCGAAGGCTCACCGCGTTGACGCGCCCTAGCTTGATGCAAAGGACGCCCTTTTGTTCCATAAACTCCAGTTCAACCCCCAAACAATAGGAAAATACTCAAGTAAAATAACTTAAAGAGGATGATTTCTGCTGAGGCTTTGATCCAGAACTACTTGTTGCGGGTGGGATCCCCTCCATTCCCAGTCCGACTTTCATCAACGCTTTAGTGGTCGCCGATAAGGCTTTTTCTTCTTTTCGTGGACGTCCAAGTCCCCTTCTCGGAGCGTCTGGGGTTTTTCTCGTCACAAGTTTGAGCCCTTGGTCTTTGTTTGCCATGGCTAATGATCCGGATGCTGGTTTTTCTTCTTTTTCCCTGTGTATTTTCGCTGTTCTCTTAAGAAGTTCCGAACGAGCTTTCTCAATACTTCCCTTGTTTACCTGAGAGGTCAGACACGCCGCTCTCAGCCATGAACGGTGTTCCTTGCCATAGTTGTAGCACGAAATCCCTTTCCCGAGACAGTACCTAATTTTGTGAGCACCTGTGCACCCACTGCACCTGGCTGCCTTTCCGCATGATGCTTGCATGTGCCCCCATTGACTGCAGTTGAGACACGTCTTGGGCTGAGCCCTGAGTGACCACATGTGTGCAGTATAAGGCATAGCGTCGAATACTATACCATTTCGAGCCACCTTTTTTTTGAATGCCTCAGTGGGTAGGCTTAACAAAATCGATCCTGTTGTGTGATCGTTCTTTTTAGCTTGAATGTGTTACCTCCCATCGCGGAGCCATCTGACTCTGTTGATAGACAGCCCTGGGATTCTCACTTTCGTCGCCTCGCAAATTTTGCGGATCACGCTGGCGTTATCTGCGTGTCTGCCACCTTCGATTTTCGTCATCAACGAGACACAGCAAACCTCGACTAGGAGATAATGTCCCAAGATCTTCATGTCCCCTGGTTGTGCCATAGTTAGAGCTGCGTCTCTCTGGGAGGCTGACTTCACAAATAACTCCTTGTCATTGCTTCTCAATTGTCGTACCGCAAATGCACCTGGAACCTGCTCCTTCGCCTTGTTTAGCAGTTCTGTTGGCTGCATATCATGTGCCCCCTCTACGTGTATCCGAAAAGCTGTTTTGTTCATTAGAGGCGTAACAACTGACGCGTATGTCCTTGAAGTCGATGCCCCCGGAGCCGTTTGTTAAACCGCTTCTCGGGCGGAGTCCACGAGACTCTTTTTGATAACTTCCTCCAATGGCAACATGCGCTCCTCGATTGGTGTTGGCTTGGATTGTGCTCCTCCCCATGCCTTCCTAGGTGCCTTGAAAGCTTTAATGGCCTCCGCGACTTCCTCTCTGGAGATCTCGAATCCCTCCTCTAGTTCTGTACCTGGGTCTTAATCTCCATCTTTCTTAACAGATTCCGTATGATATCTAAGTTTTGGTCCATTATTGGTTCATCTGCTGCCGCAGTGGCTGCTTTCGTCATGGTTGGTGTCATGTATCGTGGAGTGTTATTGTGGGCAGATTCCGCCAACCCGTCACCTTTGCCCGCCATGTTGTGGCACGACGGTAAAAAATATGGTATGGAGTCAAGCGAGTGTGATGAATTCTATGATATAAATTACAAATCGTGATAGCGTTCGGAGAGCTGGGTGCAACTTTTCGTAAAATGTGGTGTTCTTAGGTGAGAATAGTAATTTTTATATATAAAATTGTCGAAAGGTGGAAAAAGTATGATTTAATAAAATGAGAAGTCCGATGTATTTTTGAACTTGAATTACATACTTTGAAATGCACTAGTTTGATTGTAAGAACTCCAGAAGGCAGAATCTACCCACCTTGATGTTAAAAAGTATAGATAGACTTCTAGGTCCTAGTCCTTTATATTCATTTTTACTCCATCAAAATAAAGGCAGTTAAGTATTTTTTTTTAAATCTTATTGTACTCAGCCATCTAGCTATGACAAGAGATTTAAGTACTTTTTTTTTTTTAAACAGTTTCTCGCTTCCCAACTCCTTGAACTCCCGGCAGTTAAGTAGTCGGTGTCACATTGTTTGCATCTCCCTGTGTCAGAAATTATAATTGGCGGGGTTTCAATAGGCACTACAGTATCTGATAAAATATCTGGTGTTACTACATGTAGTGGTATCCAAATAATGCTATATTGCAGGGTCTTCATATCCCTGCGGAATTACCAAAGTGTGCTTAAAGAAGTGTCCAGCTATGTCACGAGCCAAGGTCTTCGATGTAAAATATAGACTATCAACAGAAACTGCAAGTGATAATCTACAAATTAGTTAAAAAAATAATGGCTCATCTTATGTCTTAGTACCTGTTGATAGAAATGAATTGATGAGAAATGAGTCTGATTAACAAACGTATTCACATATTAGGCTTGGGAAATCTCGGACGATTCTTCGCTCATTACCTGCAATTGAATGACAGAATAACTCCTATCAGTCTCTTGTTCCATCGACCAAGTCTCTATGAAGAATGGGAAGAAGCTTCGAGTCAGATTCAGATCACCTCGAGCGACTTGAACAGCTCATCGGGATCAGCTACTCACACCAGTTCCAAGTTTGATATTGAGCCTACCTTCGATGTACCTCACGAAGATAGCCCCATCTATAACCTCATCGTCACTACGAAAACCTACAAAACGATTGAGGCGCTGATTCCTATTCGCCATCGGCTCACAGCGCAGAGCACGATTCTCTTTGCTCAGAATGGCTTCGGAACCATCTCTACGATCAACCAGGAGCTCTTTCCTGATCCATTCTCTCGACCTCAGTATCTTACTGCTCTAGCTACCCACGGTATTTTCTCCGTCGGCCCATTCAAGAGTGTGCACGCTGGTGAAGGAGGAATTTCCTTCGGTCACGTTTCTCCGCCTTTACCTACGAGTTCTTACCTGGTAAATCGAATCTTGGGCACCCCAGCTTTTAAAGCTGCATATTTTGAGCGCCGAGATTTATGGAATTTCCAGTTAGAAAAACTGGTCATTAACGCGATCATTAATCCCTTGTGTACGCTCTTCCGTTGTCCGAATGGTCAACTACTCTGGGTAGGCATCCCACGAAGACCAATTAAGAACTTGATGAAAATCATGCTCCGTGAAATAAATCAAGTATTAGTAAATCTACAAGGTCAGTCGTGGCCCGTTGACCCCGATCGCTTCACTCAGGTCAACTTGGAGATATTAGTGGCAGGCACGGCAAAGAGGACTCGAAACAATATCTGTTCCATGCTACAGGATGCTCTTAATGGGAATGAGACTGAGATTGATGCGATCAATGGATGGATTGTCGCCGAGGGGGAGAAAATTGGAGTTGATGTGTCTTTTAACAAGAAAGTAGTTGAACTAGTCAAAGAAAAGAAGATTTTGTACGACGATGATATCGGAAGGTATTTCCCTGGTATTTTGAGTCAAGAAGAGCAGGGCTTGTGGGAAGCAGAAATGGCCGAATTAAGGCGAATGGGCTCAGTGTCAGCGAGAAAGAGAATATACAATGAAGAAGGCGTCTGTGTATGGGCATGGTAGGATAGAACATCATCAAAATTTCCTGTACTGTATCATAGCCGTCTACTTGAATTTAGTGAATTGATATTGTCACAGAGTAGTCAAACTGCCACAACCCGCCCCCTCCTAGCTCTCTATCCCCTACAGTCGGCACGGCCGAAAAACTCCTATCATCTACCACCAGACCTAGCCAAACCGATCTACTCCGTAGTCTTCTTCGGTGTAATTGCAAACGTCGGACGCACATACCTGTGAACTCGACATCAGTCCTCACACACCACAACACTGGAGAGCACTTACCGATCACTATTATACGGACTAGTCTTTACCCCCAACAATTTTTCCTCACGCGCCTGGTCCGCTAGATGACGCCGAACGAGATCACGATCTTCTTCTGCGGTGAGCATCGGGATTAGATGGATGCGCGACCACATCTTCTCGCGCGCCAGCTCGTTATGTTCTCGAATCCCTTGCCCGACGCGCCAAAAGCCGTACGTCATGATCCCCGCGACGGTGGAGAGTACAATCGAGGGCCGGAAGCCGCGCGCCGGTAGGTTACGCTGCGTTCCGTCAGATTAGTTCTTGCGTGTGTGTGTGTCCTAGTGGTGACGACAGCGAACGCTCCAAGGCGTTCCAGCACGTTTTTTGTCATCTCTCTTTCCAAGAAGAGCGGCTCACCTTGTACTGAACAGGCCCATACCCGCCAATGGGAGGTAAATCTTGAGGCATTGTGGAAATTCCTACTTGCAATGCTGCGTCAGTCGTACTTGATTAAAACGTCATCGGTACATCGGCAATAGGTCTATACCGCTCAACCCGTGACTTGAACTCCAAATTTTATTGACTACAGTACAATCTCGCTATAACAATGTGGGGCAAAAGTTAACCAAGGCTCCCGATTGGAGGATTCAGTTGAATTGGTCAATAAGAACCCTTGTTTAAGTTTTGCCCCACATTGTTATAGCGAGATTGTACTTTAATCCATAGTGTTGAGGTCTAAATGCATAAGGTTTTATTACAATTTACGAAGTGTGTATTATATACAAGCAAGACTAGTCACGTGACAGTATATAATATATAGTTCAGCATTACACATAGAGATTGAGCCTAAGTGAGCTATCAAGCCATGTTCTGCTCAGGCTTAAGTTGACAATACAGAGCGATCAACGTATAATATCACCATTAATAGTTTACCTTTACTAGCACGTAGTGGATTATCGCTAGAATAGAAATAATCGGAATTAAGTAGTCGTTTTTGATTGAAGTATCATAATCAAAACGAAAATGACAACATTGGGTGATGTGTAGACTAGTGGGAAAAATATCTCAACTCGTACTTTGTTGGTGCTCACTTTATCAAAAAATTTCCATCAAACAAATACGCCGTTGTCCTGTAAATCACGGTACCTCTTTTTACCGCCTAGATCATCCAAAACGCCCAATCCAGTGCACCCCCTTGGTATAATTAAGATGAATGATTAAACCCAATACTTGCTAATACATTAAGTCCTGATCCCTATGAAGTATCTGGAACTCAGATTTCTGTCTGCTCATTGCTTTCTTCATTCTCTTCTTTCTCAAATTCTGCTAGTAACAATGCTTCTAAATCGGAATCTTGATCAGAATCGGTTTCGGTATTCTTGACTGCATTGTTTGGATTTAACTTATCAGTCTCTATTTGATCGGTAAGCCCAGAAGTTACGCCATTAAGATTTGCTGGACTATCAAACGTATCAACAGCATTTAATCCTGTTCTGCGTTCACTCGCAAGCTTCTGCTTTTTTGCAAGATTACTTTGATTTTTTTCTTGATCATGATTTCCTACATCCTCGTACTCTCGTTTGAGTGAAACCTTGTTACCGTGGTTGGATATAATGGAAGATTCCGAAGCGTCGCTATCATTCTCGGAATCCTCCTCACCCATGAATTCGGCTAATTCATCATCAACTTTATCCCAATCGAAGCCTTTAAGATCATCGATTGGAGAATAACTGTCTTTCATTTTAGATGGCATTACACTTTCTTCATCGGTAATTTCCTCTTGAGAAGCAGAGGTATTTTCATCAGACTCATCTTCCGTTAATGATGAATCACTGTCATCCGAAGGATGAGCAGATGAAAGAATATTATCTATCGACGGTATACTGTCACCAGTACGATCTTCGTCATGGATACGAATCTAAAAGTAAATCAATTTTAATGATAACTATATCAAATGAGAACGTACATAGTATTTTTCTTCATCTTCCTTTTCCCATTTACTGATTGAGTTTAAGAGCCAGTCTTGGTTTACAATTTTAATGTGTGGATACTTGATGGCTTGCTTAACCTTATTAGTGCGGGTTCGGCTAGATGACACAACCAAGTGCGTGGTATTTTTGTTGACCCTGTTACATATTAGTTTATTTCCCCCTTTACTTATGTAAGGCTCGTAGTACTTATTAGAAACCTTAGCTCCGAAACTAGCAGCTTGAATTCCCAGTTCGGTTCTGTAAGAAAAGTCATTACTCAAGTTGAAAAGTAAATGTGAACAAGAATCTACTTCATAATATCTGCCTGGAACGGAATCAACCCAGACGTAACAATCCTACAGCCTGCAAATGTCTTGGCCCTGATTTTGAGTCAGTTCTATCTTTAACATATTGGTATTAGTCTTACTTTAACTGTGGAATGACTTTTCCGATATCAGGAACAAGATTTAAATCTGACGGGGCTCCATTTGAGATACTTAAATTTTTCTCTAAGTTTTTGGCTTTCTTGTTGACTAGTGCCTGGGCCTGATCATATTCATCGTAGAATGACTCGTGCAGCTTTATTAAGTGCTTTTTAAGGTAAATTAATTCTTCATCGTTATCTTTGAGTAAATTCTGGCGGGGATGCGTATGATCTTGAGGGCCACTGTTCTGGGAATTCCCAGGGACAATCATTTCCTTGGCTATGTCTCCTTTATCCAGTTGCTCTTGCATATGAAGAAGAGGTCGTTCTTTAAGTTGCTTTTCCAGAAGTTTTTCTTGCTCTGCTGTTTGTTCTATTCGAAGTGCTTTATCATCCAGATTCTCTGGTTTCAGAAGCTCTTTCACGGAGCTTACGTCAGCTTTTTTCTGTTCTTCATTGGCATCCTTTTCTTTGCTATTGATTAGAGCTTCAGATGGTATCTCTTCTAAATTGGTTGAAGTTTCAGCCTTTGACTTGAGCTCTTGTAAATCTGGTTGCACTCTATTTTGATCAGTGACAGAGTTGGATTGAGGAATGTCGTCTACTCTGGGAAGAAAACTGGAATTAATATCTCCTACTCCAAGGAAAAAATCATAAGGTACGACTTTGATAAGGTTAGACCTGTTGTAGGGCCAAACATCTGCTCTGTCATCAATAATAACAACCATCTTTGTATTCACAGGAAATAATCTAGCAAGAGATTTTGTTGTAAGGCTTCCGTTCTCATCTCGACTGAGGATTCGATCCCCAAAAAGTCTTTTTTCAGGGTCCACGATCTTCGCAATGTTTAATGCATATGCTCGGGTACCCATAGTGTAAACATGTAGCTCATACAGTTCGGAAATCTTGCTAAGAAAACTCTCCAGCCCAGGTCGCATCTTTATATAGTACCAGCATCCTGAAGCTAAACCCCGGGGGCCATCATCATTCAATTGAAAGGACCTGACGTCCTTGACAGCCTCGTAATTTGGGCTTTTTGGATCATTTTGCCATTCCCCAACGGTAGGTTCTATGCACGCGTGAATAATTGTTTGATCAAGATCTACAACTAAAGAGAGCTTTCGATTTTTCAAAAGTCGTCTCTGAAGGTTTTCTTCTGCTCTTGATGCCTCACTTTCGCTGACTGTAAGAGCAGTTTGGTCATGAATCATTTTAATCTTCGCGTGGCTAGTATCATCACCTGCACTTGCCCACGAGACCTCAGTCATATCATTTCCACATATACCACATAGTCCTGCAAACTGCACTGAATGTGGACATGACTCTTCAATTTCGACGAACGGCATATCCTTCCCAATAACCATGCCCTCATACACTCTCCATAATTTGATGCTGCCATCGGCAGGACTGTCCCAATCTACAATTGTAACCTGATCCTCTTCCCATTCTTCCCGGAATGGATCGCCAACTTTCTGTTTCCACGTGAACTTGAACTGGAAGATTGGCTCTTGCTTTTGGATTTTATCACCAGGTTTCTTAAGAAGTTTATTGACAGTTATGGGATACTTGAGCTTTGGGCCTAGATGTAAAATTTTGACCATCTTGAAGTCTTGGTCAGCCTGGGTGAAGTACCTGTGTTCAAATACTAATTAGCTGATAGTCAAAATATATCCGATAAGGCTTGTGCAGAATGAATTGAATACCATCAAACATAGAATATTTAATGACAAAGAATGACATTATTGAGCTTGCGCCAGCGCAGGTTAGAAGATTAAGGATTACAACTGGGAGACTCACTTCAAAGATATTCTTGGGATGTATCGAAGCTCCGATTGATCTCAAAAATGATTATCGCACAGGATGAACCGATATGATTGTCAGTATCCATTTGCAGTACTTTGAGTTTCTTGTAGATTGCGTTTCCTGCTTAAAATTTCGTCTCATACATGCCTGTAGCCTTATCCTGTTTACCCTTATGCAAATGCGAAAGCTATGAGGGGTGGTTGTAGCTAATTCGAGGTAGCGAAGGCACGTGACCATGAGTCAATACTATGCTTCCAAAACTTGATCAGATGGAAGGATAGAATAAGCCATCATTCTCATAGCAGAGAAAAATTCCATCCAACCCCTGCGGGATGAGTCAGTCTTGTAAAATTTTCAGTCGGAGCGAGCTGATATTAACATGATCTCAAGAAACTATAACGGAGGAATAGACTGATAATCTCACCCCGATTAATTCACGGAGAGCTTTCTCATGGACCTTGATGCTAAACTTGGAGACTTCGTTCATCTCATCTTATGCATTTTTTGCGTCCGCCGGGAAGAAAATATAACTGACCGATCTATCCAAAATTGGGAATCTTGCAACCGAGATCTTCATAATTAAAAGCCAAGATAATGTATCAATTCCACACGACGCTGCTCTATATATCACCGCGAGTATATATTCGCAGATTATTCAGGAGAAATTTTCTTTGAACGTTTTCGCCTCGTCAGCGCACCTTATGTTTATGGCAACTGATTGCAAACAAACAACATAAACTGATCCAAACCCATCTTTACAATTACGTTACAAAATGCTCGTTCAAAAAATTTGGTTGTTTCCGACGATTCTATTACATACACCTCAATCTCTAACAAAGTTTATCCTCGAAAATAGGATGCAAAGCTTCCATTCCGGTAATTAAGGGAGAGAAAATTCGTCCTTTGGCTAAGCAGTTCCTGTCAAAGGCAAAGGTATGAAATTTTCGTTATCAAGTCGATACTTTCCCCAGAAGGAGTGTTTTCACAACTTCTTAATTGGTTGCTGTCGTCAGATCTTTGAAACCTAATCTGACACAATTTTGTTAATTGTTTTATCATTGAGGCTCAAAAATAAGAAAATGGCCGACGCTTGTTTTCCTTCATCCTCTCATCTACGAACACAACCAATCCCATTTCAACATGTCTAGTGACTTTAATTCAAATGATCATACCAACATGGAAGAAAACTGGCCCAGTAAAACACCTAGAACAGAACATTTTTATTCTGACACAACTTAATGAAGAAAAACTTTGGTCATAGTTCAATTTTCCCAGGATTGGATTTTCTTTCATGGGCAACATATTTTCATTCCGTCATATCCAGTATATGTATTTAATTCGATGAAGATCGAGCTTATGTTGATAATTCTCACGATCAAAAGACGTCATCAAGATGATCGGATCTACTAACAAAGAACCACTCTGGAGAATATTGTAATAAGTTTTTAAATACATGTATGTGTTAGACTTTTCCATCCGACTCCAACAATATCTAGTATAAACCTCGCTCCTCACGATCCCCACCAAAACGTTAAATCTAAGATAAATTGCCGACCATTTAATCCTCTAGTTTGCCTTTTACCTCATGAACTTAACAATTACAGGCAGGACGGAATCACCCAACGATGAGTTACCATCCAGTTTCATCTTGAGACATATCAATTTTCAAGATAGATGATTTTAACGTATCTGGCTCGCTAGAGGAAGCCGGATTTTTAGATGATTATCAATCCACGACGAAAAAAATCGATATTGCAAGCCGCCTATATCGGAGTTCTCACTTCAGGTGATATTTAAGCCCCAACTGTTACACGCAGTATCCTCGCTTTTCTGGCTCCCAGCACGCAGCATTCCTAGTTTGGCCAAATAATGCAACTGCTTGGCTAAATTTCGCACTCGTTCATACGCGCAAGGTGTACGTTCTAGCAAAGTCACGTAAAAATAAGATTAACCTCCTCAGATAAAAAATAAATTCATTTTTGACACAGGTTCGCGAGAAGCAAAGGTACCGTCGTTTTACGCCAGCGCGCTCTTGATCAAATCTATCCTACTTTCTACCACTCCGTCATCCGTGTTATAACAATAAACCACCCACACAGGCAATAAATATATGGAAACGTAAGTCCACCACAACTGCCCTTCTACTATCCCCAGTATCATTGGTAATAATGTTCCTACCAGGTCTCCCTTCGAGAAATACTCATTGAAAGCGTGTCAAGAAACGGGAGGCAGGATCAGCACTTAGCCAAACAGGTATCAAGACAGCATGACCGAGGAATAGTGAAAGAAATTAGATTCTTATGCCTCAGCTGGTCACGGATAGGCGGCAAATTCGTAGTTAGTCGAATGAACATCGTCTGATCATTCGAAGGACACGTTATTTTACAATTTGATCTTTTCGTCAAGAAGTGAGACTTAGAGCTCGGAGATTCTGCGTAATATCGTCCCTTATAGATCTATCTTCACTGAACCCACATGCATCGACTCATGAGTCTTGATCGACGTCGGCTACGCAGACCTCATTTCGGAAGCACGCTGATTCCGTTGTCGTGATGTCTGATATATCCATGTTTCTTCGGAATACCCAGGCTTCACTATTCTCTACCCACGTATTGGCACATGCGATAAAACTTCACCTTTCGCCCTGTTGTTAGCCCCTTGAATCATACTTATCACGTTCATCTGAGAACTTGAACAAGGGGGAGATTTTCTTGTGGTCTCAATAGATATCGTGATGGGCTATCACCAGAACTACGTGGAGATTCTAGGCCGGCTATAATACATTCTATTTTCTCTACAACAAAGAAAATATATCTTCCTGGGATTCGAGGACATGTAGATGTGAGTTCATATCTTGTTTGGAATCTGCTATGATGTCATCGGCGATGCGTGCCTTATGAGTCAGATATCATTCATAATCCCAAACCCCGATATCCCCGATTCTTTTTATTAGACTAACACCCCTTCAGCATTCCGAGTTCTTTAATCGGCGATCCACAGTTTAGATTTCACATAATACCATGGCAATCAAAGGCAAATCTCTCAACATGTATCAAGGATCAGACACAAAGGATTTAGATGTGAGTGTTTTTGTCTCGTATTGCTCGTTAACTCATCTAAAAAACGCTCTTCCATCTGTAATGATACCTCTAAAAAGATACTTTCTTGAAAAAAATCTCTCGTGGTCCCCCATGAAGTAGCTAAATATCGGTATACTCAATCTCCTCGTCATGAAATTAAAAACTTTATGTCTTAGCAGTTCCTTTTCCCATTGCATAGGCCATGTGTACTGGCTGAGCCAGTGCCCCAAAAAATACCCGAATACCGACCCCATTGATTTAATAACCCCAACCCCATAGCGCCATACTTTGCATGACAGAACCCAAAATTCACTTTGCCGCTGTGTCTAGATTGACCTGCAAGCAAAGACCGATACATTGTCGCGATTAACTCCGAAATCATAATTATTGCTTTAAAAATACACTAACTCGGACCCATTTTATGAGTAAAATGCAAAGTTAACTGACCAGTTCTTTCGTGCCTACTGCCCGCTCTAGTTCTTTGCGAATAGTGCTACCATCAGAGTCATTGCCTTCCGCTTGATTCTGTGATAATTTGCGAGTTTTGGTCATTAATTCCCAATCGCGAATTCGACGAACTAGCATTGGGTCGTTGTCTTCGCTAATAAACGTCCAGCTCTCTTCTGAATCTTCGACTGATTCGTCACTTACTTTCCCGCCAGGACGTTTAATGAGTGATTTCGCATACTCCAGGTCGCGATAAATAGACTGAATCGCAGAGCTGACACCGTTCTCCTAATCTGAATCAGTGCAATGCCTGTCATATGAAACTAAAAACTTACCTCTCGAATAGATTTACCTAACATTCTTGCCTTGGTGATCATCCTTTGATCGTTACAAGCTTGCCATAATGCCCGTGAAAATACGCTGACATTCAGTTTCTTCATAGAAATCCCAACTCCGAGGTCCTCCACGCGAGAGCCAAAAAAGTATTGGTCTCCAAAGAAAGGCTTGACGATAGTTGGAACACCAGCTCTCAGGCTTGCACCAGTAGTGCCAGCTCCCCCGTGATGTGCAGCTGCATCAATCTGCTGGAAAAGCCAATCATGGGGCGCAGATCTTATTTGCATGATCGAATTTGGAAGCCGAGGTTCTATTTTTTTCGCATCCTTCTTATCGAGTCTATCTGACCAGCCTCGCGATAAGATACATCTCACATCAGCTTTCTCAACTGATTTTATAATGGTGTTCATGAGTGCAGCAGAATCCTGTACTACGATTGACCCAAATCCAACGTAGACTAATTTTTTCTCATCAGCTCTTGCTTTGGCGATAAAGTCGATAAGATCTTTTGGTGGTGTCCAATCTGAGCCTTCATCGAGAAACCAATATCCAGTCACACGAATCCAGTCACTGTAGTCAAGTGGTGGAACAACAACAGCAGGGCTAAAATTATAAAGAAAGGGCACCTTATTTGGCTGCATTTTTTCGAGGTTCGTGCTAGGAAGTTTGAGTTCCTTCTTTCTCCATCTGTTGACTTGACCAGCAATAGCTTTCCAGAATAAATTATCAAACATGACATAAGTCATGTAGTTGTAGGCACCACCCATTTTATGCTCGGGGACAGCGAAAGCATGGGGATAAGCTCTTGTTCTGGTCCACGGCATCGTAAAAGCGCGGAAATAAGGAATTGCGAGAGCTTCAGCGATGTGAATTCCGCCCATAGCGCTAGGACTTTCAATCAAGAGATCTGAGCCTTGACACGCATTCCAAGCAGATACTAAGAGCTCATCAACCCACCCTCTAAACTTTGAAGAAGCTTCTTTCAAGAATGAATAGGTAAACATGCCATTTTCAATGCAAATACGCATCAACTCAGCTGGATCGCCAGAAACTGGTCTGAATTGAATACCATAGCTTTCAACCCAATCTTTAAATTCGAGATGTGTGGCAATTCTAGGGTGGTGACCTTCAGCTATTAGGCCTTTGCACAACGCGATGTAGGGCTGTACATCTCCTCGGGATCCAATTGTTAAACAGGTAATGCACAAAGACTCAGCCGGTTTAAAGTTTAATATTGAGGCCCGAGGATCGTCAAATACAATTGAAGAATCTATTTTGAGACCATTTTTACTACGCGCTAGATGAATGTCTTGCTCAAGGTAGCTCTTCGAGCGAGCCTGCTGGAGTGCTTTGTGTTCGGCAACTGCATTCTCTGCAACTTCCGTCTCTTCGGCCAATAATGAACCCGATTCATGTAGGTATCTCAGGGTTTCCAAGTTTTGAAGCAGCGTAACAGCGCAATCATCGCGAATATCAGAGTGTGAAAATTCAAAAAATAGCTCTTCATGGGCCTTGATCACCACTACTAAGCCCGAATAGCCAAATCGAAAGCCTTTTTCCTTATCTACATTTTCGATGTCTTTTAGAGGAAGAATCAATTTTGTGCTGGTTGCTGGAAGAAGACTGCGAAAACAGAAGGACCGATCACTAATGTAAATCTTTCCGTATAGCGGCAGTACTCGATTCAGAAACCCAAAATAGGCAGCTTGTAATTTCTCTGATTCTGGGAGTGCAAAATGGTCCCTAAATCTTTCTTCAGACCCAGTTAGATCTTCCTCTTCACCGCCGGCATATAACTCATCCGGTGCGATTCTGTGTAGATCGTCATAATGTTTTTTACCACCTTTCCACATGCCAGAGACTTTTTCGACATAGCCCATCGACTCAGTTGCTAAAAGATTACTCATACGCTTTGAGTGCTTATTAAGGTATTCTGCTAAGTCAGCTGCTCTCTGTAAAGGATATGCGCCAACTTTGACGAAATTCTGCAGAGTTGGAGTAGATACCGATGGGGCAGTGCGTCCAGAACATATAGCCGCCGCCTGCTCGTTAGTTTTTTTTGTTCTTTCTTCAAATAACTTTGTATGTAATGCTGTGGGTCTTTGAGTCGCATTTTCATCACTTTTACTAGAGGCTGGCGCTGGAGAAGAGTCCTGGATTGTTGGTGATAGAAAAACGTCAGATCCTTTGAGTATTTGACTTCCTGAAGCTTGAGTGTCGTCACTATTTCGTGGGGATGAGGTCATTGATTCTGGACCTTCTGAAGACTGAATATACGAGTCCGACAAGATATTATTTTCGGCAATTTTAGACTTATTATTTTGAAACTTGCTGAAATCATAAAAGCTCGCGCTCTTTCTTTGCTTTTCAGAACTTTGTAAACTCAGTCTTTTGAGATCAAAGCTACGGCGCCCAAAGTTCTTAGAGTCAAGGTTTTTTCGACCGTAATCGGAGCTTTTGCGGCTTATTTCTGCGCTTGCTCGGGAACTTGTCGCTCCTCGAGGTGACAATTTTGCCTTTACATTTACGTCGAGGAGGGAGCTTCGCACATTTAGAGATACTGGTGATAATGGGTTAGGCCCTTTTGGTGAATGAGTAAAACTAAATGTGGGAGATCCTATTATTTTGTCACTTGAAAACGAGTACCTAAGTTCTTCATGGATTTGGTGAGTAGATGTACCCTCGACGGAATTTCGGAGAAGACTCAATGCTTCTTTACCATAGCTGAAGAATGAAAAAAAATACTAGAAGTCGAGTTAGTGATTACACACCTTTCGTTCGTATTCCCACGACTTACTTCGTCGAC
The DNA here is from genome assembly GCA_028751805.1 of Podosphaera xanthii. NCBI lineage: Eukaryota > Fungi > Ascomycota > Leotiomycetes > Helotiales > Erysiphaceae > Podosphaera > Podosphaera xanthii. Next base: position 917,345 of record JAPWIX010000004.1, read on the forward strand.
AGCGTAGGTATCACCATTATCGACAACTCGAATCTTACAAGTTTCTGCGAAGTCAACAATTTGGCTTTCTTCGATATCTATAATGTTTTCGATGGGTAAAGAAATCTTTACACTATCACCTTCATTATGTGAGCGGAAGATGATTTTTTGTAATGCTTTGACCCATTCTTTGGCGCTTGGAACACTATCTGCCTTAAAATTATATTCTCTCTGGTTTGTGATGACGGTAAAATATGTCGCATCTTTCGAGCCTTCCTTACTCATTAAATTTGCAGATATGCCGTATCTAAGATCGATATTTCCCCGGGGAAAATATAAATCCGACGGATCGGTATAGTAAGAAAGCACATCTCCTTTTAATCGAAACAAGTATCGATTGAATTTGGGATTTCTCCGTCCGGATTTCGAGAGATACCCAGATTTCACCACCTCATTCTAGAGCTAACTTAGTAGCGTCACTGTGCCATATTTCTTTACTTACTGATTTTTTGGGAAGATAAGCATAAAAACAAAAATGCTTTTCAGTGATGTACATGTAGCCTTGAAGCAGAATACTCTTCATCAACCAGCAAGGATATTCTGCTTTCATTAACACTTTGAAAAAATCTGTAGCTTAGCATCATACCTTCAATCACCTTCTCGAGTGTCTCAAATTGAAAAATTTCCATGAGCTTCCTCGATAAGTCATCATTTTCTTCCAAATTTTTATCATTATCATCATCGTCCTTATCATTGTCAGGTCTGTAGAAACTTGACTGTGAAGGTATTTCATTTTTAACTTCCACGGTAAATCCCGAGCCTCTGGAACATCTCGCTACAGGTGCTTCCGGCAGTAACGCGGAACCTTTGGGTCGAAACGAAGATTGGTTGACTAGCCCTCTCGATGTATTCTTTGTTTGGGACCTGGAAGAGATTCCAGAGACTGATCGCAGAATCGTGCGCGAAAGTTTTCTTCGGTGTTTTCTTAACTTTTCAGGCTGACTTTTCTTCTGCACTTTGGGATCCAGCTGTTGATCAAGTCCATTCCATGCGGGTTCATCAACTTCGTCATCACTTGAAAGCGTATCAAATCTGTTATTAAAGTCTACTTGAGAGCCGGCTGCGGCTATCATGCCAAAAACAGATTGATTCATGTATCCATCAACACCCGATAGAGCTGTGCAGTCTTCTTCCGCATCATCATTCTCATCCCGGAAACGCTCTGGAAGCTCGAGAGGAACAGCAAAATTTCCGTCATCTGGTTCTTGAGAGATTCCGGATAATTCTTTCTTCGACAACTCCTCCTCGAGTGCCATGTTGAGTGGTGATAATTTGAACCACAGGCTGGTTTTCCTGTCAGACAGCCGGGGCCGACCGGAAATGTGATAAGCCCTGTCGTCACATGCAGTTATAACCAGTTTTGAAACCAAACTCCGATTTCTGGGCCATTTTCTAGCATCTCAGAGCATGGTTTGGAAGGCAATATTAATCCCTAGAATGTGCGATTTTTTGAGCAGCACTTGCAACATAAAAGTTTCCTTAATTGTAATCACAGTAGCGCCTCATATCTAGACAATTTCACGGCTTCTGCGAGTACGATTGGGTAATGTCTACTGATTAGGAAGATGACTCATGTCATAGCTTGCTGGCACTTCTGGGTAGCAGGGGTAGAGCCAATTGGTACCTAATATTAATTTGTACGTCATGGCCCCGTATTTTCTTGTATTGACGTACCGTATCTCAACGCTAAATATTGTTACTGATTAGCGTTAATTTTGTGTGTCATCACCCATCTCACTACCCGCTCAGTCTACAGAATAAACGCCTAATTCCAACAATCTTTATGGCTGCAACAATGTTTAAACACAATTTCAGCCACTAACATGTTCTATCCTTGCTATCTAGTGCATATACAGTAGAACTCCTCTTAGCTAATATCGGGTCCCGGTATAAATGTTGAAAAGAGTCATTCTAACTTGGACTTTTATATTTGCAACACTTACCCTTACAGATTATTTTGCGTGCAGGGATAAGTATTGCAAATATAAACGGTAAAATTTATATGAATCTCTTCAGTAATTATACCGGAACCCACAATTAGCCAAGAGGGGCTCTAATGTAGTACCAGTAGAGTAGAACCTGTTTCAGCCGATACTATGTCACTGCGATAAAATTTGTCTCCCTATCAATCAAAAGTGGATCTTATATAGAGTATCAGGGTCACTTAGTTTTTTTTGCATGTAGTATTGCAGTCCTAGATATTGTTGCTAAGCAGCGCTAATTGCTACTGACTAGTAACAATACTTAGAACTGCAATACTACATGCAAGTAAAACTAATTGACCCTGATACTCTGTAGAAGATCCACTTTTATTCGACAGGGGGACGAATTTTTATCGCAGTGACATAGTGGGCTCCGAACTAATTACAGTACAGCCTCGCTATAACAATGTGGGGCAAAACTTAGCTAGGGCTCCCGATTGGAGGATTCAATTGAATTGGCCAATCGAGAGCCCTAGTTAAGTTTTGCCCCACATTGTTATAGCGAGACTGTACTGTAGTGTTAATATCTTTTGACTTATTGCAAACGTCAGTGCCAAGAATTCAATAAATATGAACAATAATTAAACCGGGTCCTACGATCGTGTTAGACAGGCTCTATACTTTTACAGTCGTCCCCCTCTAACTCGATAGTGGGTCCCGGTATAAGTGTTGAAAATATTCATTGTAACTTGGACTTTTATAATTGCAACGCTTACCCTTACAGGTCATTTTACGTGCAGGGGTAAGTATTGCAAATTTAAATGGTTAAATTTGAATGAATATTTTCAACAGTTATACCGGGACCAACTATCGAGTTAGAGAGGGACGGCTGTATAGCCTTTTTTGTGCTACACTAATCTATTATCCTTATCTTTCCCACTGAGTGTAATTATTACTATGCTGCTAGGGTAAGAAGGGCACAGTGGGGCCAGACCTCGCTTCAGGGGATAGCCCCTACTAGTAGGTGTTTTAGACAGGGGGCTAATACTGCTGCCTGATAATTCAGAGTTTCCATGACTACCAATCGATAACCTCCATTGAGCTCATCTCTGTATCGACTTTGCGACAACCATCATTATCACATTTTCATTAATTTTGATCTTGAAAGCTCCATACTTATTTCGCCTATCATACACAGATTTTTTGTCAGTAAAATTAGAAGTATGTTAACATGCAGGCTGACGATTCAGTTGGCTGAGCTGTCTTTAAAATAGATGGATCAACCTCAAATACCCCCTTCCACGCCCTCATTAAAACGTTTAAGCAGAGATCAGTGAGTAAAGGTGAATATCTAGGCAAGAGAATGATACAGAAATATTAAGTAGCATAGATTAAAGCGCTTCACGACGCTGGCATAAATCAATCAAATATTGCAGCCCAACTCAACATTTCGCGAAAGCAAGTTGGTTACTCTCTTCGCCGCGGATCAGTGACGCCCAAGAAAGCTCGTGGTCGAAGTCCATCGTTTTCATCCGAAGATGTCGATAATATTAAGGAATTTATCAAAGAATCTCCTTAAAACCGACAAATGACCTACTTTGAACTTGCAAATGGACCGTTCAAGCACTTGGGCGTGAGTGAGAGAGTGATAAAGAGTGAACTTGAGAAAAGGGATTTTAAGCGCTACACAGCGTTGAATAAGCCTACTATATCTCCTGAGATTAGAAGGAAGCGAAGAGAATGGGCAGAAGCCTGCATCGATTGGACCCTTGAGCAGTGGATGTCCATCCTTTGGTCGGATGAAACTTGGGCAACAGATGGCCATCATTTGAGACGCTGGGTTACCAGAAAGGTTAGTATCTTTCTGTCCAGCTTGGATAACCCACCATAACTAAAAACTTTATCAAGTCAGGGGAGCAACATGAGATTAATTGTATTGTCGAGACAATCAAGAAGAAGATTGATTGGATGTTTTTGGCGTCCTTTGCGGGGTCTGAAAAAGGTCCCTCTCAGTTTTGGGAGAAGGGTTGGGGGAATATCACTTCCTCGAGCTATTCTAAGAGGATAGTAGCTCTTTTATACGGTATGACTAGATTTAGACCCGGGTTTCTGTCATGCAGGACGACGCTCCTTCCCACGTTGCCGCGAGGATGATGTAAGAGTTCGGGGAGAAGTCAATCACTCCTATTGATTGGCCCCCTTATTCGCCCGACCTCGACCCCATAGAACACGTCTGGAAAATCAAGGAAGATAAGATCGAATACTAGTATCCGGATTTGAATGGGGCCAAGCGGCGGTCGTCAGATCAAATTCGTGCGATCGTGAAGGAGGCGTGGGATTCTGTGTGTACACAAGAATTCACAGATCTCATCGAAAGCATGCATGAAAGATGTCAGGCCGTAATCGATGCCGACGGAGACCCAACCAAGTATTTGTCTCTAGATTCTTTCCGCCATATTTGTAGATTTTGTAGTTAGATAATCAAATTTTTCAAAAGAGGGTTAGTTCTAGTAGCTCGCTTAAATGTGCAAAATCAACCGTATGTTAAAATCATCATACAAATTATGCTTGCCATTTCATTAAAGCGAGGCACGCCTTTCTCAACTAGGACTAGGGGACCCATTAAAAACCCCTGTTTTAGACCCACTGTGCCAAATCTATCCATGAAGCATAGTGGACACATCGTCTACATGCCAATGACTGATTTCTTAGTAAGTCAGTTACAGTACGCTATCGTCATATGAATGTGGGGCAAGAACTAAATAAAGCTCCTCATTGGAGGATTTAAATGGATTGGCCAATAAGAGCCCTTGCTCAAGTCTTGCCCCGCACTCTTACAACTAGAGTGTACTGTACCCAAATTTATGTCCATCACTTTACTGGATGTAGGAAAGAAGCATTGTGATAGTACGAATTAAGTCTCGGGTCGGATGGTGCAGTGGTACACTGTCCGGGCCATTCTCCCAAGTAGAGTCTGGGTAGCTTGGACACATGCCTCACTCGAGACAGGAGAAAGCTGGTTCGAATCCAGCAATACCCGCACACCACTTCTCTCACGACGATACCGTATTCGTAGAATGATGAAAGCATACTCAGACAACCATGGATTTTTCTCGCTTTTCCCTGTGGTGGGTATTCACGGAAGAAGGTACATGTCGTCAGGCGTTATTCTCGTAGTGGTATCTGCAAATGAAATCTGAGTATGAGTGTTCGAAACGTCAAACTGAGCTATTCTGCGAAATATACATATCTTCCGTCATCATGCGCGTCATAGCCTCAGGCTGCATACACTTAAATGATTTAAAAAAAAAAAAGAATTAAGTCTCATTCTTCGCCGGAGTTAAGGATACAGGGAAAAATGGTTAATAAAATAAATAGTATTTAAATCGTTAGTCATCGCCATTGGGCTGTAAATAACAAATAAAATCTCTCTGAGGGTACTATCTTATGTATAGTTACAGAAGATCATGTGATACCATGTCACATGAAAAAGATAGCCTTCCTCATTACAAAAAAATGAAGCAATATTACGGACTCATCTTTCTCGTGAAGGGCAAGGATTCACCCGAAGACATAACAGAGAATGAAGTAGCGAGTTAATGAAATAAGGGAAAGAGGAGATTAGGTAACTGCGGGAGTTTTTTTTTTTAAATCATTTAAGTGTATGCAGCCTGAGGCTATGACGCGCATGATGACGGAAGATATGTATATTTCGCAGAATAGCTCAGTTTGACGTTTCGAACACTCATACTCAGATTTCATTTGCAGATACCACTACGAGAATAACGCCTGACGACATGTACCTTCTTCCGTGAATACCCACCACAGGGAAAAGCGAGAAAAATCCATGGTTGTCTGAGTATGCTTTCATCATTCTACGAATACGGTATCGTCGTGAGAGAAGTGGTGTGCGGGTATTGCTGGATTCGAACCAGCTTTCTCCTGTCTCAAGTGGGGCATGTGTCCAAGCTACCCAGACTCTACTTGGAAGAACGGCCCGGATAGTGTACCACTGCACCATCCGACCCACTGCGGGAGTTTGGATTGAGGAGTCCGGGATTCAATGGCTCGGAGAGGCACACAGGGGAAACTTTTAATTTCGAATGGGGGTTGTAGTGAGATATGAGGGCTGATTAATCATCAGCCATGAGTGTCCCTAGTGCAGCTTTGCCTATGCGTTTCGGTCATTCTGTAAGTCTTGTCTCTTGTAGCAGCAGCTTTATTGACCGTCCTTTGTCCCAATACGGACTACAGGTTTCGCGCGTACGACGTAACTCGTCAAACGTAAAATAAAGTCGAACAAACAGGCTAATCTTTTTTCCCCGACGTTAAGCTTACTTTCATATTCCCGAATCAGTGTTAGCAATTCTCATCAGAAAATAACCCCTTTCAAACTCGCCCTCTTAAAAGCCCTTTTCAGGTCATGGCGGCGGTTGACGGAGTCGTTGACATGTCGCCTTCTGTGTCGCCGACGCGGGAGTTACTCTCCCCCTCCACATTTCCATCCTTTACTTGTAAGATCAAACGCAAAACTTACCCCCCTCGAACAAGAAGACCCCTTCCGATCGTCTACTCCTCAGACGCCCGCCTCTTCCATCAAGACCCTCAACAAAGCTACGGATGAGACTTTGGACGAGGCCCGCCGCATATACTTAAAGCGAGAAAGCGTCGCCAGGGAATACTCCAGGGCTTTGGAGGAGATAACTGAGCGGCTCCGTGCAATGTGCCTCGAGGGCCACACTCACAACTTGACCTCGGCTATAGCAAAATTCTTGCAGCAATATGTCCAAGGGGATAACATCCAAGGTCCCGACTAGAATCGCCCAAATCAGCCTTAGCCCCAGACCAAGGTTTCTCCATCCCGAGCAAAAAGCAAGAAAATCCCCACTTATGCCTAAGAGGCGCAAGCCAACCTGGCGCCTAGCAGCCGAAATCTTCCGGCAAGGCCAACAACCGGGGCAAGTCAGCGTCCTCTAAACACCAAAAGAGTCGATAAGAGAATAATTATTCGGCCGCCCGAAAGCTACTCAAGCCGCTCTCACCACGTGCACGCCATCAAAGCGGCTCTAACCTAACAATCAAAGCTAGATCAAGGCTCCATAAAAACAGTTCAATCAATTAAAACAGGGTTCGCAATTGTGCCAAACATTAAGTTACAGGTAGAGGAAGTTCTCGAGAAATTGCACAGAATCACGCGAACCGTAGGCGTCAGGATATTCTATGTCAGCGAGGCAGGGTCAACATCAAAAGATCGACAACAAAAGATCAGTAACAAAATATCAATAACAAAAGACCAATAAAAAAAATTAATAATTGATGAAATTACAGAGAGCGCACCGCGAAAAATATTAATGTTTATTAATTTCATCAACTAAGGCCTCTGAGAAGAACTTGATTTGAATTCTGATCGTATCAGGCACAAGACCTGCACCCAAGAGGCGTGATACCGGTAGCCGATCCCTAAAGACTCTAAACTACCTGATTCCCTGACTATTGCCAGCCAGTTGTTGCTTAAAAAAAAGAAAAAGACACAAAAGTGCCAACGGTTCGACGTTTTGCTTCTCTCCCTTCCTTTCCGCCGCGAACGTCCACTCAAAAAAGAGATTTTCCAACAGTACATCGATTCGCACTAATTATCGTCGTCACGACTGCAGCCGCATATCTCGCCTCTAAAAAGGAAGCGCAGCCAGTTTATAAAGTGCTGGCAGCACTCAACCGAACCGAATAACCTCGGCACACACAAACTCCCAAAGTCAAAATTTACATCGTCAACATCAGACACCCTCCCTCCAAAACCGTCCCGTCCCTTTTCCCTTGCCAAACTCCCTATCCCTCAGTATCTCATAAATTCCCTCCGTAACATGGCCTTCCAAAGCCATTACAACCTCTCTATCTTTGCGCCCTCCGACTTTCTTCCTCCGTCGGGTATTCGTAGCATCGTAGGTTTGTAGATGAAGGCGCGCCAAGGCAACGCAAAACATTATGATAGTCCGGTCGATGAGGTTAATGGTAGGGTTTGTCATTTGAGACCTCGGGAGGTCAAAGGCGGCGGATTGGAAAAAGTGGTCTCTTCGGGCAGGATTGACTGAAGCTTCGGTGGACATTGACTGAGGAAGATGAAGCGTTTACTTTGGTTTCGATCCGATTGCGTCTCTTCTTGGCTATCCCAGACATGTGAAAACTTTAGGCGTTTACAGCCAGCACCGCGGGAACGCGAAGAATTCGTCTTTACAAGCTGGCCTCTGAGAAGAAGTCTCTTACATTAAGTACAACAGCCGATACCATAAATGGTTCGGCGACCGATAATCTAGTCGGGAAGAAAAGGCCAAGGCTAGCCCCTTAAAATTAACTCCTTACCTTTAATGATATCACTGTTAGCGTGTAGTATAGAGTGTCTTCTCGCTTAATAGTCGCGCTAGTAGCTTTATCTTGCGCCACGCGTCGTCAGTCATAGAGTACCTTAGTTTATATCTACATATTGTATCCATATCTTCTACATGAAGCCCCGGAGCTGACAAATGGTAGCATTATCTATTTTGAGACACCACCAGCGAAAGCACCAGGATTGTCTGAGCCGTACCCTCAATTTTTTGAAGCATGGGCCTTTTTAGATGGACAACAAGTTCACAGTCGAAGAAGCGCTTAAAATTGTAACAGGCCTACAACTACTTCAAAATCAGTTCCCCAATTCACGTCAGCGTCTGACTGTAAGCCATCAAGTAGCCATCCGCTGGGCTCTAGATAATCTTTCTACCGAAAAGCTAGCCGTAGATCTGCCAAGCGAACCTCCTAAGAGCTGGAGGAACGACTATTCACGAGCAGCTTATTCAGCACAACTACTCGTTGATAACTTAGAAATTTTAAAATCGACCTTACTAACAACACCCGCGAACACCTCCTCGAACAAACCATTAGAACCAAAAGTTGCTCCCTCAGCTGAACCATCCGTAATTAATTCTCCCAAAGAGCCCATGGCCACTAGTAATGAGCCTTCGTCCATTACCATGTCGACGGAGCAGATGGCTCAGTTCATGCAAAAATTCATGGAATTAAGTGTGAATAACAACGATGAGCCACAATGGCGTGCACAAGAGCTGGGATATTTCGATCCTGATAATCTAGCTAAGGAATATGTAGAATTCATAGATGGAGAAATCTTCTATCATAATGTCTATAGTTTTACAGCGCGCATTAAAGCTAAGGTAGTGCAAGGCAGTTCACACCCGTGGTCGTCAATAAATGCTGCGCGAAAGCTCGACCAATGTCTTAAGGGTAAAGCAGAAATGTGGTACACAAATGAGATCACTGCGACAACGCGTGCTGGGCTTAAAGCGTCCCACGAACTTTGGTGTGACGAGCTCGAAAGACGATTCCGAATGCCACCGAGAGATGCCCTCAAAGAATTACGTTCTCTAAAGTACGGCATCGAGGAAGTCTATGCCCGACAAGATCCAGAAGCCTTTGTGCAGAAGGTCATACTCTACGGTACTGCTTCAAACACAGCACCAACGGTGTACGGACAGCTACTCCTCGCCCACCAACTCCTTGATGGTCGTCTCCTGATTCATATTCCTGTTCCGACTGAAAAAACGACCTTGACATCGTTTATTCAGTCGCTCTCGTCGATCAAGTCCACGTGGTTTGATATTTATCAACCTTAGGCGTACCCTTCTACTATGTCTAGTCAGAGCCTAAAGGCGGGACGACAGTATCAAAATTGGCGCAGACATCCACTAGCTCAAAACAGGCCCATCATTGATCACCCGCGATTCTCAACGAGTGCTCCCGAACCCAATCAGAACAGGCCTGAGCAAAGGTTCAGCCTCAATCGGCGTCAGGAAGCCAAGAATGAGTCGCCCAGATATCAGCCAAGAAACTTTCGAAACTCTGGTCATCGTGGACGGGACAGTAGGCGTGAGCCACAACAAGTCTTCAATACTGAGGTAAATCGTTAGCTAGATGAGGTAGAAAACCATGGACATGACGAACCTGCAGACAAATGCGCATATGATGACGCCTATCTGCAAGGCATGGAAAATGAGACCGAGGATGAGGGAAGCGAGATAGAGGCTAATGAAATTGACGTTGTAGAACACTATCTTGTAGTCCCTCGAAAACGTGACATCCAACCTAATGTCGTGAAACCTCAGTTTCCTAGAAAGCTTCAACCCAAAAATAAAGTCCCACCCGAGTCGCAAAAACAGCCCTCCCCAACATCATCTCATTCTTGTCAAATTTGCAAAGAAACCTTTATCTCTAACAACCGCCTTCCTGTGCACTTGAAAAATGTACATCCAAACCATCGGGCTATATTCAGAAAACGTGAGCAAGCTAAGAAACTGGCCGTGCCAGAAATCGCCGTGACTGAGTCAAAAAATCAACTGACCATCATATCATCCACGGCACCTACATCGAACGCACTACCAGGATATGCGTTTCAAGGCCGACGCTATGCTCACTTGCAGATGACGATCTCAAGCCCCCATAATGAGCTCGCAACTGTCTGTCTGGACACGCGTTGTGCCATGTCCTTGATCGATCGAGATTTTCTGCGACGGCAAGCTCCTGCCATCACTAGGCATAAAATGAGAAAACAAATGAAAATCAAAGGCGTCGGCGGTGAACTACATAACGCGTCTGAATTCGTCATACTCAATTTCTATCTAAAGTCAACAGATAATGTAATGGCTCATTTCCAAAGGGAGATACATATAGTAAATGGCCTTGCTGCAAATGTGCTGCTAGGCATCGACATTGCAGAACCCGAAGGGTGGCTCATAGATCTTGACGCGCAGCTGCTAACTTTGCCTAAATGTCATGGATTGAAAATTCCATTAAGCACCAAGTCCCATACGTCACGTAGCGAACTCTCAGTATTTGCAAAAGAAAAAACAATAGTTAAACCACATTCACGAGCATTGGTAAATGTCGCAACATCGAAGGGTGAGCTACTTATGCTAGGAGATCATGACATGATTTTCGAGCCTAAACAGCTTGAAGCCTTAACAACGTTTCCAGCACTAGTATTAAGGCAGTGTTCGTCAATTTTAGTTCAAAATACATCTAATAATGCAGTCACTATCAGTAAACACATGAATTTAGGACGAGTAATAGAATCGGACGAGGACGCTATGTTCAATGTTATGGAAGAGGAAGTTTATTTTCTACTTGCACAACCCCCTAAGCACAAGGATTGGTCAAGGTTAATGTGTAAAGGGTTGTTAGCTGCTGCAGTGGTGGCAGAAAGAGATTCTTCCTCTGAAGCACCTCAACAAATTGAATCTGTTTGCCAAAATGGGGTAACAATCTTTGGAGACAGCTTCCAGTCTGCCAAGCTTATAGCCCTCGTAAATGATTTCGAATACTTGTGGAAGGACCGGAAAACGTTTGCCAAGACACCTAACGGAGAAGAAATGAGTATCGATCTAGTATCAGATTGGCAGACAAAATATAAGGCTGGGCATGCGCGCGTCTATACTGCTGGAACCGAAGATCGAAAACTAATAGATAAGACATTCGACGACCTGCACGCCCAAGGCCGACTGCAATGGACCACGAAAGCTACGCCATTTTCTTTTCCTTGCTTTGTTATCTGGAAGAGAATCATAGACACCAATAGATTGGTACAGAGAAAGGGGCGTGTCGTGGTTGATATAAGAGCTCTAAATAAAATAACGCTATCTGATGCATACCCAATTCCCACGCAGGCCGATATCATTGCCGCAGTAGCAGGTTGTAGTTTTATCTCAACTATCGACTGTGCATCATTTTTCTACCAATGGAAAGTGGCCCATAACGACCAGCATAAACTGACAGTCGCGTCGCACAGAGGACAAGAAACGTTCAACTGCGCAGTTATGGGATTTAGAAACTCTCCAGCTTACGTACAACGTATAATCGATACAATTCTGCGCCAGGAAAGAGCATTTGCTAGAGCATACATTGATGATATCGTTATTTTTTCGCGAACCTTTCCAGACCATCTGCGTGATCTACGAACAGTTTTTCAAAAGCTTACAAATCACAATATACACCTCAGTCCAAAGAAGTCTTTCCTCAACTACCCATCAGTTTCATTGTTAGGTCAAAAGGTAGATGCATTAGGCCTGGCCTCAGCCGATGATAAACTTCGTGCAATTCTTAATTTACGCTTCCCGGCTACATTAAAGCAATTAGAGTATTACCTTGGTCTCACGAGCTGGTTACGCCAATACATTGCGAACTACGCTAAAAAAGCTGCACCATTGCAGGCACGGAAAATTTGGTTGAATGCGGAGCTAAGAGCAAACAACCATGCGGGCAAAAATAGAAAGACCAAGGCAGCAAAGATGATAATTCTCCAGGTAACCTCAGCAGAACAGCAATCTTTTGCTACTCTTCAGGAATCTTTTCGCACAGCATCCATCTTGGTACATTTTAACCCAACGCAACAACTATATGCGGACCTTGATGCGTCAGGCGTAGGCATGGGCGCTATGGTCTATCATTCTACCATAGACCCACCAACTCAAAAGTCAGTCATGCCTATTATGTTCCTATCTAGACTACTCAAATCTGAAGAGGAGAACTACTGGCCCACAGAGCTCGAAGTAGCCTGTTGTTGTTGGGTTGTATCTAAAATTCGACACATGATTGAAACGTCCAAATATCCCACTATCATTTACACTGATCATAGTGCTACCATGCAGATAGCAACTCAAACGTCTATGACCACGACTACGTCACTAGTTCGTCTAAATCAGAGACATCAAAGAAGTTCCCAATATCTGTCAGCATTCAGACTTATTATCCGACACAAACCAGGGAAGTCGAACATAGTACCGGATGCTCTATCTAGAATGCACGTTAAGCATCCCACATCAACTTCAAACACTTCGCCTATTCTATTTGAGTCCTCAAATAACTCTGATCCTGCCTCAGAAGTGGATAAAGAAGTAGAGGAGAATAACAATGTGACATGGGCCTACCCGGTCACAACAGTTCACGTACACCCTGGCTTTCTTGACGAAATTAAGGAGGCGTATCAACAGGATAAACAATGTTGCAGAACTATCAATTTAATTAAGAATAACGAGGGTCGTGGAGAAGACGGAGTTCTGTTGCCTTTTGAACATGCCCAAGGGTTACTGTATGCCAAAAAGGACATCCGTCACGAAGAGCGTAGAGTAGTAATACCAAATAAAATTACGCCAGTGCTGTTCGATCTCGCTCATTCTCAACTGGGTCATATTGGCTTTAATAAAGTCTGCCAAAAGCTCTCCGATAAATTCTACGTATTTAATCTTGGGAAAGAGTTGCGGTTGTACTTACTACATTGTCGAGAATGTATATTGAATGCGACTAGACGGCATCAACCTCACGAGTCGCTTCAGCCAATCCTTTCCCCGCCAAGTCTATTTCACACTATTAGTATAGACTTTATCCTTGCGCTGCTGCGAAGCGTTCCCGATGGTTTTGACTGTTCACTTACCGTCACGGACAAACTAAGCAAGGCAGTTACAATGATTCCCGGAAATGTAAATTGGACGGCCGAACAGTGGGGTAACGCCTTAATAAACCACTTACTATTAATACTGTGGGGCGTCCCAGTCCAAATTATCTCTGACCGAGACCCAAAATTCTTATCGCAGGTTTGGAAAGGCATGTTCAACGCATTAAATGTAAAGCTGTTGTTCTCTACTGCCTGGCATCCACAAACGGATGGGGCGTCGGAAAGAACGAATCAACAAATTGAGATAGCCTTCCGATATTTTATAGCAACTTTGACTTCTCCTAGCTTATGGCCATCCACTTGTGCCAGAATTTGCGCAACCCTTTCCAACAGTGTTTCACGCAGCACAAACATGACTCCCACACAGGTCATGTATAGTGTAAGAATTAGGGAACCACTCGACATAGCCGGGGACGATCTAATAAAAATGGTCGAAGAAGTCAATAGCGAAATAAACCTATCCAATGAGGCCACGCCTGAAAGTTTTATTTCCGGCGCAGATCAGGAACAGGCCTATCCCGCCGAGCCACAAGCTGAAAACGAGTTTCGATCCGCCTTAGTAGAAGCGGCAGATGCTATCAAAATGGCCGCAATGTACATGAAAGAACAATATGATAAGAAACATAAACCCGTTTTCTTCAAAGTAGGAGATTTTGTTGCGCTTAGACTACATCGAGGGTATAATGTCCCCGGACTTGGTGGTCGAAATACGAAGATCCTCCAACAATACCCAGGTCCAATTAAAGTGATTGAGGGAATTGGAAGATTAGCATATCGCATCGAGCTCCCGCCTTCAATGTCGGCAATACATCCAGTAATTAGCGTCGCCCATTTAGAGCCAGCCCACAACCCGGCCAATGACCCCTTTAACCGTCCATATGCTGAAAAGCTCAATCTTAACCCAACACTAGTTCCAGAAAAGATCCTACGAATGTGTGAATTAGGACGTCGTAATGGGGGGAAAATGACCCAATACTTGATACGTTTCGCGGGTCGAGGTGTCGAGTACGATCAATGGATACTTGGTAAGGACCTGCCGGAGAATATAGTGACGCAGTTCAATGAGGAGATTAGAAGATCGGATACGATTTCAAATTCCTGAGTCCTTGCAGGAGCAAGGCATTTTCTCAGAAAAGTGGCAATTGTTAGCGTGTAGTATAGAGTGTCTTCTCGCTTAATAGTCGCGCTAGTAGCTTTATGTTGCGCCACGCGTCGTCAGTCATAGAGTACCTTAGTTTATATCTACATATTGTATCCATATCTTCTACCTGAAGCCCCGGAGCTGACAATCACTGTCGTAAATATGCCAGATAGGATGAGTCATCTGTTCACGTTGTTGTTCTACACGTGATCCAAGTTTCTGTACTTAGTTTCTCCCTGTAGCTCTTTAGGATTGATATTGTAAGAATATAGAATAATACTAGCCTAAAAGCATTATAAACAGAGCTACCATAAGAATAACACTCAAGAATATAAATCAACATAAAATACAATAATCGCTGTTATACTATAAAGTATACATATACACAAATAATACATAAATTATGAATATACACAAATAATACAAATATAGAATATATACATAAATATACAAATTATACAATTGAATAAATTGGTTATAAATAAATAAATTATTATTACAAGGGTTAGCAAGACTAAGATCTGCAAACTTATAATGCAGATCAATAATATTGAAATTAATAGTACAAGAAGTACTAGCACTAGTCTGTGCATGGGTTCTGAATTAATACAGCACAGACCATCTCAATATTTTTAAGACTATACTCAGATGTGCACAGACACAACAACTCAGACAACTACAACAACCCTTGGATATTTAGATCCGAAGGCATAGCTTGAAGACTATTACAATTTGAAGATCTACCTAACTTTATTCTCCAGGGATACTAATATCAATGCTTTGACATTCAAAGATTATTAGAAATAATTTATCCCCTGCAAGTGTTAATGGCTTCATGTATAAGTAGGGGAAGTTTTCCATCGAGGAAAAATAGTAGGGAATAAGAAAAAGAGACCCAATACTTACCTTGCCCAATTTATATATCTACTTATCCACCATCATACTTCTTGGTTAGACATCTACACACTTTTATACATCAAAAGTTATTTTTGCTAGTAAGTGTATAAGCTTCCACCATAACTAATTAAATCTTGAATCTGCTACTTTATTTTTTATAGATATGCTCTGCAGACTGCAGCTCCATAACTGAGGAACTCATTATTTCTCAACAAATACAAAATAAATTGGCAGGGCCCAAAGCAGTATTGCCAAGCAGCTAAGAAGTAAGCATGTCGGGCTCAACTCTTACTTAGATAGAAAAAAAGTCCACGGAGTGGAAAACCCCAAATGCCAATGTGGATGCAAGTCACAAAGCGTCATGCATATGGTCATGGCATGTCAGCATTGAGCAAAGGGAAAAGGAGAAATATTACGACTTGTAGACTCGTAGTGTCCTTCATACAGACCTTATATAGAGTGAATATCATCATTGAGCCTTATAGCTTGAAGCTTGTTCCGGATACCCAGAAGATAAACAGAGCTTGGAGCTTTTTCTTATCTAGGATTTGAATTAGCTTGTTAGGTTAAAGTCTATCAAAAAATCCCATGATGTTTAGAAATACACAGGAAACATTTTTCTCAGCCATATCCCTTTCTGTAAATTCTTGGAGGTGAAGTACTACATCTATCGTAGACCTCTGTTTTCTCCCTCCCATCTGGCTGCAGTGGAGGAGTTTGAGTAAAAGATTTGCTCAATATGAAATTTCAGATGCAAAGCTTTTCCCCAAGAGTTTCGATAGACAGAAAATAAGTGAGATTGGCTTGTATGCCTTCGGCATTTGATACTCTGGCTTTTTCTTTTTGGGAATACTAATGCCAATGGCTTGGGTTGGATAGTGCAGTGGTACGCTGTCAGGGCTGTTCTCCCAAGTAGAGCCTGGGCAGCTTGAACACATGTCCCACTTGAGACAGGAGAAAGCCTGTTCAAATCCAGCAAGACCCTCATACCACTTCTCTCGCGACGATGCCGTATTCGTAGAATGATGATAGCATACTCAGATAACCATGGATTTTTCTCGCTTTTCCCTGTGGTGGATATTCACGGAAGGGGGTACATGTCGTAAGGCGCTATTCTCGTAGTGGTATCTGCAAATGAAATCTGAGTATGAGTGTTCGAAACGTCAAACTGAGCTATTCTGCGAAATATACATGTCTTCCGTAATCATGTTCGTCATAGCCCCAGGCTGCATACGCAAGAATGATTTAAAAAGCCAATGGCTTCTTTCCACACAGATGAATGATTGCCACACTTGAAAAATAACGTGTATGCTGAAAGGAAAAAATTTGGAATGCAGGTGATGTCTTTCTTAACCAAAGTCCCATCTAGGATGTCTAGATCAGAAGCTGTTGACTTCTGCCGGACTACTTGTTTATTTCCTTCAGACATGGACAGAGCCAGTCCTACGTTTGAGATGTAGAGGGTAAGCAGGGATAAGAGAGAGAAAGAGAGAGAACGTGAATCTGTGAGGTATTGAGTTGATTCAGAGAAAATATCCCTTGAAGATAGTCAGAAACTATGGTATATAGCATTGGGATCTCCTCTTTCACATTTACAAAATCTCTTGGGATTTTTGTGCAGGCTTGATGGGGAACAACATATTCCGGAAATAGATTCTGAAGGAATAGATAACATGCCAATGCCTCATACTTGCCAATGAATGTTGTAGCCGTGGCATCTTCCCCGTAAACTGTTATGTACTGCAAATTTGGGATTGGAGATAGCTGAAAATGCCTTGAATTAGAGTAGTTGAATGCTATGAACAAACTTCTATTTTAAGCACCTGCTAGAAATTCTTCGCCGGAAGCTTTTTGACACATTAGATGCTTTTAAAGTAGAGATTTCGATAGACGCGAACCATTTTGAAGTCGCTTGGTTGCCAAGTCTTCGTATCTCTACATCTTAAACAATGGAATTCTTTTCTGAGATGGGTAAGTTCTTAGGTTCACCAAGCTTTTGAGTGACTAGAAGTTTTGCATTAAGGAATGGCACCCTTGGTACCTTGAGTGATTATCCTTGTTAGCAAAAAGCTATTTTATTATGTAGCTTGTCATGGATTGCTTTCTCTAATTTCGAGCAAGTTTGAGCCTCCAAATATTTAAAGTTTTTGCGATGAACGTCCCAATCGACCTTCTTCGAGTTATACTGCAAATTGATTCGGACTAAGGCGTCTTCTGAGAAAGCAGAAAGAATAGATTGCTATCGGGAGTATCTGTCTGGGTCTTGGGTATAATTTACTTGTTCCGCTTCTTCCCTCACGTCCATCGTCATCTTCCAAACCAAAAGACCGGGCTCTCCCTTAGCACAAGCAGGATGTACAGTCTAAATTTAAGCATAGTTTTGACAGATATGAGAGGCACCAAAAACTAGAGAAATATGTTGTAATAATATGGGATGGACGGAGGAGGCATTGAAAGACCTTTAGAGACGAGTGAAGAGATTTATTTATGATATTGCGTCAGAAGAGTTAATGGGGAAGGTAGTTTGAGTATGGTGCCAAGATACTTGAGGGGATGAGGAAAGTGCAAAGATATTAGTATCTGATTCTAAAATATATAAACCCTTCTGTACAGACTTGAAGTAAAAGTCCAAATCATCTTCTGTTATACACTATACCTATTACGCGTATGAATCACTAGGTAGTCATGATGATGAGTTATAATGTCTTTCACTATGCTAATCGTGGCGAAAATGCTCACCTGCAAACTATTCACATAAAAGAGAGGATAATGAGTGAGATGCAGTCGTCTACCGCCTCAAGTATATCAAAATAAAGGCGCGCTTAGCAAAAGTAGAAAAAACAGATAGATGCGGGACGATAAAAGCAAATAAGAATCGATAAATATTTACGATTTATAAGTGTAGGCGCTCGTCTGGTCGCATGCCAAGGCAATTATCTGACAAGCCTACAAGGGAATGACCATATTCATGTCAGCCTTGTTCGTGTACAGGTATTCGAGTCCTGATTGGGTCAACAGGCAAATACTTTACGTGATTCCTGCCAGCTCCACCGGTCCGAGATTCATAGAATAAGAGCTGAGACTATGGACCTTAAAAAAAGAAGAATGGATTTAGTTGTAGATTAAAGTATTTTAATGCGTCGGTCTCAAAAAGTGAGAGATATACGGCTATGCACAGGGTGTTGATGGATGACGTTGTAGAGAAAATCTGTAGAGCCCTGTTTTTTGCATACTTTTGTGTGTGCAGCCCAAAGGCAATGATACTGATATCTTCGGTAAGGCCCACAAAGTAATCACTTAACCTAAGATAAGAGACTTTTATGCCCGAATATCATTTGAGGACATACTCTGGCGCAAGCATGAACTTAATATCTAGTTCCATACGTATTAGTATTGGACCAAGAATAAATTTCATGCTTGTAGTGGGGTAACTCATAGTGATCGATCACATGGGATTATGTTCTATGCGATCTTCTTTATTCCCAACCATTGATGATGTCTTCTAAAGGAACGCAGGTCATTAGCCAATGGTTATCCGGTGCACTTCCATCATTGCCTCATACATTGTATGCGTTAAGCATGAAGTCTAGAAAGCGTAGTGAGATAGACTTGAGCCAGCATACTCCAGTCCCAGGCGAGGTATGTGCCTCGGCTACTCGGTCTCGACGTGGGAAAACGGCCCGGACAGCATACCACTCCGCCATCCGACACACAAGCTATTTTGGCGATTGGCATCTATAGCTACGATCTGTCACATATTTTGGCCATGCAGTAAAAGTCCTGGTAAGGTATCAAACATGAGATAATACGCAATTACCATATCCATGGAAAGGAAAATTGTCTGCGTGACTTGACGTAGTTTTTGCGGTAGAAGCCGCTGCATGTAGTGAGAATAGGCTATGCTGATCAGTTTAGGATAGACAGGATTCTTCTGAGAACAGCCTTAATCTTCTGTCTTCGAAGACGATTTCGCTTGGCTATCAGAGACAACCACAGAATAATTTATTACTTGCGGACGGCCGCCCAGTCGGAGATGAAATTGCTGATACTTCTCCAGAGTTGTATCGCCCGTCAGTCGATGTGTCTTCTGTCCGAGTTAATCTTCCCAAGGGGTATGCAAAATAAAATAGCGAAGAAGAGGACTGGCTACTATTTCAGCCCAAAAAATAAAACAATGAATATAACATATGCTAAAACCTCATTTACAAGAAGAGCTTGTAGTCTTGCTGAGTTATAAGCACGGGCCGTTTGTGTCTTGAAAGTCATTTTAGTATCTTTATCGTCCTACCCGTCTTCAAAACTTTGCTTGCATTTTTATCGCTGGAGCTGGTTATCTTTGTGGCTGTCGAACACAATTTGTAGCAGCTCCTTCTTTTCATTCCTTTGTACACACATCATGGTCGAAATTATCAATTAAGAATTAGCCTGTGGGATACTTTACATAAGGTAAATAAATTGGTAATTTTTATGACACACATTTTGTCGGATTATTGGACGAGGTGATAATTTCTTTAACTCGAGTGGATGTAAATATATTTACATCCATAAGCAGAGCTTACCACTGGCTGTTCCACCAGCGATCCAGTCTTGAGAGGGATGAAAATGTGTGACCGCAGGGACTGCAGTGATACCATCACCACTCAGTTGTGCTAACTGTTCGCCATCTGCACTAAAGACATCAATAAACCTATTCATGTTACCGATAACAAATTTTGCTATGCCATCTTGAGGCTTTTCTTGCCAATGTGGCTTTAAAATTGTCACCCATCGACCGGTTTGGTTGTTATGTTTAATTATAGTGGTAGGCGCCATAATATCTTCGGTTAATTTATGACCAGCTTTAAACGTGCCAGCTTCGCTAAAAGCATAAATTTTGATGGTATCATCGTAGGAAGAAGTCGCAATGTGCCCACTTGCGGACCACGCCGCATGAGAAACAGAGAGTCGTGACTCGTGCTCCCCAAGAAGAGCAGGCGAATTTTCTCCAGCTTTTGTTCTAATATTTCTTACGTCCCAAATCTTTAATGTACGGTCGAGGGACGCGGTAGCTATTAAATGAGGGTGTAAAGGATGAAGGGAGAAGCCACCAATTTTCTTTTCACCTAGCTCCCATATATCTGCGTCAGATTTGGTACGAAGATCATGACGGCCTAGTGATCCATCGAGGGTAGAAAAGTATAAAGTATTTTCGTTCGAGGACGGAATATCGATACATGAAATAGGCAAGTCTATGCTCTCGTCAGAGGGTGCAAACGCCTCCACAGCAACTCCTTTGTGTAGATCAAATTTTCGTACGGAAGAATCATAGGAGGAAGAATACACAGTATCTCCATCTACTGAGAACTTGAGACAAGTAATTGTCTTGGCGTGGATTTTCAAGGCAGATATAGTGGGTTCCGGCGCTTCTAATTTGTCATCATCATCATCTTCCTCCGTCACATCTGGAACAGCTTGTGAGGCATCAAAGATACCAAGATTTCCGTCTTTATCTCCGGCAAATATTAGAGGTTTGTCGTGAGATGGATGAAATCCGAGTGCAAATATCCGCTCTGGCGTGATCTTAATTTCTAGAGATAGTCAGTACAAATCGCTGAAAGATTCTTATGACTCACGGCTGGGTTCAAATTTGTCATAAAGCTGAAGACCACTTATTCTTTCTCTTAACGATTTAAGAGATTCATTGGTGGTCTCCTTAATATCAGCTTCCGTGAACGTTCTTACGTTCGGCTGTGCACCTTTCATTATCCCAGACAGAAATTTATCATCGTTGCTGAATTTCTTTCCGTCGACCACCATATCTGCAAATTTAAGTTCTCCGATAACACGTTGTCTCTTGGCTTTAGTTTGTTCTTTGGCTAATTCAGAATCATCTTCAGCCTTCCGCTTTGCGGTTTCGCTGTCGGCACCTATTCCAGCGATTCGTAAACTCGTCCTTAAGGGCCTTACTTCTGCTTTCTTGACTTTTGCTTCCTTCTTTCGAGGCGCAACAGTTCTTGGCTTAGCTCTAACTGTCAGTGAAGGTAATATCTTCGCTGCACTTGAGCCCAGATCTTTCAGTATAGCATGATTTGCTGCGATATTTTCGAGTCGCTTGCGCTCGAACGCGCTCATTTCGATCTTTTCTCTCTTAGGAGCCATCTTGAGGACTGTAATGATATTAGAGAGGCGTTCGTGTTTGAAGATGAAAGTTTTCATTAACAATGAAAGATAATTAATAAATTATAACAGCGATAAAATATCCTTGATGATCGTCACGATGGTCTTATATGTACATGTAGGTATAGTTTCTCTTGCCGAACGCGTCCACACAATTAGAGGAATTATCTTTCACCCCAAATATGCCGTATTGGGGTACTTGGAAGATATAAGCCGGAGCCAGTGATTAATTGGTGACGTAAAGTTCCAATCGCGAATAATCTTAATCACTCTGGCGAGACTTTCTTTGAACCCCATGTCGTTGTTGTTAATCACTCAAAGTGTATGATCACAAAATTATTTTTAAGTGACAAGGATCGCGTTCGGGAGGCAGATACATGATTAATGTTACAGCTGCACTACAGGCCTCAGATAATTTGGTAAAGTCACATTATTTTATTTTCTGCCATTTTAAAACAGTGTCATTAAGGATTCGCACTCATGCGACCACAGCCTTCTTGTGAATATCTCGATGGTGCTGCTTGATTCTTTACGCCACATGCGAACGCTGTACCGTGTGAGACGCAGAGAAGTCGGTCAACTCAAAAACTTTCAACAAATTCGGCATTACAGCAGCAACAATACGCCGGAGCTAACTAATATTGATTCTAGTGAGGGTGCTGCAGAGACCGAAGTCAAGGATACACCAGCACAAGCCAAATCGGAAGATTCATCTTCCACGCAAACTCCGAGCGAAGAAAACGCAAAATTTGCTCCCATTCGGTGGGTAACCAGAATTCATGCTCCAGAAAATCTACAGAATGGTTTCAATAATGATGCGAATCATTATTCTCCTCGACGGACTCCCATAATTCATGGAGCTGCATCTTCAAGGAACAACATCCACGAGAGTGCCCCTCGTTTTTCCATCCGCTGGACTCCCAGCTCTGGTGAGAAGAATACTCCGCGGTATGGTATATGGAGGTTTAATCCAAAAACTGACGCTTTTGAGAGTCGATCACCAAATTATGATCAGGAATTCGGTCAGGGCGAAGTTAATATCGGTGATCACGATTCTAACGATTATGAAAAGTCGAAAGAACTTTCTCATGATTACAAGGAAAATAATGGAGAGATGATATTTTCGGGTCTTAGCGAGGACTCGTTAAATTTGGATGAAGGACGTCATGAACAAGTTTCGACAATAACCGCCGGTGAGAAGACTGCATTCCAGAAAATTTTCAAGGAAATCTTTGAAAAAAAGCGATGGGATAGAACCGTTTCTGTCTACGGTGAACCATTTTCACAACAACTTGATCCAGAAGAGAAGCGAAGACGTCAGCGCAAAACAGATGACCAAATTGACGAGATTATTTCAGAGTCAGTCTATCGGCATCCTAAAACTATTGAGGAAGTGAAGAAGGAGCTGGAACGTTACCCCCCCGCAATACGTGCTACTGCAGCCGAGGCTTTCGGACTTGATATACTTGAGGCAGAGAACAAAAAAATCGACGATCAGGACTCGGCAAGTGACGAAGCCGTATCAAGAGCCAACCCGTTTGGTGACGCACAATATCTAAAAAAGCAACAGCAAGCGAGGGAGCTTGAACGCCAACTTGAGGTAGTGAGAGAATCCGAGCGAAGTCGTGTTGAGGCTCTGATGCGAGCCGCAACCACCGACTTTGACCTTTGGAAGGTTCTCGAAGATGAGGTCTTCTCCTTGGTCCAGAAGATGGGCCTAGAAGATAAGCCCAGAAAACCTGATTCTCTACCCTCTTTGCTGCCGAAGAAGAGAAAAAGCAAGAAGGCACGGTCCCCCAACAGTCAGAGCTCTGATCTGGCTGAAAAATCTCCCGGCGAGACCGAGCCAGAAACTTCTCCACCAAAAGAGACAGAAATCTCTCCACAAAAGCCATCACCCGATCCCCTCGCAGCAGCGAATGGGGTTTCACCTCTACGACTTTACGGACCACTCTATCCTTCATATCTCCTCCTTGGCCTTCGTCTTCTCGACCGATCCTTTTCCAGACCATCAGCTCTAGCCCTATCACTACTCCCCAAGATCAAATCGCTCGGCTATATCTCCCGCGTACTAGGAGCGAGCACACAATTCTACAATGAACTTCTTCTCATCCTCCACTTTCGTCACAATGATTTCCAAGGAATGCTTCGGCTGCTCGAGGAAATGGAACTCAGCTCTCTCGTCATGAACCAAGAAACCCTCGAAATCATCATTCAGGTTAGCCGGTCCCAAGATCGGGTTAGGCAAGGGGCTCAAGGTCTTGGCATAAGCTCATTATGGGCCTTGCCGAATTTCGCACGCGGTAAGTTTAATCCATGGAGAGACTACTTGAGGGAAACTCTCGAACCCCGGCCGGACAATAGAATAAAGTATCAGGTGGGAAATATCGCTCCGCATCCGAAGCGGATGAATTTGTAGTATTTTGACCTTATCTTTATAGTCCCACAGACCATGTGGCTATCCTCTGTACATCTAATGATTACTTGTCCTCCCCATCCCCCTATCTACGTCTCCCCACTTGCGCAAACCGAGCGTCCTGATTCACCCCATGCAACCCCACCCTCAAAGATCTTCCCACAGCGTAGCCACATCAACCCCTGTTGCCGTTGACGAAATACGTGTCTCTCTCCTCTGACTCGATGTACATCCTTCCACTAACATGCCTAATTCTCCACACATTTGCACCGTCGACTTCGCTTTCCATGCCACGCCATGTCACGTCACGCCATGCCGTGTGCACATTTGATCCAACTTACCGCACTCGATCAGAGCCACCAAGCTCACCAAGGCTATCCCATTCCCGGTCGCGAAGACGCGCGTCGCGACACGCGTCAGACTCTCCCTGCAGATCACGCGTTTCCACGTGGCGGCAAACACGCAAGAGATCCCGATGGTGCAGATCATCGGCGCGTGCGCACTGACGAGGGGTCTCGTGCGGCAGGAGCGGTACTGTTGAGATCCTGACGACGTCAGTATGACGACGTTGCCACATCGGTCCACATAACTTACGTCTGATATGAGGGCGAATGACTTGCGCTGAGAGGTGGGTGGGGAGATTGTGGAGATTAGGGAGTCTACGAGTCGGAGGGAATGAGGAGTTGTTATGCGGAATTACTATTACGTGTAGGTCTATTTTATCAAGGGCATGGATGTATAGTCTTGGTTAGTCCTCAACGATACGCGTCCTGTCTTAGGTGATTGCATGGATCCTTTGTAGCTGGCAGTCTCCTGCTCGATAGGCTGGCACCTTTTCTATTTTTGTCTGACTCGTAGACAACGGTACGATAGTTCACATCTAAATTATTCCCAACCGTGTATATTTTGCGCAAGATTACGACGCTTGGGAGTGGGCCAGTTTATCTGATCATAATCCTGCAGAAATTTCAACTGAAAGTGTTTTGAAAACAGCGTGCGTAAATTTTGCCTCTGGAGATCGAAAGGACACAAATTCCATGTGTAAAGCGGTGATTTTGTGCTCCATGGAGTATGTGCTATGATGCGGTCAACATGTTTCTCGCGAAATGTACTCGTCAAGACTTGAGTAATTTGATGCGTACTCTATATTGTTCAACTTCACGTATCACGAGATTGAGTGGTCGGAGAAGACCCTAGGCCCAGATTTTGACGCACGTCTTCGAGAAGTTGTCTGGGAGTCGGTGCTCTTCCTTGATAGGCGCGTATCGATGGGTATAGCTGGTCCTCGATTTGTTGTATGGGTTGATTTTTGTGTAGAAATGCGTCTGGAACCTGGGCCATATGCCCTCTCGTGCACTGAAGGCTGAGTCATGCTTGCACGGATAGTCGACAAAGATTGAACGGTCAGTCTTCGCAATTTTTTCGTGGTAAATGATGACGAGATTTGGTAATCGTTCATGCATTTAAAAGGTCGCTTCATATTATTTCTAAAACTCGTTTCAACGCCCTCGGAATACCCTTCGCTCCCTTTCAACGATCCTTTAGTTAAAGGAGCTTTCCTGGCTGTCGGGGTGCGGAAGCGAACATAGGCAGGATCTAGAGATAGTTCATCGTCAGAACCCATTGTTGTTGGCATGGACCGAGCCTGTTGTATCGTAATTCCCGGCTTTAATGCGTGTAAGTGGAGTCTCCCCTCATTCTGTTCTTCTGATTTGATGTGTGGATAAGAGTGCATGTTGATACGAGACACAGTTTTGAGCTCTTGTGAAGGCCGAGTTCTACGAGCTTTGTTGGATGCAATGCGCCGAGAAGGTAATTTAAGGCTCGATTCTAGGAGAGGCATGGCTGGTTTCTCTGCCAAAATGTCGTCATTTTTCTGAAATTTCTCATTCCCAAGTACCATGCAGGTTGTAAACTGACTTGTATTTCTTAAAAACTCAGTGCAGTTCACTTTGGGGACGCCTCGAGCAGCATCATCCGAAATCGTTTGATGGGCTTGCGCAGGTGATAGCTTGCCGTTCTCTATCGGATTACATTTCAGCCACGCCTCGCGTAGAGATAAGCCTAGTGATAATGCAACATTCCGAGCTACGCTGTTTCCCAGAAGTTTCCAGGCATCTCGTAGATTACCAAGGAGAATTTCGTCGTCAGGGTATCCTTGGGCTCTACGACCTTCCATTATCGTTAGCGGTCGATCGTCATCCCAATGCAACACATGACCTGTGCGAGCATCTGAAGGCGTTAAATGAACGACGATCGTTGAAAACAGTTTTAGTGGATCGACGCGCCCCCAAGCAATTGAAGTTGAACTGACATTCTCAGGAAGGCGTCCCGATCTAGTCAATTTGGGGAAGAGATCTCTCTGCTCGGGACTCATTACCCCGAGCCCTCCATCCCAGGCCTTCTGAAAGTTCATACCACGAGGAAAACGAGGGATTGCTTCGATTTGAGCTCGTAAAGCGAGTGTCATTCCTATGCTGACAATATGATCTGGCTGCTGGATACAATGATTGGTCGAACCATTCCCAATTTTCGGTAGATCTTCGGTAGCCTCAGACGCGCTTACAAAATTGAATGCCGTCAGTTCGTGGATCCGCCGACCGAATGGTTGTCCGTTGGCGAGCTGACCGAGCCCTCTGTCAGTGACATGGGGTAGATGGGAATGCGATAAAGCTGGATGTTTGAGCAACTCAAGACCTGGGGCAGCAAAGGACACAAACAAACGAGTCCGGCTCTGTGGGTGTCCGCAACTCCAAGCGTCTACGACAAATAACTGAAGCTGATAGCCTATTCCTACGACAGCACTAATTAATTGGGAGAGCACATCTTCATCTCGTCCTTGACCTTTCTGGGCCATTGTCATCACATTTTCAAGTATTCCATACTTTGGGCGGTAGAAATCAATATACGCAGCGACAGATGCAACCATGGACTGATTTTTGAGACCACTTTCGTTATTCGGATTTTGATTCAATTTACTAAATCCTTGGCATGGACTACCTGCCGAGATAAAATCAACATCGCCGGGAAGTGGGATGAGATCTGAATTTTTAGGGTTGCCTTGTAAGGCTTGAAGAAGTAGGTCGTTAACCGAACCATAATAAAGTTTAGTAGAGCTACCATGTCTCAGATTAGCGCTGTAAGTATGAATAGCCTGCTTATTTATATCAACTGCATATTCGTTCCGCACTGCACCACCTTCCTCGAGGCCTCTTCCAAAATTCCCGGCTCCGGAATATAAGTCCATTCCTCTAAGAACCTTATGACGAGGCGTCTCCATTGGATCAAACCCCTGTATTAAACTCTCAGGAAAGCATGTCTCAATGGGCTTCAAAGATGATATACCATCAGTTTCTACTAATCTGGTTGATATGAAGAATGCATTACCAGCACCACCCCGAGAATACGGAGCGGGCAACAAACCACTCGAAACTTCAGTTTCTGAATAAATGCGCACAAGACATTTCTCCTTGATTCGGTCGGGCAATAATTTATTCTCAAACAGGTCGGTGTAGACAAGTTCGTTTGGCCTACCTTTGCCGTCAATCTTCCATCGGCGGCGTAGACACCTCAAGATCACCCACAATCTATTGTTAACTGTAATGTACCGAGCGACCTCGTATACTTCCAGGTCGTACGAAGTCTTACTCGGCGGGAGAACTAAAACTGGCTGGCCAATAGGATATTGCTTCTCAATACTGATACTAGCCCTGGTACTTTTTTTGCGTATTTTGCAACAATCGACACATTCCTTGTGATGGCTCTGCAAGGTTTCAAATCTTTCGTTCTGTATATAAGTTTGTCGGACGAAGGGCGTAGAACAATAATTTAAAGCTCGTTCGTACCATGTTACTGGCACGACTCCAAGGATCTCAGATTCTTGAATTCGGACTTTGGCCCTACATGTACAGTTATCAGAGAGAAACAATTCGTTTGGAAATGGATATTTCATTTTTGCACAGCAAGTGTCAGATGGTCTATAAAGCCAGAGGGCCTCAAATTCGTGCTTTCCACTGAGGTAATAGATTGTGTGGATATACGCATACCAGAAATCTTCACTCTCTTCTTTCCAACGACAATTTTCATCTTTCCAGAACGAGCCATTTCCGTCTTTCGTAACAGCAAGAACGTAACCGACTCTAATATCGGTCATTTTAATTTTTATTGGGTAGCACGGTAAACTGTTTAAATTTTCCGACGGGATATTGTGGGGATTAGTTGGACTACTGCCATCCTCTTGAGTTATTTGCCGTGATCTTAATGTAGGTAGGGGCTCGACAGCCTTAAGAAGATGGCCAAAGCGCATATGCTTGAAACACTCGTAAACAAACGGCGTAACGATAGTCAAATCTTCTTTTATCACTTGTTCAGGGACTGAATCCATATCGAAAACCTCACTCCAAATCTTTTGTGATTTTAGGCTTTTGTCAACACCGAGGCTCTCCTTATAGAGAAAGGCAATGTTTATGACAACGGCACGACGAAAATCAGAAGTTCCGAGCTGCTGATACCACCTCTGAAATGCCGCAGACTTCTTATGCAGATGTCGCATCCAGACTGAGAAGTCAGAACGAAAATTATGAATGGAGACATCATGCTCGCAGCTTTCCAGATAGTCAACAAAATACTTGGCTAGATTCGCTGTCCACAAAAACCCTTCGTGATAGGGACTGTACTCCGAAGAACAGGTACCAAGCCTGTAGTAAATGTCTGAGCCAGCGTTCAGGTTGAGTTCTGATTGGATCCAAACTTTAGATCCGATATCATGATACTCTGTGCCGTAATTCCCAATAGAGCATAATCTAAATAGCACACCTTGTACATGTCGCTGCTTTCTACCGACACTTAAGCTGCCGTCAAAGAGATAACTCGTATGACCGAATCGGGTCTGTAGAAACTGCAAGCCTTCCATTTTGTACGGGTTATGCTTGTTATCTGGTCGGTAAATGACAAAGTTGGACAAGAGGATTTCGATGAAAACACCATCCCTCTTAGCATTACTGAGTTCTTCGGGACGTATGAGCTCCTGCAAAGCGGTGCTCTCTTCGACCTTGGGGATCGAAGTTGGAAATCCACATCGTGATTTTGGAATGACAGAACATAACGTCGGTAAAGCGCAGCGCATTTTTCTTCTGCCACGTTCAGTCTCAGGATCTGAATCAATGCGCCAGGAAGACCTTGTGCGGCAAATTTTTTACCTTTAAGGATAGAGCATTCTTTCGCGGTTGTATTCCCATTTGGTATCGGGCCATATAACACTTTTAAACTTAAAACGGGTTCTCTTGGGATGAGGAATTGTAGATTAGGGAATGTTAATTGATGAACTTGGTCTTTCCAAAACTGAGTCAACATTCAATTAATTAAGCTGTAGTGCGTAGTAAAAAAATTTCTGGCGTGTTATTGGTGTCATAATTATCTGGTAAGCTACCAAACTGAAACCTCTAGAAACGAATGAACGTATATCGTGGCGTACTGTTTGAGGGTAGCACTGTAGTTTTTTGTTATGCTTAAAGCGCGTCGCGTAAAGTGATCCAAGGTTTGCATACCTTAACAAGTACCCATGGAGGGTCAGATGGTACAATGGTATACTGTCCGGGCCATCCTCCCAAGTAGAGTCTAAGTAGCTTGAACACATGGCCCATTTGAGACAGGAGAAAGCCGGTTCAGATCCAGCAAGACCCTCATACCACTTCTCTCGCGGTAATATCGTGCTCATGGGATAACGGAGGCAAATTCAGATGACCATGGGTTTTTCTCGCTTTTCCCTGTGGTGGGTATTCACGGAAGGGGTACACTCGTAAGGCGTTATTCTAGTAGTAGTATCTGCAAATAAAATCTGAGTATAATTGTTTCCAAAGCCAAACTGAATCATTCTATAAAATATAAATGGATCAAAAAAAAGTACCCAAGTACCGTACAGACTATCAGGGACAACTAGTTTCACTTGCATGTAGTCTAGTAGCCCTAAATATTGTTACTAATTACACGGATCCAACGTTGTTCAGTAACAATATCTAGATCTGCAATACTACATGCAAGTAAAATTAATTGCCGCTGATAACCTGTACACTCTCGTTATAATAATATGGGGCAAGACTCATACAATGGCTCTCATTGGCTAATCCAATCGAATCCTCTAATGAAGAGCCCTATTAAAGTCCTGTCCCACATTGACGATTGCTACCGAACAATCGCCTCCGTGTTACGTAACTGGCCCCCGCTTTCGCAGCTTACGTAACTAATTCTGTTTTTATGAAAAATAGGCTATTGTGGTTATTTAGTACATTTTATGCCTGTTTCTCTAGCAACGTAATCTAATGTCTACAGATAAAGTTGTGAAGGTAAATTGTTGATAGTTCAACAATAACGTTACAAGTAGTAGTTGTGTTTATTCGTGCTATGTAGAGTCCAAGACTATTATAACACTAGGGCTCCTCTCTGACCCAGGCCACACCTTTTACAGTGCTCCCATCCCCTTTTACCTCGAACCCAAGATCATTGATACATTGACCCATGACGGGTAGCCATTTAGCTCAGTAATTACCCGTAGAATTCAACCACCTTTTCTACGGAACCTTCTGCTCAAAAAAAAATTGAAAAAGAGCAGCCATGGAAACCGGTACGCGGGAAAAAGTCTCAAAAAACCTGCAACTCCAGTCAGGCGAGGTCTAGACACCAGAGCCACACGAGGTGCGTATCCCCATCTGTATCTCCCTAATATCCCATAGTCCAGATATCCTCCTTATACCGACACCACCAGCGCTCAGGTAGCGGTGCTCTTTCCTCGGGAGACAGTATAATGCCAGAATATCTGTAAACAGTGAGAATTCATCTTGGTAAAAAGGGCCAACTTAGTCTGATCCATCACCACCATAACGGGAGCTGGGTACGCCCCGGAAACTCGTTTGGATGACTTTTCCTCCGTGACCAAGTAATGCGTGTTTCTGTTGGCTCTGAAGATGAACTCCAGGTTCGTAGGGGACACCACGTACAGGCAGAAACGCCGTCTTCATCCCCCCAGTCTCTACGTGATTTCTAAAGCCTCACAAGCCTATCGCTCCGCTACAATCTGTGATACATACTCCAAGTTACATATTTTTTAACAATCTGTAGCAAGGAATTACCAAATTCGAGATTGAAACACTTATGTACCTTCATTTTCGGTACAAAATGAGAAGGGGTGTTGAAATTAAATGCTACTAGCTGTTTAGAGATAGGGCTGTGCACTTAAAGCGATATGCACAGATACACTAGTCTCCCAACAGTTAAGACTCTAAATTGTAGAATACGCTAGTCCGTATACGACCAAATTACTAGAACTCTTAGCGCTAGATTATTATAGATTATATAGTTAGCACTCTGTGTCTAGATGGGAGTAATTTACAACTCCACACTTCAGATTTACAGACTCTTATTTGTGCCACTCTGTTCCCTCTCTTATTTGTGATACGTTAAAATTCTCACATTATTTGTGACTATCTCAACCAGGTAGAACAACCTGGTGCTATCCACAAGCCCCCATCCTTTCAACACCTTCGACCAGTTACTGGCTTTTCTTGTGACTCAACATCTCGTGTACCGACTGTCAGTGACTAAGGTTTCATCAATCCCGAGGACAGTGATCCAGTCAAGGATGGTCCAGTTAACATGATTTCTGGTCAAATGTTGTTACTTTCCCGTCTTTTCTGGGTTGAGAAGGGGGCTCAGTGTAAGAGTATGGCCGGTGTTGCCTCGTTATTCATCCTTGTAGATTGTTGGACAGGCTACCGGGCTAGCCGTGAAGGCGCGGCCGCTCGAAGACTAGACCGCCCCAACGTTTTCTTTCATTTGTGGGACCTCGGTAGTATTTAGGTGGGGGCTAGTCCGGGGGGGGGATAAACGGCTTCTATTTAATAGTTGCTGTCGACCTTACTAAAAGGGTCGTGCAACGTCTTGTTAATTATTATCCTGCTTTGACCACAATCTCAGATTAAACATTTATCCCCGACTTTCCCGCACTATCTTCTCTGAATACCGCTCCGTATTATCTTGTAACCCTCTCGCACCCCCGCTGTGTGACACTCAGCT
This sequence comes from Podosphaera xanthii, assembly GCA_028751805.1. Classification (NCBI taxonomy): domain Eukaryota; kingdom Fungi; phylum Ascomycota; class Leotiomycetes; order Helotiales; family Erysiphaceae; genus Podosphaera; species Podosphaera xanthii. Next base: position 949,474 of record JAPWIX010000004.1, read on the forward strand.
GAGCGACGCGCCGTATGTAGCTCTCTTCTTCCCCTTCTTTCTGATTACTTCTTCGCTTAAACTCGGACGAGGGAATACGTTGTGCGCAATTTCAAAGAAGCCGATATGTCGATACTGAGCCGAAGTGTAAATTGAGTTGCCTACTTCAACTTCTTGATCGCTAGCCAAAGTGGGTCATCGACCATTTGGTTTCTGAGGAGTAAAACGAATTTGGTTAATGGCATTGCTGGCCGGCCTGGCGGTTATTCTAAGTTCTTGTGCTGTGTACCAGTGTATGAATCCAGATCCAAATAGGGGCTTCACTTTGAAATTTAAATCCTGTGCAATGGGTAATTATGGTCGGTTTGCGTCTCACTTCTGGGTATGGATCTAATTGTAATATTGATTATGAACAAGTCTGAAGGAAGTACCGCAAGGTGTATGATGGTTATAATAATGATTACAATTATGGTTGACTTAGTGACGATGGAAGTCTTAATTGTGCCCAAATAGCTCAAGATATGTAAATTAGCTTAAAGCTACTGGGTGATGAGGTAATACTATGGTTACTTCTACACAGATGTACTGACGTCCCATTTATGATGGTTGATTCTACAACCATCTCTGCATTACTATACAATAACAACAAGAGTAAAGTGAAGTCTTAAATGTAAGATTATCAGTCATGTCGTCCATTTAGAGAAGCTGCTAGAATCATCTAGCTAGTGTGGAAGTAGCTTAGTAAGGATGAGTAATAATTATGTCGGTTAATTATACTCCTTAATAGTGCATTAGACACTATGCTGTTTTTGGTTAAGAATAGCAGTGCGGTCATGTTACTATTCTATTTACGACAAATCTCGTATCAAACGTTTCCCGTATTAACGAGGCACAGGAAGAGGAGTCTGCGGTTGGAGTCGTGATACAAACCCCCCCCTCTTTGAAATTTTGTTGCGACAGTTTTTTGATGCTGAATCGGTCGAGCGGTGAACGCAAATTGAATTACTAATTAAACTGAGTTTGACATCCGCGTCGCTACAGCAGCATACGTAATCACGTTCAGTAAAATTGTAAGCAAATTTGTGACAGGCCTTTGGCCTGATTTCTAATAGGCTCGAGCCTAAATTAATTAAACTTATTTCATTCTCGACGACATTAGTAATCGTCAAAATGGATCGCTTACTCGACTAATCATAATCAATTATCTCTTACAATTACTCGCTCAATCGGAACCAATTGCTGCAACGGAATAACTTCATCACTCTATTTAATTCGCAATCCGTACCGACTAGGCCTTCTCATGACTATTCGACCTCAAGAACGAGCTTCGCTGACGCAAGATGCATCATGCAATCTCACTGACATGAATAGCTAATCTCAATCTGGTCACGAAAGGACGCGAAATGTCATTACGCGAAATTACACGTCGATGTATCGCGACTCAACCACGATAATTATCGCTCGACTCAGATCTCGGGAGAATAAGGTAGACGGAAATTGATATGGAGAAATAAGAAGTGTTCAAACAGACTCAATTCTGATATGATGTTAAGAGATATATTTGTAGATAAATAGCGGAGATACGTCACCCATCCCTTTTTTTCTTCACTTCAAGATATTCTAGTATATAGCTCTGAGTAGTTTGTGAATAACAATTACTTTAAGACCGTTACAAAATTGTAATATACAATCGCGTACAACGAAACCGGCGAAGCATTTCTGGCTACTCTCAACTCTTTAAACACTTGTCGTAACTTACAGGCTGACGACAAGATGAGTCAAGAAATATAAAATATAAAAAACTCACAAAACACATGTACTTCAGGCCATTTACTTCTTCCACAGTCTCTCAAATTTAAAGGTTATACCTAGTGATCTTTCATTACTAATTCATCTTCTAACTGTTTCCATGTACGTTGTTATCAATTTGAGCGTAATCAACGTCCAGCTCTAAAACTAACAATAGCAGAATTACTTGGTTGGAATGGAATCTACCCGGATCTTACGTTTCTAGTAAAAAATTACATGCGGCGGTCCAAAATCACTCTAGGTCTACTGGACATACCATTACCACCAGCAATTCAGAATCGAGAATAGGGCGAAGAAAGAAAGTTCCAGCCTGTAAGAAAAGTATTATGTTTCATGACGGAGTGGACGAGACATGCTGGAAACGACGCAGATTGACGCAAAATTCAAGCCGTGTTTCAGATTTAAGGCCAGAGAGGAACCCGAGTCTTATGTTAGTCATAGACTCAAGATAGCACGAATAAACACAAATTTACACATATTAGGGCGCATGATAGCCAGCTGGGCGAGCCTGTCTCAACACGAGACCATGCCAAAAGTTTTACGATATCGCACAGCTTATGTTGAGTTTGGATACGGTAGACCAAGATATCAAGGATGTAGGGCGACTTGACATACTCTTAGTTAATGGCCTGATAATTAGGGGCATTCCTCACATTTAATTGAAACAACGCTACGGAGCGAAATTGTTTTGTGTAATTGAATCAAACTTTTAACCAGGAAATAGATGTAAATAATACTAAATACCCAAACAGTTCATATGTGTAGTAGATTTACCAAGTTGATAGAGTATCTGATTTAACTTTATCCCAAATGAAATCTAGTCCGTACATTGTCCAAAAAACCTGAGGTAATAAATAGGCTGTAATATTTTGAGTTGTTCAACAAAGATGTTCAAAAAATAATTAAGCACACATGTACTTGTACGTGCGTTCAGTATTTGGTTACAGTTTACCATCAGACAGTTTTGTCGTAAATGTTGCGGGGCTAATCTATAAATCCATATTTCCAGGCAGAGTAGGTTTTTCAAGGGGGGGGGGAGAGTATATCTCAAAGGGGGGTGGGTTTATATCACGACTCTCAAGTGGTATTACAAGACTTACCTGTATGTACATGCTTTTAGGGGCATCTAGGTTCACTCGCATGTAGTATTACAGCCCTAAGTATTGTTACTAATCAGACACAATTAGCGCTAGTTAGCAACAATATCTACGGATGCAATACTACATGCAAGTAAAACTAATTAACCCTGATACTCTATATAAGATACACTTTTAATTGACAGGAAGAGGAATTTTATCGTAGTGACATAGTATTTAAGAAAACTTTAGGGAAGATAAACGGTAATATTTACCAGAGATGGTGTCAGTCGTTTATCGATATCAAATAGAGAAACAAGCTCGACTAGGTTGGAATTATCAGATCTACTCTTTAAATTATAAATTTTCCCTGGAAATGAAAAATCAGCCAGCGTATTAAGAAGTGTCTTGGCCGGAGCGAGTTAAGCTCCACGCCTCATTTGTGTTGCACCCTAAGTATACTAAAACCGGAAATAGAGCGTCAACCTAGGAACTTGAACAGCAAGACGACGCACCTCACTAGTAGACATGGTCGGGCTTTGGATCTCCACTAATTTTGATGGAGGATGGTGCTTCAATTTACACAAGAGCCACGCAAGATCTGGACCAGCAGCTTGAACAGCTTGGACTTCGACGGATGCGATGGCCCGCTAATTCTCCTGATTTTAACCCGATTTTGAGAATATATGGCGAATTCTAACGTATAGAATCGGTGAAAGGCACCCAAAGACAGAAGGGATGTGGGAAAATGATTGAAGAATGGGAGAAGATTACTCTCTTCGATATCATGATGTTGTCACGCTTATCGTGATGGTCTTGATGGATTAGACTAATCTGGAGAGAAAGCTGTCACTGAACCGACGTCGAAATATTTACAACTTCTCACTGACTAAGCACAATTCACGTGAGTAAATAGGCGGCCGCCTAAGCCGAAAATCATCGGTAATCCCGCAACAGAAGTATACCCGTACTATGAAAGAGAGGTGTGAAGCTGTAATTTCGACTAACCGAGGCCACGCAAAATGGTCGTTGGAAAGTGAATGAAAACCAAAACGATTCCACATGGCTCGGACTATAAATTTGCGCATGGCGGAGCAGCTTTTAGGTGCTAATCCTTTCCCTTTTTGGAGTTGTGAATCCAGATTGTAGCGCAGCTCGTACGGTTGAGCGGTCAATTTTTAGAGCTTCAGTAATCTCAGGATCGCTTTGTCCACCATGAGTACGCAGAAAAAAAAATTCGGATTCATTCTGCATGACTGAACTTTTTCCCAGGAATCTCTAATGTCTCTCAAGCATTACCGAATCTCTGAGGTTTGGTCATTGGGACACAAAACAGTTTACACTGTTAAAAGAAAGGATGTCGGCGATTCATCTGGAGTTGGATTTACCATTTCCATAGAACTTATGACGATTTTAGGGAATGTTACCTGCCAATAAAAGACTGGAGGCGCGATTGCAGCATAGGGGCAAGCCGTTCATGATCAGGCCTTGTCGATCTGCCTTCCCTACCCTTACTCCACGAGATCCACCCAAGCCCATTGGTGAGAACTTGAGAGATAATCACAAGAAGATTCCAGATATATGTGAGGGTAGATCAATATGTGTGTGTAATGAAAGAGAAAACTCAGGAGATAATGATCTATGTAATATTCCTGTTTTTCTCAGACGTATCATATTGTGTATACAAAATAAAGGACCTCTGATCACTAGTATCAACCCAATTTAACCCTGACACCTGTGCCGTATTAAACCTTGCTATTCCGTGCCGAGATGTTTCCATGATGATCTCAGGGGTTTTGGCAGCTATGGTTGTCATGTTGCCCGCGCCAGGTGACACTGTGAAAGGGCAGATCACGGTCGCTATTCGCAAAAGCATGTCCAGCGAGAATTAATATTCTGTGTGAAGAGGAATGGACAAGAGCTCTACGACAATAAATACCCATGTTACTAGTATAATTTTACAGAAGCAGCTTCTCTCACGCGTTGACTTAGCCGTTCCTTGTTAAGAAGCGCACGCAAGGACTTGGCTCGGGGCTATAGGTTTAACTGAACAGGGCAACAGCCTGTAACAGACAACTGATGCCTCCAAGGTGACTGTAGACAAACAGCAGGAGTTAGGCTAAAATTTGACGATCATTTTGCGTCGTTTTGGAAAGGACAAAGGCATATTCTTACACCATTTTATCTTTCGACCATCTATTCCAGGTGGCTGATCCGGTAGTTTCTCAATCACCGACTGCCCGGCACAGCAGTTAGTCCAGATGTGACTTTTCGGCCGGGAAAACCTCGAGCAAACACCCGATTAACTGAGGCCGTGCCGTTCCACGACTGTCCTTTGCCAGCGGGTGGAGCGCCGGTAGACCAGAGCACAGGACAGGTTGGAGATATCAGATTTTTGACGATATTTAGAGTGTGGGCGGCACCTGGTCGAAGGTTCTCCCGGCATATGCACAATGTTCCTCCACGTCAGTACCTTTGCTCAACCATGTCCCCATATCCAGTCGTCCATTTATCATGGCATCTTCTTCAAGAGCGTTCCCATCGCCCAGTCACATCATCCATCTCCCTTCCCGTCTTTGTGCCCTGCGACTTGGTTCCGCCATTGGGGATCCATCGTATCGTGAGCGTGGAGTAGGGGTCCGGGAAAAATATGTTGCTCGATATACCCGTAATCGAGCATGTTGTTTTACCAGGTGTCTGAATGGGGAGTAAACATATGTGTTGGAGTACTTGACGGTGGTTCTAGATAAAATGATGTATATGTATTGGTAGAATAATTATGATCGATATCTATGTTTTACATTATGGGTAATCTCTTCCTATTTAAAACTCAATATCCTCGCTTAAGTCCAGATCGAGCTTATCACACTGCCAGCCCAATTCACATTATGCGCTCGTCATTAATACATTATTGTTATGCAAGGTCATAATGCGGACTGCTTGACACAGTTAGTGAACTGAAATCAGGGGGGTACTCTAGTGGTTGCCGGGGTGACCTGTAGTCCTCATAACGTACTTAGACTCCGTTGCGTCGTAGAATGAGAAGCATATTCCTTTCCTATTACTATTCACGAGAATTAACTGGTGACCTACACAGGGGATTTTCCTCTGGTCATCGTCATTGTCTACTTTGATCTTAACTATCTACCTACTTTATATCATCAGTATCGAGACGTCAGGTGGTGACTATTAGTAATCGTTTCGTGTGGATACGGTCTATTTATCGAAGCAGGTCATCTCACGCGTTGAATTCGAGTCAACTGTTATTGGGAGCTACCTCGAGTCCACAGGCTGAAAATTCATCCTGAAATTTAGTTGGCAGCTCGTTGGTCTACATACATATTACGACCTAGTTTTGTGCAGCTGTGTTGAAACGTGTCATCGCAGTGTCTGTTAAAGGAACCCGTTTTGTTCAAGTTTTGACCCTCAAGTGTGAATCAATTACGAAAGCCCCATTATTAAGTTAACTTATCGGCCTAACATCTGTGATCTGGAATTGGTGTGGAAGAAGGTGGAAAAATAACAATAGAAGAATAAGGAAGATTACAAAGAAGATAAAATAAAAATAAAATAAAATTTTAAAAACGGCTTTTGATTTTAGAGAATTGCGTGCTGAGTTGGAAAGAATCTGGATTGGTGAAGAGGAACTCGGAATGGCAAATCGAACACTCCCAAAGTTTGAACAGGCGGGAAGGTTTGTTGGAGAAGGAAATTCCGGAGCAAGGTGGCTTTCCCGACTTGAATACGATTTTAGAACTGCAGGAGATACAATAGTATTATCAGAAAGCTTCTTTTTTGCGATTGATATCCTTCTTGAAGGTGAAGCTGCGAGCTGGCTTGACTCGACTCCGGAGCTAAGGGCGATGATTGACGACTGACAGTACGCGACAGAGGAACAGGTAGCTGAGTTCAAGTCACAACTGATAGAAAGGTTTCCGGCCAAGCTGGTCAGTTATGTCGAAGGGAATCTGCAAAATGATATTAAAATTCTTTCGCAGACGGAAGATGAGCCGTTAATGGCGTACTACCAACGTGCCTTACATCTGCTCCGCCGATCATATGGTAGAGACGCCCCAAGAACAGCAGGCTCGGGCAAAACTTTGATGCCTATAGAGCAATCGGTACTGAACTCCATCGTCCTAGCCTTTCTCAACGGGCTTCGTGACGGTGACATCCGGTGCGAGGCATTTTCCAGATCAGCCCTATCGTGCGGATCTTTATGGAAGTGTCAGGAAATAATTCCTGGGGTGCAGCAGAGTTTGGAGGCTACTCGAGAAGCCAGGAATAGAGCTGAAGAGCGAGATGAAGTGGCCAAGATACGAGAACTCTGCTCGGCGCACTACGGTAAATCCCTGTCATCAGTTCTGGCAGATCTTAGTTCTGGAAGGATGATCGTACCAAAGCCGAGACCAGGCTTCAGCAATGAAGCATCATCTTACTACAATCAGCCTCGGTCTTCGTATCAACAGCAACCTCAGCAGCTTCAGCAACCACAGCTTGGGGGACGTAAATTTTCAGGATCATAAGAATTCAGTGTCTGGTAATCCTGGGCTGGGAAGGAGCCCAAATAGTCGACAAAATCCATACAATTCTCGGAATGCCTCAAAGAATGCCTTTGTAAATGGATCTGCGGTGTACAGATCAAGTGATGGACCGTTGTGTTTTGGATGTGGTCAAGTGGGGCATATTAAGCCAAAGTGCCAAAATCTGCAGCTTCAAAATTGGGAGCAAATCCATCTGAAATGCATTATATACGATCGCCCACCACCGCCACCACCGCCGAGAGATTCAAACTTGGTCCACTATGATCGAGGAGACATTAGATGGGACGGTCCGAGTGATAACCGCCGTCATTTAAACCCACACTATGATCTACATCCTAACAAAAATGCGTTCCAAGCTGACAGATATCGAGAGATGGGCTTTCATCATATGGGTCCACAACGCCCTCCGTATAATCCTAGTAACAACTACAGGTCTGACGAATACGGGACTAACCAAGATAATCCCCCCTATCGTACACCAACGATGAGAATGGGACCTCAGGGAATGCCGCAAGATGAATCTGAAGAATCCTGGAGAGCACCACACAAGGTTCATTTTGAAGACCAACAAGACGCTGACTGCTCACTCAGCCAATTTGCCAACATTAACATACCTGAGGATCAATCGCAGCATCCTGAGTCGAGGGCGTGCGAACTTGGCGTACAACTTCAGTCGTTTAGCTCAGGACCGGATAAGAAGAGACAGCGTATTGATCTCAGCGAGATTCTGGACGATGACCTCCCGAAGGAAGCGGAAATGACTAGTGGAGACCCTGGAACGTATAGACCAATAAAGACAGGAAGAAAGGGCAAGAGGGTCTTAAAACATCTCAGGGAAAAAGTCGGCAGGGAAGGCTGCGGACCCATCAACTATATCGATTTAGCGAGACGAATTTCTATTCCCATAAATCTACTTGAACTCTGGCAAGTCAGTCCAGATACAGCGAAAAAATTCAGGAGGCTGTCGACAAGAGTTAATAAGAAGAAAGGAAAAAGGGTACAACCTCAACTCTTTTCAAGCTCGGCAAATAACAATCTTGATAATCATACCTCCAAAATTTCGTCAACGACGACAGAAACCAAGGCTTTCAGAATTCCCGTAGTGGCACGAGCTGAGGCGAATGGGAAAATCATCAAAGTTGCGTTACCCAAGCACATATCACAAGCAGACCAGGGCTCGGAAATGAACATCATCTCACAGGGTCTCGTCACTGCACTCAAGCTCGAAAAACTGAACTTAGGGATCAAAGGCTTCAGTGGGCTCACAATGAATACGGCTGATGGGGGGGCTACAGAGCTATCGCACTTCGTAAGCCTCCACATAGGGGTTTGCGGAATTTGGAGGCGAATTGATGCGTTTGTGCGCCCAATGTTAAAGAGAAACGGCGAACTTAACCTCCACTTACTTCTAGGAATACCGTGGCTTCATGACGTGAACGCTGGCATCTTCATCCGAGAGTCCAGAATTATTCTAGGTGATCCCCAGAAAAATGAGAAACGAGTCGCGATTCAGGGACCCACTTTTGTGTCCTCGAGTAGTCACAAACTTGTTCTATATCCCACATCGAGCAACACTGATATAAGTTATAGAAAAATGGATAGTCAGAAGTAGCGACATTCACCGATTATGGACTCAGAATCTGATATGTCCGATGAGTCTGATGATACAGATTCTGATTTTGATTAAGAACTTCCCCAGAATTGCTGAGTCCGCGTTTTCGAAAAACTAGGTCGACCCGAACAAGTCTGTAAACTGTCCAATGATGCCGTCGACAAGGAATCAGAAAAATTACCAAGTCAGGCCAAGTCTTATACTACTAATCATGATTCCTCTAATATTATCTCGAGCCGAGGCTCAAATATTCCTTTATCACCTTCTGTTATTAACAATTGCTGTGGCTCCTATTCTTTGCCATCAAAGCTGTTTCATAATTCTCAGTCTGTTACTGAGAATTGCACGTCATGTAGTCAACTTTATTGTGTTTCTTGTTGCGAACATTCTTTAAAAAATTACACGTCAGAAAACTCTCCTTTCCCAAGTCTCATTGCAGCCTGTCAAAACAGTATTTTCAATTCTAACTCACATCACTCTCATTCTGTATCTCATCTCGGATCTTGCTCTCACTCTAATGAGCATAATGCCTCTCATGTATTTTCTTCCAATATTTCACTAGATTCTCTCTTGTGCACATTTCAGGAAAATAGTTTTCCACCGAATGAACTGAAAGCCCCAAGAATCACCAGAATTGATCGGAGAATTCTGTCGTCGCAACGAGCAAATATCATGGGCCTCTCAGATAGAAAGGTGCACGTCTCAGATAGCCACGCAATTAGTTTCAGCTCACAGAAGGATCTGACCCCTTCCGATTCAGCAGCCACGACTGGCCCAGTAGACTCCATTCCATCCCACAAATTTCCAACGAGTAGAAGACCCAATATCAGAGCCTTAACTACAGCTCCTAAAGAACAAATTGACCAATGGTTTGAAACAGTGGGAACGAAGATTGGTGCGGCTGTGGGTAGTATCAGGAAATGGTAACACTGTCCTGTGCAGTTATTTAATGACATGTAAGAAGAAATATAGATAATTCCGTCCCCCTCCTAAAGATTCCTCTACATGATCTATATACTTCATGAATCTTTTCATTTTCCACCATCCTCGTTTTCGTACAGTGCTCTAAAGTTAGGTCAGACACTCGACTCGTTAACCCTTCCTTTACCCGAAACCTCCTGTACGACTCATACTTATTATAAAATACACAAACTTATTTTAAGATAAATGACTCGATAATTTAATTAGTCATTGCCGTTAGAGAGTGACTCTTATAATAAGTGAATCTTAAAATAAGTGAATCATATTGACATATGACACACCCCCTCAGGACTTAATCTTCTTTGATTGAGTCTTGATTTTCAGATAATCGGACCAAGTTCAACAGGCTAACAAATTTTTGGTGCTTCTGTCTGCTCAAAGATTTTGTCATTCCGTCGGCAACCATATTGTTAGTACTGACCCACGATACTTTGACAAGCTTTTTTTGAACTTGTTCTCTCAACCAATGTTGGTAGATGTCTACGTGCTTTAGTCTAGTTTTGATAATTGGATCTTCCTTGTTTAGCAATCTTATGGTTTGCATGTTATCGTTGAAGATCTCAACTTCTTCGTTTGGATGGAATTTTATACCTGAGAAAAGTCTTTGCATCCAGATTAATTCTTTAGTAGCATTGGAAAGTGATAGCAGCTCGGCTTCTGTAGACGAGGTCGTTACTGTCGCTTGTTTGCTGGAGTTCCAATGTATAGGTCCACCACATAACTTGAACACGAAGCCTTGTACGCTGCGTCGTTCTTCCGTATTGGCAAACGCTGCATCAGCAGAGCAATTGACAATTTCTGATACTCCAGCTGATTTACTATACTCGATCACTAATTCTCTAGTTTGGTAAAGGTAATAGAGACAGCGGTCGGCTGCTTCTAGATGGGTAGCACTCGGGTTGACCATAAATTCAGCTAAATGGCTTACTGCTCGCGCGATATCTGGTCGCGTGACACCCGATGCGTAAATAAGCGAGCCGACCTTTTTCTGGTAAAGTTTAATTTCATCGGGGGTCGCTTGATGATTATTTTTTAGCATTCCATCGCTTACTAATGGCGTATCGATCCTACTTTTGGTTTCACAACAACCATATTCTTTGCATATCTTTTCTATGTAAGTCTGCTGACTCAAACGCAGGGCTTTGTTTATCCTATTTCTCGAAATTTTTACTCCGAGGAACCATTCGAGCTCACCCAGATTCCTGAACTTGAATTTTTCAGTGAGCTTTTTTAACATCTGCAATGTGTCGTCGCGTCTGTTTTCCGGAAAGATGAAGACCAAGTCGTCTACAAAGAAGAAGACTATTATACCTTTAAAATCTGTGTATACACATGGTTGTCCAGGTACTTGATACAAACCAATATCCAAAAGTGTTCCTGACAGTAATCTAAGCCACAATTTAGGTGACTTACGAAGACCATAGAGGCCACGAAGGAGGCGAAGTATTTGACCTTTACGGCCAAAACCAGGTGGATTATAAAGATGAATCTCTTCTTCTAAAGGTGAATTACAAAAAGCGTTTACAGCATCTACCTGTAAAGTCTCGAGATCAAAATATGCAACGAGTGCCATAAGTACTCGAAAGACTTGAAATGCGAGAGTTGATGCATAGTTGTCTTCGTCTGTTTTTGGTTGAAGATCGCCTCTTACACAAATTCTAGCCTTAAATTTAAGTAAGTAGCCTGCTTCGTCAAATTTATATGTGAAGACCCATCTCAGAGGGATTGGGTGCATAGAAACAGTTTGTTTGACAGGCTGAATTGTGTTTTTGTCCACCAAAGTATTATATTCTTTCGACATTGCGTTCCAAAATTCCTTTGAATACTGGTGGGTTTTCAGATGATTCCAAGTGTTGGGTGGAGGTGGTAGTTCTGACTGATGGAGTTTCTGTACAGATTTTGCCTTACCTATCACGAAGACATTATATAATGCGACCAGCGCACTCGGGTCTAGGCTCTTAGCTTTTTCCGACTTTTTTCGAATTCTTTTGCTTGTTAAGATATTACTTTCATTAATTGCACCCCAGTCAAATTTCTGCGGGTGTACTTTATCTGAACAACTTTCTTCCCCTGGTAAAATTTTCGATTCCGGATTAACACAAGTCGCAGATTCAGGTATATCGTATTTGTCTGGCTGGTTATTTAAAGTCAGTGAACTTTTTTCATCATCATTTGTCTGACTGTTTGGTTCGTTGTTACGAATAGGTACATCTTCGATATCGAATGTGATATCTGGAAATGGTGTCAACATGGTAAAATCGATAACTGGTATTGAGTCATCTTCCACTGTTGGTTCTTGCTGGTTAATTAGAAATAGGGTTTCGTCAAAGACAACATCTCGAGTCCCGATGACAACTTCCTCACCTAATAATAAAATTCGATAAATGTTACGAGAGTTGTATCCAACTAAAAATCCTGTCTTAGCCCGAGGCTTCATCTTATCTCCCTTCGCAATTGATTTATCTAAGGCGTATGCTGTACAGCCGAATGCTTTAAGGTGACTATATTCATCACGTTCAGGAATTTTAAGAGCTTGTCGAAGTTTTGATAATGGTGACAGCCAGCTTAGTGAGGATGTTGGGCTTCGATTTATGAGATATGCCGCTGTCATGACAAATTCTGGCCAATATTCTTTGGGAAGATTCGCACTATTTCCAAGGCAGCGAGCTTTTGTCTGAATCACCCCCCCAGAACGTTCAGACTGACCGTTCTGTTCACTCGTTTTAACTGCCGACCACTCGACCACGATTCCTAACTCTGCTATCCATTCTTCAAACGCACGTCCAAGACCGCTCTCTTGATCGCATCGAAATATTCTAACATCTTGTCTAAACTGCCGTTTTGTATATGCGACAAAGTTCTTAAAGTGTCGAAGTAGATTTGGCCCAGATCTATTGGTCAGAAGATACACAAAATTCATTCTCGACATATCATCACAGAAATGAAGCATGTATCTTGATCCGTCAAATTCTAATGGCGAGTAAGTAACTAAATCAAAGTGGACTCGCTCGAATGGGATGAGAGCACGCTCTGTAGGTCTCCGCGATATGATTTTTGTTGCTTTATTGAGTGCACAATCTTTGCACTCAATGGTTTTCGGACCCTTTTCGTTAATTTTGACTGTGTCTGACTTGATGTGCTGCACTGATCCTGGCCCCGGATGACCAAGCCTTTGATGCCAGATATATTCTGATCCAATCGATTTTCGAGGATTTGTCGAGTTGACCATTGCAGTTGGCTCTAAAGTTTGGATTTCTGGCAAGGGGTTTTCTGTGAAGACATCATGATTATGACGATCTAAAAGCTGGCAAATTAGCTGGCCATTGAATGTCATGACATTCGTATCTGAATTCCACTTGACTCCCTTTCGTTTCAAAGCTTTCCAAGATACCACTGACGTAAGGAATTCAGGTGCAAATGCAACGTTAGTCAGAGTCATTTTGTATGTTTCACCGTTACCTAAGTGTGCATTAAAAACCATATCACCATAACCCATGATTGGACATGTTCCTGCTCCTGCTTGCACATAGGTAGGCGTTTTTGGTGTTTTCAAGGGTGAGACAGCCAGTGCTAAGTTATTGCAAACATGACCATCCGCACCGTTATCGAGTAAAATTTCATTTTTCAAAGGATGACTTAATCGAGTGGTTAAGGTCGTGATTCCACTTGAAGTGACAAAAGTGCCACTATTTGTTTGTTGATTTGATGATTCTTGGTTTCCTGAAGACCGATTATTCGAAGACCACTTCTTCTCAACAAAATCTTTCAGCCATTTGGCGGTCCAGTCAGCCTTTCTTATGAAGCCTCTGAACGCTGTGCGATTGCAGGCATCTTTAAATTTATTGACAATGTCTTCGTCACGGTCAAAATCAGATGGTGCTTTACCTTCGGCAAGATAAAAGCAATCTTGACCCAAGTGAACCTTACCGCAAATGCACAATCTTGGTTTGGAGTTATCTTGTTGTTTACCTCGATTATTGTTGGAGCTTTTCGGTTGAATTGGAAGTTGCTCTTGGTTTTGCAAAGTTGCTGGAAATGCCGATATTGAAGATTCTGTTTCGAACTCGGTAAGAGCCCAAAATTGTCGGAATTCAAGGAGAACGTCCAAGAACTTTAAATTTGATTTGTTAGATTCTTTCACTATCTCCATTCTCTTACTTGTCACCCACATAGGCAAAAGTGAGTTTGCTGATGATAGAAAATCTTGGATCAGCTTGTAGTCACTAAAGTCGGCGATTTTAATCTTTTGATCATTATGTCAAGTCGTTCCCACTCCATTAACCACATTTCTATCTTTTTGCTTGAGGGTGTACTTCGTGCTCTACTATAGTCGTCAATAATCTTTAGCCTTTGAAGATCTTCGGCCGGTTCGAGTCTGTTCTTGACTTGTTTTAAAACTTCTTGACACGTCATATGTCCAAATATCAATCGTCGATGGTGTTCCTGTAATGAATCAACTATTCTTGATCTCATTTCGCCTATTAGTTTGCATTCATGCTTAAATGACTGAATGTCAACCCTATATTGGGCATTGTCTTCCTTATACATCGCTTTTTCATCATCGTCTAAGTCTGCATATTTACTTGCAGTCTGTCTATAGTCACTCGGTTCTGGTTTCTTAGGCTCTTTGTGTAGGACCGTGCCAGCAGGGTCAATATATTTCCAAATTCCACTATCGGTTGCGTGGCCTTGTAATGTATCGATCCACTCCAGGTACGTATCTTTGGTTAGAGAACCTGATTTGAAGGTAGCCATTTTGTGGTGAACTAAAATTTCAAATGAAGTGGTGTTAAGTGAAGAAGAAAAAGGAAACAAGAGAGATAAATGTCTGGAAAGAAGATTGAGAAGTTCTGAGTTACTTAAAGTTTAAGCCGGGCTCATAACTATACAGGACAGTGTTACCATTTCCTGATAGGTAGTGAGGTTCAAAAAGATATGGTTAAACGATTGCTGTTCACCTACCAGGATCTAAATGGGACTGAATTGGAGCAACTCGTACCCACAGACCTCTACACGCATAGAGTCAGACTTAAAGAAGGAACGAAGCCATATTCAAAAGTAAAGCAAAAGAGATGGCCTCCCGGAAAAGAGTTCTGGCTTCAGAAAATTGTGAACGAAGGGCTGGCATGCGGAATGTATGAAAAAACCATGGCGGCAAATGGAAAACTATCTGATTGGAACGCACAAGCAGTAATTGTGGACAAAAGTGACAATCCAGGACCGTGGGATGAACCGAGAATCACATTTAATTATCAACACGTGAAAGAAGACATGCCAGGCTGCTACCTAGAATTGATGGCCAAAGTTCATGACCACTTATCTCACCCTTCTCACAAGTTCTTTTTAAAATTCGATGTCAAGCACGGGTACTGGAACATTCTCGTACATCCTGACGATAGACATCTTTTTGCCTTCACTATTGCTGGGATAGGGCAAGTACAGCCTACGCGCATGCCACAAGGGTCAATGAGTGCAGGATTCTCGTTCACAGAATTAATCTACATCGTTCTTGGGGATATCCCAGCTGGGGAAAATCAGTTCCCGGGCATGAAGTCAGTGCTTGTCTCGGAAGACGTCCTTACCCCTCCAAAAGCATCTTTCTATATTGATGACATGCTTTCAGGGTTCCATAACTTCAAGGATGCCTATGACTTCATGGCAGAAGAACTCTTCCCTCGCCTAGAATGTGTCACGGATTGGATTAATTCAGTTCAGGTATGGTTCTTCCGGGGTTCGGCTAGTTCCCCGTCTTGTCTGCGTAAGTCCGACCGGATAAGACTAGGGTCCCTGGTGGTTGGGAACAAAGCGTTATGCATTGGCGTTCTGTTGGATCTCAGGGTTGAAGGGTTCCCCTTGTCCGCCCGGAAGGCGTTAGTGTCTTTTCTGTGTATAATCAGCGGGTCCATCGCACCCTTTTAACGGTGTGCGACGTCTTAGTTTATTATTCTTATTTATCCTTTGTGTTGAAAATAGGACTAACTTGATCGAGGTTGAACATACTCAGTCAGGTAATCTCGGTTAGCAATTAACGCTAGCAGGGAATATTTGATGTATGTATTGATCCAAGTCGGAAACTTGTAAAGTCACACTGAAATATATACAACAATATCGTACTACCTTCATCTTCCCTTTTGAGTGATTGATACCCTTTGAGTAGTTATCCTACAAAACGTGTATTTTATAGGTTATGAGACACGATTCCGAAAGGTACTTTGATTAGTTAATATATTTTAAGTCAAGTCACAAGACGTCGGAAAGAGACGCGATTCACCTAAGTCGTCATAAAGAGACGCGATCCACCTAAGCCGCCAGAAAGAGGCGCATTTACCTACTGTTAGTCCTAATCGCCATCGACGGCTTATTCTAATTTTAAATTTCTTGAATTTTTGTTAATACTTTTATCAAAAAAAAAAAAATACCCTCCCTATAGAGAATGAATTATACGAAGACCAAGCTTGACATTCCTGTCTTATCTCAGGAGACACACGAGAGATGGTTTCGCAATATCTCAGTGCTGTTACGCGCCAATGGTGTTCTTTATGTAACAACGCAGTCTCTCCAACAATTCGCCGCCTTAAAAAAGCCAGATAAAATCGATGTCGGCGAAATTACAGATGGTATCGCAGACTTAGACATAAACGATAGCTCAAATAAATCATTACTCAACCTCGAATTGAAAGCAACATGGTTGAAGGATGATGCAACTGCATTATCAATTATGATGCAACTGCATTATCAATTATGATGCAGCGACTAAACGAAGATGACGAGGCATTAGTTGACGAGCACCAATCGACTAAGGAAATGTGGAGGCGGCTTCATAAAAAATACGCTAAATCTAGTCCCGTGGCGGCAAATGACAACTTAACGGCCATACAAACTTTCGACTTTGACGATTATCCCTCGATAACTGTCGCCTGGGATGAGTTAAAGGATTTTCGACGAAAATTGGGTGTAGCCAGTCCAGACATGAGGAATGCCTACACTGATGATGCCTTGTTCCTGGTGCTTATCCGCGCGCTGCCGGACGATTATATATCGACAATCGACGGCATCGATGTCCAAACGGGTTTGACGATTGATGAGAAATTAAAGCACCTTGAATCCAAAGAGTCGAGGCTTAAGAGGAAGACAGAACATGCACATGCTTCTTTCAAGCCGCGAGGAAAGAAGTTTGTTCCCCTACAGCACCGTCGTGACTACTCATCATCGTCTGATGGAGCTGAAGCAGTCACAGGAAAATGTATGTTATGTCAAGAAAAAGATCACTGGCTCAGGTTTTGCCCATTCCTTGCTCGGGCCCAGGAGCACGTCGAGAATCTCAAGACAATGAAAAAGGTGCGTTTTGAACGTCTAAATCCTTACTCCAAACGACGAATTAGTAATCATTCTCGCGACCAGACAAGGTCTAAGAGTTTATCATCAAATAATCGTCCTAAGTCGCAGAAAATCCCAGCTTCCGGTCAATCTATCATGAAAAATAGAAACAACCGTAACTCAAATTATAAAAGCTACGTCATGCAAGAAGGAGAAGAAGCTCCAGATTCCGAGTTTCCATTAGCCTCGGAAAATGAGCTAACCTACGACTCAGATGAAGAGGTATGTGCTCTAACTAGAGAACAAATCAAACTTGCCTCCCCATCTATTTGGCCATCTGATACTGCTTGTACCTCGCACATGTCTGACCAGTATAGTCTGTTTAGTCACCTTACCCCAATCAAGCGCCGCACCATTCGAGTTGGCGGTGGAATCATGTACGCAGATTCAAAGGGGACAGCTGAGTTGGTTTGCAAGGATGGGTCGAGCGTTTCATTGGCTGACACTCTGTATGTACCGGGTCTCGGTGTCAACTTGTTGTCAGCACGGCGTATGTGCGAGTATGGACTACACGGAACTTTTAACGACCGTAATATGTACTTCAGAGCAGGACAAAAGATAATGATTCGAGCAAAGATAGATAGCGGTTTGTATATCGTTGAGCATGTTTCGAGAGAACTAAACCATCAATTACAAAGTAATAAAAAGTGTACTGCTTTTGCCTCCATGGACATTGACTCCAATTCAAATACTGCAACCCCACATCGTCTATCTGCACCATCTTCATCAGCACAAAAATATGAGCTTAACACAGATACTGTACGGGAGAAATTAACTCAATCCGATGTAGATCGGTATTTGCTTTGGCATAGAAGATTCGCTCACCCAGGACCGGAGAAAATAAGAAATCTTCATAAAGTTACAACCCTTCGTGAGGCCATTAAGATACCAAAACTGAGAGAGATTTGTGAAATTTGCCAGTTGACCAAGATGACAAATAGAATACCAAAAGATTTGGCGGATCATAAGACTCAACGACTTGCATTAATCCAATTTGATATTGCCGGTCCTTTTCCTAAAACTCTACGTGGAAATCGTTACTTCCTTCTTATTGTCGACAGTTTTACAAGAATGAACTGGATTCTTCTACTCAGGCAAAAAAGCGATGCTCCTAAAAGTCTTCGGACTTTCAAAGCCGTTGTTGAAAATGAAGTTGAAGAAAAAATAAAAGCTGCTTGTAGTGATAATGCTCCAGAGTTGTTACTAACAGTTGAAGGATGGAGGGAAAAGGATGGGATTCAAGGTCAATCAACGGTTATAGCCTCATCACACCAGAATGGTACAGCCGAGAAAAATATTCGCACTGCCGAGACTGATATGCGGTCTATGCTTAAGGAGGCTGCTCTTCCTATTGAATTTTGGGATGAAGCGGTAGAGGCCGATGCATATATGAGAAATCGCACCGCCACTGGTCCGTTAATTTCTGGAAGTATAACGTCACCGCAGGAGGCATGGACCGACAAGGCTCCTTCAATTGATCATATAAAGGTATGGGGTAGTAAGTGCTATTCTTATATTAACCCGAAAACAATTCCCCAAGGCCAAAGAAAAGATAAGTTAGTTGACCGTGGTAGAGTTGGCGTGTTCATGGGGTATTCTACAACAACGGATAAACAATTTAAATTTTATTCACCTGAGCTTGGATATACGACTCGGACAAGTATAATTAAAGTTGATGAGTCAATACGAGGAGGTACTCTTGACCTTCGTCTTAGAAATTGTAGCGCTGGCCCACAGGGAACAAGTAATGTTCAGCCAGACCGCAAACCAAGGGGAAGACCTTTCAAAGGTGCCCCAACCCTTGAATCAAGCGAAAGTTTGTATCAAAATACTACTCCTCAAGTTGAACCACTTACAGACGTTACTACTAAAACACAAGAACCCATCCAAACCGAGGAGCCGCTTCAGCAAAAACATGAATCTCCGAATGAGAACTTCAGCCTCCCACCTCAAATTTTATTGGCTCCAGATGAGGACTCCAAGTCTCAATTGAATAGATCTTTAGTCCAAAATCAAGCTGCTCTGAATTCACCAATCCTCGCAACTAATTCTGAAACTTCCCATCCACTAGAAAAAGACTCAAGTTCTTTTTGTTCAAAGAAACCATTGAAAAAATTATCTGATCCTAAAGTCTCAGAATTAAAAGCACAAGAAGACAATAAAAGCTCGGAATCTATTAGCTCGAAGTCAAAATCTCAAGAAGAATACCCAAGTCTTAAGTTGTCAGAGTCTGATGCACATGATGATAAGGGCTCAAATTCGGCCGACCCAGGTTCTAAAGATCAAGAACAAATCACTGTTCCCGAAATCTTTGAGACTAACCTGCCACGAAGTAGCTCTACTAATGTCCTCTCATGTTCAAAAGAATCTTCATCCTCAACAACAAAATCTAAACGACGGCCTAGATCCGATGATTCATCTGAAAATGAGCAAACCATTAAGCGTCTTCGAGCTGAACCATGTGAAGCACCAAGAATGCGTTATTTTACTCGTAGTGTCAAACGAAGGTCAAGACCGGATGGAACACTAGAAGATGAGCATTCTGCAAAGCGAATTCGAGCTCTTTTAGCCCAGCTCGAGATATCCGAAAACAATTCAGATGAAATCGACAATGCATTTTCAGCTTTCGCATTCCC
This sequence comes from Podosphaera xanthii, assembly GCA_028751805.1. Taxonomy (NCBI): domain Eukaryota; kingdom Fungi; phylum Ascomycota; class Leotiomycetes; order Helotiales; family Erysiphaceae; genus Podosphaera; species Podosphaera xanthii. The sequence continues at coordinate 969,488 of JAPWIX010000004.1, forward strand.
AGCACAAATAGTTTGTGGTATTGAGATACCGCAGAGTTATAATCAAGCCATAAACGATAAAAAGTGGGGGAAGTTCTGGCATCAGGTAATAGATGATGAGTTAATTGTTCTACTCCAGAATGGTACATGGAAACAGGTTCTCCCACCAGTAGGAGTAAATTTAATATCCACGGAATGGGTCTTTAACGTGAAAACCAAAATCGACGGAGCCGTTGAGAGATTCAAAGCAAGGCTCGTCGCACGTGGATTCTCCCAAAAGGCCGGCGAAGATTATCATGAGACCTTAGCTCCAACCGTTCGCATAGATACACTAAGGATTGTTTTGGCTGTGGTTGCAGCTGAGGACCTAGAGTGCTCACAGTTTGACATAAAGAACGCTTTCACTGAGTCAATGTTAAAAGAAAAAATCTTCGCTGCAGCACCGCAGGGTGTAGAAGTAAAGTCTGGTCATGTCTTGTAATTACTTCGAAGTTTATACGGCTTAAAACAAGCTGCAAGAGATTGGAATCTATTAATGAAGCGGGAGCTGATTCGTTGGGGGTTCACACAATCTCTAGCAGATTCTTGCATGTTCACACACCCAGAGAGACCTATCATGCTACTTGTCTATGTTGATGACATCGTGGCTGCCTCCAAAACAAAGCTACATATAGATTGGTTTTTTAACGAATTGAATTCTCGATTCAACGCCAAAAATCTGGGGGAGATTCATAAGATTCTCGGCGTAAGAGTCACTCGTAAGCGAACAGAACGAACAATTTTCCTGGATCAGTCGCAATATATCAGCTCTGTTCTAAAAAAATTCGGGATGATGGGTGCGGAAAAGCATCGCAAAGTTGCTACTCCAGTTGTCGACTACAATTCTCTTCGTTCTGCTACAAACAAAGACATTCGGATTGATATTAAGGAATATCAGAAGGCCATCGGAAGTCTTATGTTCGCAATGATCTTGACTAGACCAGATATTGCGTTTGCCATGGGAAAACTTAGTCAGTATATGTCAGATCCGGCCGAGCACCATGGCCACGCATTGAAACATCTAATGCGATATCTTCGATCTACAGTTCACGAGAAGATACGCTACGGACCTGGGGGAGTCGATACCCGGTTCCTCCAATACACTGATGCAGATTGGGCAAGTGATGTGACAGACCGAAAAAGCGTATCTGGAAGTGTTACAATGTTTTACGGAGGTCCTATATGCTGGTCAAGTAAGAAGCAACGTTCCGTCGCCACTTCAAGTTGCGAGTCCGAGTACATAGCCATGGCTAGCTCATGCAAACTTGGCCAGTGGGTCGCGCAAATCTTCCGTGACTTGAAGCTTACAAAGTACATCGGAGAATGCAGCAATATGGTACAGATGAGAGGTGATAACCAGGGTGCCATAGCATTGGCTAAGAATCCTCACTTGCATGAACGCTCGAAGCATATCGACATATGTTATCACTTTATTCGCGACTTGACGGAGAAGGGTAAGCTCGTGACGGAGTATGTTCCCACAAATGAGATGGTAGCTGATGACATGACAAAACCGTTATTACGTATTGCATTCGAGAAATTCAAGTCTCACCTAGGAGTCGTATACGAATAGGTGTCTGTATACTAGAGGTTAGTCCTATGGGGGAGTGTTGAAAATAGGACTAACTTGATCGAGGTTGAACATACTCAGTCAGGTAATCTCGGTTAGCAATTAACGCTAGCAGGGAATATTTGATGTATGTATTGATCCAAGTCGGGAACTTGTAAAGTCACACTGAAATATATACAACAATATCGTACTACCTTCATCTTCCCTTTTGAGTGATTGATACCCTTTGAGTAGTCATCCTACAAAACGTGTATTTTACACTTTGATTCATTATCAATATACTCCGTGTTCCCGTTACCTCTTCTCCCTCCATCTCATACTGTGACAAAATGGTCCCGACTTAAATTGTCGTTTAAAAGGATGGAGTTATTCATGGACGAGGTCGTAGCGCTAGGAACACTTCACAAGAGTGGTGGTATAGTATGTGTGACTCCTGAGAGGCGGGACAAAATACGAGTCTGGCCTACTCCGAAAAATACGTCTGAAGTCCGTGCCTTCCTTGGAGCGATCATTATGACTCGTCGCTGGGTAAAGAACTTTGCCGAGATAAAGATTCCATTATCAAGACTCACAGGTAACGTTGAGTGGCAGTGGGGAGAAGCTGAACAGATTTCCTTCCAACTATTACAAGAAAAGTGTTCTGGTGCAATCGAAATGCGTGGCTGGAACTTCAGAGATCGAACGATTATGTACTCGGATGCTAGCAAACTTGGAGCTGGCTGTGCGATAACTCAGTCAAGAATCAGCTACGGGAAACTAATAGAAGTCCCTATTTTATACGATGCATTCACATTCTCACAGTGCCAACGAAGTTACGGGACCTATAAGAGAGAGCTGTGTGCGATCGTGGAATTTTGCAGAAAATATGACTACATGTTCAGGTCGCCACTTCAAGGAACGATTTTCACAGATCATCACCCGCTTACCTACTTCTTAAACTCATCATGTCTTGATGGAATCTATGCAAGGTGGGCCAGTGAACTGAGATTTTTAAACATCGAAATTGTGTGGATACCTGGATCGCGGAATTCAATCGCTGATTCCCTCTCTCGGACAATCTTTCCGAGTGAAAAGGGGACACTAAGTGAATATACGGAATTTGGTGATCTAGTAGCTGAGAATGGGGATCCTAGGTGGATCTGGAAGGATGGTACGAATGGGTACGAGGAGTTGCTAAAAACCATTGGGGAGCCATTACGGGAGAAGGATCTAAGGGCCTTGTTTTTGGGTGATACAGCAGAGAAGAGGGTGGAATCAGGACTGGCAAGTTTAAACGTACGTATCAAGGAGTTGGGTGAAACTGTTCCTGCGCATGTAGCATTTGGATTTTTGAATTCGCTGTCGGAAATATCAACGGGCCTTTATAAGCCTTCCTGGGAATCCGCGGGGGCGGAAACTATGGGGGGGAGTATGTTTCCCGTCTCTAACGTTACGGACAGTCAGACGCCATTCACCACGCCTCAGTATCATAGAGCGCCATGGTTTAAAAATGTGGTAAGAACAAAAACCCTTGCGCCTCACACTAGATTCTCGGATTCAATATGGTATAAAGATATTTCAATGTATCTATCGATGGGAGTTATTCCTAAGAAGTGCCAGACGAAAGTTCACCAAGCGGCGTTCCTCAAAAAGGCAAGCAGATACCAAGTGCAGGGAGCTGACAGAGTACTCTATCTCGAAACCCAGGGGGTTTTAAAGAGGTGCATAACTGAGAAAGAGGTCTCATCCCTTCTGCTGCAAGCTCATGATAATGGGGGACACTTCGCGTCGTCTATCACAATGCGGAAACTCTCCAAGTACTTTTGGCCCGCAATGTCTAAAGATGTTCGTGACTATATCGCAGGGTGTCTAGTATGTGCAAAGCATGGGACAGCACTTAGGTCACAGACATTGGCGAGAGTGATGATTAGTACCCCAATGGAGCTATTGGGAATTGACTTCATGGGCCTGTTCCCAAAGTTTGAGGGAGCGGAGGTATATTATATCCTTGTAGTTGTGGACTACTTCTCGCGGTTTGTATGGTCAAAGGCGACAAAATCTGACAACTCAGAAGCAGTCATCTCTACCCTGGAACAGATCTTCTTGGAAAATGGAGTCCCCACAGGTATTTATTCAGACCCTGGCGCTCACTTTGGGGAAGCAACACAGCGGTTCGCGGAATCACGTGGGGTTGTCTGGTGTACATCGCCAGTAGCAGCAAAGAAGGCCACTGGCATGGTGGAGAAAGCTGTAGACGTTCTGCAACTAGCCTTGAAGAAAAATGCGCGTGACCCATCAAAATGGCCGTCAGTCTTAGCGAAATCTACATTTGACAGTAACAGGCGGGATATATTTCATCTTGGGTATTCTCCTCACGAGATCTTGAAGGGATTTGCTCCTGATGGGGGTCTGGAGGCCGTGTTTCCGTCTAGCCACCGCGAGAGTCTAAAGTCTTCACTAGCTCAAGGCATTTCAGCTGTGTTCCCCGAGGATGATGACGCACACGGGAATTTGGTAATTGAGTTTATTGTGAAGCGTGAGGAAATCAGGCAAGCAGCCTTAGCAAGATCAGACCGGCAGAAAGATTGAGCTAAGGATCGACACAATCTGGGCGTAAGGACAGAGCATATGTATTCTTCAGGAAGTTTAGTGATGTTGTGGGACGCAAAGGCTGCTGGAAAAAAGCTTAGACCTGCATGGAGAGGTCCATTTGTTATTACAGGTTATGGAGGTGATATGGAACGCTCTTATACATTGAGACAGGTCAACGGGTTACCAATTCCACGGCACTATTACGGTGACCACCTTAAGCCCTTCCGACTCAGAGAGGGGTATTTAATAACCTGCGAGGAGGAAGAGATTCCAGTGTATCAAAACCTTCGGTTAGGAAACGCGTCATTTAAACTGCCAAAATGTGTCGACATGGTCCCTGGTGTCCATGGTGCCCGAGAGTGATGTTATGACGGCGGAATCGACTTCTGATGGTGCAGATTAAAGCAGTCGAGTCTTGACGGGCGAGGATGGAATTATCACGGTCGAATAATCTGTGCCAAACAAATCTCCCATGATATCGTGCGAATGGGGAGAGTCGACATATTGTTTTAGTGTCTAAGGGCTTCTACTCGTCGCGGGTGCTCCATTCTATGGGGGGGAGTAGTTAGTGAACTGAAATCAGGGGGGTACTCTAGTGGTTGCCGGGGTGACCTGTAGTCCTCATAATGTACTTAGACTCCGTCGCGTCGTAGAATGCGAAGCATATTCCTTACCTATTACTATTCACGAGAAGTAACTGACACTTGTGTCCATCATCTTTACACCGGCCCTTCTAGCATCCGTGCATGTCCTGCCTAGAACACAATATTCCCTGCCACGTGCACCCATGTGCCCTAGCCTATGACTCACTTGCCTGGTAAGCCATGCCCACCAATGCCCAGCACAATACATGTGTCAAGTGATCCTGCTAGTTAACGGAGTAGATGGAGAGAACCGATGGAGGATATCAAAATGGTCGGCCTTTAACGGGGTCGAAATATATACGTGTCTAAATCATGTAATCCCGCAATATTTCTAGTGTTTCTTGCTTCTCACTTGCCGAAGTATTGTTGATGCCCCAATCAACCATGGAGCTTCCGAGTTCGTTTGTGTCGATATATTTGGTGTCTACTGACAGCCTGAGATGCCTAGTAGCCTCAGGCTTTACAGGCACGCCAAGTGGCCCTAGGGTGGCCTGAGGCCGGGACTAGCCCGTGAGTCTGCTTGGCGTTAATCGTTCAAGAAATAAATCAAATGAGTTGTGACAAGCATCGTCTCAGGATATCCCTACGCTCCAGGTAACCCACAATGTCACAGCTTCAATACCCTCCTTTGAGATCTCAATCTCGGCTATGGACTGTACAGGGGATAAGGGTAAGTTAACTAAGTTTAGAGAATAAGTTATGTGCACTATATTTATATGTTTATACTATTGGAATAAACAGAATTTACTACCTAACCTTCGTTAACGTATCCTTGTCCCCCTGTGCCACGCGTGTACAAGGGTTTGCCTGCTTACTCCACAGGAAATATTGATATCATTCCACTGACCACGAAAAAAAAAAACACTTTCCATCATGCCCGTGATATCCACTTGTTTGTCCTGATGTCAACTTCGATACCTTGTGTGTGATAGATTTTTGCGTTGGCTAGCAGGTCACACATATCCTGTTGACGTGGTTGCTAATTGAACAGAAAAAGTTCGTCTTATGACATATCAACTCCACTGTAGTCTATTGTAGGGGTAAATAGTAAAGGAAACCCCTGAATGCCAAGATCTGACAGGGATTATACAATATGCCATTGGCTGCAATATTTTGACCATACCAAATCCGACAATAGCTGAACCTTATTTGTATGGGAAATTTTGCGTGATAAAAGAAGTGTAGGAGATCCCTGTAACTCGTTGAAATGATGATATTATATTCAAAAGTGCTAGCTTTTATCAAGTATTAAATACATTTTTACCAATAATTAAGCATCATTAATAAGGAATCGAACCTCCTCTTGCTCTGATGACTGCCTGGCACCTTTCTGGCATGCTCTCTACAAGCGTAGCCAGTTGCTCCTGAGAAATTGACTCCCATGCCTCTAGGACTGCATTACGGAGCACTTCCTCAGATGGATTACCAGAATCAAATTCTGGGTGGTGCTCTTCAATATGGGATTTCATCATATCCCACACTGACTCAATTGGATTCAGGTCTGGGGAATATGACGGCCAGACTATGAAATCTACCCCCCTTGATGACAGCTCTCTTTTCGTACGTTGAGCAGAATGGGTAGGAGCACCATCCTGCATAAAGAGAAGAGGGCCGTGAGAGTCAATTGGTTGTGTTGCCGCGTGGATTAAAGGAACAATCCTCTGGCAGTAACTCTCCGCTTTTATAGTCCCCCAATCCCTACTCCAGAAGAGGGCAGGGCCCTTCTGGTTCCCATAAAAGGAGCCCCAGAACATCCAACCACGCTTTCGAGGACCTTTTCGAACCAGGCAAGTGTGATAATATGTCTCCTCGGGCTAAAATATTAGATTAATGCAGTTGATACATGGCTGAGATCTGGACTCACCTTCCTCGAAACCCATACTCTTGTGTGACGTTCACCAGTGACCCAAGTCTCATCAGACCAAAGAATTTGGGACCACTGTTCAGGTGTCCAAGAAGAGTGTTCTTCCGCCCACTCTAATCTTTTCCTCATATGTGCAGGCGTTAGAGTAGGCTTCGCTTGAGCAATGCAACGCTTGAACCCTCTTCTCTCAAGAGCACTTTTGATTGCGATTTGGCCACAATTCCAGTGGGAAAACTTAGCAGCAAGCTCCAGGTGGCTCATCTGGCGGGCCTCACTTGAAGACGTGACAAACTCTTCAAGCTCAACTTCCTACTGAGCGTTCAAGGCGTGGGGTCGGCCATTTCGCTTTTTGGGCGTCAGACATTGCCTTGCAAGGGCATATTGTACCCTTCTTTCGGTGATACCGAGTTGATTACCGATGGCGAGATGAGTAAAACCAAGGCCACGTAACGTGTATATCTGGACTCGCTGATCCCTAGAAAGCTGGCTCCGTGATCTTGGAGTAGTAGGAGATGCTGGGGTGCTCATTTTTCTTCGCAGTTTATCGTGAGGATATAGGTTATTCGATATGTCGTGTCAACCGATTTAGTGTGGTACGAGGATGCTGTGCAACTATCGAACATAAGAGAGAAGGTTCAAGGAAGAAGGAATGCTTCGGTTGCCTTATTGCCTTAGTCTAGCCATTTTTGTAGCGCTAAAGTCGGAATGTCAGGGATAATCCATGTAAATTACACAGAATGTGGGGCTACACTTCTTACCCCTGTAATAGAGTATGCCCATACAGGAGGTCATATGATCGCCAAATGGTACCTCAACGTTCCACATTTTATATCTAATGGAAAATATGACAAAATTTTCCCTCGGACAACTTTATCGTTACAGCGTGGTCTTCAGCGTCATAATCTCCGCGAATCGATATGTTATAAGGTATCTGATATCATTATTCGGAAGAAAGTACTTTTTTTTGGGTGGTGGGAGGATGTGTCGTGTTTGGCTGTAGGCAAGTTCTGCAGGTTTTTTATTACCGGTCAGCTCGTGATAGAGAACGCCACTGGGCGACATGTGCCGCGACTGTAATGCAGCCACAAAATGTTGACAGACGGCGAGAAAGTTGTCACGTTGGTTTCAGGAGAACGCAAAAGGCAAGAGCTAATATATTGAAGGTCTGTTCGATTACTCTTCATCCGAAAAGTTTCGCTGACTAAAAGATGGTAAGTAGGACTAAGATTATATCAGGATTTCTATCCCAGGAATCTTCTCGTCACGAGAGTGTATTGTCTCACGAAACGACTCGCCGAAGCGACGTGTGTTTCGGCTAGATTCTCTGTATTTTAGCATTAATTTCTTTCACCAAATGTTTCGGATACAGTACAATCTCGTTATAACAATGTGGGGCAAAACTTAACCAAGGCTCCCGATTGGAGGATTCAATTGAATTGGCCAATAAGAACCCTTGGTTAAGTTTTGCCCCACATTGTTATAGCGAGATTGTACTCTAACTTGGCATGGGGTTTTTTGTATTTCGATGATCGTCATCAATAGCTTCCGTGATATTGATAGTTGATATGGTCGATCATTAAGGATGTCTGAACTTTTTGATTGGAGTTGATCTGGTGTCCTGAGGCCTAGGTAAGTCTTTTCAAAAGGCCCATATTTTCTCTTGAATGGAACTCTTATATGAGGCGAAAATGCGAAACGAAAGGTACGTGTCGATGACTAATAAGTTCTACCAACACTACATATACTAGTACATGTATGTTTAGTGGGTCTCGACGAACCCCGATCGACGACACGAACCGATATCTGAACGTTAAAGAAGTGTCACCATAGTAATGAGAATATTTCTACATGTGGCATCTACCGGCAGACGGTTGACTGAAAACATAAACGGTTGACTTACTACTTTCGAACCTTCAATAATCGATTCAATATCTTGAGATTCTGATGCATAAATTTTTCGAATACATGTAAAAGTAAGCTTCCATCAGCATAGTCATACAGACAATTGCAAAACACTTGACCTTGGTGAAATTAATTCTGCCCTTATTTCTTATTATCCTCAACAGTCTATGTTGCTTCGGCCGGGCGGCCAGGCGGTTGATTATGTCTGTGTTGACTTGCGCCTGCATAGTCAACTGCTCTTTTTTTAAAAAAATCATTTAAGCGTATGCAGCCTGCGGCTATGACGCGAATGATGATGGAAGATATGTATGTGACGCAGTATGACTCTGTTTGACGTTTGGAACACTCATACTCAGATTTCATTTGCAGATACCACTACGAGAATAACGCCTGACGACATGTACCCTCTTCCGTGAATACCCACCACAGGGAAAAGCGAGAAAAACCTGTGGTTATCTGAGCATGCTTTCGTCATCCCACGAATACATTATCACCGCGGGAGAAGTGGTGTGAGGGTCTTGCTGGATTTGAACCAGCTTTCTCCTTTCTCAAGTGGGGCATGTGTCCAAGCTACCCAGACTCTACTTGGGAGAACGACCTGGATAGTGTACCACTGCACCATCCGACCTAGTCAACTGCTCGTACCGCTACTGATTCGCGTCGTCTATCCATGGAAACTCCACATCTTCCATCTGATCACAAAATGATTCGAGCTCCTGGTCTCGAAGTAAGCGAACGAGTTCGTCCCGAGTCTCAGTTGAGACATCAATGCTGATGGACTGGATAAATATGGGAAATATTTGTTGTTCTGTGCTTATGTTACAACTCTTTGATTGGTTTCAGAAAGACACCGAATTGATGTTCCGTCGCTCGCTTACCTGAGTTGCAACCGTTCCTGTAACTTAATTAGTCATCTGGGGTGCCCTTTTGTTATGTATTTCCGATACGAGGATGACTGTTGCACATATCACTAGGAAGTCATCCCTTACTAAACGTAACTTCTTTCGTGAATACCTACCAGAGGGATAACGTGAAAAGACCTCTGGCTCTCGAAGTTTGTTTGCGGCAACATGCGAATGCGTGATCAGCGCGAGCGAAGTAATGTGCAGATCTTGCCGGATTCGAACTGGCTTTCTCCTCTCTCACGGTGGGCGTATATCCAGACGCAACTTGGGACAACTACCTGGACGGTATACCACTGCACCATCTGACCCTTCCTAACATAATCATTCTTGTTGGCTTGTTGCGTCGATCGTTTGTGACGTTAGACGAACTTTATGTATCTTTGAGTGCTCCCTATTCCTGTGAGGTTCAACAGCAATTGCTGGTGTTCTCGGGGACTGGGATAGGAGGATTTTGTGCCGAAATCATGGTGAAGCCGTGTCTCCAGCACCACTTTATCTTCGAGTTCTGTGATTATTCTACGCTTCTCGTCACGAATTAAGTTATGACATCGATTATTTCGTCATAAACCAAGAGTCGTTCAGAGTCGTTCAGAGTTACCAGATGTCCAACTATGAGATTCCCATGTTTCTGTCAACCTCATGTGGAGATATCAAGCCCCCAAATCTAGAGCCGCCATGATATGTACAATTTTCTGCGATGATGAAGTTAATCCTGAGCTATAACTAGTAGGGACATCTCACGAATGAGATGTGAGTAGGACTGTGTGCGAATGGACAATCTGTAGGTTGGTGAAACATTGTCGATGGAGATTTCTGGAAACGGGGCCCTTGAGCGCTGTAGGAAAACGAGCGCTTGTAATAGTACATGTACTTGTTTATCTTGAAACGGAAGATTGAAAATCAGGATGACCGTGTGTTCCTACAAAGATTCTCAATGCAAAACATTGAACTCACAGAGTTTTTTTAGTTCAGAGCATGCTTCATACTTCTACATCAGGAAGATTTCGACAGTTTCCTACGCTTACTCAAGCCCAGAATAGCTGATTCAGAATTTATTTATAGATCCTTTCTCGCCTACTATACTACATGAACCATTAACCTCTGGGACTGTTGCGAGACACTTCGCTGCCCATTATCGCTTTCGCGATAAAATTTATCGAGTATGAGTAAAGAGATTTGTCAAGGGTTACTTGGGCTCCAAATTGCATAATGATTCAATGACTGTTAAAATTTCATGTTTTGAATGAAATAATGCGGAAAGCAATTCCTACATGATAGTGGTATTTCCTTACCTTTAATTTAATTAGATTGGGTCAGGGTTTCACCTAGATTTGGTCGATACCGGGGCCTAAATTGAAATTGTCATATGCGCTGTGATGTGAAGTATTCAACAAGAGTACATAAACTACTAGTCAGCTGGTCCAAAGTATGTCTTTGCATCGAGTCATATTAACTACCAATACTTAATATTCTGTGATGGTGAACTTGAGCAGGTAGTAGTGATGATAGGGGTCACTGCAGGGCTCTATCAAGACCTACAATTTCCACTTCACGAATACATTTGGCTCCGACTAGGATTGTGTAACGACAATTTTATATCTTTGGGACCTGAACTCCCTTTCTTGATGAGTTGACTAGCATATGATAAGTGAACGATTTGGAGATCCGGTCTTGTCTGCCTTTGAGACACAGTTTTCGAGGAAGTGCCAAAGGCAACACCACTAAGTGTCATACCTTGGTCAATTCCAGGCGAAGTCTCTCTGTCTAGCAGGTACAAGGCGAGAGCATATCCAAACAGCTCGATGATATTCCCCGGTCTGAGAGTGGCACGAAAGCTAGACCTATTTAAGATACGTTCGTGAACGAATACCGACAATGAAATTTGTAGAGTTATCCAAGGGAGAAAACGAGTCACTGCTCAGTTGGATGGTTTATCATGCGCGTAATGATAACGAGGGATGACCTCCGTGTTAATATTTAACCTTGAGGAAGCGATATGCGCAAACAGCCGAGACCAAATCTCATGTCGCTATTCAGGAACGCTGTGGATGAGGAGGGCTTCTGTTGGTTGCTGTTGTTGTTGTTTTTCTTGTTGATCTAACGAAATCGAGTAAGCCTGGCCTGGGATAGGAATGGTGTGTATATAACGCGCTCGTGACGCTAATCCAACAAGACACTTTCGTCTCGTCTAATGTCGGTGTATTTGTGCTATGTGGAGTCCAAGACTACTACAACACTAGGGCTCCTCTCTAACCCAGGGCACACCTTCTACAGTGCTCCTTTCCCATTCCCCCCTTTACCTCGAACTTAAGATCATCGATACATTAACCCGTGACGGGTTGACATTTAGCTCAAGAATTGCCCGTAGAAGTCAGCCACCTTTTCTACGAAATCTTCTGCTCAATATAGAAATAGAAAAAGCGTAGCCGTAGAAACTGGTTCGCGGGAAAGAGTCTCGAAAAACCTGCAACTCTAGCCAGGCGAGGCCTAGACACCAGAGCCACACGAGGTGCGTATCCCCATCTGTTTCTCTCTAAATTTCCATCGTTCAGATATCCTCTTTATACCGATACTACCAGCGCCCAGGTAGCGGTGCTCTTTCTTCGGAAGACAGTATAATGCCAGAATATCTGTGAACAGTGAGAATTCAACTGGGTAAAAAGGGCCATCTTAATCTAATTTATCACCGCCATAACAGGAGCTAGGTACGATCCTGAAACTCATCTTGGTGACCTTTCCCCTGTGATTCCGTCTCTAATCATAATGCCCTAATCTTAGCTTTTATCTTTCGCCTTATTTCCAAAAGCCCGATCCACGGTCCTATCCCTTCTCGCCAATTTCCCTGTCACGACGAGCCACGCTATATTCGAAGCTGTTGGCTATCATTGAGGCTCTGAGTGAGGACCTGGCAAATCTTCGCACTCCGAGAGCGAGGTGAATTTATCATTTTGGTTGTTTGTTGGATGCTGAAATAATCGTGATGGCCCTCCCCGCTTCAGATGGGAGGAGAGATAAACATGCTAAATACTATACATGTACAGATATAGTAGAACCCATCCATATCCACAGTGGGTTCTGATTTCAATTATTAATTGTTAAGATTCCTTGAATTATTAGCACGGTAGAGCCTGTCCAAACCCATAGTGGGGTCCAGGAATATTTATTGAAAAGATTCATCGTAATTCAACTGCTCATATTTGCAATACTTATACATGCACGTAAAATGGTCTATAGGGGTAAGTGTTGCACAATTAAGTATCAAAAATATAATAAATCTCAACAGTAATTATACCGGGACCCACTATTTTTTGAGAGGTTCTACTGTACTTAATTTTGTAATACTTACCCTGACGTGTCATTTTGTGTGCAGGGGTAGGCATTGCAAATATAAGCAGTTGAATTCCGATGAATCTTTTCAATAATTATACCGGGACCCACTATGGGTTTGGACTGGTTCTACAGGGGGATAAGGGTAAGTTAACAAAGATTATAGATTAAGTTATGTGCATTATATTCATATGTTTATTGTATCGGAATAAACAGAATTTACTGCCTAGCCTTCGTTAACTTACCCTTGTCCCCCTGTACTGTGGGTATAATATACACGTGGTACACGAGCATGTGATCACGACGCGCTGACGTATAGCTCTATAACGCCTGGGATTTCAGTACTGTTTCGATGAACAGGTACCGTACATGAACTAAACATATTGATGAGATAATGTTTGATGAACTCTTTTGAGTAATCTAAGCCAGAGTGCTCAATCTTCGCGTATATCTACAACGTAGACGTGTGATACCAGGATCAGGAAGACAGATACAAAAAGCCATCCCTTCGCTGCTCTGCCAGCATATAATATAGCCCTTGCTCAAAAAGTATCTGGACTAGTATATTTGTGTACTAGTGTTTGGTACAGGTACTGATACTAGTATTGACCAGTTACTGGGCCCCCTATCATTACAGCCCCGCCTATTTTATTTACCCCGCTAAAAAAAAATGAAAAGGAACCTTCGGCAGATAAAGGCAGAAAATAGATTGATCAGTTACCGGTACTTGAACAAGATGCAGAGGAAGAAAAAGGAAAACAGAAAAAGTCACGTGTAGATCTTTTGATTTACGTCGGATAAAATCTAAAAGTACAGTCGTCCCTCTCTAACTCGATAGTGGGTCCCGGTATAAGTGTTGAAAATATTCATTGTAACTTGGACTTTTATATTTGCAACACTTACCCTTACAGGTCATTTTGGGTGCAGGGGTAAGTACTGCGAATGTAAAAGTCCAAGTTACAATGAATATTTTCAACACTTATACCGGGACCCACTATCGAGTTAGAGAGGGACGACTGTACTCAGTCTCTCCGCTGAAACACAGGAAAAAATGCTAATCCAGGGATCGCAAATATTTCAAAACGATCACCAAAAGTAAACTCCGAGTACCAATAAATTTCTCCAGAGCGGCGAAAGTTTCGTTTCATACTAGTATATATTAGTACTTCTGGTCCGACTCTAAACAGTAAGGCTTAGCAAATTTCCCGTGATTTTTTTTCTCCCCCTGCCTGATCAATGATTTAGCTCCATGTACATGTACAAGTATGGTGTGACAACGAGGTTATTTTGCAATTATTAGTACATAGGCTATCCATTGCCAGACATCCACTTCATACTTATTTCAGAAACCTTACCCGGCGAGGGGTATTGGGCTGTATAGGCTCTTAAGTGATCAAAGGGAAATTTGGCCCGGCACGGACGGTCAGATACTATTTCAGATTTGCAGGAATCTTTTTATCAAGCAAGTCTTGACAGTGGGTGTTCGAAGCTGTCGCCGGCGCCGTGTGTTTCTAATCTGCGAGCTGTTCAGTTACAGTTTTCAGACCGACTGAGGCCTCAATATATTAAGCCAACATTACATTACAGTCCAAGGCTTCTTTGATTAATCGGCTTGCGCGGCCAGAAACGAATTTCTCCCTACCTCCAGATATTCAACGACGAAGAAACGCTCACGCACTCGACTGGCAATCAACTCATCTCGCGCATGCTCGACGTTCTCCGAGGGCCTCAAAAACAATATTCTTTGGCATAATCTATTAATCATTCTGCTTCAGCGTTGCTGGCCGTATCATCTTTCATTAATTCAAAATCTTAACTCTTTCTCTTCATGACGTTACGAACGACTGGTACCTATCACACGAATTAAAAATAAAGTTTCTAATATTTAATACTCACACCGCTTTCTTGTGCTTCTTTTTCATCTTTGACTTGTGTCCGCTGTCTGGTATATATTGCCCTGGATCTCACACTGTAGTTTGTCAAATCCATGCCTACTAACACTACTTACTTACGATCATCTCAAATTTAGGTTGATTCGATCAATTGTCCTTCTAATATGAGTGTCATGCTGCAAACGCCGTCAAGGGCTAGTACAGCGTCGTCCTCGTCGTTCCAGCAAGTTTCGCGGCAGAACACTTTGTCTTCACATGATGGAGGAAGATCAGCTCGGCAGTCGAAACGATATTCAATGACCACTTTATATCTTTCAATCTCGGCAAACGAAAAAGATTTAGAAATTGAAGACGACTTGGCCAAAGGTGAGAAAAGACTTGACACCCGGGAGAAGTGTGTTGTCCAAGTCCTCTACTGACTCCTTCAAAGCCCAAAAAACACTCCGACATCTCAAAGCTAAGATTTCCTCCCAGTCAAAGAAGAATTTCGTTCTAGAAAAAGATGTCAGATACCTAGACTCACGAATAGCGTTATTAATTCAAAATCGAATGGCGCTAGAAGAAGTAAACTAAATAAATGGATTTCCTGATAAAGCTCTGCTAACGCCTAGCAGCAAAATGAAGTCGCAAACCATCTTGAAGATGCTGCGGATTTACAAGAAGGATTTTTTCCTAACGATGAGAAGACTCAAAAATATGGAAATCTGCTCTTTCTTCTACAATGCGAACCGCGCCATATAGCTCATCTCTGCCGCTTGGTGACCATGTCTGAGATTGACTCCTTATTACAAACCGTAATGTTCACGATATATGGGAATCAATATGAAAGCCGTGAAGAACACTTGCTTCTAACTATGTTTCAGGTACCTTTCAAATTCTTCAAACTTCACTCATCGTTGCCTCTGACATTCGTAGTCTGTCTTAACGTATCAATTTGATAACACGCCTGAATATTCCTCTCTACTTCGTGCCAACACACCGGTATCGCGAATGATGACAACGTATACACGGCGAGGGCCTGGGCAGAGTTATTTGAAAACTGTGCTTGCGGATCGTATTAATGCACTGATTGAAATGAAAGATCTGGATTTGGAGATTAATCCCCTGAAGGTTTATGAACGGTTGCTAGAAAATTCCGAACAATATGAATCAGATTCGGCATCTGAATCTTTACCAAAAGGTATATCGCCTGAGCAAGCGGCTGCAAACAGGGATGTGCAAGAAATTATTGCGCCCAGACTGATTACGCTGATGGAGATTGCGAATGGCTTTCTGACAACAATCATCCATGGCTTAGAGGAAACACCTTATGGAATAAGGTGGATCTGCAAACAAATTCGGAGCCTAACCAAGAGAAAATATCCCGATGCTAATGACCAAATTATCTGTACTCTCATTGGGGGGTTTTTTTTCCTTCGATTTATAAACCCGGCAATTGTCACGCCCAAGTCATACATGTTGATCGATGGAGTTCCAGCAGAACGTCCCAGACGGACCCTCACTTTAATTGCTAAAATGCTACAAAATTTAGCAAATAAGCCGTCTTATGCCAAGGAGCCGTATATGGCTAAGCTACAACCTTTTATTCAGAAAAATAAAGAGCGTGTGAATAAGTTTATGCTCGATCTCTGCGAAGTACAGGATTTCTACGAAAGTTTGGAAATGGACAACTATGTTGCACTGTCCAAGAAAGATCTCGAGCTTTCCATAACACTCAACGAGGTTTATGCGACCCATGCCCTACTCGAGAAACACAGTTCTGAGTTGAATCGAGACGATAATTCGCATCTCGCCGTAATCTTGAATGATTTGGGTCCGGCCCCGCCACTGTTGCCCCGCAAAGAAAACAGAACCATCAATCTCCCACTCTTTAGTAAATGGGAGACAGCTACCGATGATTTGACATCTGCCCTTGATATTACTCAAGAAGAAATATTCTTTATGGAAGCCAAATCCACTTTTGTCCAGATAATGCGCTCCATGCCGAAAAATAGTGCAGTTTCAAAGCGCCCACTTCGGCTGGAACGTGTTGCTGATGCTGCTGCTACATCGCGTAGTGATGCGGTCATGGTAAGGAAGGGTATTCGCGCGATGGAACTTCTGAGTCAGCTTCAAGAACTTCGGGTTATTGATAAGTCTGATCAGTTTTGCCTACTCCGCGACGAGGTTGAACAGGAACTTCAACATCTAGGGTCGCTCAAAGAAGGTGTGCTCCTTGAGATTAAAAAACTCGAGGAAGTCTTCAAGACCATTCGAGACCACAATACTTTTCTCGTTGGACAGTTGGAGACTTACAAGAGCTACCTTCACAATGTTCGGAGTCAGAGTGAAGGCACCAGACGAAAACAACAAAAACAACAGGTCCTCGGTCCTTACAAGTTTACTCATCAGGCTTTAGAGAAGGAAGGTGTCATCCAGAAAAGCAATGTCCCTGATAACCGACGAGCAAATATCTATTTTAACTTTACCAGTCCTCTACCTGGGACATTTGTCATTTCTCTTCACTACAAGGGTAACTGAGCTCTTGTCGGCGGAAATAATCTAGGCTAACTATTACCAGGAAGAAATCGAGGATTACTCGAATTAGATCTCAAGTTGGATGACCTTCTTGAAATGCAAAAAGATAACCAAGAGGATCTCGACCTGGAATATGTACAGTTTAATGTTTCCAAGGTTTTGGCACTCCTTAACAAACGATTTGCACGGAAGAAGGGATGGTAAGGACCTAAACCCTTCTTCTAGGCTCGCAGCTCAAAAAAATCCGGCACGTAATGAATGAGTGGCTTCCGGAGACAGTCATCCGGGAAATCAAATTTGATGATATGAGAGTTTGGCGTCATCGGCGAATTACCTGGGCGAACTAGATACCTGGCAACGGTTTTTGAATCATTTTATTCCTTTTAGTCAACTTTTACTTACTATAACATGTATTATTTAGTTGTATTTTTCATCATGGGAGGAGTTCAGGATACAGTCTGTTTGTGTGTAGGTGTACACGGTATAGATCTAATTATGATGATGGAGTCGAAAAAATTGTTTTGGATGAAAAACATTTAGATTAGTCATGAAAGTCTCACTCTTCATGCAGTACCGAGCGGAATTTGTTCGCTCGTCAAATTAATAGTGGAATAATTATCAAATTGAGCCGTTCGGCAGTCGCACATTTTGATGGACTCTGAGTTGCTACCTCAAGTGTGAAAATCGACCTGTTCGCCAAACTAAAGTAAAGTACTGCAGAAACAGCCATTACCCTTGCAGCCCACAAATTGGCCACTCCACATTGACGCAGACGACAGAGCACGATAGAGTCATTTGAGCTGAGACCTGCAGACAATGCGTATGCGACAGGAGACAGCAATCTCAGCGTGCATGATAACACATATGAAGAGAAGACCAGAAAGGAAAATCATCGTTGCCGGACGAGGGAAGTACAGGATGACGAGTCGGAGCGACGACATTGGAGAATTCTGCATGTGGAGGACGAGTCTTGCAACTGTCATCACTAGAAGTCGTATCAGCACGTGTATACATACAATAAATATACCCGTCCTCGTCGGACCGCGATTACGTGAGCGAACCCAGACGCACGGCCAGATGAGACGAGCGGGGCCTGAACGACAGTGCACGACGCGCGGCGAAATTAGCCACGTCAAGCTCAGACCGTCCCATGTCTGTAAAGATGCGAAGAAAGTCGACACCGGTGTTTCGCGGCTGAGAAATCTACGTCTGATCATGGACCTACTCAGACCGACGTCCGCGAGGAATATCATGAGCGCGCAGACTGGGTCCCCGGGTCCCCGGGCTCATGGAAGACACCTCGTCGGATCTCGATGCCGACGCTTGCGCGACCGTGTGTCTGGGTCCCTGACCGATTTGACTCGAACTCGGGATCGCGAACCGGCGGGGTCCGGCGCACGGGGTCGGGACGTCTAGTCGGCTGGGGCGCGTCATGGAGATCGGGTGTGCCCCGACGCGGTGGCACGCGGTGCTACCTCTCGCGCCCTCCGTGAGCGGCGGATCATATCGCGGTCGTACAGCCGAGTCCCCCCGTGCGGTTGACGTGGCGTGACACCGCCTGCATCGTGACGCAGTGAGACGTCCCACACGACAGGGATATGGCTCGCGTGCATGACAGGGCTCGTATCGTGGGGATCCCTGCGATGAACGATGGCCCCTCGCACGTGTGGCCGCATCCCCCGTCCGCGACCCATTTCTCTGGCATGACGGCTCGCACGCGACGGCCCTGGGCTGAACGTCATCGGCGATGTCGCATCGTCGAGATGATGGGGAGTAGCCGATAGCCTCCCAGCGCTATCAAGATCCATTCGCATCCGTCGATGGTCTTCTGCGCGAATGAATGTGTCGCTGCATCCCGTCCCATTCGGCATGGCGAGCGATATCGAATCGTTTCCTCAGGGATAACTACTGCACGCGGTGCTACACAGATTTACTTCGCGAAACCGCGCGCCGCGCACGCTTCGGCGTCGCTAGCACTCAGCAGTTCGTAGGACGGTGGACGCTCGAGACCGCGCCCCGGTGGACCAGATGTACCACCAGGCCTGTCCCCCGATATGACCACAGGCTGTAGAGTGTTGTCGGCCTCAGGATAGTTCACCGCAGGTGTAGATTGAGCTAGTAGTTGGAAGGGCAATGACATACAAAATTAACGCTGATAAGTCACCATCGTTCGGGTTGAGACATTGTCTATCTACAGGGGGACAAGGGTAAGTTAACGAAGGTTAGGCAGTAAATTCTGTTTATTCCGATAGTTTAAACATATAAATATAGTGCAGATAACTTATTCTCGGACCTTCGTTAACTTGCTCTTGTCCCCCTGTAGACTCTGTCGGTCGGGATTGTGTGATGATCGTTCTATTAATGGCGGTATTTCTGGCCGCACTCGGCGTCACCACATGCATCTCTCGATGACATCAGATCCGCACTTAGGCGCGGCACTTTTCAAACCTTGGGATGAGAATGTCTGGGCACCCGGACCACGATACCCTAGTAATTCCTCCTGTTCTGATTTGTTTTCTTTTTCTAATCTGACTGCTTTTGGTCTGTGAGCTAGAACAAGAGATTTAAATACAGTGATCTGATGTGGCGCCTCGAGTAGCCCCTACAGCTCAACATCTGATCCTTCTTTTAGGTACAAGAGGCCAGCCTTCTGGGACCCCCATACCCTGCCGAGCTGATAGATTTCTTCTGTTGACTGTTTATGCTGTCGAAAGGCACTCCACTGTACGGGCAAGTGGGGATACTGGGATACCCCCGCGAGCTCCTCGCATGCCTTTTTCCTACGGCAGACTGTCACATGATAAGGATGTAATATCATATCAAGTTCGGGGCCTCGAGGCGACTGTACACGAGCATCACCACTTCTGCTCAAACCGAAACCGCCTTCCCTCTGAATCCACGTGTGATTCTTGCCACGTCTTCTGGGCTGTTCCTTATGGCCTCGATTGACCCGTCTGTGGCCGTCCGCAGCATTGTCATCGTTCCCTGTGCCCAATGTGGACACCTCTTGCCCGTGTGTTAAATACTTGGAGACGGATCTCCGCAATAACGTTTGCGTGGTCGTCTCCGGGGACGTTCCTCCGGCAGAGATAAGCTTTGGACCCTATGTACAGTAGAACCTCTCATAGCTAATAGTGGATCCCGGTATAAAGGTTGAAAAGATTCATTGTAACTTGGACTTTTATATTTGTAACACTTACCCTTACAGGTCATTTTGCGTGCAGGGGGATAAGTATTGCAAATATAAACGGTGAAATTTCTATGAATCTCTTCAGTAATTATACCGGGATCCACTATTAGCTAAGAGGGGTTCTACTGTACTCGCTCTTTGTCTGCATTGCGCTACTGCTCTGGGCCCTCGTCAGGTGTCGGTCTGTTCCGCCCAGCGTTCTTTTTTTGTATGCTGATGTTCTTCTCGCCGTTACTGTTAGCTGCTCATTGGATTCATGTATATCTGTGCTCAAACTCCACAATCAACCTAAGGTCCCTGAGTACTAGTCAATTTCCTGTTATAATTGTGCTAGCATTGAATGGGATGTTTCCGTTGCTCCCACAGCGTTATGTCTATTTTATTCTTACAGTCAAGCTGCGTTAGAAGGAATGTGGATTCCGATGTAATATTGTGAATGATATTTAGTTGTATCAATCAGCTTTGCGACGCTAATCCCTGCATAGAGACCTTCCTTTAGCGGTGAGAATTGCACATATCATTGATAAAGCTAAAATACTCCAATGAAGAATTCTACCGCAAATTGCGTTCCTTACAGAGAAGTTTACTGCCGTGCCAAAAGTTTCCTTGGTTCTAGATACACACATATATCGAAGAACATCCACTTGGGCTTCGTCAGATTCTCAAATAGCCTGGCATCTAGCTGGCATGCTCATGAACATAGAACGAAGCTGATCCGGCGTGATCGTCCTCTTGGTCCCCTCAATAATCCTACCAACTTAGAATCGACCTGGCTATCTTCCGTGTTCACATTCTAGGGGACTCACCTACACGTACAATATCATCAAGTTACCTTCAGCCTCTATCGGGTTAACATCGAGAGAGAAATCAGGCCAAGGGATCCGTTTGGGTTTGTGGGGCCAGAGGCATAATTTCGAGGGGCCTCCGGTGTGAAGATGCGTTGTTTTGCATGAACCTGATGGGGGACGATGGCCGGTCCAGATTCTAACCAAATCTAATGCACAGCCCAAGGAAGTATAGGATGGATTCAGAGTAGCTTTCGGTGGTTAACTTTCCTCTGTTTCTTCTCAGAGAGATGATGCCCTTTTCGGCAACCCCCAGATAATACTCTCATTCTTGCTGCTTTACTTTTCTGGAAGATAGATGCTATCGTAATTCTGAGAAGCCGAGATGTAATTTAAACCATTAGCGGCCCGGTGACATATGAATGTCGGAACCCTTTGGAGTTGATCTATTTTCGTCAAATTTGGGTCTAAATTACCAGGAGCTGCTGATGTTTTGCATGGAGAAATAATCATTGGGGCGTGGTTGGGGTGTGTAAGGAGAATTCAGTCTTTGAAGACTTTCAGCACATACGCACTAGTTCGTCTCACTGCTCACGCGAGTTAGATGTAAACTACGAGTGTTCCTTTTCTGGTGGCTGTACGCAGAAGACGAAAAATATGAGTGTGATGGTTGGATTACGCAGAACAAGTGGTGATGGACCTAGGAGTCCTGATGTTGAGATGTTTATTACGTCTAACGGGCGGCGTGCTGCACACAGCCCTGATATTCTCTGTCGGGTCAAAAGACGCCGCGAAGTAGACTTCTCCCAGTCCCTACAGAATAGAAGATACAACTTCGATAGAACACTCATACTGTCAGTGCAATCGCTGGTATCACACCGGGTGCCACATCTTGGGGACTTGCACCCCTTCCCTCACCCGTGAATACTCACCCAAGGAAAAACAAAGATGTAAAAACCCTTAATTTGTCCCAGCATGCTTCATCACCAAACTGCACCGACCGCGCGGAAAGGTAGTCTCACAATGTCCATACTTTATATCGTAGTAGGTGTTCATGCAACATGACTTTTAGATGAACATGACCCGGATGATGGACCACCACTTCATCCTTCGTTCGGTCGGGTCTTGGTCCGCTCAAAACTTGCGATCGTAAATCACCAGGTCAGTCTAGCGTCATCCTCCCTCTCTCCAGTCCACCTCTCTTACCTCTTCACTGCCCATATGCCCTCTTCACACGCGTGCCATCCCGAGAACATGCTTCCGAAACATCGTAATCCTCTCTTCAATTTTATGCGCCAGGTGTGACCGGACGGCCTAAAAGTCCAATTGTATACAGTCGCTTCTCGTTGTAACGATGTGGGGCAAGACTTAAATAAGGCTCTTCATGGGAAGATTTCATTAGATTGGCCAATGAAAGTGTTATAGGTTAAAGCGGACGGTCACTGCACGAAAGCAGTACCACAAAATAAGTTAATATTAAATCTATGAAGAGACAATCTATCTACTCGAGTAATACCGGTATTTATAAGTACTCTCTCTAATTACTAGAAGGCTCCCTCCATTCCTCCTACTCATTGATCTTACTTAGAATTATCCAGAATACTCTTCTAGAAACTTCTCATGAGTTCTAGCAGCCATAGCATGGTATCCCTGTAAATCGCTAATTATGCTTGCCAATGCATAACACAGGGTAAAGAAGTTATGCAGCATATACGCGCCGCGCTATGCATGGTGACACGGATGGGCCGAGCAAATAAGCCCAGCCACACTCCACCGGGCTTAGCCCGTAACAGAAAGCCCTTTTTTAAGTCTTGTTCTACATCGTTACAATGAGAGGCGACTGTGCAACTAAATTGTGTTCCTTGAAGTATTAAAGCTATCGAGAAAAGACGTGCGAGAGCGCGGCAGATAAGATATGTACATGATTGTAACGCATCCAACGCTAGTGGAAATAGGAAATAATCATCTCCAATTCGTCTGACTGCCCAATCCGTCACATCGTCCCCCCTTTAAAAAAGCTCATTCGCGAGTGTGTATCCATTAGTTTCCTGCTTGCCAGTTCGTCATATTCTTCTCGTCCAGGGTGGTAAGCCTTTTTCCATGTCCAAAAGTCTTGCTGGCGGTCCAGGTAAGGATGGGTTCTGGAGATAAAACTCACGTAATTTGAGCGGGGCGTGGATAAGTTCGGAAGCTGGATGCCAATTTTGATCTGCGTCTTTGCTTGACCAAGCGTCTCTGTACGAGAGTGTCTTGTTCGACAATTTACAAGTGGGAATCTCATCAATTTCACATTCGTCGTGGCCGGCTATATTAATAGGAAACGGAGGAGTTTGGTCCTGGCCTGGAAGCTGATAGTTCACTACTTTGCGGGGTTTATCAGGGGCAAACGTATTACTTGATGACTATCGAGGGCGAGAGTTTTGGGTGGAAGGCTTTACCCACTTTCTAAATGATTTTAAATTTGCCGTTTATCGGAAAGTCCAGTTTCTTTGACGATCTTTGAGATTTATGATATCTCATACCTGACCACACTTCGTCACCAACTTGGAAATGAATCTCGCGCCGGTCAAAGTTGGTTTTAACAGCCATCACTTTTTGAGTATGCTGGAGGTATTTGGTAGCAAGAGCCCATGGTTGGTAAAGGTTCTTCGTTATTGAAAGTTTGATCCTGAAAGTTGAAGAGTGTTTCAAGTAGCATAGTGTTCATATTTCCTATGTCATGTCATTGTATCAAGGTGTTGTGTTATTTATTTGGGATACACATGTAAACACAAGGCTCAAGAATATGATTCGAGGATGTTTCATATAATGGAGCTTGTAGCAGACATTTGCGAGCACTGGATAGTTTGATGTATTCAGGTTAGTCGTTAGAATATCGTGATGTAAAAGATCCAGAGAAAAAAGGTCAGACATAAACAAAATCAAGTCATCTTTCAATCAATTGTTTTTCCAATATTTTTCATATTTTGGGCGTTCTCTTTATTGAGGCTAGAGGCAGAGGAGTCATAAAACTTGCAGTCCGATAGGATCCGAGGGACGTATCCGTGGATGAATTTAAACGGCGAGATGCCCCCGAGAAAGTTGTGAGGAAGAGTCAGTTGGGCAAAGTGTATCATCGGCAAAATTTCTGATCGATTCGACTGGTAAAAATTAACAAAACAGCGAAAGCGCTTTTGTCAATACTGATTATAGATTTCAGTTTAACCATTAGCTTGAGGGTGTTCAATAGAGCTAAGTTTAATCTTTGTGCCTAGGATTTTTAACTTCTGTCCAGAATTAGGATATGAATTGGGACCTCGGTCGGAGAGCATGATTAATGAAGGGCCGAGGTAGCGGTAGATATAAAAAATATGAAGAGATGCTAGATCTCTTGAAGAAACTGATTTTCTACAAGGAATTGAAATAGCTTTTTAACTAAAACGGTCGATGATGACAAGAACATCATCGAATCCAAGCTTATGCTTTATGAAGCTGCGAAAGTTTAAAGTAACGTGTTTCTGTGATCTTAAAGAAATTGGTAGAGACTGGAGGAGCCCAGGCCTTTCATCATGGGGAATAAAGCTTCGTTGATAAGAATTACAATAGCTGCAATTCTGAGATATTGTAGATTTCATTCCATGCCATTGGTATTGTTTTGATGCCAATTGAAACGTCTATTTTGCGCTAGGATGTGCAGTGAAGACTTGGTCGTGGGCCTCGCGAATGAGTAAGGTACGAATGCTGTCGGTATCCGGGATAAGCAAGCGATCGTCATATATGAGTAGTCCATTTGAAAGGGGAAACTTTCCAGGTGTCGGCGAGGCAGCTTTTTTCCAAAATGTCCGGAGAGGTCATTGTAATTAGCAGCAAGAGCTTGATCAACAATCCTGATTGTGGGAGAAATTGAGGAGGTGTCGAAAAATTATATCGTAGCTTCTTGTTGTGTATCTAGGCGGAGTTTTTTCGTAAGAAAAACTCGTCAATTTGATCATCACGAAGAAGTTGATGGAATCGTTGAGATTTCTTCGTGGAGTTTTGTAGGTTGATTTCATCATATTTGCGTGTTAGTGCGTCGGCATGCAGGTTGAATTTACTTGGGCTGTAACAAATGACGAAGTTGAAGTCTACGAGTAATTCAGCCTTGCGAGCCTGGCAAGAATCGAGGGCCTTGAAGGTCACAAGATACTCGAGCGTCTTGTGATCAGTAAAGACGCGAGCTTTATGTGGCGAGCTAGCAAGTCTTGCGCGCCAGTTACTAGAAGAAAGGATAGTGGCCAGCATTTCTTTGTTGTGGGCTGCATATTTCAACTCTGCAGAAGCCATGCTTTTCGAGAAATATCCCACGGATAGCCAGCTGTTATGATATCGTTGAGATTATTTTAGGACGTGGATCGTATGGGGGAATGCTGGAGCGACGTGAGAGTTAAGGATGACAGCCGAGGAGAGAAGCAGGTGAATAGAGCCTTAGATATAAAGCTTAGTAGGTCGACATGAAGTAGGTACGAATATAGCCTTAGCCTTCAGAGATATTCAGTAAACGCAATGAACTGTGAATCTCCGAAAGGCGAGAGCTCTAAATATCTATACAGTAAAGTCCTTATGGGACGAGTATAGTAGAAATCAAGATAACCGCCCGTGTCCCAAATTAGCAGCTTCATCAAGGTGTTGATTTGCCTTGATATTTAGTTAATCTTCCAAACAACTAAATGTAAGAACAGAACATGCATGTGATATAAAACTAGTAAAAACACTAGATACGTGCCAAGAATACAATACAGACATTAAAATTAGTGTATGACTAGTATCATGTGAAAGTGCACGCATGTGCATTATTTGTAATGCGGGACTGGATATTTACGGCAGAGATATAATACCAGCTACTACACCATCAGAGGTAACAGTTTCTAGCATGAATCCTAGTCACAAATTATAATGTTGTAGAATTGGTGCAGAAGTGAGAGCTGTTTTGAGTGCATCGAATAAATCAGTATATTCCTGGTCGAATCGGAAGGATGTATTTTTTTGTCAAGTTTGTTAGAGGTTATGAAATGATGCCATAACTCTTAAACAAACACCGATAAAAATTACAAGACCCTGGGAAAGATGAAACGTTTTTTAAATTAGTAGGGTGACTCCAATTTTTCACGATCAACTTCGATGCCGTCGGTGGAAATCAAGAATCCAAATAATTTAGTCCGCTGAACGTTAAATTCGTATTTTTTGATGTCTGCCTGCAGACCAGCATCACGGGAGCGTTGAAGAAATTTACTAACATGGTCTTCATGTTCGAAATTATTAGGCGAATAAATTAAGATATCGTCAAAATATGCGGTACAAAAATCATCGAGATAGTTAAGCAAAGCATCATTCATGAATCTTTGGTAAGTAGCCGGACCATTAGTCAGACTAAAGGAAAGAACTTCACTTTTATACGAATCATATCGAGTTCGGAAAATCGTATACTCTTCCGAGGCAGGATCCATTCTGATGCGGTAGAAGGCTTGTCGAATATCCAACTTGGTGAAGACTTTGGCAGAACACTAACGAGCGGGATTTTCGTCTATCAGAAGAAATAGAAAGCGATCTTTTCGAGTGAGTGCATTAAGAGTACGATAATCCACACAAAGTTGGACTGCCGTTTGGCTTACGCACAAATAGTATGGGTGCGACGAAAGGAGCGTGAGAAGTTTCGACAAATACCTTGCCCAAGTTTTCCGTGATATACGCTCTTATAGCCTCACGGTCGTCAAGTGAATTTTTGTAAAGGGGGCTATACTTAAGAGATCGTTCGCCTTCTCCTTCGAAATCAATTTTGTGGACACAGACTCGATGAGGAGCGAGTTTGTCAGACTCTATCTTTGAGAAGACGTCCGCGAAATTTGCGTACTCAACAGGGATGGTCGGTCCAGTTTCAATGTTGAAGATCTGGGTGCAGATTCCGAGATATTTTGAACGATATTTTGAGTGACGAATTGATTTCTATTTCAGAGTTGAAGTGGATTCTAGCCGACGGAGTTTATCCTGTTTCTCTTCAATCGACGAATTGAGTTCGCGGATTGTAATGGTGAAAATCCCATTTTAGGATCTTGTCGAGGCATTTAGCTGTAACCCTGGCCCTGAAGTAAAAGTGATATCAATTGCTGTAAGTAAGGATTCTGGTAGCGGTTTCGGCGGCAAGCTAGGACGACGTAGGTTTGGTGCGAAAATAAGTGGCTTTATAATGGATTCATCAGACTCAAACCGAATATGTTTGATGGAAGAAATGATATTAGGAACAAGTGAAATATCTGTTGTAAAAGGAATGAAAGTCTTTAAATTCTCGGCTAAACGGACCATCTTTCTTGCTCGAGGTTTAGGAAGTGTTGTGGAGATAGCTGCGAGGATTTTACTGCTTCTTTTGCAGTCCGTGTTGAAAACTCTATCTCTTCTTTCCATTCCTAACTGGTGCACTTTTTTAATTTATTTTCCTGTAGTTCTGCGCCAGGTGACAATGTGATTGCGAGCGAAAGAGAGAGTAGATGGGCTATTAATTGGCCAGACGAGGCATCTTTTGGAAGCACCAAGAAAGACACGGTGTTCTGCGAGCCACGAGCGGCCAAGAATGGGACCATAGTCGCCGAGAGGCATAATAAGAAAAGGAATAAAGGAATAAATACGACGGTCAAGGTTAAAATTAAGAAAATAATAGTGAATGATGAGCGTCCCGCGCGTACCATGATACCCTTTAGCTGGAATAGAGATTGGTAGTGGTAAAATGAATAGCTGAAGGAAGGTAGAAATTCTTTTCAATAGCTTGTCATCAATGAAAGCGTACCCATTGGCTCCTGAGTCTAGACCTGGAATTTTTGACAGTAGCTGTCATAAGCGGCAAATAGACAGCGGAAAAGAACGAGACAAGATAAGACATGATGCCAGGCTATGAATGCACTCCTATAAAGTACAAAAGTTATGTGCATTATCACTCGGCTAAAAGACCAGACCAGAATCATGTAACACTATGCATCGGTTATCTCCATAAATATATTATACAACAAAGGCATTCCTGACAGAGTCCAGTTTTTGAAAAAGTACATGAAATCGTCACTTTTTCTTCACCAAGAAGTTTGGAAATTTCCGGCTACCCCATGTTTTTTATCATGCCCAAGAAGGAGGCTATTTCAGGGCATCCTCTTTCCCCCCCGATGAGTACACTATATTGCGCGTCATCAGCTTTTTCTTCGTCCGAAAACTCATCGATCTCATTAACCTGGCCGGTGCCTGGCGCTCTATATTTCGGAGTAAGTAGACGGTTCATTGTCGGAATTGCTGTCGTGGTATTATGATTAGCTGGGGGTTGGCAAGGAAATTTTCGCCTGGCTGGGGCCGATGATATTGGGCCAGACGTTGAATTCTTGCTGCAATTATACTTGTTGCATTTATCAGTTGTTGCCTTGTCCGAGATTTTTTCCGTTGCTTGCGTCTGCAACCCTTTTCGATACGCCGAGCGGGCACGGTTAGCGTGATGATCGGCGTCCTGATTTTGGAAAAGAGAGGCATACTGGCAGAGGCTTTGGCATAAGTCAAACTCGTTAACCACTGTCGAGCGAAGACTAAGGAGAATCTTGTCGTGCAGGTCATGGCGCATCTGAAGGTCGTCGGAAATTCCAGCGGTTGAAGCAAGAACGCGAAACTTATGGTAAAATCCCCAAAATTTTGTGTTTGGCGTCCTCTCGAGGTTGTTATATTCCACACGAGTGATTGCCGCCTCCGCAGGGTCCTGAAGAAAATTAACAGGGTCATCGATGAGATTGTTAACGTCTTGATTTGGGTTTGCAGCCACAATCAGTGGAGCGAGAAAATCTCTTGCGATTCCTTCTGTCTGATCAAACACGTGGCCTTGTTGCTGTCGTGCGTTAGTGAAGCACTCGGCGTAAGGCTCGAACTTTTGAAGGTGGCACGTCCTCCATATCGGGGGCTTCAGGTTCTGGCCATCGGATAACTTGGACGCAAGATTTGGAACCTTAATGAATGCTGGGATGCGGGCGGTTTCCCATTTTTCAATTTGGGTTGGCATGAGTGGTGCGGTCATTTTCCCTTGGTAGGTTCATAATCCGTCCTGACTGATGCCAGCTGAAGATCTCGAGCCTGCTTTCGGAGCAGACAGTTCTGAGTTGACTTATTGGTTTCCAGTATTGAAAGCAACGTACTTCGCAATAAGTCAGTGTCTGAGCAGATATCACCGAACGGAATGCCGAAAGGTTCCTCAGATTTTACTTCACGGGGGTACACTCCAGGAGTCTTCGGAAGCGTAGGGTACAAATTTTAATCGAGTCCAGGAGAAAGGCCAGACTCAGAGGAGCTAGCGGCCAAGGTAGGTGACTATGGAATGGAATTTCAGGAGGGCGGGATGAGAGAATGAGCCCGGTGTTTTGAAGCCATCCTTCACTTAATCAAGCGGAATTGGTCTTCGTTTGAATGCTCATGTACTCGTTCCTGGCAAAACGGAAAAGAATAAAAACTAGAGATATTTGAAACCATCTCCGGCAGCGCTGGTGAGATAGCTTTAATACAATGTGACTGGAAGGTTCTAATGCCAAATTATATACAACTAAATTGTATTCCTTGGAGTATTAAGGTTATCGAAAAAAGGATGTGCGAGAGCGCGTCAGATACATGAATGTGGCGCATCCAACGCTAATGAAAATAGAAAATCATCATCTCCAATTCACATGACTACCTGTAAGGGGCAATCCGCCACACCAGGTCTTCAATCCTCCGTGGGGTACCCATACCAATGTAGGCAAATGGTTGGAGCCAGTGTGCGTAGAAGATTTCAGTGGATGAGTCGGGACTGAGGGAAGGTCGTGATCATTAAGGAGAGTGGTGGATAAGTTGATCAATTGGAAAGGTACGTTGTCGAGCAGCAAAATTCGGCGAGGTGACATGATAAATCAATCTTGGGTATGCAGCCTGGGGCTATGACGCGAATGATTACGGAAGATACGAATATTTCGCAGATTGATCCAGTATGACGGTTGGAACACTCATATTCAGATTTCATTTGCAGGTACCACTACGAGAATAATGCCTGACGACATATACCCTCTTCCGTGAATACCCACCACAGAGAAAAGCGAGAAACACCCGCGGTTATCTAAGTATGCTATCGTCATCCTACGAATACAATAACGCTGCGCTCGAATCAGCTTTGTCCTGTCTTGAGTGGGGCATATATCCAAACTAATCAGACTCTACTCGAGAGAACGGCCCAGATGGTGTACCACTGCACCATTTGACCATGGAGGAAAGGTTGTTCAGAAGCAAAGTACTTGATCAATCTACCCCGAGCTCGTAACTGATGATCAATCAGTCTTCTTCACCCATTTCCCCATTGCCCGATCATTCGCTCGTGACAATCGAGGAAGGACACGGCTGTAGCGGAGAATTTATGAGAGACGAAGGACTAGTAAGAAGAATGTGGAGGCAGGATAGAGTCTTTGAAAGGGGATTATGAGGGGATGTTTCGACCTCGAGAGCTTTGTGCGCGCCAAGCCCCCAATCAACAAAAGATAGTGTTGTGCTCCGCTATCTTGGTCATGTCCAAGTTGAACGACCTGTGGCCTGAATACCTGCTACGACAAGATACGAGGACGTTATGAGATCACACCTCGCGCGGTCGCGAAGGACAGGATAATGAAGCATACCGAGGAGTCTGAGGTTTTTACTATGATTTCTCCTCAGGCAGGTATTCACGGTTGAGGGGAGAAGCGAGGCGTAAGTCTCACCATGTGTGATCCTGTATTGGTGCCGGCGAATGTCTCCTTAGTATGAGTGTTCAGCGTCAAGAATGTTTTATCTTAGTTCTAGCGACTATGGATAGCATACGCTTTCCGAGGTCTTGCGTCCCAATAGGGAACTTTAGGGTGCGTGGTTGCACGGTATCCGTAGACTTAATAAACGTCACAAAAACAACAACATTACCCGATCATCTGGCTGGCAAAGACGAACTCTTCACCTTCACGCGGTGCCGGCTGTAATCGCTCAGTATGTTCGCTGCATATCTGAGTTAGCCAAGAAGAGTCGCAATCGGATTGCAACCAATGCATACTCCTCATCTTTCTCGGTCAATGTTCACCGGAGCATCAATCGATCCAATCCACAGAGACCACTTTTACCAATCCGCCTTCTTCCACCTCCCGAAGTATCGAAATACAAACCCTACCGATAACTTCGACGACCGGACTATCACGATCTCCTGCGTTGCTTTGGCGCGCCTCCATCTACAAACCCACAATGCGACGAATACCCGACGGAAGAAGAAAGTCGAAGGGCACAAAGATGGAGAGATTGTATTGGCTTTGGAAGGCTAGGTTACGGAGGGAACGTACGAGAAACGGAAGGATAGAGGGTTTGGCTAGGTAAAAAGGATGGGGAAGTTCTGGAGGGAGGATGTCTGATATTGACGATGGAATTTTTGACTTTGGGAGTTTGTGTGTGCCGAGGTTTTCGGGTTGGTTAAGTGCTGCCACCACTTTGTAAAGCTGCTACGCTTCCTTTTCGGAGGCGAGACATATGGCTTCGGTCGTGACAACGGTCCTCGGCGCGATTAGATGTACTATTGGGAAATCTCTTTGTTGCGTGGACGTTCGCGGCGGGGGAGGAAAGAGGAGATGCAGGGCGTCGAACCATCAACAAATGTGTAAGGTTCCGAATATGTGATGCTGACGAAGATAACTAAAGTTAAAATGTCTATGCTTAGCGCTAACGATATTACGTAACATACTTGGTCTTCGTATCGCCATAAAGTAGCAGGTCTCGAGAACCGTGCTCTTCCCCAGACTAATCAACTGATCAGACCAATGCACAGTAAGAAATACGAGCATTTTTGGAGCTGGAGTTAGATGGCGTTGGTTGAATGAGTTATGGTTATAATGTCTGTGTATCTCGACGATTAGGGTCGGATGGTGCAGTGGTACACTGTCCGGGCCGTTCTCCCAAGTAGAGTCTGGGTAGCTTGGACACATGTCCCACTTGAGACAGGAGAAAGCTGATTCGAATCCAGCAAGACCCGCACACCACTTCTCTCGCGACGATACCGTATTCGTAGAATAATGAAAGAATACTCAGATAACCATGGATTTTTCTCGCTTTTCCCTATGGTGGGAATTCACGGAAGAGGGTATATGTCGTCAGGCATTATTCTCGTAGTGGTATCTGCAAATGGAATCTGAGTATGAGTCGTTCTGTAACAAAGAATACGTATCTTCCGAAAAATACCTACGTGGGTCTTAAGGCGCCGAAATAGGTTAATTGAATGATTTAGTTTTTTTATCCCGAAGATTAGGAGGAAGTCACCACGGGTTTCATTATATCTAGAATATAGTGTAGATCCAACGACTTCATTGAACCATTTGAACTTTACTATTTTGTTGAGTGAACTTACTCATCTTTATAGTCACTATCAGAATATTCTTCATGCCCCAAGAAACTTCATGTGTGTCTCTTTTTTTTGTTTTTTTTTTTTTAAATAAGCAAGTACTGGCTAGCAATAATCGGGGAATTAGGTAGTCTAGAGTCTCCAGGGATCGACTACCCGTATCACGCGAGCCAAGACTAGTGCCAAAGGAGGGCGGAGTTAGGGATACAGGGAAAAAGGTTAATAAAAAAACATGTATTTAGATCTTTTGTCATAGCTATGAGGCTGAATACAATATGATTTAAAAAAAAAAAAAAAACCCGTATCACGCCTCTTGGGTGCATGGCTTGTGCCTGATACGTCATTAATTAAATCAATCAATTACCCAGTCATACAAAAAAATACAGCATTATTCCTTCATAGATGCAGATTTCTTCAGAGGATTTAGACTGTCTTTATTGAAATTCGTGTTAATAGGTAGACGTCATTCGTGAAACTCCAGAACACTCAAATTTACAGACTTACTCTTCTTTCTCCCTTCTCGAACTTCCGCGCGAACATCCAAGCAATAAGTCATTGCTCAGCTTAAAATCTAACGGTAATAACTCCACTGAATTCTAGCAGGTTATGAGCCCAGTGATCTAAGCGATCATTTTCACAAATTTGATTAAGCCCTCCACTAGTCAAGTTTCTCATTCACGTACAGGTACTGAATTCTAACAGATTCAACATCTGTACCGCATCAACCATCCTCGACCTCCAAACTTTCCGCTGAAACGGCTAACTTCTCTATGACGGCTATAAAAGAGAATCCTATTCGAAAAATGACACTATCTAACGTCATATAACTTGAATGGACAGGCTAGCTACGATATGTGGGCGACTATGGTGATGGCGGTTTGTTGAAGCATAGGCCTGTACGAATAAGTCGTTAAAGGGAGAAAGCGAATCAAAAACGCTGTGAAAGAAGAAGTACAAGTATACTATACATTATACCATCCTGCAGTCGGCATATATATTCAAGTGGTTCAAACAAGCATATTCCAGCACATCCTGGATAAAGCTAATTCACATTTGATGTGAACTCACCTAATCACGGAATATAAAAGAGTTAAAGCGTATGTTCGTGCATAAAAACTTGGAGATATCTGCCAACTGTTCACTGGTTATGACTCATCGTCACCGCTTGCAACCTTCATACAGCTGTTTGAGACTGAATGGCATAAACTATTCAAGCTGACAAGAGACTCAAACGATTCATATCGCCAACAGTCTGCTATATTTCTTGAAAAAGATATGGTAAAGCGTGATTTCCTGCTTGGTTCTCTCAGTCGTCATAAAAAGAATATCATTGATAACTTTACCACAAAAAGTCATTTAACGTTCGCAGTGGTAAAATAACGACTCCTAGATGTAGACTTTAAAGAAACACCTCAGATAGCCTTAATTACTGGTGGAAAAAAGAAGAAGAAATCTGTCCCCTCGTCGTCCTCGGGCAAACCAATCGGTATTACCAAGAATAAGACCTGCACCTTCTGTAAAAAACATCACCCAGGCAGAGAAACTGGTCATGCCTAGTAAGAATGTGTAAGACTGAACGCGTTCAAATCAAACTTCAAAAATAAAGTCATGAGCAATAATGAAGCTCTTATGATACCTACCGCATCTGAGGAGGTTAGTCACCACTGCTTTTGTCTTGATACCTATGCAACTGATCACATGTATCCACATTCAGAAAGATCAAAGAACCTCACACTTTGTACCCGATCTGTCTCATCAAGTTTGGCGGCGGGATGATTGTCGAAGGAACGAGCATCGTAGTTCTAAATTGCAGGCTGAAAGATGGTTCTGTTTCCCCTTTTCGGCTACATAATGCATCGTATGTTCCCGAGATACAAAATCCTCTCTTTTCATGAACAATAAAAATAAACAAAGGGCATACACTGTTTGATGACGGTATACAACTACATAATCTTAAAAATAACAAAATGTTGCTTGAAAAAATTTTTAATGGACAATTACCAATTATACATTAAGCAAATCCATACTATCAAAAATATACACATATAACTATTAGTTTCTGGCATACAGCATCAAATCAATCTGCTCCGTCATCAATTTCAAAGACAGCAAAGCTTATTCAGGACACTAATCTGATTCCTGAATGCCCTGAAGACTTTCATCGTGAATCCTATGCACTGTACAAATCTACTCACAATAATCCTCATGCAGCATAAATTAGAACAAGTATCAGCGGAGTATACGCACATTCTAATCTCTGCAGGCCATGCCCACTTCCTTCTCTTGGAAACTCTCTATACTACGTCAGTTTAGATGATGACGCAACCCGATACTCTACTGTTCACTTCTTGAAATCTAAATCCGATGCTGCGCAAGGGAAGATTGATATTATTGCAGAACTTGAAACACAGTATAATTGTCGAAAAAATACTTATCGAACTGAGAACGGCGGTGAATATTTAAAAGAAAATCGTTAAAGGTAATTACCTCAGAAGGGGATAACTCACGATTTAACCCGCCCTCATTCTCCAGAGTCTAATGGCGTAGTTGAATTGTTAAATCGCTTAGTCAATGAAGGAATACGCGCTATGTCGATACCTAATGCCGAAAAACGCTTATGGGCTGAAGCAGTACTGTGATAAACCGATGTCGAGGGGCACGCGTTCCGAAATAGGGGCGAAAGACCTCTTCGAGATTGGTATTGATTTTAAAGAGATTCTAAGCTGAAGAGCCGAGAAGCGAACGAAAAGAATCTATTATACAAAGAGCTCTGCCTTCCAGTCTTACAGCCTTACAGTCTCTCTCACCCTGGCCCTAACCTCACTTCACCACGTGACGGTTCGTCACAAGTACAAATATTCATCTACATCAAAACCCGTCTCACAGACTCACAAACGAGCAAGTTAGCAATTCACTCGCGCCATTATGACAAATCTCCCCCTTCCTCCCCCTTCCCTACCCCCTCCACCCCTAAATACCTCCGCCTTTCGAGGAGGAGAGGGGTCGTTGACAGATATGCTACTGTCAACAACCTCAGCCGCTGACACCAGGAACCGTGAGGCAACACTCATGTTTCAAAATATTGCAAGCGTCTTAGATGAGGCGATCTGTGAGAATGTTGCACTACCGCAACATCTAAATAAACCTTTTCGCGAATTCGTGGTCGACCTAAACGCAGTGGCCCGGCGACACTTCGAAAGTCACGTCAGAGGCTCTCCTCGTCCTCCTAAACCGTACTCGTCCACTCAGGCGGCATCTACATTGGTCCAACCAACCGTCCGAGCGACTGGTAATAACCATTCAATTTCCAGAGTACCACAATCAACCTCTTTTGCCAGCGTTGCTGCTGCTCCCGCTCCCGCTCCTGCACAGAATCAACGCAGTCGTTCTCGGGCACCGCAAAGACAACCCGCATCGCGAACACCAGCTGTTCCACTGAAAGCTACCAATCCCATCTTAAGGAAAGCCCAACCGGCCAAGGTCCGGGAAGATAACCGACTTCTTGTTAGAGTTGCTGAGGGCCACCCAGCACTACGCATGTCACCGTACGCAGTCATGCAGCAGATCAACAATTATCTTACCGAAAAGTTGGTCAGCGAGGTTCAACCTACCAAGACTGGTTTCGCGATTTGCCCGGCCTCGGCAGCTGCCCAGGAAAGTTTGAACAGTAAAATTGACGCAATCCAAGAGTTCCTGTCGTCGCAAGGACAGTGCATAGTGGAAAAGCCAGATAACCATACGGCCTTTCGTCTTTCCGGGGTTCCTCGATCATATGACGGATACGATGGTTCAAATATTGTAATGGAAACGATAGATGCTGCTGTTGTTGCAGAGGCTTTGGCAGATCTAACAAAGGTCGCACCTATCAATGTCCTGGAATCCCGCGGCTCAAGCTACTCAGAGTATAGCCCTACCAAAAGTTGGATAGTTCTCTATCCTAAGGGTTCCAACCTATCTAGAAGTCTCCCGCTCTTCGGAGTTCGTGTTTCTGCGAAGCTTCTACCACAACGGAAAAGAGTTCCCCAGTGCGGAAGATGCTTTGGCTGGCATAACGAACGATCATGCGCTCGATTCCCTCGTTGCAGGACCTGCTCTTCGACTCATCATGTCGAGAAAGGACACATCTCCTGCAACCCCGCAGTAGCTCACGAATGCCCTCCGAAATGTGCGAACTGTCACGGGCCTCATCCAGCGGACTCCTTGGAATGCTTATTACGGCCTAGAAAGGACAACACCTTCCCCTCAAAGCAAGAAACAGCCGCAATAAGGCAAGCCGCTGCTGCTGCAAGGCTTCGTCTCAAGGCCACGCACTGTGGGATTTTGCAGATACAGTCAACAACTCCTACAGTTTCCCAAACCCCCTCCACACAAATTCCTAACAATGTCAATAGAACTCCAACTCTGCAGCCAGTAACTGGACTAGGGAGCTACGCAATTCTGGCAGAAAATGGCCATCAGAGCAACTCAGTAGAAATGAATGAGTAATACAAACCAGCCGATTAGCATCCTCTCAGTGAACGTCGGCCGCTCATCAGCCGCCCAACAGATAGCTCTACAAACTGCTCACACATCTCGCACCGATTTCCTGCTGATCCAAGAACCTTACATCTCCAAGAATACCGAACGGAAGATCACGTGCAGACATCCCTCCTACGAATGCTACGCTCCAGTTGATGACTGGTCTACGCGTCCTCGAGTCCTAACGTACTCGAGAAAGAACAACAACCTTAATCACTATCAAGAACGTCCCGATATCGCAATAGAACAGGGACTAAGTGACATTTTATTTCTTTCTGTCAGAGCGCCCAATTATCCTCGTTTGCTCATAATTAACGTTTATAACGCCCCTCCTGGAGCCATTAACTCAGGCTCGGGTGTATCCTGCCTCCTTTCTTCTCCTAACATTCATCTCTCAGCAAATACAAAATTAGCAGGGGATTTCAACCTACACCACCCAACGTGGCATCCCTCTTATCATGGCTCACCCTCTCCACAATCGGAAGCCTTCAACCACTGGCTCGAATGTAGAGATCTTACACTCATTTCAGAGATAGATGTGCCGACCCACAACTGTGGAAACGTCCTTGACCTCGTTTTCGGGTCTAGCCAGCTAGTAGCGAGAGGCACCCTTGCATCAGTACAGCAGGACCTAGATGTGACATCAGACCATCTCCCGCTCTTAGTCACAGCGTATTGCGGACCACGTGGTAGTATGCTTAAGACCAGCATCCGTTTTGCCACTATCGATAAAGAAAAATTTCAGATATCCCTCCTCGCTCAGCTTGCCGATATTTCTCCTTTGCCTGACAAATCCTGCGCCAGCCTTGACCAGCGAGCTCAACAGATCATTGAAATTCTCCATCACTCCTATACAGAATCCGCTAAACGATCTTTGCCCCATGGCAGAGGACAGCCCTGGTGGAACCAGAGCTGCCAGGAGGCGAGGAAGAAATACCGCGAGAAAATCCGGGAAGGCTCTGCCTCTCGAGTCGACAGGAAAGAATTTCGAAAGGTCACTAGGAAGGCAAAGGTCTCCTTTTTTCAGAAGAAAATCGACGAAGCTGCTAACGGAAGAGATGTTTTTGAAATAGCAAAGTGGCATAAGTCAAAAGGTACCTTTCGCACTCCTCCTCTAAAAGACCCACTCAACCCTGAGGCTCCCCCGGCCGAATCCATCGAAGATAAAAGAAATGTACTAGCGCGTAATCTCTTTAGCAACCAGTCCGAGGTAGAGGACATTCCTACGACAACCCCCACTGTAGCAACTACTTCCCTTCCCTTTCCTCCCCTGACTTCAGTCGAAGTTTCTCAGTCCATCCTCGGGGCTGGAAACACTACACCCGGAAAAGACGAGATTCCTACCGGGGTCCTCCGCCTGGCCTGGCCCTATATATCAGTCCTGGTACAAAGTCTCTATCAGGCATGCCTTGACATAGGCCACCATCCAAAATGCTTCCGCACCGCCATCGTAGCTATGATAGGAAAACCAAACAAAACAGATATGGCATCACCTCGATCATACAGACCCATTGCACTCCTCTCCGTACTTGGGAAAGGTCTTGAAAGGCTCGTAGCGAAAAGGATGTCATGGATAGCAATACAGTACAAAATACTCGCCCGCCAGCAATTTGGAGCACTGCCCAAACGTTCAAGTGTAGATTTAACCACCTGTCTCACTCATGATGTTGAGACAGCGCTAGCTAGGGGGCTGACCGCTACCATGGCTACGCTCGATATTAAAGGGGCATTCGACGCTGTACTCCCGGGTCGGCTCG
Organism: Podosphaera xanthii; assembly: GCA_028751805.1. Lineage (NCBI taxonomy): Eukaryota > Fungi > Ascomycota > Leotiomycetes > Helotiales > Erysiphaceae > Podosphaera > Podosphaera xanthii. The sequence goes on from JAPWIX010000004.1 coordinate 1,008,343, forward strand.
TCAGACGAATGAGAGAGCAAGGTTGGCCAGTGCAGCTCTGCAACTGGATAGCATAATTTGCTACAGATCGTAAATGTCACAGTTCGAGTATTGATGCGTGGGCAATCATATAAGCAAAGGTAGTTTCTCGCGTATTCGTTAACGTGTATTCGTCGTGTACTCGTCGTCGTATCTCGTCGTGTCTCGTCGTAAAACCCAATCGATGATAATTGAGTTATATGTCACAGATCAGATAGTGAAGCAATGGGCTTTCAGATAATTGAGTTATAGAATACCATCATTTATCTGAAAGCCCATTGCTTCACTATCTGATCTGTGACAGTAAAGTCTGAATACGCCTGGATGGTATAATCGGCGAACCTATCGCGATTAACTGTGGGCTCCCTCAAGGCTCACCAGTCTCACCTATTCTTTTCATGCTCTATATTGCCCCCCTGTTCAGACTTCCTGCTCTGAAGAAAGCCTTTGGATATGCCGACGATGTCGCGGTTCTAGAAACTTCGCCTTCATTAGAAGGGAATTCTAGTAAGTTGGGACTGGCCATTAATCAGGCACTATCCTGGGGCTCAACAGAAGGCATCACCTTTGATGCTCAAAAGTCCGGACTCCTACATTTTTCCCGCAAACACAAAGATAGGAATTTGCGACCACCTGTGCTAACAAACAGCTTCACTATCACAGAAGATCCTCAGATACCATACCTCAAATGGCTCGGAGTACATTTTGATAGAAAGCTTTCCTTCAAATTTCATGCACAAATACAAGCAGCAAAAGCCCTCAAAGTTGCAAATGCACTGCGCTGCCTAGGGAATACGGTCAGAGGGGCCTCGCCACGTCCTTCAAGACAGGCAGCTTTTGCGTGTGTCTTACCTATCGCCCACTTCGGAGCTAAAACTTGGTGGCCAGGCAAATCCCGAACCATTAGTGGAAGAGTTATCTGCAACAGGGTCGGCTCTCATCTTGGAGAGTTAGGGAAAGTTTACACTACCACTGCAAGAGCAATCCTCTCAGTCTACCGGACAACTCCAATTGCAGCCCTACTAAGGGAGACGGGGCTTAATTCCGCGGAGGTTGCACTTGATGACATATCCAGGAGAGCCGCCATACGTACTCGTAGACTAGACCCTCGACACCCTCTATTCACGCGAGGACATAAGTTACTCAATGGCATTGCTTTGACGCGATTTACCCGCACATGCGGAAATATTCCTGCCTCCAAAAATAACAACCCCCTGCTCAACCCTCCATGGGAGATAGTAGAATCCAGGCAGAATTCTCTGGTCCGTATCTGCGGGCCTACGGGAACAAAGGAATTTCATGCGAATATGTTTCGAACCTTCCTCAGCACCCTCCCGAAAAGTGACATTCAGGTCTACTCGGACGGCTCAAAACTACCCGATGGCAACGCAGGCGGTGGATATGTTATATATCAATTCGGAATCCAAGTTTGCGCGAAATCTTTCCCTCTTGGAAAACATAAGGAGTCATATGATGCAGAAATACGTGCAGCACACCAAGGGATTCATGCAGCCGTAGCCCTTCCTTCAGCCCGATTTTCTAACAATTTGTGGATTTTTATAGATAATGAAGAAGTCGCTAGGAAGATCTTAACAAACACCCCCACCACCTCTTCTCAGCAAGCATTTCTAGAGGCTCTGGAAGCGCCAAAGATCTGGAAAACACGAGCATGACTTTCCCACACCTCCGAGGGCCAAATAAATGTACGTTGGGTGCCGAGTCACGCCGGTATCGAAGGCAATGAACTTGCAGATCTTGAAGCAAAGAAGGGCGCTGCAATACCCTACTTGAACCCTCCTGAGTACTCTTCTTCCGCCCTGGGGAAGTGGAATGGGGAACAGATCAAGCTAGCTAGAGACAATTGGTGGCAAACATCACGCCCGCCTACGTACACACAACTCGAGATCAGAAACGCGCCTAGTTTCCCCAAAGAACTCCTTCTAAGCCGCAAAGACTTGGGTCGGGTGGTCGCAGCCAGGACGGGCCATGGAGACTTCGCCGCATATCACACCCGCTTTAAACATGAAGATGCTAAACTGAACTGCCTCTGCGGATCGCTGAAAACCCCTACACACTTTTTCTTCTGCCGAATTCTCCGTCGCCGGGACGGCCGCCCTGCAGGGCCTATCAATACGCTGATCCCACATTTACTAGGCACGCCAGAGGGGGCCATAATCCTGAGTAAATGGCTGGACCAGTCTCGGTTTTTCGAGGAATTATGCCTCCGATGAGGTTAACCTTACTTTCTTTTTGTTTTGTCAAGATCGGGGGCTCTAGGAAGAGTGGAAGAGCGGGCGAGTGGGACCGACTGATCGCCGGTTAAGAGCATGAGGAGGGCTCAAAATCATATTACGTTATGTAAAGTTTTCTTCTGCGCGCAGTTTCATACAACGCGGCACAGCAATGTAATTTAGACTGGGATAAAAGTCAGAAATTCTAGGGCTTCGGCCCTAGCGTCCTATGCCCTAGTCGGGATGGGTAGCCACATGTCAAGATGACCAAGGGCTACCACTTAGACGGTAAATAGAATCATCATCATCATCAAAACCCGTCTCTCTCATGGCTCTGCAAGTGAGCAGGCACCTTCTACAGCCTTTCACAACCAAAAATCCACGTCAAATCACCTGCAACCTTTTGGAAAAGAATGCTCTGCACATATGCCCAAGGCTAAGCGTTCTTCAGGTGGTAAGCTATTCCTAATAACAGATAAAGGTCAATTTGTGGGATACGTTAAAGTGCTTTATCAATACAAAATCTTCATCCTTGAAAATGAACAAGTCACGGTACCGGCTGATGTAAAATTTCCTCTATTTGTAGAGAACAAAGCAGTTACAATTTTTTCACATCAGTTAGATACTAACGCTATTGATTCATGAATTGCAAATTTAACATATATGGAGAATCTGCTTCCAGCGGTACAAACTCCAAACTCAGTTTGTGGAAATATTGGTGATATTGTCGATTTTGATCCAAGTAATCAAGAACCTCACATAAATCTGCACAACGAATCTACAGTCGAAAAACCCATTACTGCACATGAATAATCAGCTCATGACTCCAGTTCCGCGGCTTCACTACATTCAATCGCCGTGTTTCACCCTGCATTTTTGACGATACGATATCGAGGGAGTGGTGGAAGAGATCTGGCGTAAATACGTCACCTCATTAGCATGATCACGATAGCTTGGCCGATGCTGCTGGTGAAGAGAGTGCGCTGATAAGTATTCTAGAAATTTCAGAACCACAGGGTTACAACGATGCCAAACGTTCTTCACATCGGTCAAATTGGGAAAAAGCCTTCGTAGATGATGTGATATCTCTTCGAAAGAACAATGTGTGAGACGTAATGCCTCGGCTTGAAGGACGAAAAGTTATCAGCGGGAAATAAATTTGCAAGATCAAAGGAAACCATCGGGATATTTTAACACAGTGAAAAGGGTGCAATTTAATTATCACAATTTGCGATCGTGTTAATGCATCTTGTTCTATTTACTACTCAAGAAATCATCTACCTATGTTTAGGCGCCGCGCGATTATATTACGTAAAATGACCGCATGCTGAAGTAACTCGTGTTAATCCTACAGGAACGCTCAAGGAGAAATTGAACGATTCAAAGCACGGTATGACGCAAAAAGATCGGGCGGATGGTGGTGTGGTAAACCGTCCGGGCCCTTCTCCCAAGTAGAGTCTGGGTAGCCGAGACACATGCTCTACTCAAGACAGGAGAAAGCTTCTTGAATACGGCAAGACCTTCACATCACATTTCTTGCCTGGTCATTTATGTGACCATGACGAAGGCATATTAAGTAGTCGTGGGTGGCTGAACTGCGTTCCTACGGTAGACGTAAACGATTCAGGGTTGAAGGGGCTGTTAGGAATCTCATTGTAGGCAGGCAAGAACTCGTGTCTGTAAGGTTTAATAAAGCCAGAGGGCAAGATCTAGCTAAAAGAAAGTATTTAAATACACAAATTAGGCGAGCACCACGCTAAATCACAAGTAATCATAACTGACACTGTTCCGAGGTATTTGTCACATGACAGGAGCTATAAGGCGCCTTACTTCGAGTTATGTCTTCAAATGATATTCGGGTGTGAATGCCTCTCATATTAAGCCAAGTCATCGCTCTATCTACCGTACCAGTGTCACTCGTGTCATAGCCTTCAGGCTGCAAACACTAGAATGATTCTAAAAGAAAGATGCAAAAAGATTATCTCAAATACAGGGACTCGGTTACGATGAACCGCTTGCTCCTGTTTTTCAACTCAATCCCTTGTGTCTCCTAGCAAATTCCCGACATAAGAATTGGAGACCCCGACAGCTTGATATAAAAACTGCATTCCTCTGCGGAACCTTAAAAGAAGAAATTTGTACGGAACTTGCTGAAGGGCACAGGATAGATTAACATGTGGCACGTCTTAACCGATGTATCTACGGAGTGAAACGACCACCACGATAATGTTACTTCAAGTTGGCTTTATTTTTTCCCTCTTTGACCCATTTGTCATGGTTTATAAATCTGGTAAATCAATCGTTGCTATTTACGTGAACTGTATAATACTCTTTGGAGATCAAGGACAGCTTACAGAGGAGACAGTCAACCAACTCAAAGCTTAGTTCAAGGTAGAAGACATGGGGAATCTCTATGGGCTACTTGGTATTAAAATTGGATATTCAATTGCGAATATCAGACTATCCTAGATCGTATACATTGATAGAGTTATGAGTCGATTTTCTATGCAAGAATGCAACCCGGCCTCAACCCCCATTGAAGTCAATCAGCGACTCATGGCTGCGGTCGAAGTAGATGACAAGGCTAATGCTACTCTACATCAGAGAATTATTGGATCTATAATGTACATTGTCTCGGGTACCAGACCTGATCTAGCGTCTACAATTACACATTTCTCACAAATAAATTTGGATCCGACATTAAATCATTTAAGAGCAACAAAACGAGTCCTATGACATTTAAAGGGAACAAAGGACCTTAGAATAACTTATAAATTTGGCTCTCCTCTCGCACTCAATAGATACCGTTGATGTCTCCCATGGAAATTCTCTTGAAATTCAACCAAGCTTTGCCGGTTATATATTTCAACTTGGGAAATTTACATTTAGCTGGAGACCCTGCAAGCTGCTTACTATTACTCACTTCACTCGTGAAGCTGAATACATGGCTCTATTACTGGCATCGAAACAATTTATTTGGATTGTCCGTGGACTTTATCAATTTGCCAATAAAAATATACCCACAGCTCTATCAACTTACAACTCCACTATTGATCTGGCACACAATCCAAAGCTAGATAATGCCTCTAAGCATATAGATATTACTTAACGTTTTACTTTTGGCCGAAAACTTGGCAGATAGTTGTAACAAAGCCTGACCGAGTCCGAGATTGAAGCACTTATGCACCCGAATATTCGGTACAAAATGAGAGGGGGTGTTGCAATTGGTGCTTCTAAGTAAACGCTATTCGTGGAACTCCAGAGCACTCAACTTTACAAACTCACTCAACTTTCTCCGTTCTCGAACTTCTTGAATATCCAAGTTTTACTAAATTACCCAGCTTAAAAACTGACGATTAAGACTTGCCTGAATTCTGACAGTCCCAGCTTATCAGTTAGGATTATAACTCCTTCAGGTGTATCGAGTAGTATCGGAATGAGCTACATAATAAGTCCAATATGACGGCCCCTTCAACGCCGGAGAATTCGATAAAACAGAAAGTGTGTTAGTGTTGTAGATGATCCACAAACGCAGATAAATCCAGCTTCTTCATGGTTCAAGCGATTGTGATAAGCTGCACAGTCACCATATCTCGCTCTGGCTGCAATCAGATGACCTTATGCCTTTCGGCCAAGGGATGTTCTATTGAGGAGCAAGGAGCAGTGTAGATTACCAGCCGGGCATATGAGCTCGAAATGTGGTCGTTCCACCAATTATTTCAGGCTTTTTTAAAACGGTTGGAGTGCCATTTTATTAGAGATATATAAGAATATTCTGTTAGTGCAACACGTGTCAAACAATTACTGGAAATTTCAAGCATAAGGTACTTGCAGATGACTAATCAGATTCACACCAAGCAGCCAGGGTTGCTACCTAGGAGGGCTAGCAACTGATCCTTGGCGCGGAGTGGAAACAATAGAGGACGACGAAGATATCGAGATCGGAGAACTTAATTTTTTCGTTAGCGTTTCACACCAAAGAACAAAAAATTTTACCGTCAAATACCAATTTGAGAACTTTCAACTGATGACTACAGATGTAAATTTTTTTTGAGATAATATTTCAATATTGTGTACATCTTTATGATTAATTATCGATGATGTTGAATTGTTGTGGCGAGACTACATAATTATATATATATATATATATAACCAACAAAAGTCGAAAATTAACCCCATTGTTTGGCTATCGATATTAGTATTGATAGAATCAGACTATGGATCCAGTCCAGGATCAGAAAGGAAAAGCAGTGGGGAGCTGTGGTCGCGAAGATATGGACGTTTGCGACTATAGTGAGAGTGGTGATGGAACGGAAAAAATATTCACAGCCGTCGAGGAGACTTATGCGATGTTGAAGTTTTACAGCGAGTTCTCGACTTGTTTACCTACAGAAAAATACAAAGCAACGTTCAAGGAGGCGATAGTCACAATCGAAGGTCTGTAAAAGAGAGTAGACAAAGCCCCTAAACCTTCGGAGACCAGACTAGCAGAGGATACATCTGCCATTCCATAGATTTTACAGGAAATAAAAACTATCAAATCGACGATAGCTCGAATACAGGCTCCAATCAAGCCGCAGACTCCAACTTGGGCAAAAGTTGCTGCGAGAGCGGAAACGAAAGAAACGGTCATCAGAATTGAAGACGAAATGGACAAAAAAGAATTTGCAGAACTATCGAGTGAAGAGCTTGTGAAAAGAATCGGAATGAAAGAAGTGATTGGCGCACGACAGATGAGGAATGGCCAAGTGAAAGTTTATTTTTCTGAAAAGGAAATAGAGCAATGAATGGCAAAACAGCAGGATTGGGCCGTTAAACTATCGTCAACAGCGCATGTCGCAAGGCTTACTTACCAAGTACTCATTCACGACATGCCGTCATCTTTCGACCCCGAGAAGATAGAGCAAATCAAGGAGCTCGAAAATACAAACTTGTTGTATCTACGAGGCTTAACGATCCAGAAGGCTTCCTGCCTCAAAAAAGTGAGAACAGCAGGGAAGAAATTGGGCTTCCCAATAGTATGGTGCGATAAGGCCGACCAAGCCGATTTAGCCATCAAAAAAGGAATAATGTGAAAATATGAAATAAAGTCCACAGAAATAATCAGGTCCGGATTCCGCCTGATGCAGTGCTTTACATACCAAAGATATGGACAATACGCTAGAAATTGCACAGCGAGTGCCAAGTGTGGGAACTGTGCAGAGAGCCATACCACCCGGGAATGCACGGGAAAGAAAGAAACTCAGTGTTGCAATTGCAGTGGGAAATATAGAGCGTAGGACCTCAGTTGTTCACTTCGGATAGCAGCTATATCAAAAGCAGCTAACAATAGAACCCACGACTCTGGAAGGTACCTTGAGCAAGACCAGCAAAGGATACAGGAAAATGAACGGCATCTAGTTGGAAGCTCGATAACGAAGTTGAATCCAGCAGTAGCAGGTATACCCAGCACCGGCGCTCAGGGCGCAGGACCAAGAAATCCTGGAAGAACGCGAAAAAATCCGGTATAAGGTCTTCGCAAGGAGAAGGCATGAGAAATTGTCGAAGGGCTTAGATGAAGGAAAGTGATGAAAATTTACAGTGAATTGCACTTCCTGAAGATTATACATAAACGGACAGACTTACAACCAGGCAGACGCGAGGGGCTTTCACCAGTAAGGTTTCCCCTGATGTAAATAACAAAGATATAGTCACCTGCATAGGCCCAATGGGTACCTGAACGAGTTAATTGAAATTAAATCAAATAAATTGATATATATATTATGGCAATGTAGCTGTCAGTAGTCACGCGTATTTCTGTGGCATCTAAATCTGTTAAAAAAAATAAAATTGCCCTCAAAGAAAACCTGTAAGCTCTCTTTTCTAAGGCAGATTCTTTATCTATTGTTTTTGAAAAGTCCAAGTCTGAACTTGTACACTTCAGCAAGAAGAAGATACCCTACACAGATTCCTAACAGCTAGACAATTTTTCCCTAAAGTCTAGCACTTCAGTCAAGTGGCTAGGTATCTGGCTTCAATATAGACTGTCATTTCAAATTCATGTAGAGAAAAGGATGCATCTAGCCCAAGGGGTCATGCAGAGACTCCTCCAAATTTCATCAAAAACCAAGAGCCTTGGCTTTAATGCATTAAGACAGTTATATCTCACTTGTATCATCCCTGTGTTAGACTATGGCTCAGTGCTGTGGTATAACAGATATAGCACAGAGAAGCTATCCAAGAGGTGTGACAAGCTACAAAAACATGCTCTTCATATTATGACAGGTGCCTATAGAAGTAGTCCTATCAAAGCTTTGGAGGTTGAAGCGGCACTGCTTCCTACAAGGGTCAGGCACTTCAAACAGTCACCTTTTTATGCACTTAGAATACTTAAACTTCAAGTGAATCATCCTATTTATCAAGCCTTATCAAGCAAGCTGTAGGATGAGCTTGAATTTCCTTCTGAAACTGTTGATCTTGGCATGTTTGCATCCTTAGATGAGAAGCCTAGTGGGCAGCTACTGAGAATTGCATTATTACTAAAGCCATTAACTAAACATGTAAAACTAGAGATAGTCAATGCCAAGTGGTCTCCACCATGGAGGGAAGACAATTTATCAATCTCAATTTCTAAATCAAACAAGTCAAAGGCAAAGGAAGAACATCTGGAGTTTCTGGAGTCAATTCCTCCCTCACGTTTCATTGTTTACACAGATGGCTCCCTAGTCAAGGATAAGGGTTGTGGCATTGGTATAATAATATATTTTCCTCATACAAGAGAGCTCAAGTCACTATCTTACAATCTTCGAGACAGGATTGGCATAGCTGATGCAGAGAGTTATGCTATTTTCAAAGCGTTATTATTTATTAATCAAACCCAAAAAAATTCATGTTGTTAAATATTTTCTGATAGTCAAGCTGCTATTTTAAGAATCTCTCAATCTAACAATTTTTCTTCCCTTGAGGTTAGATTCCTAAGTAGTAAAATGGATGTCAAGATCCATTGGTGTTCAGGTCATCAAGGGATTGAGGGCTATGAACTTGCTGATAATCTGGCAAGAAAAAGCCTGGATCAACCTGCTATGAAAAAGCATCACTATACCTCTTATTCCTTCCTAGTGGAAGGTATAAGAAAAAACATTTTACAAGCCCGGGACTCTGACTGGACTAAGCAAGTACCTAGGGAAGAAGAGGGCAGGAAAGCCATTGGTCTTGGAAAGTTTTATAGAACTTCTGCAAGGATTTCTCTACCAAGCTTCAATACTAAGGCAATTAATCTTACAAAATTTAGCAGACAGACCCAGACCTTTTTTCAGGCAAGAACAGGGATTGGTAACACCCTGGCTCACCTCTATCTGATAGGAAAAGTAGATAGTAACATTTGCAACTTCTGTAAGGAGAAGCCGACAATGGAGCATCTGCTCCTGCACTGTCCACATTTCTCATCAGAGAGGGATAAGGAATTTGAAGGTCTGGAGCCCGGAAATCTGCAAATTCTTTTCAAAACCAAAGTTGGCAGAGAAAACTGTTAAGATACTTGGAGAATTCTAAATGCATACAACTAATTAAAATTTTAGGTCAAGAAGCTACAATTATGTAACAGATCAACTTTGAAACCAAAGAACCAATGACAAGCCATATTTAAGGAAAAATAAAATGGAAATAAAAATCACAACTTCAGGGATTCAGCGTGTATTTAGGGTTTAATTGGAATTAGTAGTAATGTTGGATAGTCGAACCCTAAGTTATGAGCTTATAGACTGGTGCCAAGGGGAGTTACGGGTGTTAGGAAGATCACTTTTTTTAAATGTATTTAAATCTCTTGTCATAGCTAAATGGCTGAATACGATATGATTTAAAAAAAAAAAAAAAAGTCACGCGTTGTGTAATCTAGCCCTTGGCCATAACATGTAACATCTTATAGTTAAATAGCAACTCCAGAGCCTATCCAGAAACAACCACTGCCGTAAGTATCCAGTCCCGCATTACAAATAATGCATGTTCTGTTCTTACATTTAGTTGTTTGGAAGATTAACTAAATGTCAAGGCAAATCAACACCTTGATGAAGCTGCTAATTTGGGACACGGGCGGTTATCTTGATTTCTACTATACTCGTCCCATAAGGACTTTACTGTATACATATTTAGAGCTCTCGCCCTTCGGAGATTCACAGTTCATTGCGTTGACTGAATATCTCTGAAGGCTAAGGCTATATTCGTACCTACTTCATGTCGACCTACTAAGCTTTATATCTAAGGCTCTATTCACCTGCTTCTCTGTTCGGCTGTCATCCTTAACTCTCACGTCGCTCCAGCATTCCCCTATACGATCCACGTTCTACAATAACAAAAACTTCACAACTTTATGACTATTCTTACATTACGTAAATAAGTGTAGGTACCCAGAATAAGACCAACATATATATATATATATATATATATATTATACTCAAGTGCGTATTCCACATCAGTCGTGATATATGGCTCGGTTGCTACCTGGGAAGGCTATCAACCGTTGCTGCACAGTGTAAATCTGATTAGTCATCTATAAGCACCTTACGTTTAACATTTATGACAAGTACTAGTCTATGGCCTATAACTAGCGTGCCAACGGTATAATATCATATTGGTATATGTAAGAATCTTCAACGCTGTCCACCAAGGATAAAACCTGGTGGCTGGCATGCTCTGAAGCAACTCGACGTCTACCATCAGTCGAGATCTCTCGAAATCGAGCACAAGGCTTCATTCCCATTCAGTATCCAATCACGGGACTCCAGGTTATTCTTTTAAATCATTATTGCGTATACAGCCTGAGGCTATAACGCGGATGATTAGGGAAGATTTATTTCGCAGAATGATTCCGTTTGACGGTTGGAACACTCAGACTCAGATTTCATTTGCAGATACCACTACGAGAATCACGCCTGACGACATGTACCCTTTTCCGTGAATACCCACCACAGGGAAAAGCGAGAAAAATCCTTGGTTGTCTGAGTATGCTATCATCATTCTACGAATACGGTATCGTCGTGAGAGAAGTGGTGTGCGGGTCTTGCTGGATTCGAACCAGCTCTCTCCTGTCTCGAGTGAGGCATGTGTCCAAGCTACCCAGACTCTACTTGGGAGATCGGCCCGGACAGTGTACCACTGCACCTTCCGACCCGGGGCTCCAGATGAATGATCTGTACTACTGGCAGTAAAACGCACGTTGATAAACATCTTCAATCTTTCGATCTCATCTTAAAATTTACGAGATGTATCAATGAAGAGATGACATCTATAGTCACCATTGACCATACCCAGACTTGAACATCTGCAAATGAAATCTAAGTATGAGTACTCGAAATGCCACAAATTGAATTATTCTACGAAACATACGTCTCTTTCGTGACCACTCGTAACACAGCCTCAAGCTGCATACATAGGGTGGATTAAGAAAGATGATTCTATTTTACGTCTGCCTGATAGCCGTGTTTTGTAAGCCACGTGCCTATCCATCCCGACCGGGACATAGGACGCTAAGGCCTCGGCCTTAGCGTTTCCGACTTCTCTAAAAGTCTAAATTACAATGCTACGCTGCGTTGTATGAAAGTGCGCGCAGGAGAAAGCTGTACACAAGGTATAATTACTTTCGAGCCCTCCCCAAGCTCCAAGCCGATGATCAAACGGTCCTACTCGCCCGCTCTTCTATCCTTCCGAGAGCCCCCGATCATAAAATAACAATAGGAAAGAAAACAGGAGAAGAAAATGTGGTTGCCTCAACGGAGGCATATTTCTTCGAAAAATCGAGACTTGTTCAACCACTCGCACAGGGTCAACGCCCCTTCTGACGTGCCGAGTAAATGTGGAATGAGCGTGCTGATAGGTCCTGCAGGACGGCCGGCTCGCCGCCGGAGGATTCGACAGAAGATAAAGTGGATAGGCGACTTAGCTGATCCGCATAGACAGTGTAGTGTGGCGTCTTCATGTTTAAATCGGGTATGATAGGCTGCAAAGTCTCCATGACCCGTTCTGGCTGCAATTACCCAACCTAAATCTACACGGCGAAGGAGGAGTTCCCTAGGGAAACTGGGGGCTTTTGCTATCTCGAGTTGTGTGTATGCGGGCGGCCGCACTGATTGCCACCACTTTTCTCTGGCGAGTTTGGTCTGTTCAGTGTGCCATCTTTTGAGTGAGGAGTATTCAGGGGAGTTTAGAGAGGGCATTGCCGCTCCTTTCTTCGCCTCAAGATCCGCAAGTTCATTACCTTCGATACCGGCGTGGCTCGGCACTCAACGAATGTGTATCTATCCCTCTGCGATATGAGGGAGACGCGGTCTGGATTTCCAGGTCTCAGCTGCTTCAAGGACTTGTAAGAAAACCTGTTGAGAGGAAGTGGTAGGGGTTCTTCTTAGGAGTTTGCTTGCAACCTCTTCGTTGTCTGTAAAAATCCACAAGTTTTTTGAGAAGCGGGCTGTAGGTAGGGCAGCAGCCGCACGAATCCCCTGGAGAACTGCGTAGACTTCAGCGTCAAAAGATTCTTTGTGTTTTCCGAAGGGGAAAGCTCCTGCGCACACTTGGACGCCAATTTGAAATGCCACAAAGCCGCTACCTGTATTCCCGTCTGGGAGCTCTGATCCATCTGAGTAAAGTTTTTTTTTTTTTTTTTTCTCCATTTAGCGTCGTGCCGGCGCACGGCTACGAGTCTTAAAGTGACACGTGCCGGTTAGCTCAGCCTATAATAGCTACCCGACGCGCCAGTGCCCCGAAGGACCCGGCCTCTACTCATAGATCCAGGCCTCTCTGCCTAGGACCTTTCTACCTAAAACAGATATATAGAGAGCACCCTTCCACTGGGTCTCTGAATGGTTTACTTATAGACTGATACGTGTCTAGAATATTTTAGGGGATACCCTGTAACAGGATTAAGTTGAATGACGACGTGAAGGTTACACCTTATAACATAAGAAAAAGAAAATATAGCAAAAACAAAAGAAAATTATGAAAATAGTAGGCTGATAGAATACTGATAGAAGAGTTCTTTATGTCAGCGGGACAAACTAGCGGCGGAGCTGTATTTCATCAAAAAAGGAGGTAGCCTGAAGCCAGTTGTTGAAAGATTTTCCTCCCTCCACTGTGCCTAGTACCCATCGGATTCCGGGGCTCGGGTGTCGAGGTCCGCCCTTTAAGCGAGCGCGGTTTCGGCCTAGTCGGCAGAAAAAGAAGTGATCAGGTGATTTCTCCTGCCCGCAGGTGCAGGTCAGGAGCGCGTTTTGATGTTGGAAACGGCGATGGTATTCTGCGAAGTCTCCATGACCGGAGCGGGCCGCAAGAAGAAAACCAACCGTGCGTCGATCGAAGCTCGCTAGTTCTGGGGAGATTTTTGCATTCGCTTTGATTCTGAGCTCTCTGTATCTATCTGGGGCATTCCTGGACCAGTAGGTGGCTACAGAGGCTTCATATCGTGCTTTGATTTCTCGTTTTGCTCGTGCAATTGATGGGGCGAGGGGGGGAGCAAGGGCTTCGCAGGCTAGCTTAGCGAGGGAGTCGGCAGTTTCGTTGCCGAGGATACCGACATGTGCTGGGCACCAGCGTATGTCTACTGTGCCAGGTTGTGTGAAGGAGCAGCGATTTCTCGTTGTCCAGGAATCTGAAAGCTCCTGGAAAAGCTTTAGAAGTTTCGAGCTGCTTGGTGTAGGAGCGTTAGATTTGAGCCGGAGAGCAGCCGCTTGGTTGTCAAGGCAAACCGTGCCATGGGGCTGTGGAGAGCAGCGGCAAGTCCATCAGTGGCCTCACGTATTTCTGCATCATACACTTCAGCGGAAGTTCCAAGAGGGAGAGAGCCTTGGTGAATCTGTTGTGTAAGACCCCGGTAGATTGCATACCCGGCACCAGACCGGTTTTCTATTAGCGCGCCGTCGGAGAAGACAAATAAATCAAGAGGAGAACAGGTAGCCTGCCACCGTTTAAACTCCTGTTTTCCGATTGTTCTACCTACCGTGCCAATAGATTTTAGGGTTGCTTCTCTACTTGGCATCCAGGGGGGGATTATTGTATCGGTCGAGAGCTCAGGTGACACTCTTTGGCGAACCCAATTCATGTGGGTAGTATTCCAACGTTTACGTAATGGATGTTGGGGATCTGCTGAGGCTACGCGCACCGCAAGTCGATCATGCAGCCGTTCGAGCCAGGCGAGGGCTGGACCCCATCCAACTTCACGCAGAAGTGCTGGAACTGGGGTTGTGCGGTATACTGGGAGAGCTGCCCGTGCGGTATCATTCATTCTAAGCTGTATCTTGGCGATAGTGCTCTTCGAGGTCCCTTTGGAGAACCAAGTTTCAGCTCCATAGAGGAGGGTAGGAAGAGCGGCTCCTTATAGAGCTTGTCTGAGGAGTAAGGGACTAATCCCACGGGTCGTTGATTGGAGTCTCTTGAGGTGGCTAGTTATGGCTACGGATCTCTCGCAGGCCTTCTTGATGTGATGCCCGAAACGGAGCGAACGATCAAAGAAGACCCCTAACCATCGGGTGAATTCGTTTGGTCTAATTTCGTTTCCTTCGGCGAATAAGCTAGGCCCTGTGGGCGACCTACGATTTCTATGAAAGTACTGTAGTTCAGTCTTCCGGATTTCAAACACAATTCCATTATTACGACCCCACGTGACAGTCTCATCTAGTTTAGTCTGAAGCCTTCTGGCGCAGTCAGCGAGACAGGGTGCTGAGGCGAAAATGTTGATGTCATCGGCGTAGCCGAGACGTCCGGGCGAAAGGCGGAGGGCCTCTTCGATTGCTAGGATAAATAAAATAGGTGAGACTGGAGAGCCCTGCGGGAGACCGCATAGTATCTGAAAAGATGGGGATGTAGTGCCTTCTAAGGAGATTGTGGCCTGGCGTTGCTCCATAAATGAGATCACCCATTTTACTATATTTGAAGGCCAACCTTGGCTACGGAGACGGTGGCTAAGGCGTCCCTTTTGTATGCCATCGAAGGCACCCTTAACATCAACTGTTACCATTCTCGCGACTTTTCTTTCTGCCCAGGCAGACTGGATATCACAGGTGAGCGCAGTGGTTAGGTCAGTAGCGGACCTGCGGGGGACTGCGCTGCACTGATCGCGGGCAATAATTCGGTACTTTAGTGCCAGGTAAGATAGCCGTCCCGCTATTAGCCTCTCTAACCCTTTTCCGAGGCACAGGAGCAGGGCGATTGGTCTGTATGAGTTTGGGAGGGCTGGATTTCGATCTCCGGGCTTCGGAATTATGACTACGTTGGCTTTTTTGAAGGGGAGCGGATGATACCCGAGCTGGTCACATTGACGGAAAAGCGCAGCGACCCGGGCTCCAATTATTGGCCAGGCCTGTCTTAGAGCAGTAACTGTGATTTCGTCAGGCCCAGGTGCGGAGGAAGTGACCTGACAGCAGGAGCGGTATATTTCATCGTCTGTCAAGGGGGGCCAAGGTAGATTCTGTTTTGGAACAGATGGTACATCGTCGGGTATTTCTTCAAAATCGGAGTGCCTACTTAGGAGGGTGCTGTGAAAAATTTGAGCTTTTGCTTCAGGTGTGACCACAGGACCGTCCGGTCCTTCTAGCGGGGGAGTATTCCAATGTGCCACTTTTTTGTGCCAGCCCGTGATGTTGTATGCATCAGGGAGGTTAGATACGCTTTCTATCTTACCGGACCAGTAGTCGCGCTTGGCCTTTTTAACGGCTTTATTAAAAGATCGACGTACCGCCGTTGAACATATGCCAAGACGTCTGGAGCGACAGAGATCTCGATGTGCCTTGCCGCAATCTTGGGTCCACCATCTTGCGTCTTTTGATTGTCCACCAGTTCTTGGACAGGCGGCTTGTAGAGTGCCTGTAAGCATGTCAACCAGAAGTGTGGCTTCTACATTGGGGTTAAGCGAGGGAGGATTCGTGAGTTGATCTTTCAGGGAGTTGGAGAAAGCGGTCCAGTCACAAGCTTTATATTTGAGACGTCCTAGGGGGGGGGGGCTCAGGGCCTTTGTCCGGGATTCGCGTGTATAATGTCCTATGGTCAGCACCGACATCGAGATCATGCCGAACAGTACAGGAAGAATTCGGGTTGAGCTTGGTGAAAAATAGGTCTAAAGTCGCGCCCGCGTCGTGTGTTGGCACTCCGTAGGGGTTGAGAAGTAGGAGTCCCTTGTCGATTGTAAATGTAAGTAGTGCGTCACCATCAGATGAGTCATTCCTAGCTGTTTGATCCCATGACGAATGATGTATATTGAAGTCACCACAAAGTATATCTGGGCTCTCTGGGAGTGCAAGTAAGTGGCGTAGACCCTCTCCCGGTTAAGAGGAGCCTGCCGGAGCGTTATAGATATTACAACAGTCTATCAAACGCCTGCCCCGTCTTTGAACACAAATCCGAAGTAGGTCACGGGAGTGGGTGCTGGGTTGGAAGGGTGAGAGGCCTCGGCCTTTACGAGTGTATGTCATAACGCGAGGTCGTACAATCCAATTTGAAAAAGGTGCGAAGGTTTGAAAGTTTGGATGAGTTTTCGATGTTTTTCGGGAGATGTCAGAGAAGATCCAAGGTTCTTGGATCATCACAATATCGGCTTCGGATTGCGCGGCGAGTTCAAGAGCGGCATCGTGGGCTGAGCCCGATTTACCAACATTGACTTGGAAGATGCAGAGGCAGGAGGCTGTCTGCTTTTGGTGTCCACGGCCTCGGACCATTAAAGTTGGTCTTCCGGATTAGGAGGGGAGGGTATTGAGCTGACCTGTGTTGAAATAGGAGTCACACAGGGCTGTATATCAATATTTGAGATTTGCGTGGAGATTTGTTCATTTGATGTCTGGGCTGTAGCTGAAGAGTGTACGGCTAGCCAAGCCTTATGCCCTTGACGGCGGATATGCTGTAGTCTTCCCTTATCAGGGCGTACAAATGTCACGGTTTGGGGTATAAAGGTTTAGAGCAACTATATACTCAATGGTAGTTAATTTTCTATCTAAAGAGAAAAGCTATGTAAAACAATACAAATTATATTTATATCAATACGCTCCGTATTCCAGAAGGTTCTAGCACACTACGTTGAAGAGTAGTCTAGTAGCTTCCATAGCGTTCTAATAGTGCACGGTCCAGAAGCCCTTCTAAGGGACTTAGCCTTATTTGGAAATATGTAATATCATGTGCAATGGACTATCGTGTGCACATTTACGTCATTCGTATGCCTAGGCTGAACAGCATAGGCTACAGGAATATATCGGCTTATCAGCCGTTACATTGCCCTCTCTTCCTCTGGAAACTGTTAGGATGATTTTTTTTCCTTTCCTCCTTTGTCTTCTCCTCTGGGCTGTTGTCGGCTCGGCCGGGCCCACAAATCGGCCAGCTTCTGTATCTGTTGGACCGTCGTTGGTACTAATTGGGCCAAAATTTGCCTCGAAATTTTCTAGAGCTGTTGTATCTTTGATGTAATCAATAGGTTCCCAAGGTGGATCTGCCCAACCAACCCACTTGACCAAGGCCTGCCTGTATGTTCCACGTCCCCTCTTTACTGTTCGTGCTCTTAGAATTGATTCTAGTTCATATTCTGGCTCCCCTAGCTCGTCAAGGACAGGCGGATTTTGTGCATCATCTCGATGCTGACTAGGGTATGGGTCATTCTCTGCTCTTTTAATCAGCTCGACGTGGAAGCGTTTGTGAATATTGCCTGGCACATTAAGCTCTACGGTAAGCGCATCTGGCACATTTGTTACTTCGTATTTAGCGTGTTGCCATGCTAATTTTTTCGATAGCTGGGGCGTTTTAACGTGCCGTAAGTCCAACCATACTTTGTCCCCTACCTGAAACCGCTCTGGTTGTCGACGAAATTGATTAGCGTTACCTTCATTTCGTTGCTGAGCTGAGGCCATGGCTGCTTGTGCGTATTCTTGGGCATCTCGTAGCCGCTGTACATATTTCTCGCCCGCAATAGTCCCTGGATGCTGAGGTTTATGTTTATCGTCCTGAGTTGGTTCCATCAGCGGGTCTAAATTATAGCCATTTCGGAGGAAAAATGGGCTCAATCCACCAATAGCTGAGTTTGGCCTCGAGTTTAAGGCTAGCTGAGCCAGCGGGAGTAATTCCATCCAATTGTCCTGTGAATAGCAAACAAATGATCGCAGATACTTGTAAAGCTCTTGATTTGCCCGCTCACTTGCGTTAGACTGGGGGTGATAAGCTGTCGTCAATCGCTGACTGATACCTGTTAGCTGGCAGAAAGTTCTCCAAAAATGACTCAGCCAGTCGCTTCCCCTATCGCTTGTGAGAAATCGCGGAAACCCAAAGTACCGATAATAACGATCCACAAATTGCTCTGCGCAATCCTGAGCCTTCATTGAACTTGTCCCAAACAAGAAAACGTCTTTAGACAATCGATCAGTGATGACCATCACATTGCTACAGCCGCTCGATTCGGGAAAATCAGTGATAAAATCTATCGTTAACTCACAACCAATTCGTTCCGGGCTTGGAAGCGAGCGAAGAAATCCTGCTTTTGCCTCTCGCCAAATATTAGTTCTGCCGCAAACATCGCAATTTCGGACAAAACGTCGGACGGATTCTCTCATTTTTGGCCAAAACCATCGTCGTAATAGCATTCCTATCATCGTATCTCTTCCAGGATGGCCTGCTAAATTACTGTCGTGCGTTCTCTGCATAATGGCCGTTCTCAAAGGCTCAAAATCAGGAACCCAAATGCGGTTCTCTCTACCACGCAGAATACCATCTGCCGCTACTGTACACTCAGCAATATTAGCTTTTAGTTTTTGCGCAAGATCTGGTGGGAATCCCCTCTCTCCGGCCTGGACCGAGTCACGTACTCTTCTCCAATCCCTATCCATGGCAACCCCTTGTATCCACAGAGCTTGCATCTCGTCTTGATCAAAAACTCGGGCTTTAGTAGCAGAGTCCGCCTCTGTATCTTCTATTTGTACATCCACTGGGTTCAAAATTACTTTAGGCAGTAACTGCATTACCCGGCCGGCCATTCGTTCATCGCTAAGCCCTTTCGGTTTATCTTGGTCGCGACGCGATAATGCATCTGGCCTATCACAAGCACTTCCTGCGCGCCACTTGAGTACGAAATAAAATTGCTGCAATATATCATTGTATCTTGCTTGGCGCTCGTTAAGCAGACGTTTGGATGCGAAATAGTTCAAATTTTTATGATCGCTAAAAATAACGAAGGGTTTGCTCACTGATCGTTATTCTGCCTGCCACTCTTGCAAGCATGCTACAATTGCTAACATTTCTTTATCGTGAATAGGATAGTTAGCCTCTGCACCATTAAGTCGTCTCGAGAAATAAGCGACGGGCCGGAGTCTATTCTGGTCATCCACCTGGGATAGACATCCGCCCAGTGCGTACCCTGAGCAGTCAGCCTCCATCACTGTCTCGCGCTCGGGATCCCACTGAGCTAACACCGGCTCTGTTGCAAATATTTTCTCTAATATTTCAAATTCTCCCTTTTCTGCTGTTCCCCATCGCCATAACGTCCGATTTTTGGTTAGATCTATCAAGGGTGCCGCGATGTCAGAGAATCTATCAATGAAACAGCGGTAGAAGTTCGCAAATCCAAGAAATGAACGCACACCCTTAACCGATGACGGGTCTTTCCACTCTAAGATTGCTTTCACTTTAGCCGGATCTACAGTCACGGATTTCCCGGCCCTCACAATGAATCCAAGGTACTTCACTTCTTGACACAAGAATTCGCATTTATCAGTATCCAAGTAGAGCCCAGCTTTATCCATCTTTTCAAGGATGCTCCGTACTGTTTTCCAATGATTTTCTACGCTACCATCCGTATACGCCAAAATATCATCCATATAAGCTGTAGCATCCAGGTCCAGATGTTCTCGTAGGTGCTCATTAATATATCTCTGAAATGTGGCTGGTGCATTGACTAATCCAAAGGGGGTGACTAACCATTCGAACAGCCCAAGCCGACATCTGAACGCTGTGAGCCACTCATCTCCTTCTCGAATCCTTAGACGATGAAAAGCTGATTTCACATCTAGTTTCGTAAACCACTTTGCCTTGGATAACTGCCCCAAGGTCTCCCTGAATAATGGGATAGGGTACCTATCTGGCATCGTGATCGCGTTTAATCCTCGGTAATCAACACAAAAACGCAGGCCTCCGCTCGGCTTCTTTGCAAATGATACAGGGGCTGCTGCTGGCGAGGAGCTTGGTCTTATCCACCCCTTGTTAAGAAGATCGGTCAGAGTCTTGCGTAAAACTAGTAGTTCTTCGCGGGACATGTTGTACAGCGGTCCCCACGGTGGCGTCATTGATTTCTCGTTCTCCTGTTTAAGATTAATCGCATGGTCTAGGTTGCCCCTCAAGGGAGGTAACTTGTTGGCACCACCATCATCTGCAAACAAATGCGCAAAGTCTTTTACTTGTTCTGGCAAACGTTCCCTAGCTTGATCTATAGTTAAGCTAGGCTTAGCTCGTAATGCCTTGCTAATGTCTCCGAGTGTCGCCTTACAGACTGGTACCGACTCAATCATTGAAACCATTGTCTTTACTGGAGTACATCGAGGACGAGCAATCTTGCCTAGATTCTGCCGCCACTTTCGAGCACTGTAAATAGAGCCACCACTTTTTCGCAACTCAAGTCTTTGCTCCACAGAATATATTATTGCGTCCTGATCCTCTAACCATTTCTTCCCAAGTATTAGATCATGTGCGCTATTTGGGACCACATATAGCCACAATTTTGGCGTAACATATCCATCCAAATCCAGTGACAAGTATGTAATCGAATCAACTATTGGCTTATTTATCGACGAGTCTTCTGCGGTCTCCAAAACCCTGGGAGATATTGAGGAACGAGGAAGCTTTAGTTTTGCGGTTAGACCTTCATCAATTATGCCTGAACATAGGCACCCATTATCAACAAGTGCTTGCACCATTTTCGTATCGTTCAAAAGCGCATTAACCAGAATTGGGGTTGTATTCATATTTTCCTCTTCACGCGCACCTTTTTTGGGGACTTGAGAGTTACTATAATTGGGGGTCCTTGAAATATTTTCTGATTCTAACTTATCTGGTTTGTCCCTGACGTCCTGTGTAACCAAATTCTGGGGTGCTTGTCTCCGTGCTGGTAACAGAGGACAAAAACTTGTATGGCATCCCTTTCTCTCACAACGGAAGCAACGTTTTTCCTTCCTAAATCTAGCAAGTTGATCTCTTGTCTTCCATTTGGCAACAAAAACTACACCATCAATTTTCGGCAGCCCGTCGGCGGTTTTACCTTGAGAAAATGGCATTCTTAATATGCCTGATAGGATTCTGATTGATATTCGCCTATACCCAATCTCCTATGACTCCAAACACTAACTTGCGCTGCTACTGAATATTTTGAAGCCGCTGTGGCCCCGAAATCTGAACTGAACTGAAGCTGACTATTTCAGAGCCGCTGTTGCCCCGAAATCTGAACTGAACTGAGAATAAAGTTATGAGATAGATAAATATATGTCACGGTTCGGGATATAGAGGCAGAAGCACTGTATATCGTAAAGTACTTTATATTTATCTATGAAGAGAGGAACTACATCTGCCCAGGTAGCATCTACTTATAACACTTCCAATGAATCGCCACCAGGCTCTCAATGCTATAATAAGACCATAACATGTAATACCCCTTGCAACATGAAACATAGGCAAGTTCCGCCAAGCTGAGTCCAAGCGTCCTACCCAGCTGATTGCTTGACGGGAAGCTAGCATACCCGGATAGGGCTGCATTAGTCTGTGCATGTGATGACCATCATATGCTACAGAAAAATATCGGCTTATCAGCCGTCACATGCAGGGGTTATATCAAGCGCGTATGATGACCATCATAGGCTACAGGAATATATCGGCTTATCAGCCGTTACAAGGTGGGGCCTCTGATTACAGGGCCTGCCTGTATGGAGCTTGCAAGGCTTTGGGAAGCCTGCCCCGGGTTCGGTATTGCCTTGCTCTGTGAATCTTGTGGGTCATGCGACTGTGTAGGAGGACTTAGGTCGTCCGCCATAGTTTTGTCGTCAGGGTTTGATGAGAGTTCAGAGTCAGAAACAATATCCATATTCTCTTCGTTAAGGGTTTCGTTCGTACTTTCCATCCTGGGCGGGGGCTTAGAGGTCAGGGCTTCTCTAGAGGCTTTCGTTTTGGCGTTAGAGTCGCGGTTTTTCACGATTTTAGATCCTGCTGAGGTAGTCGGCTTTAAGGGCTGAGATTTCACTCGGGGCTTTTTCTGCCTTGCTGGAGGCATGATGAGCTTTGAGACTATGACACGAATGATACTGATAAGGTAAATGGTGTGTTCTGAGTAAAGTTGTATATCACTCCTCGGGATGGTACTGAGAAAATCACGGGACATGTCTGCCCTTCGATCCCTTGGTTCTGTTGGTCCTCGAATGCGAGCTAGGGCAGCTTTTCTAGATTCGACAGTCTCCCACGGAGGGTAGACAAGGGGATTGTGGTTCTCTGAGGATGGTATGTTACGACATGAGCGGGCGTATCGTGAAAGTGGAGGACCTGTTAGTGCTTCCACCTCGCGTCTGAGTAATGGATATCGGGGGTTTAGTCCCCGGGTGCGTACAGCGGCTCTTCTGGATATGCTATCGAGGGTGATTTCCGCGGTATTAAGCCCTACCTCCCTAAGAAGAGCTGCAGGAGTTGTGCGATAAACGGGAAGAATAGCCCGTGCTGTGGCTGTGTGTACCTTTTCTAACATCTTGAGGTGGGTATCCACCCTGTTAGAGACCAATTTCCTCCGATTGATTCTGCTTTTGCCAGGCCACCAAGTCTCGGAGCCGAAGTAGGCAATGGGGAGAGCACATGCGATTGCAGCTCGTCTGGACAAAATGGGAGATGCTCTCCTGAACGTGTTTCCTAGGCAGCGCAGAGCGCAGGCGACTCTGAGAGCTTTGGAGGATTGGATTTGCACAAGATATTTGAAGCTAAGTCGTTTATCGAAATGAACTACAAGCCATGTTAGGTAGGGCTTGCGAGGATCTTCAGAGATAGTAAAACTGCTCGTTTCCACGGGTGGTCGAGAGTTCCTATCCCTGTGCTTGCGGGAAAAGTGGAGTAGTCCAGACTTCGCTGGGTCGAATGTGATACCTTCGTTCGCACCCTATGCTAGTGCCTGATTAATAGCCAGCCCCATCTTGTTTGCATTGTCTTGTAATGTCGCTGAGGTTTGTAGTACTGCAACATCGTCTGCGTATCCAAAAGCTTTCTTAAGAGCGGGGAGTCTGAAAAGAGGAGCGATGAATAGCATGAAAAGAATAGGCGATATTGGGGAGCCCTGGGGGAGCCCACAGTTGATCTCGATGGGGTCGCCGATTTCGCCCTCCAGTCTTATGCAAACCTCTCGATTTGTTGCAAATGAAGAGATCCAGTTACAGAGGGGTGCTGACCAACCTTGCTCTCTCAGTCATTTGATAAGCCTTCCTGGGAGTACCGTATCAAATGCTCCTTTGATATCAAGCGTAGCTAATGTGGTGGTTAGGCCTTTGGCTAGCGCAGTTTCCACATCATGGGTGAGACATGTTGTTAGATCTACGCTCAAGCGTTTGGGTAGTGCCCCAAACTGTTCTGTAGCGAGCACCTTATACGTAATAGCTATCCATGACATGCGCTTTGCGATGAGTCGTTCTAAGCCTTTACCAAGTACTAAGAGGAGTGCAATTGGTCTGTATGATCTGGGGGATGACATATCTGCTTTGTTTGGCTTCCCAATCATAGCTACGATCGCAGTGCGAAAATATTTTGGGTGATGGCCTGAGTCTATGCACGACTGGTAAAGGTCCTGTACCAGCCCTGAAATGTGTGGCCATCCGAGACGGAGAACACCAGTAGGGATCTCATCTTTGCCGGGTGTCGTATTACCAGCTCTTAATATGGAATTAGAGACCTCATCGATGGTCAATTGGGGAAATGGCAGGGAGGTCCTTGCTGTGGTTGGGGTCAGCAGCGGTATGTCTTCAACGTCGGACTGATTCCTTAGAAGATTCTTCGCCAGTACGTTTCTTTTATCTTCAGTAGATTCGGCTAAAGGGGCTTCCGGAGAGAGCAAATCTTTTAAGAGAGGCGTGCGAAAGGTTCCCTTCGACTTGTGCCACTTTGCTATACTAAATACATCTTTTCCATTAGCGGCTTCATCAATTCTCTTTTGGAAGAAGGAAATCTTTGCCCGCTTGGTGACCTTGCGAAATTCCTTCCTGTCAGCCCGGTCAGCGGATCCGTCTCGGACTTTGTCACGGTACTTTTTCCTCGCTTCCCGGCAGCTTTGGTTCCACCAAGGCTGTCCTCTTGTGTGTGGTAGCGCCCGCTTTGCAGATCCTGCAAATGAGCTGTGCAAAATTTTAGTGATCTGATCTGCTCTCTCATCGATTTCAGCGACAGATTTTTCAGTTAGCGGCAGAATCCCTTCTAGTTGGGCACGTAGAAGCGATAAGAAGATGTCATTGTCAATAGTGGCAAAGCGGAGACCCCTTGTAGGAGCTGCTCCATTCACTCCACAGTATACGTTAGCAAGTAGAGGAAGATGATCCGAAGTCACATCAAGGTTCTCCTGAACTGTTGCGATGGTACCCCTAGCCACCAGCTGGCTTGAGCCGAAACATAGATCTAAAACATTTCCACGATCGTGTGTAGGCTTGTCTATCTTTGAAATCAACGAAAGATCTCTTGATTCGAGCCAGTGAATGAAAGCTCCAGATTGCGGTGAAAGCGAGCCGCGGTAAGATGGGTGCCACATCGGGCTATGAAGGTTTAGATCTCCTGCTAGAATAGTTTGGGTGGGGAAAGAGAAGTCTGCTAAGGAGATGAGGCGAGATACTCCCGCCCCTGGGTTGATGGAACCCTGGGGTGCATTGTGTGCATTGATGATCAGCAAGCGGGGATTATTCGGAGCTTTGACGGAGAGGAGCAAGACGTCGCCTACACCTTGCCCTGTGGGGCAACAAGGTCGCTCTTGATAGTGAGTAATGTTACTGTTCTTTTTTGCATAGGTAATCACTCTTGGACGTACCGTCCAGTCGTCGACTGGAGAGTAACATTCGAATGAAGGGTGTCTGCACGTGATTCTCCGTGCGGTATCTGAAGAAACATAGGGTTCTTGAATTAGTAAGAAATCTATGCGGGAGTCGAAAGCGTTTTGGAGGGCTATGTGTTGGGCGTTTGGTGAGTGGCCAACTTTAACTGAGAGTATTTTGACTGATGTTTTACTACTCATTCATTGTGTCGGAGCTGCACTAATGGCTATCCTGAGCCTGAACTTCAAATCTGCCAGAGGCTATCTCTGGAGGTCCAAAGGATCTTGTGGCAGTGGCCTGCGAAGCAAAAGGCGAAGCAACGTCGGAATCGCTGGTTTTCGCTGCCTGCGAATTCACTATTCCACAGTGGGCAGCTTTGAGACGTAGCCTTGCTGCGGCTGCAGCTTGACGGATCACGCTAGTCTGTTGTTTGTTGGGGAATGTATTATCTTTTTTGGGCGAAGAAGGCATTCCAGTGAGTCAGCTGGGTGAGGCCCATGGCAGTTGACGCACTTTGGGGGGCAAGTATGGTTGATTTCAGGATTATAGGATACATGGCCGCTTTCAAGATGTGTGGTCGAAGAACAGATTCTGCAACGAGGCACTCGGGCGCACGAGCGCTCGTTGTGCCAGCCGTAGCAACGTCCACACTGAGGAATCTTACTTCTTTGTGCCAAGAGTTTCGCAGTCGCGCGCACGCCGAAAAGTGGGAGTGATTTAGCCAAGCTTGAGTCCTGAGGATAAAGAACTATCCAACTCTTGCATGGTCTAAACTCTGAAACCGATGTAGCTCGGGATTCGAGGACTTTTAGCGGGGTAATGCGCGTAAGGTTGAGCAAGGCCTGCGATACAGTGCCTGCATCAATCTCTATTGCTTCAACAGCGCCTTCCTGATTGTATCCGACATAATTACGAGGGATTCCAGAGATCCTATAGGCAGCGTGATTTTCTGGTTTTTCAACAGTGCACTGCCCGCGAGATGACAGAAACTCTTGTATGTCAGGGATCTTTGTGGCCAGTAGCTCTTAAGCTTCAACAGAGGCTGGGCAAATTGCAAATCCTGTCTTCGTGGGTTGAACCTCGCGAACGAGTTTTTGCTCCAAGAAGTTGTTTAATTGTTCCATTACCGCGTAAGGAGAGATATTTAATGCTGGGTGGCCAGAAGCGACGCGAATTAAGAGTCTGTTATTGTCACAATTGTGTCCGGCACAATTGTTAGGCGGGTCGGGGTGATCTCGGTTATGCGGTTCGCTAGGGGCGGGGGGGGTAGACGCGGTTTCGGGAGGACGCGGGGACGACAAGTGGGATGAGGATGGTGCGGATGCTAGTGGAGACTAGCGGGCACGACGGGTAGTTCAAGGGTTTAGATTTTGACAGAAGACAAAGCGTGAGAAGCCTAATACCCAGCGCTCCTACTAACTATATACATCGCTCATTGTCATGACTCAGAATATACAAATAAGACTAGCCGTATCAGGTGTGAGAGAACGCGAAACCTGGGGGTGTGCTGATCAGTGAAGACATGAACGAAACGTAGAGATTATTTCCACTCGAGCAAGACAAGATTAAACCAAACTTAGATCAAACAGTAACAGTAACAATTATCCTCTTTCATGACATCTGAGAAACAGTCTTCTTACAGTTATCTTCGTGGTGCTTTGCACTTTTACCTTTGATCGAAGTTTGAGCAGGTTTTTTAGGCGGGCTGATATTTTTTGGGCGGCTGGCTTTCGGAGCTGGTGCTAGAGATGGCGCTGCCACAACATCGGCAAAGAGCTTTTTCGCAGTGGGTTTGGGTTTAGCGGTTGGAGCTTGCAAAACTGTGGTATCAGGAGCCTATTGAGGTATCCGTGTTGACTGAGTCGCTGAGTATGGCTTCGGAGGGCGAGGAGAGCCTCTGACGTGGCACTCGAAGTGACGTCGTGCTACAGAGTTGAGATCCGCAACGAAGTCACGGAATTTTTTCGTAAGATATTGTGGTAGAGTGGTGTCTTCACTAATCGCCTCATCAAGGACGACTGCAATATTTTGAAACATGAGGGTGGCCTCACGGTTGCTGGCGTCTGCGGCGGAGGTGGTTGACAGTAAAATCTCTATCAGCGACCCCTCTCCACCCATCTGGGTAGAGGCGTGTAGGGGTGGTGGAGGAAGTGAAGGGGGAGGAAAGGGAAGATTCGTTATGACGGCGCGGCGAGATTGACTGATGAGTGTGTGTTGAGCTGAAAGTGCTTGTAGACTTGGGATTAAGAAACAAAAGAGCGGTAGAGTGATAACTTCTGGGGCTGTATTTGGTGATGCGTCCGCTTTGTTGATCAGATGATTATAAGTTAAATTCTGGAAGACTGCATTCAGATAATACTTGACTCGTACAAGTTACTACTCAATGTAAATGATATACGAGGACTACATCAATCTTATCCTGATCATTCATGAGAAATCATCAGGGTTGGAGGTAACGAGCTCTTGGCATTTAAGTCTGTCCATTGTTTCATAGATCTGAAGCGATATTGATTGTTCGTCATGCATTACAGTTGTTGTCAGAGTGGCGATTTCGAAGATGAGGGTCAGGGCAGATATGGAATCTGGGGGACAGTCGTTATGTGATTGAACAATCAGGATCTTCTGTTCTAGTCGATATACATATTACACCAATTTTACGCGATCCTTGAAAGGGCAATTCATCACCTCCGTCATTGACCAATATTCTTTCCCGACTGTAATTTTCGTTGTCTTCGATCGAGCGAGTGAGATAGATAACTGGCTTTTCAAGAACTGAACTCTTCTGAAGTTTTTGAATTACATAATTTAAGGTGACCCAAACTCATTTCCCATTATGATCCAAGAAAAATATCCAAAGTCAACTCTCATCTCGATGGCTTTCCGACATTTGTAGTCAGCTGGAAAAAAAACAAATACTCCAATTGGGCTCACCCTCACTCTCTAATTCTCCGCTCTACTTCAAGGTTGAGGATGAGATCTGCTGTCGATTTTAAAGCCCAAATGGCAAGTCGTCTGAAGTATCTCAGAGTATATGTAAAGTAAAGATGACTCAGAACGCGTTTATCGTACAATGATTCCGAGATGATGAATAATGATCATAAGGATAAGTCGTTACAATGAAAAATTGGTACTGGCATGGAAAAAAGCTACGGTGCTCGTGACGACGTTCACAAATATCAAATTTCGCTGGTACTTTCGGCGCCTACATGACCGCCCTTGGGGTCGGATGGTGGTGTGGTACACTGTCCGGGCCCTTCTCCCAAGGAGAGTCTGGGTAGCCGAGACACATGCTCCACTTGAGACAGAAGAAAGCTGATTTGAATACGGTAAGACCCTCACATCACATTTCACGCGTGGTCAAGTATGTGACCATGACGAAGGAACGCTGGATAGTCGAGGGTGGCTGAAATTCGTTCCTGCGGCAGACATAAACGGTTAAGGGTTAAAAGGGGCTGTTAGGAATCTCATTGTAGGCAGGCAATAACTCGTGTCTGTAAGGTTTAATAGGGCCATAGGGCAAGATCTAACTAAAAGAAAGTATTTAAATACACAAATTAGGCGAGCACCACGCTAAACCACAAGTAATCAAAACTGACACTGTTCCGAGATATTTGTCACATGACAGGAGCTGTAAGGCGCCTGACTTCGAGTTATATCTTCGAATGATATTCGGGCGTGAGTGCCCCTCATATCAAGTTAAGTCATCGCTCCATGTACCGTACCAGTGTCATTCGTGTCATAGCCTAAAGGCTGCACATACAAAAATGAATTAAAAAAAAAAGACCTCCCTTGATGCGTTGTACCGTGATTCACAAAACTGACCGAATTAATCGCAATATCTGATATTGATGCTAATATCTTGACAACATGACTTTGTAAATTGAAAATTTAAGATATGTGTGAAGCATTTGTTATTTCTCGACAAGTTGCAAGTTTTTCACCGTGACAAAGATGAAGATTGTAAATTCTCTCTGGGTCTTGGCATGACTAACTATGTGACTAATTTGGAGAGCACATTTCGTATACTTCAATCTATGAATCGCACCCCAGAAATTCTTCCCATCCTAGTAAAGTTTTAAATTTCTCTCCAATTATATCTTTGCGTTTATCTCAAAACCGCTATCATTGACTACGTTTATCATCTTATCCTCTGGTATGCGACTAAATGGTAGAGTGTAACATTTTGCAGTAATGTTCTCACTTGACCATACGGTCATGAAATCGTGGTTTGGCTGTTTGGGCCTTTTTTTTTTAAATGATGTATTCAGCCTTTTGCGGTACATCAACAAAAGCGTAACGACACCTGTGTGATTCGAACACACGCTCCCGAAGGAAATGCCTAGCAACTGCTTGGTAGCAGGGCATCGCGTTAACCACTCCGCCAAAGTGCCTCGTGATGAGAGATGTGTAACAAAAATATATATTTTTATGCTTTAACTGACAATGAAGTGACCTCATACCCACCTCGTACCCTGCTAGCATTGACGAGCAGGCTGAACAGTCGGGGATGCCGAGTCATATGTACCGAGTCATACAGACCGAGTCGGATTTGCCGATAATGCCGAGTCATGTGATATGTTATAAGCGTAATCCATGCGTAGAGGACTCAAGAAAGAGTCTCCAACTCTCTGAACAGAATCTGTAAGATAGGGTGCTAACTATTTCTTATGTATATAAAGAGAGTGCACCATTAGGATAGAAGAAACAAGTCATAGTAATATATGATACCTTATACATTCTCCTTCATCTATTCTTGTTCTATCCTTACCTTCAAGGATCATTATTCTAGCTCGCATGTTAGCACATCGCACTGCTCCCTAACATATCGTCCTGGCATCTCCGGGGCAACCACGTTTGTGCCAAAACACTCATTTCTTCTCCACGATCAGAATTTTTACATGATTGATAAAAATCCTATCACAGGTTTTGCATCAGTAAGCGTCTATCCTGACTGTTGACACTCACATAATATGGTGATGGGTTAACTAAATCAGCTGCTCAATCAATCTGAGTCGAGTATGATACAAATAGAGGGCGTGGTAATCTTAGACCAACAGGTAAGAAAATACAGAATCTTGTGGAAACGAGAGGAAAAATGGAGCCCGAACATGTTTTTAAAAGTAGAGACTCAGCCTTGCAATAAACAAACTTCTCTTGGTTAAGATAAATCTTCGATATGATTGAAGAATTTAAGAAGCTGTGATTGAGGAAGACAGGCTATGTTTTTTTAAAAAAATCATTGTTGCATATGCAGCCTGAGGCTATAACGCGAATGATTAGGGAAGATTTATATATTTCGCAGAATGATTCAGTTTGACGGTTGGAACACTCACACTCAGATTTTATTTGCAGATACCACTACGAGAATAACGCCTTACGGCATGCACCCTTTTCCATGAATACCCACCACAGGGAAAACCGAGAGAACCACATGGTCATCTGAGTATGCTTTCGCTTTTCCATAAATACAATAATACTGCTAGAGATGTGGTGGAAGGGTCCTGTTGGACTCGAATCAGCTCTGTCCTGTCTCAAGTGAAGTTTATATCAAAACTACCCAGTCTCTTGTTGGGAGAACGGCCTAGGTGGTGCACCTCTGCACCATCCGACCCTGTAGGTTATGTTTTCTATGTGAATCTCTAACTGTCAGGCACTAACATGAGGAATTTATCATCAGCTCAAGTTTCTTCTACAGCCACACTACTCAATGTGTCAGGGGTTAGGTTTGAAATTTAAGCGCTAAGCACGGCCAGGGGCACCGATGACCGAGCTCGCTTCAGACAATTTCGCGACACCAATTGTCTCCAAAAATCTGAAAACCTAAAGTTGATTATTACTAGTTTCAGGATGGAAATCCTCGTCATGTCTCAATTCTTGAGAGAGATATTGATTCGTTTTACAGTACCTTCTCTCCTTGGATCTATTCCAAGTTTCTAGGTAATATTTTCCCCACGATTAACCTCCTTGAATGTTGATCCCTTCACACTATGATGGTAAATCAACGCGAATAATTGCCAAAATATAAGGATGTGATAGAATGTCGGTCGGAAAATGTAATACAATGACAGTCACTAAAGCACTGGAACCAAGGCTAGGCCAACTACGAAAACTTACGTCAAGGGTTAGGCGGGCAGTCGTGCGGTTCATGGTAAATGGCGGCGCTAAAACGGTGGTAAAAATATTGAGATTGATTAATAACAAAAGAGAAGATAAAGTTTCACCAAAATCCATTCGGTGTAATTTGGAGGAAGATGGTTTGAGAGCGTTAAAGAAGAAGAGAAGACCAGGTCTTTCAAAAGCCTATCCTCAAAGCCCATTTGGAATGGGCATTAGATCATTGAGATTGGACCGTTGAGGATTGGGAAAGAGTTGTTTGGTCAGATGAGATCAAAATAAACCGGATAAATAGCGATGGAGTTAAATATTTGTGGGAGCAAAGATTCCCATGACCTTGATCCGACAGCAGTTGATGAAACGTTAAAATTTGAGGGATGTACTTAAATAATTGGGGACTGTGTGTCTTGGATCGGCGTCGTTGGGATGGAACATGTCATTGGCAGGATAAATTCTGAGCAATTCCTGTGGATTCTGGAGAGTTGTCTGGTCCCAACGTTGGAGCAGGCTACAAGCTAGATTCCTTTGTAGGCAAAAATTGACATCATTTTTCAACATAGCTGCGACCCAAAGCATACATCTAAAGTTAGAAAAGAATTGCCAGCTTCAAGTGGAATATATACTGCGGCTTAGTCATCTCAATCACCAGATTTAAACCCAATAGAGCATCTCTGGGGTTTGATAAAACGTCAACTCGGCGACTACCAAGAGACACCGAAAGAGATGCATGAAATATGGACAAGAGTCAGAAATCTGGCTTCATATTAAGCAGAATCATGCCAAACACTAATCGAGAGTAAGCTGTCCAGAGTTGCGGCAGCTGTGAGGGCATAAAGAGGTCACACCGAGTATTAAAATGATGCTCTCAAGACTGGCTGAATAGTCGGTCATGTCAAGACCCATAGAAAATATACAATTCACATATATTTGACGTAGAAATACACGGAACTTGTAGAGAAATAACAAATGATTGATATAAAATTGAAATTTTCATTTTATAAAGTCATGTTATAAAGCTATTGTCAAATATATCAAATCTTGCAATTTATTCGGCCAGTTTTGTGAGCTTCTGTAAATTTGGTAAGCTAGATGTCAAGCTGCGGACGATATCTATCCAGCGCGACACGTATAATCAAGAGTTCTGCATGCGTGGATCTATTACCTTGACATAACTATTTTTTCAAATCCTCTTGAGCTATATTTTCTAACGCAACAGCATCCGAGGCTGTCCAGCTTCATTGATAGACTGTGAACATTAGGTATCATGGAAATCGAGGATGTTCCATGCCACTGTAAACTTCACATCATTTTTTGGGATCACTTGTAGACTTTGACGCATGGCTAAGTTCGAAGTAGCATAGATGAAAAGCTTCAGTTAGGTATTTCGAAGCCGGATCTATTGTGTTCATTGAGGGAAGCTAACCGACAAATTCATTGTGTGATATTGATTTAGCTCGAGGAAAAAATGAAGATGAAATTTCCTTCATCCGCGAGCTAGGCTCGACCTTTCATGATCAAGCTTTATTATACCCTTTTTATCCTCACTGCAAACACAGAGAGAAGCCGTCTTGAACTATGCTGTAACGGCAAGATTTTTCGTGTTATTTTTGGCCTTCAAAAATACACATATGACAGTTATTAATTGGGAGCTTGCCTCAACATATTGTCTTGAACGAATCCTTTACAGCCTATTCCTCTTAAGTAATCAATTACATTCGGATAACATTTCCACGTCATGGTCAAATGAAATTTCTTCGTGGTGAGATCCCGAGCAACATTTTTGACCACGTCGAAATAATTTTGTCAGTCTATAAATCAAGATCGGTATGATGAGCAACAGAGAAAAATTTTGCGTAAGATATCGTCCGGAGTGGTCTAGCTGTAGCTACAAATATGGTGGTGTAACTATGAGTCTGGACCCAACTAGCCCAATAGGAAGAATGCATGGCTCGCTTTGGTCAAGTGTACACCTCGACCTCTAGCGATGCCACCTTATTCTAGAATGGTCTTCAGGTACTCTGGTCAAAAGAGAAAAACCTGCCAAGTTGAAATAAGAATACGACAAGCTGCACAGCCTGAATTTATTCAAGCCAGAAGCCTCGTCTACTGAGAATGGTTGCAGTAGCAGAAATGGCATAGAAGTTTGCTCAGAGCTGGGATGGTTCGGCAGCTTTTTAATTTCGTAGGAGCGAGAATCATGAGAAATTCTCTATGTCCATATACCCAGCCGAACGCTGTGACGGACTAGCCAATAGTAAAATAGAGTTAATAGCATCAAATATGAGATTGCTTATTCATGATGAACTCCGGTATCGTGACTTCGACGGGAATCAATGATATTTCGCAAATTTTGCAGATCGATATCAGCCGCCTTATCGACCTAAACGTCCGTATTTTCTAATCATAGTTGAGGAAGGAACAGTAGAATTTTGCAACCGATTTGGCTCAAAGTAAACATGCAAATTCGTAACTTTGGAAGCGTTGCAAGATAAAGCAAAAAGTTTTCCGATAGGGGTTACAGTGTTAAATTTAATGGCTTCATTATACGTCTTAAACAGCTCTAACCAGCAGTTCTGGCGTTAAAATCATAGGGGCCCTGTGGAGGAGTAACGTGAACATGTCGTTAATTAAAGAACCTAAAACCTAGATACACTTGAGTCCAAGTAGGTTATTTAGTGATGAAAAATTGATTGTATGATACGAAACCAGATCGTTGTCCTCTAAAAATATTTTCCAAAGCTAAGCGTCCTCAGTGGGAAAATGGGTCAGAGATAAGGAAAGCATGTCGATTCGCTATCACCATTTCGGATTATCGCCTCTTTTTCTCATTTCAGCTACCAAAAAATCCCATTCTTCTTTTTCTACTTTGCAAACGCTCATTCTTGCCAACCTCAATAATTGCATTTTGGATAATGCGTGATCCTTTTCAGCATACCAGGCCTTTATCTCTTTAAGAGTAATGGGTACTCGAAGCTTTTGCCTGAACTCAACGTGGACAAGGCTCCATCTGGGATTGTCAGGGTTATCCTTTGGATCGTAGTAAGGAGCGCCGGGATCAAGCGCTGAAAGATCAGGTGTATGCTCAGTGACTATTTGCATGACGCCTACGATAGCTGGTTCTTTACAGGAAGAGTGGTAAAAGAAAGCTAGATCGCCTCGCTTCATCGAGCGTAGATTGTTCCGCGCTGCATAGTTGCGAATACCTTGTTTAGAGTGTTAGGCAGAATTCACAAGATATTGATGGAGGAGAAGCCATACCATCCCAAGGCTCAGGCTCCGTTTTGTTAGCCAGATCATCGATGGAAAATTTTACGTCTTGTCCTTTGACAAATCGTGACTCGGGTTCAGCTTTGAGAAGCCAATATTGAGAAATGGGTGATTTGCACACAGCAACGGGTGAAGAAGCGTTTTTCGTCGTTAACAATGGCTTTGATTTATCCTGTGTATTCCATTCAGGGTTTTTGTTATGCCTACTCAGGTGAAGGACGAGATTTTATGGGTAGGAAGAGTCTACATACTCGTGGAGGAACAGTGCTTTTCCGAGTGTTCTCGGTCGCCTTATCTTGAAGATCCTCCCTGGAATGGCATTTCTTAACATCTCGAGATTTTATGCTGCTCCTTGTTAACCTAAGTTTGGACGAGAGACCGGTTACAGGATCTTCGGTCAGAATCTGTTCTTCTGATTCGTTTATTCTTCGCTTGCGCATCTGCGAAGTCACTATCAACCACTTGATCAGCACTTTTTAGTGATGCAAATGAACAGGTCGTTAGTATTTGCCCAGGTTTGCCGTCGCACAACTGTAACTACACTTCATGATAAGCTTAGATGTTAACCTGAGGCAAAAATCCGGACCTAAATACGATACAAATTGGTTGTCACCACTACATGTCCTAGATAATCGTCTCACGAAATTTTTACGGCGAAACATGTTGAGTCCAGCGATTCATTTCTCCATTAGAAGGCCTGTTAAAAAAAGGAAGTACAGCTGTCAGTGATCTCTACCTGTGGGGAAGAAAGTGGGCAAATTTAAAGCCCTTGGTAAATAATCGCGTGGTGAGCTCTAGTTCTCAAATCAGATGGATCAAGTAGTAAGCGTACAGCTTAACGATTCAGACCAATGGAAGACATTGATGAGTGAAGTGTTCAACGTATAAGACGCCAGATCATTCTTCAAGTTGGCTTGTAAATACCACCCCTCGCCTCCACTAAATATCTTGAGTTTACTAATTCTGGATTTGATTGCAACACACCATTATTATACCTAGACTTACACAGGTCGACATTCTGTCGAACAAAATACCCTGAGATTTTCAACTGCTACGCTACCACATCATTGGATAAATCTTATCACCTGACAAATTAAAGGCAAATTGGAATAACACACGTAAAGCCATTAACTTTAGTTCACGGGCCGAAGGAGCTATCCTCAATCGGAGCGTGTCTTCATCCGATCCAATCCAATCCAATCCATGAACCTGAAGCTGGTTAGTCAAGCGCTATCCTGGGGAATCACTAGGGACAGGTATGTACCGTGTTTTATTATTCATGTCTAGGCCTTTACAAATTTTATGATGACTTTTATTTTGGATGAATCTGCTCCGTACCTATACATGTACTGTTTCGAGCCCTTCTGATCAATCTCTCATTTCCGACAGTCGACATAAAACAGCATCCCGAAAGCACGTGATTGAAGCAACCATTTTTGTGACCACTTCTCATAACTAGCCCAAGTTCAATCGAACTGCCAGCGATGGCTATTCGCAACCAAACTTGCCTCATCAATTGTTTTCTCGATTTACGAGAAACTAGATATCACGAGAGAACCCAGCACTGACGAAACGATATCATAGGACTGCTCGTTATCAAGACTCTGCTTCGATTCGATTTCGTGCTAATTTTAGCTGCCTTATTCAAACTACGCTAGTTAGTCATTTCACACTCGAACCGAGTATCAGATGAGACCATCAGAAATAACACCATATCGCGTTTAGGTGAGACCCCATTTCTTCACCTCCTATCATCATGAATCCCCATGCACATGTCACGAGACATCATTCCAAGAGAATTGATTGTATGCCTTAGTGGTCGGCATTGATGCTGCCCCTGTTGCTGCCGCCGCCGTCGGCATTGCTGCTATTGATGTCCCTACAAATCATCTCCTTACCTGCTGTCAGCGCGTCGCGCCTTTTGCAGCGCGCTTGATCTATGTTGCGCGCGCCTGCTCCTCTCAGCGTTGAGTTATCCTTTTGGACATCCTTTGCCTGAATATGGCATAGACTAACTACCCGCTTCTTAGGTAAATGGGTTGTCCCTTCGTCTTCCCACAGATATGAGCTCTCCTTGGATGAATAAAACCACCATCCAAAATCCCAATGGTAATGCGGCCTTCGCCCCCATCGGTCTCGATTCAAATACTTTCAACCCCGCCTCATTTGATGCACCCTATGAGTCATCTCAATTCCTGAATTCACAACTTCAGCAGCGAATGCACAATGGTGGTATCCGAAATACCTCACCGGCTTCTTTCAACGAACACCCACAATATCAGACCAATTCACTTGTGCCATCTAAGAGGCGAAGAGAACAAAGCTTAGGAACGTCCCCTCAACAAACTTCCGATCTATTGCCGCAGTCACGATCTCAGACCCCGCAGCAGAATCTTTACACGGGGTATCAATCTAATGCGCCGCCTCTTCAACATGCATCGCAGCCGATACCATACTCTCATTTGCAAGATAGGCAGAGCAATGCGACTCCATCACCGGTGATGGGCAAACAAATACGCCCTGGCGGTGTCCCTCAGCGAGTATCTACTTCGTCACCTCATCCATTTTCGCCAGCTGGCCAGCAATTTTCTCAATTATCACCCTCTCAGTCTGAGCACAGCCAGAGTCGGCATGATAATCTACACCAAAACAACCAATATTCGCAAAATCCTGGCTACACACCGAATTTTGTCCAAACATACACCCCTCCGAGTCGACCTTCAGCACTCCCCTCACAGCATTCTATTTCTGGTCCTCGTTTGCAGCTACAGCAGTCATCTCAAATATATCAGCCGCAGCAACAGCAGCAGCAGCAACAACGACCGAAAAGTACGCAAGAACAGCAAAGAATGTTGTACCAAATGCAGTTGCAACAACAGTTGCAACAACGGAATATGATAGCTCAAAGAGGAAATATTTCAAATAATGTAAATCCAATAGCTCATCAACAACTGGCAGCCCCTACAGCGTCGTTTGCCAGTGCGCGACCGCCGTTATCGTTCACGCCTAACCGGGCAATGCCTAATCCAGAAAGTTTCATAAAAAGCTTGGTTAGCTTCATGCAAGGTAAAAAACTTCCTCTTGAAATGAATCCCATTATTGGAAATCGACCAGTTACTCTAGTATCGCTATATTACACTGTTGCCAAATTTGGCGGTTACAAAAGAGTTATGGCAAATGGCGCCTGGGATACTATTGCTGCAGCTCTTCAATTCCATCCGATAGAGCACCCAACAGCTCCTCAGCATCTAAAAAGCATCTACGAGAGAAATCTCCTACTTTTCGAAGAAGCATTAGCAATAAATCAACAGCGACAAAGGGCTCAAATGATGCAGCAGATGCCAAACATGCCGGGACCTCACTTATCGCCCCCTAAACAATGTACTCTTCAAGTTGCTGCAACGCACCAACAGCTAGCCAGTTATACTCCTTCTCCTGTGCAGCAGCAAATTAACATTGGGCAGCATTCCCATCAACAAAAACTGCCTAATCTGCCTACTCCAATTAAGCAAATGCAGCATCAGCAGTCATCACCAGCTAATGAATTCTCAACCCCACAACCATCACAAGTCCAACCACAGCCAATTAATCTTCAGACAGCGCCGCCGCGAGATAGCCTGCTTCGGGCCCTTGATAACACACCGCCTCAAAGCAATATATTAACAAGTCCTTCTCCGGTCTCTTTAAATAAACAATCAGATCTGGGATTATCATCACCACATACTGAGCCTTTAGCCGGAGAATCCACTTGGCCTCCCAGGCTCAAATTACCAACAGTGTATGAGCCAAAGGTTGAAGTTATGGATACGTACGGTGGAGATGACCTTCCGGCGTTAGCGCAACTCGGAGAAGAGCTGACGCGGCTCAAGCCTGATATACCGGCTCTTGGAGAAATGGGAACTATTGATCTGCACGCGTTGACCATGAGCCTTCAGTCAGGCATTCATGCCGAGATGCGGTTGGCATTAGACAGCTTAGCATGTCTTTCGGTGGAGCCTCGCTTATACCTAGATTTACGTGCTTGCGATGATCTTGTCGAAACACTAATTGATTGCGCCGAGGTTCAAGTAGAATTACTTGCTGAAAATACCGCCGAGGTGTCAGACATAATGCTGATTAATTCTTATGAAGACGTATTACGTGGGTGTTTAGGTGAACAAACCGTTCTACAAGAAATCCCACCTTTTGGATCTTGGGAATATGAGTTAGATCGAGCAGTGGATAGACTTATTTGTATAACAACAATCATTCGGAATCTTTCATTTTGCGAGACTAATCAACCTCTCCTCGCCGACGAGTTGGTGATAAAATTTCTGTGCGTCGTCATTCGGTATCTAGGTACTCGAAACATGCTGTTACGCACAAACTCGAACACCCTAGACTTAATGAAAGATATTATAATATTTCTTTCAAACATAGCACAGCAGATTGAGCTACCTGGACGAGAGCAAGCGTTGTGCTTACTTCATTTCCTTCTAGCATTTGCACCTTGTCCAACACCAAATAGCAACAATTCTGAAACTGTCATTTTTTCCTCTTATGATCCAGTTACCCATCGGTATCTACCTCCAGCTATAGATAGCCTGGCAAAACTTCTGGCGCGTGATGAACCGAACAGAAGCTATTACAAGACAATATTTGACTCAGATATGTCTTCGTCCCCCCCTTTTGATCTCCTGACGAGAGCATTCGGCCTTGCGGTCTCGCCAATTCTGGATGAACGCCCGGATTCTCAAAGAGCTCATTTACCCTCAGTCATTGAAGCTCGCAAACCTTTCCTGATGCAAGGAATGCTTGCTGCCGGCATACTATCAAGCTTAGCCCCCGGCCATGAATATGGTGTCGCCAAGTCGTGGCTGACTTCGCAAGATGGTTTATCCCAAAATTTATGTCGCTTAATCATATCGCTCTGTCTCGAAGCATCTTCAAATAATTCGCAACAACGGCAACAAAGAAATTCACATGTCGGGGAAGATGAAGCCTTATTACAAATCATCTCGAGCAGCATGACTATTCTCCAGCGATTAGTACACAAAGCTTACAATCCAGGTGACCCAAGCTCTACATACATCTTTTCTGGGGCATTAGTCAAGGAGAGTCTGCTTGCAGCGATTAATATCGTACATCCCAGTTTACAGGGAGTTATCGGGCAGCTCTGTAAATTTTCGGGGATAGATAGATGATAAACTGTGAGGAGCCAAATCAAAGCTATCTGTTTTACACTTGTATCAAATTCGTTCACTAGGCATATAAGGAGGAAAATTCAAGGTGCATGGAGTTGGCGTAGTCTCTTGTGATTTTCCACTCTGCACGATTCCCGTGCTTTGTTCTAGTCTGATACACTTTGAGCGTTGATGTTGATTGTAAGAGATTTGGCACGGGGTTGGATGAATGCAGAAATGTATATATAATCTGAATAATACTGGTCAAGCAAAAGCTTTGCTACTAACTAAAAGAAAATGCCGAGGAGACTTCCTGAGCTCATTAGCTTCACATGCACATGACTAGATTTGCACCGGTTCAAAGTATTGGCTAGTACCCCGATTCTAATATCCCCAAGTCAGCAAAGGTATCTACTCTAATTCTCCGTCCTCGTATCTTAATTACTCTTGATCAGAAATTCCGCTCCTCAAGAAACTTAGAGATTTGTGCTTTCCGATGTCCCTAATTTCGATAAATCAGCTCAATATTCAGCCAAAATTCAATGACTTTTTTATTCGGTTTTTATAAATAAGCCGGTGTACCTTGAGTATTATTTGGCCCGTTAACTGATTTAAAATACACTCCTTTTCCGCCAAACCAAGCACTTCCCTTATTTCGTCTCTAAGCGCTGCTAAATCGCCTTCCACCCTGCGTATCTTTGTAAGCTTCTTGTTTCCTCCGTTTTTTGTTAATTGATACACGGGTAAGTTATTTGAGGGCGTCCGTTGCACTGAGTACTTGAGCGTGGAGGATGGTTGGGGAGGGTCGCTCAATAAGCGGCAGGATATTGATATTGTTCGGTGTAGATGTGTTGGGAAAGGGTTCGCGAGGAAAGAACGGCCGAGAGCACACATTTGCTGGTAGTCTCTGCCACACAGAGAGGATTGGAATGTTCGAAGTGCCATCCGGTATTGCTGTTTAATAGGGTCCTGCGACCAGGGTGGCTGTAATCGGAACCGATTAACTTCACGCCAAGCCGCTAGTCAAGATTTGGTTGCGCACACTACGACAATATCACATTATCGCTCCGTCTTGGACATATTGTTGCCCTGCGAGGACATCGGCGCGCTCGTAATCATGTCGGAAACAATGTCTTGCTTTGTGAAGGAAACTGATCTGCTCCCGAAGCTCGTGACTCACTTAGACCGCCATCTCATTTTCCCCCTTCTACAATTCGTCGCCGATCAGGAAGAGGTGCCGTCGGTGGAGACTACACGAGCGAAATATGAGCTCTTAAAAAAGACTAATATGACGGATTACGTTGCCAGTCTCTACTGTAAGCTTGAGGGCAAGAAGGAACCGCCGAAAGAATTCTTGGAAAAGAGACAGCAGGTGCTACAAAGTCTGGAGCGATACGGGGAGGAAGCCGAAAAAATAACGAGTCTGCTCGCGAGAGAAGACGTCATTACTAGTCTTAGGAGTGATAAAGTGGCCAATCTAGAGTTTTTAAAAAAAGAGCATGGTGTGAGTTCAGACGCGTATACTGAAACAAGGGCAAGAGAGAATTAAGCTGATCAAAGAGATGATTAGGTTACGATAGATGAAGTCAACATCCTTTACGAATTCGGCAACCTTCAGTATTCATGTGGCAACTACCTAGCCGCCGCCGAATTACTATACCAGTTCCGCGTTCTCTCAACTGATAATGATAAGGTCACAGCCGCGACCTGGGGCAAGCTTGCGAGCGAGATCCTGACCACCAACTGGGAGTCCGCCATGGAAGAAGTACAGAAGGTCAAGGAGTCCATTGATACCAAACTTTTCAGCAACCCCTTAGCTCAACTCACTCACCGAACATGGCTTATTCATTGGGCCCTCTTTCCTTTCTTTAACTACGAACCTGCTCGTGACATTATCTGTGAACTCTTTTTCTCCGCGCCATTTAT
The DNA here is from genome assembly GCA_028751805.1 of Podosphaera xanthii. Lineage (NCBI taxonomy): Eukaryota > Fungi > Ascomycota > Leotiomycetes > Helotiales > Erysiphaceae > Podosphaera > Podosphaera xanthii. The sequence continues at coordinate 1,050,070 of JAPWIX010000004.1, forward strand.
CAACACTATCCAAACAGCATGCCCATGGATTCTTCGCTATCTTACGGCGGCCGTCATCACAAACCGGTCAAGAACACGTAATACTGGCCAATATCAACGCCAGCTGAAGGATATAATCCGCATTGTTAAGCAGGAGAACTACGAGTATTCGGATCCAGTGACAGACTTTGTCAAAGCATTGTACTTTGACTTTGACTTCGAGGAAGCTCAGAAAAAACTCTTAGAGGCTGAGGAAGTCCTTCGTTCTGATTTCTTCCTAGTTGCCGCGTCGGATTCCTTCATTGAGGCAGCCAGACACTTGATATCAGAAAGCTACTGCAAAATTCACCAAAGGATTGATATCAAGGATCTTAGTGCCAGGTTAGGTCTTAGTCAGGATGATGGCGAAAAATGGATCGCAAATTTAATCAGAGATACACGACTAGACGCAAAAATTGACTACAAAGAAGGGACAGTTATCATGAATCATCCACCTATTAGTGTTTATCAACAGGTTATTGAGCGGACTAAGGGTGGGTTCTTTCGGACACAAGTCCTCAGTGCTGCTGTCGCAAAACAATAGCTGTATAAATAAAGATAGTTTCCTACCGCATCTAGCTTTTTTAATGACTTTTGTCGCGCTGGCGCACAACCAGAGACCTTGAGGCTAGATGCCGGCTAGCTAAGAACGTAAGGACTACCTCTACTCGACAATGCCTCAAGCTCTGTCCGATGGATCACCTACAGGATAAGGGGTAAAGCTAAGCTAAAGCTAGGGTAAGATTTGTTAGATCTGGTGGTAGATTTTACTACAGTTCTTATCAACCCAAAACTCTGAACAAAGGCCCCACCTTGGAACACCACCAACTTGCTCACAACATCTTTTTATTTCGCTTGTCTTGGTTAAATATTGTAGGAAATCACTTGAAGATTGTGAATACAAGGCATTTTTTACTTGCCCACGGTCATCGGTATTATGAATGCTGGTTGGATGTAGAGCCGTAAGTCTCACATGTGAAGTTCTAAAATCGATAGACCCTTTACCAGTCTCGCTTATGTAGATCGTGTGCCTGATTTTCAGCGGTACTATTCCTTTTAACTCAGTTATGATTATGCTATCTGGGGCTAAGATATGAACGATTACAGAAGAGATGCATTTTTCGTTGAAAGACTTTTTTTAATTATTGTCCATTTGAGTCTATGACTATCAACAAATATGTAGGTGCTGTCTGCCCATAGGCCCAAGTCAAATATTCCTCAGGCAGTAAGTCTTTTCCTATGCCTCCCCAACAGCCTCAATCAAACGGCAATACCCCGACAAGTCTTCATTTGAGTACACACTTAGAGGAGCCCTCCGCCCATCATTATCTCCCGTCTCCAGCCAACTCAGCGGAGACCATTTGTGGGTATGTAGCTGCCAGGAAAAGTCTGCCAAAAACCACTAGATGCGGGGCTTACCTAATACCGACATCAGGACCAAATCCAAAGATAAAACTATCCTTCTGAAGGGTTCGGGAAGGCCGGCCAGCCAGCCAGGCGCAGTAGACTTGTGCATACCTATTAGACCCACTCTCCCCCTTCCTAGCCTCCCCCTAACTTGTCCCCTGATTTGCGCCTCAATACAAATCGAAAGTCGTGACATGATGATAAAAAATTCTTGGTCGAATGTGAATACCACAGAGTAGCTAAGCCTAGCCCACAATGATCATTACGGGCTTGGGGTTGTCGAGGAACTCGTACAAATTGATGGCCCTTCTGGAAAGTAAAATCGAGAAACATGGGTGCGAGATACGAAGTTACTGATGACTCGGATTCCATAGGTTAAGCGTCCGAAAGGTCTCGAACATTGCTGTACACGGACTTTTTACTTGTCACACGGTGGAATGGCACATGTTAAATGTAACGAGAGCCTCTCTGACCATCGTTGTAGTAATGATTGTGCCACATTATTCTCCTCTTTCTCTCTTTTCTTATTATCTTTCGTCGGAGGTTGTTAACCGAAAGACAAATCTTCCAGTGTGAGGGGGGAAACTCAGCTTGAAGTTGATAAGGATGTGACTTAACCTTAGCTCTGCAGTCTCCCAGCTGAGAGATGGAGGTTTGTAGGGAGCACCATGTAAAGGTGTTGAGTCTTTGACCCTTTGTTGAAAGATTTATTCTGACCTTCAGAACATCCGTTCTCAGATGTTATCTGTAGATACCACTATGAGTATATCGCCTCACGACATGTAACCACTTCTGTGACTACCCACCACAGGGAGGAGCGTAAGAACCTCATAATTATTTAAGCATTCTTTTGTTATACTACGAGGACGATATTACCGCGAAAAAAATGGTGAGAGAGTCGACTGGATTCGAATCAGCTTTCTCCTATCCTAAGTGGGGCATGTGTCCATGGTGGCCAGATTCCCCTTGAGAGAAGGGCGAGGACGGTATACTACTGCGCCATCCGACTCAGATGTCTTCAAATGCACTTTGGTATGGGAAATCGAAGGCCACTGTAGTCCCCTTCGAGTATTATTTTTGTTCCTAGTATCATACGAATTTTAATAGAATTATGGATAACAATAATTACAGAAAGTGACTACATGAACCTACGATTCCCCATACCATAGTGTACACCAGCTTATGGGATTAGAAGGAACAAGTACACCAGCCCTTAGATATCGAATCGGCACACCAGGAAGTAAAAATGAAAAATTGAACACAATTCTGACAAATCATCGGCTATCCCTCTTCCAGCCAAAATCGTCTGGCAACGCGTCAAATTTCGATACGTTTCAGATAGGTCTCGAAGGAATTACCGAAAACGATAACCATAAAAAGTCGTTAGGCAATGAGAAGGCCTTCTGCTACGATGTCTACGCTCACTCTCTACCTCAACATGCTCAAATGAGGGCCGCCCCTGGGATAATTGATAAAAGAACATCCAAAGAGTGGAACATTCTTGACTTCCTGACTAACCTGGAAGACCTTTTCTGACAAAGACGCGCCATTCAAAGCTCAAACTGCCCTACACTTCATCAAACAAGGATCCCGTCAGTATTTCGCTGAATTCCGGAGTGTATTCGAACAGCACTGCTCCGAAGCTGGAATTCTTGCTCCTAAGGATGCATCAAAGGTTAATGCCATGAAGGAAGGGCTAGCACCACATCTACGTAAAGGGATTGCCTAGCGATCCGGTATATCTAACACGGACTACAATAGTCTTGAAACGGATGTACAGAAAATGGCCAATAAATTAGAAAATTGCCTGATTTTACTACGGCTACGAAATGAGACAGAGAGTTCTACAAACGCAACGACCTTTGGCACCCCCCTCAAACGCAAGACTTTCAAGCTCAGGTTACCCCATCCCACACAACACAATACCAGCCTCAGCCTAATCTTGCAGTCATCATTCTACCCCTGTTGATCATGACGGCGATGTTCAGATGGGCGGGATCAACGCTCTACAAGTCCAGATGCAATCCCTCCTAGCTGCGTTCAAGAGCACTCAGGGAAAAAGACACTCAAAGAGCAAGGAGCATACGACTGATAACCGTCCATTTCCTCCTGATTTGCCCCGACTGGAACGTAATCGCAAAGTTGAAAATAGCCAGTGTGGAAGGTGTGGCAGATCCCCTTCATATAGCTGGAGCGATTGCAGATACCGAAACTTCTGGGCCAACCCTATCCCGAGGGGCTATGGTATATTTCAAAGCTGGGTTGTCAATGCGACCTCAACTAGTCTCAATCCATCGAATGAACACTCTACTTATTCAAATTCGGGAAACGAATGACGTCTGAGCGAAGTCGTGCTCAGAGGCAACATGTTTTGGATTCTTTCGGGGTAAATCTAAAAACAAGGCCATCTAATATTAAAATCTTACAAGCTTAGAACAGGATAGATAGTATGCCATTTTTAATAGATGTCTTTGTATATGATCATTTTTACCTCTCAGCCCTTATTGACTCTGGCTGTTCCATATGCTGCATTCAGTAAAGAGATTCTTAAATATAAAAGCCTGCCACGCATTCTAGTAGAACCTAGAGATCTTAAACTTGCAAAAGATAATGATAAAAACTACAAAATTAACCAAATTACCTTCGCCACTTTAGATCTTAGCGGCCGTAAAGAAAGGTTGTTGGGATACATAATCCACGGTCTGCACTATGATCTAATCCTTGGTAAAGATTGAGCTCAAAGAAATAACGCCGTTTATTACGCAGGAGACCACGTGCTACATATTGGTCCAGGACATTAAAAAGTGACAACTTACGAAAGTACCGAGAGTAACAATCGACGAACTGGGAGTCCAACAAAATATATCAGGGAAGCTAAATTAGTGTCTGCGCATGTATTTTCTGCTTTTACAAGGCGTGCGCGTAGAAATGAAAAAGGATTCACACTTGCATCCCTTACTATATCGGACGTTAAGAAGGCGTTTGAACAATTAAGTAAAACGCGTGTCAAACCTACTGTCGAATCAATCCGCATGGTACTTCCCGGACAACTACATGGCCTCGAGGAGGGGTTTCTAGAGAACTGCTCAAGTGACTTACTTTCTCATCGACCCAGCCACGATATGAAAATTAATCATGATAAAGTTGATAATTATATTGAAAAGAGACCGTCATTTGGGCCTCTTTGTGAAATTTCAAGAGAAGAATTATCAGCTCTCCGTAAAACTTTAGCAGATCTACTAGATAAAGGATGAAGACGCGCTAGTGCATTACCTGCTAGTTGTTATGCTCAGCCGCGATAAGCATGGATGCTGGTGTGCAGATGGCGAGTCATGGAGATGTGTGTGGTAGCATAAGCACCATGAACTTACACAACTATAATATATCAAGGACAGTGCTCAAATAGGGATTAGGACTGTCATGGTCATGATGGTGTCTGGTTAGTTTGCTTGTGAATTAAGCGAGCAAACTGGGGTATAAATAGGAGGAGATTTCCCACAATGTACTATACTGGATATCTTATTTTATAAACACAATTTATATCTTCAAATAAACACACATTCTTAGACATTCAAACTAGCTGCCCTAAGCGCAAGAGTATGTATCCCATATCACATACCTAGTAAAACACTTGTTCACCGGTGCTGTTCGCCAAAAAGCCTACTGGGAGCCTGTAGCTTCGCGTTGACCATTGCGGTCTCAATGCCACAACAGAAAAAGACTGCTATCCCTTACCGCTTATCCGAGAGACCCTGTGCCAGCTATCTAAATCCCAATGGTTCACGAAAATAGACGTCTGCGCAGCATTCCACAGATTACGAATCAAGGAAGGAGACGAACGGAAAACAGTTGTTCGTACTAGACAAGGTCTCTCCGAGTAGCTAGTATGCTCCTTTCGACTCTGCGGGGCGCCATCAACACTTCAAATTTTTATTAATAATACGTTGCGCGAGTTTCTGGACATTTATTGTTCTACATATTTAGACGATGTTATAATTTACACCAACGGAAACCTACAGGATCATTATGACAAAGTCCGCAAAGTTATCAACGCTTTAAAAATTGCCGGTCTACGCATTGATATTGAGAAATGTGCTTTGGTGTGAAAGAGATAAAACATTTGGGTTTCATCATTGAGATCGGTAATGGCGTTAAAGCGGATCCTGAAAAGGTATCTGCTATAACTAATTAGGAAGAGCCAGAAACTGTATTGGCTGTTCGTACTCTCCTAAGATTTGCGAATTTCTACTGCGAATTCATCCATAATTTCTTTGCAATTTGCGAACCTTTAAACAATCTCAGCAGAAATGGCGCGGCTTGGATATGTAGAGAGCCCCAGAGGAAAACATCTGAAGAGTTGAAAGGATTGCTCATTACCACACCTGTATTCTAAATATTTGATCGAGAGTAGGGACAATTTTGGAAGCAGACTAGTCTAGGTATGCCCTTTGCGGAGTAGTCTCACAAGTGCATCAAAAACGCGGCCTCCGACCCGTGAGTTTCTCTTTGAGGAAGCTTACCGCAGCTGAATCTAACTACGAAATCCACGACATGGAACTGTTAGTCATTCTATCAACAATAAAACAATTTAAGGGAGAGCTACCCAGAGCTAGTATCTTTTTGATCGTCCTTTCTGACCATCGTAATCCTCGTTATTTTATTTCAACTCGTCAGTTGTCTGAGCGTCAAGTTCGCTGGGCAGAACGTTCGAACTACTATTTCGAAATTAAATCTAGACCAGGAACAGAATCAACTAAACCAGACCTAATGTCAAGGAAGACTGAATTTACGCCAAAAAATTTTAACGACAAGAGATTGAAAAAGACAGATTTCCAACTTCTTAAAAATAGATGGGTCACACCGATAACTGAAGAGAGGCTACTTAATCATCTGAATCTTTCTGTAATAGAAACTATAAGACAGGCAAAATCCAATATGGTTAAATTGCAAGATCAAAATCTAGAGCCTACTGACCAGGCGTCGTCGTCGTCAAAAATAATAGTCCTTGAAGGATCTCCTGGCGGAAAGAATATCTTTGACAAAACAAGTATTCAAATATTATGGGATCAGGCAATAAAAAAGGATCTTTCATTCAACATTGTAAGCAGAACTATGTCTGCATAAGTGGATACAGTCTGTAGGCGAGATGATGATCGGCAACAGGGGTACGGGAGCTAATACATCATGACTCGGGTAGCCTAGAAGGCTCCAGAACTCTGAGGAAATATTCTGGAGTAGTGTAGAAGATGCTAGAGCCGAGGCTGTGCAGTCTGATGTTGAATAGCTCATGTATGGAAAGGGATCACAGAAGGATATTTAGGGCCAGCCTAGGTGGCTGTTGTAGACAACTGAAAAGCTTTAAATAATCTTTGCGATTGACTTGTTCTCTCTATTTACTCTTTCTATCACGTGACACCTAACGGTTTGCGCAGTTTGCGCTTATAAACATAATTTATTTTAGCGTGGCTCAGGGGGAACGCTCCCTACCTTCTCCACTTGTGTTATGCCAGCTAGGGTTAATCATGGGGAGAACTGTAGTGGGCACATGTACGGCCGTGCATTACACGTGACAAAGACGGTTTGGTGTATTCGTTTAATATATCTGTATGCTTAGCGTGACAATAAGCGAGGCCAAAAATGTATATATATATATATTCAGTAAATAGCTTCGTTGGATATAATATTGATCTGTCTTGATTTCAATTAACCCGTTCAGGTACCCAATAGGCCCATGCAGGTGACTATAACTGTATACATACATGAGGGGAAACCTTACCGGTGAAAACCCCTCGATTCTGCCTGGTTCAATCTTTACATTTTATCCCGGTTTTCCCAGGTTCTCCTTCAGGAAGTGCAATTTTCACTGTTCAGCCAGTGTAGATTCTGTCCTATCCCTTTCCGGATCGCTCGATGTTTTCTGACATTGCTGCCTCGACTTTCCCTGCAAGTCGAAACTGTTCTATCCAGCCTTGGTTCAGTATCCACTTCGTGATTCTTGCTACGTCTTCTGGGCTATTAACCATGGCTTTGAATGACCTGTCTTTTGCTGATCGTAGAACGTCTCCTCTTCCCTTTGCCCATCGAGGACACGCCATGACCATATGCTTGACGTTTTAGAATGGATATCAACATTGGCATCTGGAATACTCTACGCCAGGGACTTTTCTTCGGTACGGAGCGCTGCTTCTTATTCTGGCTTATCCAAGAGTTGGCCCACTCTTGAAAAGCTGCTATCTTTCCAGCTTCTTTCTGTCTCCTCCGATTCTTTTCTTTCCCACAGATTCGGTCCCATTCGGCTATATCATTGCTTCTGTTGCTAGCATGTCGATCTTCTCTCCCGGTAGCGGGCAGCTTGACCTTACTACATGCTGATCGGATCGTCTGTTGTACAGGTAACTTATCTGACAGTCCGGCGTGTTGGACCCTCCTTTGTTTCAGATATATTTCTATGGGGAGAACAGAAGTTTCGTGTTCTAACACACTGCTGCTGGTAGAGTTATATGCACCTGTAATTAGTTTTAAGCATCTTCTTTGAATACTTCTGAGGGGTTTCGCTGTCCTTTCAGGTATTTTACACGCTGGCCAAACCTCGGTCCATATCGTAGACCCATACGTGAGGGCCGGTCTCACTAACGTGCTGTACAACAGCTTAGTCTTCATGAATCTGGCACCCCAAGTCGATTGTGCTAGTCTACTCAAAGCCTGCACTTGGGTGTTTGATTTCTCCTGCACACGTTAATTAGATATTATCTTTACAATCACTCATCACACCTCAACACCTCGCACTCGTAAAAACTCGATTCAATCTGCATACCTAGGCAAGTGCATGTACCTATTCATGATCCCGGTAAAACAACTAGGTAATTCTATACAAATGCCAGACTGTGCCATTGATAATAAATCCGCCTTAACTCAACGTAGAGCCCTGTGGGTCCCGAATGGGAACCCCTTGGCATAGCTTTATTCCAACGAGTGTTTGATTCTCATGTAACTGGCCAATCAGGGCGTGAAGTGACACTGTCTATTTTGGCACGGAACTATTTATGTCCTCAACAGTACAAAGATGTAAGAAGATGTGTGTAAAAATATCAAACCTGCGGGAGGTCCAATATTCGGCACCAGTCGTCCCAAGGACTAATACGATCTCTTCTCATACCGGACCGTTTCCACAATGAGCTGGCAACGGATTTTATAACAGATCTCCCGCTTACAGACAAGAATGAAAGATTTCTTATGGTCATAAATGACCGTCTGCAAGAAAGCGCCATGTTGGAGGTGATGGAAGCCAAGGAAGCTGAAAAATGCGCTGAAAGTTTTCTACTAAGCCATTGGAGGTACCATGAATTTCTAAATTCGTTAATCTCAGATAGAGGCTCTAATTGTGTCGGCGATTTTTGGCAACGGTTATGCCAGCTCGTGGGTATCCAACAACGCCTCTCCATGGCTTTTCACCCACCAAATGATGGTTGGACTGAAAGAATGAGCTAGGAAGTTCTAACTTGCCTACGTGCCTGTATTTCATATGCCCAAAATGACTGGGCTAATTTTTTTCCTTCCGCTACAGTGGCGATCAAAAATATGGAGAGTTCTAAATCCGGCTTTAGTCCTTTCTTTTTGGCCCATGGTTACCACCTCGACTCTATCCAACGTTGGCCCCCTCAATCTGGCTTTACCAAAGATCCAAAATGTAAAGTAAATACATTCGTAAATTGACTCTATGATGGTCAGGAACTTGCTAAAGTAGCCATGGTAACTGCAAAGCAAATTAACGAAGATAATGCCAATACAGGAAGAAAACCAGCTGAGGAATTAAAAGTTGGAGACGAGGTCTGGCTAAACCTTAGAAACGTTACAACCACACAACTAAAAAAGAAATTTTCTTGAATAAATACTAATTAATCAGTAACAAGAGTTGTTGCTCCAGATCTCTACGAACTAGATGTTCCGAGCAGTATTCACTCAAGAATCTTCGTGGACTTCCTATGTCAAGATCCTGATGACTCATTATCTTCTCAAGTTACAGACTATAGCCACCCTCTGCCACTACTGGACGGATGACATACTCTTTACGCTGTTGAAAAGATTCTAAGAGCTGACAAATTTACAGGTAAAAGTCTATTATATGTCAAATGGACAGGGTATAGGGAACCAACCTGGGAACAAGAAAATCTCGTTCTAACTGATGCTTTACGTGACTTCGTCCATCGGTACGGGGAGGGGGATTATTTAGGTGACCAGAGTACAGTGGGCTATGCAGGATCCTGAGGCAAACCCAAAAATAATGGGGAATCCAGACAGAAAAAGATATCGTAAAGAATTTTAAACTCGTCAGGAGAGAGGTCCTGTTGAGGGTTCACTAATAATGTTGACTCCTCGCGTATTAGCGCGTACTTAGCTACATGTAGAGCTTTTTTCACTTTGTAATTACCTTTCTTTCTTCATAGAGAATCTGAATAGACTACTTTTCCTTATCGGATTGACTAAACCAGGACCCGTTTCGTGACATTCGGCCACCTAATTATGGAACCTTCTGCTCAAAAAAAAACAGAAACAGAGCAGCCATTACACCGGTACGTGGAAAAAAGTTTCAAAACCCTGTAACCCAGCCAGGCAAGTCCTAGACACCAGAGTCATACGAGGTGCGTATCGCAATCTGTATCTCTCTGATATCCTATGTTCCAGATATCCTCCTCATACCGACACCACCAGCGCTCAGGTAGCGGTGTTCCCCTGAGAGACAATATAATGCCAAAATATCTGAAAACAGTGAGAATTCATCTTAGTAAGAAGGGCCAACTTAGTCTAATCTATCACCACCATAACGGGAGCTGGGTACGCCTCGGAAAATCATCTGGGTGACATTTCCTCCATGACTAAGTATTGCGTGTTTCTGTTGGCTCTGAAGATTAACTCCAGGTTCGTAGGGAACACCACGTACAGGTAAAAATGCTGTCTTCGTTCCCCACTACATGTGGTCCATTTGAAGGCAATCTCATGTTCCACCTCGGGATTGACTCATCGATATGTCTCCTCGAAGATCCGGTTTCGGGCGTCTGACTTTCTCTTATGACGATCAAGGTCAGTTAAGCTACCACGACTTACTTTATTGAGTGAGTTTGCTGGCAGTATCATATACTGTCATCGGAAAACTAGAGTTCATGAAAAAAACCGCTGGTTTGACACTAATTTTATGGCTATATTGGTTCAACGTTTGTCAAACGATGGGCAGTTTAGAACAAGCAAAACCTAGTGATGCAAATTATTAGACACATTTTTTGATTGTTACATCGTTTGGAGATATCTATTTCGGGGTATGATGTTTCGCTTAGGATATGGTGGTCAGGAGGCTCAATTTTCCAACATGAGATATCTTGGTCTCAAGTTTGTATAATTTGTTTCATCATGTTTATTTTTTGGAAACAAGTAGAAATTGATCTTTTCTGGAAAGACAGGATTTAGATAGATATATAGGGAAGGACATAGAGAAGATAATAATGTAATGAGATACTTTTTGACTTCACGATTTTTTTTTCAATTGACACTCAGTGTCCAACAATGTCTTTATTCTGATAAGAAGAAAAAATCACAAATCTTCTCGAGTGCGAAACATGTCTTCGTAGCGAAAAGTATGCTCCTGTCCTGCTTTTCTCAGGAGCTTCTTCTGAGGCGTATTGAGATGGCTGGATATATATTAGTATGGAGGTCCGACTGGTTTTCAGTGAAGGGATCTAGCCGAGAGTTTTGTTGACTATTGCGGGCGCCCCACAGTTAGATTTATTTAATTATTTATTTGTTTTTAATGTCTACCGAGCGCTAGTTATAACTAATGCCCCATCCCTAGGGGGACATGGTGACTGCAAAATGTCATACAACGAATATAGTGTGGTGGCAGAAGCGCCATTAAGATACATGCAGATACTGCGAGCGCTATGCAGCGGATTCCTCACATCGCTGGCTTAACTGGGACGGATGGGGCAGATTTCTGATAGAAACCTAACCTTCTCCAATATGGTGGCGAAACGCTTAGCTCCATGGGAGGTGCCGAGAAGAAAATCAAGTGAGCCCAGACTTCGACGGTGACCAACCGAAGCCAGTCTTTCTCGCACGAGGGGGCAAAATACTAAGTGGGTGATTGACTTATTAGCCCCGCAGCAACAAGTCAGAAGGGCATCATTATGGTGAAACCTTTCGTGATAAGCACGAAAGTCACCATGTCCAGTACGACATTGGATTAAATACCCAAGATAACGGCGAGGTAGTCGTAGTTCCTTTAGAGGTTTTTTGGGAAATGGCATACCCAACTCACAATAAGTAGGGGGAGCATGAGATTGCCACCATGCTGTGGTCATATCCCATATCTGCCTTTGTATCTTTGCGCGGATTCCGGCAAGGGATGCGCCAGGGGGAGCTGGTTGACGGGCAGCCTCTCCTGCCAACTTGTCGGCCAACTCGTTACCAGAAATGCCCATGTGACCGGGGGACCACATTACTTGAACCTTGCCAGGAGATGCAATAGGAAGAATTCTCCTCGTAGGCCAGCGAGAAGCGAGATCCCGAAATTCCAAAATCTCCAATTGCGAAGACTTAGAGGGTGAGGCTTCGAGAAGGCGGTGTGCAGCCTCTTGGTTGACAAGAATTACATTGATATTGGTTGCAAAATGTGTCGAAGGTGCTGCTATGGCAGCCTTAAGGCCTGCTAGAGCGCCGATGATCTCGGAGTCGTAGACCTCAAAGTCGGGACCTAGGGGCACTTTCACTTCAGTTATAGTGATATCTCTATGCAGAACTACGGCACCTGCCCCAGCAGAACCGTTCGCCAGCTTTGAGCCGTCCGAAAAGACGAGAATATTCCATGGTGGCAGCTCTCTAATGCGCTCAGCAAATTCTTGGGCAGAGAAATCAGCTCGAGACTGGTTGAGAGGGGATTTATAGGAAGGAGGAAAAAGCTGGGGTCGAGAGATGGGAGGAACGAGCTTTAATTTTTTTGTAAGGCGAGTTTGTGGGCGGGAGACGGTGGATCTTCTAACCAAAGGATGAAAACAGTCCACGGCGGCCAGTCTAACAGCAGAGCGGAGCCGAATCTCCTCAAGTAATATATGAGCAGGCTTGAGCCACACTTCCCTTAGGAGTGCCGAAGTAGGCGTGGTCTTGTATACCGGTAAAATCGCTCGGGCCAGGGTGACTAGAGCTCGAGAGATCATGTCTACCAGGTGCTGAGATCGGATAGATGTTGGACGTCCTCGACGGAGGAAAGTGTGACCGCGCCACCAAACCTCGACACCGTATAATAGAACGGGTAGCGCCGCAGCTAGGGCTGCAGTGCGTAGAAAAGTTGTTGGTACACCACGATTGGTATTTCCAAGCTGTCGTATGTGGGCACTGATTCGTTGCGTTTTAGCACTCCATTCTTGTACATGTTATTTGAAAGAGAGTTTAGTGTCGAGGAAGACGCCAAGCCACCTCAGAGTAGAACTGGTAGTTCTTAGGACGTCATTAACAATTACCGGTGGAGAGGGTTGACGGGATCTGTGAAGATGTATGATTTCTGTTTTGTTTTCCGCCAAAGAGAGTCCGTTCTGACCGCACCAATGGGTGATGCTTCCAACATTGTTAGTGGTCAGACGAGAAGTGTCGACTAGCGTTTTAGCGACCGAGAGGATTGCTACGTCGTCTACGTATCCAAATGTGGGAACCCCGAGTTTGAATAAAGGCTCGAGAAAGAGGAGGAAAAGTATTGGGGAAGCAGGGGACCCTTGGGGCAAGCCGTGCGGAATTTCCAAGAAATCACCTACAAAATCATCCACTCTGAGGCGAGCCTTCCTGCAAGAGGCAAAGGAAGCAGCCCAATTCACGTATGGTAAAGGCCATCCCTGTTCACGCAAAAGAACACGAAGACGGCCGGGCTGTATACTATCGAAAGCACTTTGGATATCAAGGGTGGCGAGAGTGCAAACTTGCTTTGTCTCCCACGCCTTTTCGACATCGTGAACCAGACATTCCACAAGATCCATGGCAGACCTTCCAGGTAGCGCTCCAAATTGCGTCGGGGAGATGATACGATTTGACAAGGCCCAGAAGGCAAAGCGTTTTGCAAAGAGACGTTCCAGCCCCTTCCCAATAACTGGGAGAAGCGAAATCGGACGCCAATTGGCGGGGTCAGTAAGATCGTCCTTGTGTGGTTTAGGAATAACTACCACTTCAGCGCGGCGGAAGATGCTGGGATGGTGACCATGTTCCAAACATAGGCTGTAAAGCTGAACAATCCACGAGCGCCACCTATCCACTCCCCATACAAGGCGGATGGCTGAGACAGAGAGGTGGTCGTGTCCCGGAGTAGTTGACGAAACTTCCAGAAGACAGTGGCGTACTTCATCTTCGTCTACGGATAGAGGAGCAGGGATCGCACGCAGTGGGCAGGTAGGGGTATTCCTGGGTATATCCGGCTGACCCATAGAGCGGGCCAGCTTAGTTCGAAAGAATATGTCTGCACGCTCGGTCGGGGTGCTGAAGGTGACACCTTGATGAATAATTGGGGGGGGGACCAAAGCGACTTGATAGCTTCCGCCATCCAACAACTTTATGGGCTTCCAGGATCGAAGCCACATTATCCAACATGGAGCGCTTATGTTCGCGTTTCGCTCGTCTAACAGACTTCCGAAAATTATTGTGTGCCTCGCTAATGAGATCTTGGTCACCGCTATGGCGAGCTTCGAGATACTGACGACGTTGGTCCGAGCATTCGCGATTCCAAAAGTCTTTGCATGGGACGCAGGCAGGCCTCGGGGGGTTAGCTGCAAGCAGCATTGCCGAGAGAGAGGCAATGCCCGATGAAGTCACCGCGTCCAGGCGCTGATAGGTTGGGTCTCCAATAGGAAGGCTAGGAGGTGCGGTAGCGGAGAGGGCAAGACGAAATACCTCAGCGTTCTCGTCGTTGAATTTGGGCAGCTTCAGCGTTGGGTGACGTCTAGATGACGAGAGTTGGACGAAGCCGGATATCGTCTCGTGATCGGAAGTGGAATGTGTCTCCGGGTCCACTCGGGCTGAAAGTCCTTCCATGTTCGTGAGTACTAGGTCGAGGACGTGGCCAGCTCGGTGTGTAGGAGCTCCGTAAGGCAATGCCGACCTCAGAGAATAGTTGTCAATCCATTCAACAAAGCTGCTGACGCCAGACGAACGGGAGACGTTGGGCTCCCATAGTTCGTGATGAAGATTAAAATCTCCCACGACTATGGTATTCGGTTGAACCGGCCAGCTTAAAAGTGCCTCGAGACTTTCTGGCATCTGAGCTTAAGGTTGTCGGTATACGTTTATGATATCTAATGAAGGAGAGCTCTGGAGACGGAGGGCAATGATATCAGGTGAAAGACCACAGTCCAGCTGGATAGGTCGGAGGTTAGATTTCTTTCGGACATAGGTTAAAACGCGCGGGCGCGAATTTTTCCAGTCACGATTAGGAGGAGTGAAAATGACATAAGCCGGATGGGCCTTGGTTACGTTCTTAGAGTTTATTGTTTTAGTCCAGGGTTCTTGGACAAAGATCACATCATACTTGCCGTGAAATGCAGCTTGAAGAAGAATGAGGTGAGAAGATCCACCACGCCCAACGTTTGCTTGAAGGAAACGAAGGCGAGGCGGGGGGGTGCTCCTTAAAAAGGCTCTATTGCTCATGGGAAGTACTAGTGGAGGAGTTGGGAGCTTGCTCGTCTAGGTCTACTTCCATAGACCCGTCCGAAGCAGAAGCAAGAGGCGTGAAGCTGTTCTGGCTAGCAGAAGGCATAGTTTGAGAAGGGACAGAGGGGACTTCCGTCGATAGAGTCGGTGCGTTGGACCTGTTGGGAGAGGAAGTTGCGACGGCAGCAGCTGCGCGACGTTGTTTCCGGAGCTTATTACGGTTCTGTGAACGGAGGTCTGTAACCGCTTTTTCTGAAGGGTGAATAAGTTTGCCCTTGAAAGGGCGAGGGCGGAGAGGGCAACTTGAGTCGTCTGCAGAATGTGGCCCTAGGCAGTTAATGCAACGACAGAGTTGGCGGCATTCTCCGTCGTGGCGAAGGGTACCGCAACGAACACCAACGCTTGAGTGCGGCAGCGAGAGGACTGGTGAAACCCAAAGCAAGCATCGCATTGGACTACCTTCGGGTTAGGGATGTACCGTCGAGAAGGGGCGCTGTCAACAATTCGAAACGTGGACACCTCTTTAGGAAAGAAAATAACAGCCGTGTGCAGAGGATCTCGTCGATCTTCATGTATAGACCATTGGGCGCCCGATGGAGCGACGCCTGTCTGTGACTGGGCAATGCTCTTGACATCATCAAGCGTGGTTGGAACCAGATTTGAGGCCGGATTCCAGATAGTGTGTGGGATACGCTTGACAACGTACCCAATGCGATCCTCAATTTGGATTAGAGAGCCCGAGAGAGACGCTCTTATAGAGTCAGCATTGTCCAACGCAATTTTCAGCGATGCATCTGACGAGAAGGCGACGGTGAAACCGCTGGAGCAGCGAGAAACGGAGGCGATTCCATCCTTGAGACCAGGAACGATGTGGATGAAAGCAGACTTGACTGCAGTTACGTCTGCTCTGAGAAGTGGAGCTTCTTCAGAGAGACGGAAGATGGCTTTGGGACCCTTGGTGATAGCAGTTTGTTTAGAAACAGGCGTGCTAGAGGGGCGAGACGTTGTGTTGGGTCGGTCCGAAGACGGCACCGGAGGGCCAGTGGCAGGATGGCCTGCGGCGGTCGCTGCCCAACTCTGCGGTTGCTTAGCTGTAGGGATAGGAGGTCGAGCTGGTACGCTTTGGCTGGGCTTGGGTAAGGAGCCCGATGATTTAGGTTGTCTTTGGTTGTCGTGTCGCATAGGATGCCCGGAAGCAACCGCAAGGAGAAACGCGTCCATTTGCTCGCGCACGAAGGACTGGATGAAGGGATCGACCTCTTCGACAGCTGACCAAAACTTGATATGGAAGGATTGAACCCAAGTAGCTCGACCCTTCGCAACGCGCTGAACAAGCTCGAGCTCTTCAGCGACGCGCTGGGCCAAAGGGGGTGGTTGTTGTGATTTGGCCATCACGAGCGCGATGCCCAAACGAAAATGCACTTGATAGGTATCGAATTAGAAATCGAATTAGAGTGAACAGCAGGAGAGGAATAAGGAGACGTGAGGTAGGAGAACGGCGTGACTTTTTGCCCCACAGTTAGAGGAGGCGGTTGATTAGTCCGGTGCGGTGTGTCCACCACGTGACGAAGCACATGTATATCTCATCAAGTAGCGGGCGGTGCCGTCACTACCGGCTGGCAAAGTCGAACCCTTTTCCTTCATGCGGCGCCGCTTGTGAATACCAAATATTTTTGCATCTCTGGGGTAGCCAAGAAGAGCCACAACCTATTCGAAGTTGGAGGCCCGCAACGTACTCTCAGTCGATGACTCCTCAGCCTGTCAACGATTCTCTTCGACAAGACCCTGTCGCGGGATCAGTTGATGTTGTTAACAACAGAGCAAGTCCAAAAAGAAACAGTTTATTGTAAAGTCTACAGAATCTATGGACTGGTGACTATTGTTTAATATATACACTGCCTCTCTTATATTTCTACATTGTTCTCGTAGATTCTGGAGGACTTGCTGTACATCTATCTCCTTCCTATCAGTTCCATTCTCTTCGGCTTTATGCCATGCGATTCTACTGCCTTCCATGTCATTCCGTCTGATTCTATGGTGGCCTTACAATTCTGGCATAGCCAGAATCGCCACAGAGGGGCTATCCCGTAACAGACCCGGACCTAATCGACCCCAAGTCTCTGACGCCCAGACATCTTATCAACTGGAGCCTCCTCCCTGCGGAAATGACCCGAAAAAAAAAGTATGATCGTCTTCCTGGTTATACACTCGCAGATACGCTCCCGATATGACGAGCACTCGATGGAGGATATGTTGTGGAGCAAAAATTTGAGAAGTGAGATGTGACAGACAGTTCACTTTTGGGAAGAGATCTGGAGAAATCTCTATGTGAAAAGGATGAACAGGTATTGAGATGCGGAAGAAGAGAGAAAGGGTTTTGGAGGGGAAATCATGAGGAATTTTGACTGCGATGCGTTGTGCGTGTGCCAGAGCAACGTCTGAAGAAGTGTCGCCGACACTCTAAATACTGGCGTAAATCTGATTTTCTTAACCTACCCTGTGCTCTAGACTGCTGGCGCTCCTTCAGCTGGTAAAATACACTCGTGCAATGGAACTAGCTCATTTGATGTGGTTTTTTGCTTCAAGGGTTTCCCGGTCGAAGCGTCACATCTGGATTAGCAGTTCACGAGGGCAGTTTGAAATTCAGAAACCACGAGATCACTGACCAGGGCCAGATGGTTAAAAGATGGAAGTGACACGAGGGAATCTCATAGGACATGGGTGGGAAGGGAACATCTACTTGGTTGGAATCTTTCGAGGGACAGACGCGACAGGTATCCGTAGATAGGCTGAGCCAATTGATACATGATTCTTAGGATTATGTGGTGTGCGCCGGCACAACTTCTTAAGTAATCGAATGACAAATAGATATTTCATGTTGAGGCATGAGTTGTGAGAACGTTTTCTAGCTAGTCTCGCTTGGATCACGTTGAAGCTCCGTGATTAGTCAAATTTTACCAGCGCTTTTTATGTAACGTGTAAGGCAGCTCGTACTGGATGTTAACCTTGTAATGTTCAGTGTTCAAGCCCTAAAGATTGTTAACAGTAGGCGTTCATTCTGTAGATTGAGCTAGCAGTTAGAGGGGCAATGACATCCAAAATTAACACCAATTCGTCACAATCTTTAGGGTTGAGATATTGTAGAGAACTACGTCCGTAATTGGAACAACCATATAAGGAGTTGGGGATGATTGATAAAACCTATGTATGAATTTAAACCGATTGTCATAGCTAGATGGCTGAATACAACATGATTATAAAAAAAATTGGAACAATCCTATCCAAACATGGGTCCGCCGATCCGCAGCTGCCGCTAAGAATGGGCGAATTCAAGTTCCTCTATGGGACTGACCCACTAATAAATAGTCATGAACTATCATGGCTATCTATCATTGTTGTTGCTGCGTTTAAAAGGTTAGCGAATAAGGTGCAACCACGCTCCCGAAGGTTCCCTTTTAGGACGAAGGACCTCAGAAGGCTTACGCACTCCTCAACTGCTAGAGCCAAGATAGTACAATCTTGACAGTGAAAACTCACATTGGGGAAGTCTTCTTTTCTTTTAGAAATCATATCGTTTTCAGCCTAGGCTTATGACAGCCTGAGAAAGCCTTCGCTGACACCATGAAAGGGTCACGATCGTTGAGACTGACGACCCGCTGCCTCTCTCCTCAACCAAAAATATCTTCCCAAGGAACGATACAATGGAAGCCTTGCACTCTTTAATATACTTTTCTATCTTGTTTTTTGCGCTAGGGCGAATTGTGATCTCACAACGTACTCGTATCTTGTCATGGCAGGTGTTCAGGCGACAGGACTATCGACTCAGATATGCCCGAGATAGCGGACTGCAACATTATCTTTTGTTAACTAAGACCTGGGCGCGCACAAAGCTGTTGAAGTTGAGATTCCTCCTCTATATTCCTCTTTCAAAGACTCTATCCTCCCTCCACATCCTACCCTGCCGTCCTTCCTTCTCTCGGAAAATCTTTACTAGTACCAGATTCTTTCTCGTCTGACATGAGCCATTCCACTTCCTCACGTTGCGCTCAACGAGTTCTATCATTCGTCAGGTGTCCATATCATCGGGGGCCTAAATGTAAGGATCTTCGTAGGGTATCAGCCGTGTCAATTTCCTCGTAGTGGCCCTAAATAGGGAAGATCGGTCAATAAATTGTAGAGGTGGCAGAGATGTAGTAAGGATGAAGTTGAGTACTGGCAGATAGAATATTTGATAGATCTAGAAGGCTCCGATGGAGACTGCTTGTTGACCTCTGACCTTGTTTGAATCCGTCTCTTCTTGATAATCTCCATTACGCAATGAAAATGTTGAGCGTTTCTAGACGGCACCATGTAGAAACGGAGAGTTCGACATGACCAGCCGTCATCCACGTACTTTTGCCATCCCCGAACGATTGCGAAGGGTAGGGAATAGTAAGTACAAGTTTTTTGTCACATCCTAGACCTAAGCGATATGTCTATACGTAGAGCAGCTGTGAAGCCGGCGCCCAACTCGTTCACACACTCAGAGTACAGAAAACTATGATAAGAAAATAATTATTTATACTCTGAAGGGAAATGAAATCAACATAATGAATTTCATCTTCTAAGACTGGCCCAGCTCTCCTGATACCACGCCTGAGTTCGTCAATTTTATAAGCATGGCAATCTAGTGCATAATGTCTCCGTTTTCAGCTGGGGACGATTTCGTGGGAGAGCTTCTGAGGCAACCTGTCCTCTGTGTAAATACTTTGTGTTTATCGAGGCAATTGGGCCTGAGAAGTAGGCTGACAAAGGAATTAATATGCATACCATCCTTGAGTTTTCGCATCTCAGACGCGCGCCGATGACAGCGAACGATGTGGGTGGATGAGATGTTCTGTCCACAAGTGCACTAACGATTAGCGTGGATGTGTCCGAAGCGGCGATGATCAGCCGCAAAATCTCCATGTCTTGATCTCGCAGCAAGTAAATTATGGGATAGGCGCCGGAGCAGATCAAGTTCTGGAGGTTTGCGGCGACGCATTCATCAGTCTAAGCCTCTGTACTGGGCGGGGCAAACTACAGGCCGGGTCGGATGGTGCAGTGGAATACTGTCCAGGCCGTTCTCCCAAGTAGAGTCTGGGTAGCTTGGACACATGCCCCACTTGAGACAGGAGAAAGCCGGTTCAAATCCAGCAAGACCCTCATACCACTTCTCTCGCGACGATGCCGTATTTGTAGAATGATGATAGCATACTCAGATAACCATGGATTTTTCTCGCTTTTCCCTGTGGTGCGTGTTCACAGAAGGGGGTTCATGTACATGTATATGTACAATTATTTTTTAAGTGGCACGGAGTACACTAGGCTATGTCACCGATCATAGTCTCGTTCAAGTTAGCCCGAAAACTTAAGCCACATCAGCTTTATCGGAGAATCTTCTGAAGTTGACCCCTATACCCAAAGACGAGTTAGTTGCATATGAAGCTATTCCATTTGTATTTATGATCATCATAATGATGATTTTATTCCTATTGAAGTAATGTAAAAGAAAACAAATATGTGTTACTAAGTGCACACCGTCTCTTTCTATACTCTATTGCAGGGGTAAATAGTGAAGGAAACCCCTGAATGCCAAAATCTGACAGGGATTATACAATATGCCATTGGCTGCAATATTTTGAACATACCAAATCCGACATTAGCTGAACCTTATTTGTATGGGAAATTTTGCGTGATAGAAGAAGTGTAGGAGATCCCTGTAACTCGTTGATATGATGATATTCTATTCAAAAGTGCTAGCTTTTATCAAGTATTAAATGTTAAAATTATAAAATTATATTCACTATGATAATAGGAATTATATTTTATATGTGAGGAGATAATTGTTTGAACAAGTATAATTATAATAGAAGATAAATGAAGTAGTGGTGATGGTTGTGGATAATGAAGGAATATGGTGGGAACACCAGATTATATACATTTTGTGTGACAAGGTTTGTGAGAAGAGAAAGTGAAGTGAATAAGGAAAATACAAAAGTGGGAAACCCAGACTATCCCACCGACGATCTTTCTTAGCGCCTAGCAAGCCCCACAATTTACACTAGTGTCGCTTAGGCACAAACTAGTTTGTTATTGTCAAAGCACACTATTAATGCCGATCCTAATATTAACTTTCTAACACAATATTGATGTTGATCCTAATATTAATTTTCCAACAGACTATTGATGTCGATCTCAGATCCTTGCTAGATTATTAAACCCTGTACACAGCTATGCATGATCTGATCCTAGATAGAATTCATAAGTCTTATACTTTGCATAAACTTATTTCATAATATTTGTGAATAAGTTTTCACAAATATTACTTGCATAATTAATTTAAATAAATCAATTATTTTGATGCCATAAGTCATTTCATAGTTTGTCACTTAAATGATTAAATTTAACATTAAATACATTTTTACCAATAATTAAGCATCATTAATAAGGAATCGAACCTCCTCTTGCTCTGATGACTGCCTGGCACCTTTCTGACATGCTCTCTACAAGCGTAGCCAGTTGCTCCTGAGAAATTGACTCCCATGCCTCTAGGACTGCATTACGGAGCACTTCCTCAGATGGATTACCAGAATCAAATTCTGGGTGGTGCTCTTCAATATGGGATTTCATCATATCCCACACTGACTCAATTGGATTCAGGTCTGGGGAATATGACGGCCAGACTATGAAATCTACCCCCCTTGATGACAGCTCTCTTTTCGTACGTTGAGCAGAATGAGCAGGAGCACCATCCTGCATAAAGAGAAGAGGGCCGTGAGAGTCAATTGGTTGTCTTGCCGCGTGGATTAAAGGAACAATCCTCTGGCAGTAACTCTCCGCTTTTATAGTCCCACAATCCCTACTCCAGAAGAGAGCAGGGCCCTTCTGGTTCCCATAAAAGGAGCCCCAGAACATCCAATCACGCTTTCGAGGACCTTTTCGAACCAGGCAAGTGTGATAATATGTCTCCTCGGGCTAAAAAATTAGATTAATGCAGTTGATACATGGCTGAGATCTGGACTCACCTTCCTCGAAACCCATACTCTTGTGTGACGTTCACCAGTGACCCAAGTCTCGTCAGACCAAAGAATTTGGGACCACTGTTCAGGTGTCCTAAAAGAGTGTTCTTCCGCCCACTCTAATCTTTTCCTCATATGTGCAGGCGTTAGAGTAGGCTTCGCTTGAGCAATGCAACGCTTGAACCCTCTTCTCTCAAGAGCACTTTTGATTGCGATTTGGCCACAATTCCAGTGGGAAAACTTAGCAGCAAGCTCCAGGTGGCTCATCTGGCAGGCCTCACTTGAAGACGTGACAAACTCTTCAAGCTCAACTTCCTGCTGAGCGTTCAAGGCGTGGGGTCAGCCATTTCGCTTTTTGGGCGTCAGACATTGCCTTGCAAGGGCACATTGTACCCTTCTTTCGGTGATACCGAGTTGATTACCGATGGCGAGATGAGTAAAACCAAGGCCACGTAACGTGTATATCTGGACTCGCTGATCCCTAGAAAGCTGGCTCCGTGATCTTGGAGAAGTGGGAGATGCTGGGGTGCTCATTTTTCTTCGCAGTTTATCGTGAGGATATAGGTTATTCGATATGTCGTGTCAACCGATTTAGTGTGGTACGAGGATGCTGTGCAACTATCGAACATAAGAGAGAAGGTTCAAGGAAGGAATGCCTCGGTTGCCTTATTGCCTTAGTCTAGCCATTTTTGTAGCGCTAAAGTCGGAATGTCAGGGATAGCTCATGTAAATTACACAGAATGTGGGGCTACACTTCTTACCCCTGTAATAGAGTACGTACATGTAAATTTACCTTTCATGTGACTTCGCCTGCACAGTTATTGTCCGAAGTGGCGAATACAGTAGAGCCCCTCTTAGCTAATTGTGGGTCCCGGTATAAATGCTGAAAAGATTCATGGTAACTTGGAGTTTTATATTTGCAACACTTACCCTTACAGATCATTTTGAGTGCAGGGCTAAGTATTACAAATATAAACGATGAAATTTCTATGAATTTCTTCAGTAATTATACCGGGACCCACTATTAGTTAAGAGGGGCTCTACTGTATCGAGACGGATATCGCATTTTTCACACCGCCCGATCAACTTGAGAGCCCATTTTACTTTGTGACCAGGTCATTTAAAGTTTAATTTCATGTCCAGGTATGACACCAATGTTTTCCATGTCGCTAGCCACCAAACTCATTTTATTTACATATGGGGACATTTCGCGGTGAGAACCTTCGCTCTTGCTGAGCGATGGCCCACGGTATTCAGGATGATCTTTGAGAAGTGCGCGCGAACGTCTAAGTTTTCAACCTTAGTTGTTTACCATGTTAAATGATCAGATGAGCATGTTTCACACGTCTTGTAGATACAAGCATTGTATGGTCCACATCGAAAATACAACCTTCATGAAATCTCGATTCGACAAGGTTTCTTCGCGCACACCCATTTGCCCAGTACGAAAACTATCCGTGACTCATCCTTGACTACTTGTTACTCTATCCCTCGCTCTCTCTCAATATGCTTTGTACCGCTCCCACCACCTGAAATTGCTCCAGTAACCCTTCTGTCTGGATCCAGCGCACACTTCTAGCTCTATCTTTGAAATCTTCCATCATAGCCTCTCAGGACTGGATTCTCAATGTGTGCAGTATATCACCGCTATCTTTGGTTCATCTGCAGGAAGCTACGAGCCTGTGTATTATAATTCGTGATGGAAATCAACATTGGAATTGGAGTCCTTCAACTCCAGGGACTTGTCTTTGGTGCAAATCAGAATTAAGATTGAAATACTCAGTTGGTATTAGGTAGACAGGGAGATATTGTTTTCGACCGTTCTCGAGTATCGAGATGGATGGATGTTCCTTGGTAGTTCATCTTGAGTCTGTTGGCTATTGTATTCGTGAAGAAATTTGCTGTTTTCCAATTGATCTTGTAATTGTGATGT
Source organism: Podosphaera xanthii (assembly GCA_028751805.1). Taxonomy (NCBI): domain Eukaryota; kingdom Fungi; phylum Ascomycota; class Leotiomycetes; order Helotiales; family Erysiphaceae; genus Podosphaera; species Podosphaera xanthii. The sequence goes on from JAPWIX010000004.1 coordinate 1,074,139, forward strand.
CATTTATTTCAAAATATGTTGGACAATATGACTAGCTCAATGTAAATTTGTTGTTTGATTAGGTATTTAACGTGATCGGTACAGTGCAAATCTTATTCGTTGCTTTGATTGGTTTCACTTGCCATTTTCGTGGCGACACATATTATCCGAAGCGTTCGTTTGAGCTGTTTTTCTCCACTAAAACGTCCCTCCGACCTCTGAAGTGTCAGGGAAAAATAACTCAATGATGAGAAAGAACGTCAAAAGATCAATGTGGTATGAAAAGAAAATGAAAAATGGGGTTAGAGAGTGAGTTGATGAGTGAGAAGGATAGAGAGAGTTTGAAGTTCAATTAAAGTCATTCCTCTCCCTCATCTTCTCCCTCTGTTTCCCTCTCGATTTCCAATCATTCCGACGTTCAGGTACATGCGATCAACCCAGTTCATCTTCTGGTTTCTTTGTCGTCTCTCCATCTCCACAGTCATCAGCCGTCGACCCTTTACCAAACGATGGGTCATATTCAAGATCATAATCATGCCGAAATATTAGAACCTCACTGGGGATACGAACCCCGTAGCCTACCATGTACCAACGACATCAAAACCTGTCAGTATTTAGATGCGATCTATGCGATGCATGATACTTCGATGCGCTACTCCTTTCTCTTGTGGATAAATCTGTCGATAATTTTTTGTGTTTGGGCTGTTTATCGCTTATCAAAATGGTACAGAAAAAGCGAGACACCATCGGTTCGGGTTTCAACCGAAATTGAGGGGCAATCTAAAGCGGCGTCACCAAACTTGTTTCCTCGGATATGTCAAACCTTTTCAACTCTGCTACGTCGCTATTTCCTTCCAAGATGTTTGCCTTCTATGTTTGGTCACGCTTCTCGTTTACAAGTTATGATTTTAGCCATTCTGGCGGTCTATCTCCTCATTTTCTCCTTGGTAGGAATTGTCTATCGTACCTGGGTGACCCCTGTTGCGTCTTCTCCTGGTGTTTATAATACGCGCACAGGACTTGGGGGATTTGCGGATCGGATCGGAGTATTTGCGTTTGCTCTGACGCCTCTGACGGTGCTCCTCTCGACGCGTGAAAGCATCCTGATGCTCATAACGGGCGTATCATATCAGCACTTCAACTTTCTACACCGCTGGATCGGTCGTATAATTTTAATCCAATCTTTACTTCACTCAATTGGATGGACTATTATCGAGGCTTATCTATATCAGCCTCAACCTCGTGTTTACCGCGAATTTACAGCTCAAACCTACATAATTTGGGGCATCATAGCGATTATACTTATTTCTACTCTTTTCATACTAAGTTGCAAATTCTCAATAAGAAAAATAGGCTATGAATTTTTTTACATTTCACACGTGCTTCTTGCACTAATGTTCATTGCAGCCTGCTGGATTCATTGGGCCCCGCTGAGGTGTTGGATGATTGCTTCACTGATAGTTATCGTATTCGACCTAATGATACGAAAAATCCACATACTACTGACCCACTTCCAATTTAATGGAAAACAGAGAAGTTTTGTGGCCGCACAGGCGACCGTATCTTCCTTTGGAGATCTAAATGGTACTGTCTTACGACTCGAGTTTGATTATACGCATAAGGCGTGGAAACCAGGACAGCATTTCTTCCTCACCTTCCCCTCAATCTCTATCTGGCAAGCCCATCCATTCACGGTCCTCTCCTCCCCTCAACCAAAATCCTACGTCCAGAAGCACTCTTATATTATTCGTTCCCGCTCGGGAGAGACCTCAAAATTAGAGCATCTAGCTTCTCAGCTGACATCAGAGCAAAAAATCCCAGTTCTCCTTACCGGTCCTTATGGGACAAATCTTATAACACCTTATCGTCCCAATATCCTAGCCATCACTGGGGGTACCGGGATTACCTTCGTCCTGCCACAAATTGTTCACGCCGCCTCATGTTCTCATCGCGGTTATCTTGAACTCGTTTGGATTATTCGTCGAATTGGCAACTTTGATTGGATTGCACCTGAAATTGAGGCCCTGAGAAAATACCCACAGATCAAAGTTCGTATTTATGTGACCAGCGGAAGCGAACAAGATGCCTATAAAGATCTATCTTCAGGCACAGATGAAAAAGTAAATGGTGTGAGTATGAAGAAAGATGGAGACAGTGACTCTAATCCAGTAGCATCACTAATTCAATCGTTCGAAGTTTCATACTTAAATACCAGACCTGATATCAAAAAAGTTGTCTCAAAGTACCTAGAGAGAGTGGAGCGAGGGAAAGTTCTTGTGTTAGGCAGTGGCCCCCCAGAGATGGGAGCCAGCACACGAGAAGCAGTTGCAGCCGTAAACTTTGCTGATAAAGTCTGGAAAGGAGACTCTCGAGGCGACGTAGGATTTTATTGGGATTATTAAATACACGACATCCACCACAAAAGTTAAGGGAAGGCGTGACGGGGAATTATAAATTATTAAATTGTACATATTAATCAGTTAATGAAAATATATAGACCGTCTTAATTACTTTACGAGCTTTATTCCATTACATCATGCGTATCGAGGGGAAAAGGTTAGGTCAAAGCCACTGATTAGTCTCCGAATTATTGTGAGGGAAAAGATCAACCTGGAAACATCGGAGCCGATATTTCTGTAATTTGCAACGTGACTTAAAATCTACACGTATCGAGCTGCTTCAGTGATCCGTCCTGTACTACTATACCGAAAAATGGTAGTGGAAACTGTGGAGGACTACGCTGACTCTAAAGACCTGAATATCATTCATTCTCATAAATCTCCGAGTACAGGTACAGAAAAGCTTTTATCCGAGGGTTATGAAGCATTCTGAGCCGAGTAAAATTAGAAATTGAGAGGATACGTGTTGGGCAACGAGCTTCCTTCATCTTCGGCAGAGGGATCAATAATCGATTAGCCTACTCTATACTACTGGAGTCTAATGGGGTTAAACAGACCTGTCTTCATGACGAGACTACACCTCAAAATTATCCAACATCGCTTCTTCGTCCCGACACTCAGTTGACTAGTAGAGACAAAATAGACCGATTCGTTCACGGAGAACAAAAATGCCTCTTTCACGCCACCATCCTGTATCTACGCAGTCTCAAACAAATTCAACCAACTACCGCTAGAGAGACGAGCAACGCATGTACGACAATGGTTCGTCGTGGCGATGTTATTACATCGTAGCTACCCGCACAGATGTGCGTGTTGATTGTCAGTGTTGGTCAAATTGATCCTGAATCTACCCGATGATGTCATAGGCCAGGTCCTGACATCCACACGGCCGCAACTCTGTGAACCTTATGAACTAGTAAATAGACCATCAGTGGATTAGGGCAGCAAGATGTTGAAGAGTGAGCGAGGCTGAAATATGGGAATCACATGCAGAGTGACTAAACGTCAGGGGTCCATAGATCACGGCTCGAAGATGGCTGGGTCACCATCACAAGGAATTTCCCGCGCAGGATGAGTACTTCACTTCAACGTCTTCGATAGGGTTGGATGGTGGTGTGATACACTATCCTGGTCGTTCTCCCAAGTAGGGTCTGGGTTGCCGAGGCACATGCACTCCCACTTAAAAAAGAAGGCTGGTTCAAGTTGCGGAAGGCCCTCAAAGCACTTCGATCGCGGTGATATCGTATTCGTGGGATGCCAAAAGCATATTCAGATACGTATGGCGGTTTTCTCGCTATTCCCTATGGTGGGTAATCATGTAAGCGGGTACATGCCATGCGGCGTTATTCTCGTAGTGGTATCTACAAATGAAATCTGAGTATGAGTGTTCTAACCGTCAAACTGAGTCCTGCGAAATATATCCTAGATGACCTAGAAGTCGCACACTCATCTCATAACAGCCCTGTCAGTTTAGTTGATAAATATCCCCCCTCCACATTATTACTATTGAGGAGATGGATATTGTGATTGAGTGAGAATAGAAGTTGATGGGAGTGAGCATGTTTAGTAATTACAGGCTAGAGCAAGTAGATGAATGATCTTTGATTTGATTTCAATTAACCCGTTCAGGTAATCGGCGGGTATCGTCTACCCCCCTCCTAACAGGAGGGGGGCGCAGCAAAATGCGACAACTCGGCAAAATGCGACACTTTTTGACACCAAAATTTCACAGATTTCACCAACTTCACCAACTTATTGCTCAACCACGCCACAATGGTTTCGCCTCAAAAGTACAATTTATAGAGAGCTCTTGATGGAATTTTGGATGGCACCTTTCGTTCTGCTTGTCATGCTGCGAAAGCTATCGGAGATATCCATTATTCTACAATTGCTCGCAATCTCAAACGACGCACAGGGACGTCAGGAGGACATAACAAGGCACTGAATTCGGAGCAGGAGATTGCGCTTAAAATGTAGTCTGATCTGACCCTTATTGTTTCTGCTAAGTAGAAATAGCTACTGTGATCGGTGTATAACTCTTGGTAGTTATGCCAAGTATAAGCATATACGCCTCGCTGCCAATTCAATTCTTCGTTATGCTGGCTCTTCCAAAAAAGTTTCACGTGATTGGGTTACGCGCTTTATCAGAAAGACTCCAAAGTATCGATTTAAAAAGAGTCGATCGATAGGTGCTGCACGTCGGGCGGCTGCTGAAAAGGCTGAAATAGTTGAGCACTTTCGGCGTTTTGAGGCCGTATGCAATCAAAAGAAAATCAAAAAACAAAATATTTGGAATTTTGACGAGACTGGCTTTCGCATCGGTTGCCTTGGTAGTCAGCTTGTACTCATATGGGCGGAGCAAAAGCAGGTTTACCTCGCCGACCCTGAAAATAGAGAATATGTTACTTGCATGGAATCAGTTTCTGCCGATGGGAGAACTATCGATCCCATGATTATTTTTCAGGGAGCGCATTATCTTGAGAAACATTTCGACAATGATCTCAATGACGATGTGCTTTTTGCACAAAGCGAATCGGGATACACCGATGACTACCTTTCTTATAGATGGCTCATGCACTGGGAAAGATTGACGCGTCCCCAGAATCCAGAAGAGAATAGACTCTTGATAATGGATGGGCACGGTAGTCATCTTACATTTGAGTTCATCAATTACTGTGATGCTCATAAAGTATTCCCCTTCCTACTACCACCACATTCAACGCATCTCTTACAGCCTCTTGACATAGGTATATTTCAGCAGTATAAGCATTATCATCAAGAACTCTTAGACGATGAAATTCGCATTGGTGGGCTTCAATTCAACAAAGAAGACTTTTTTAGAGTTCTCCAACGTACGAGAAATTTAGCGTTTAAAAAAAGAACAATAACTTTCGCCTTCAGGCAAGCTGGCTTGGTACCGTGCGATCCAGGGGTTGTTCTTGATAAAATGAATGAATTCTCCTACCCAGAGCGGCCTTGTACACCGCCTTCTAGAGAGATCAATTGGAAAGAGTGCGTTACACCTAAAGGTAACATTGCTGAGGTCCAGAGGTATTCAAAGTACTTAGAAACTCGACTGCTGGATCATCTTATGGAGGACAAACCAATTACTCCCTCTATCACTCGAACTTTGTATAAACACGATAAAGCCTCAATGGCATTGATGCTCGACGGAAAACTTGCAGTCAAAGAGCTCCATGATAAAATGGCAAAAGAAACGGCGAAGAAGGCTCGTATGTCCGGCACTAGAGTGGTACAAGCTCATGGGGTGATATACGCCGGAGACGCTCGACTTCGAATTATGCAACGTAACAAAGACGATATCGAAAAAGAAGAAGCCGCCATGGAAGCTCGACTAAAAATCTACGAAAATCGCTTCAAGAGAATTGTGAAGAGCTTTAAGAGCAAAAGGAACAGGGGGTTGCAGGAAAGATTGGAGAGGGAGGTACATAAGAAGCGTTATCGTTTGGTGATGCTAGAGCTACGTCGTAAGCTTTGAGTTGGTACCAGTGGGTAATTATTTGAGAAATTAACCCTCAATATCTTTATTAGTGCCAAGTTTATAAAAATTATTCTCTAATTTTGTAGTTGTGAGTCAAAAATTAGTTATTCGACTAGGCCCTCCTTTGATGTTCAAAGTAATGGTAGAATAATGGATATCTCCGATAGCTTTTGCAGCATGACGAGCAGAACGAAAGGTGCCATCCAAAATTCCATCAAGAGCTCTCTATAAATTGTACTTTTGAGGCGAAACCATTGTGGCGTGGTTGAGCAATAAGTTGGTGAAGTTGGTGAAATCTGTGAAATTTTGGTGTCAAAAAGTGTCGCATTTTGCTGATCGTAGAACGTCTCCTCTTCCCTTTGCCCATCCAGGACACGCCATGACCATATGCTTGACGTTTTGGAATGGATATCAACATTGGCATCTGGAATACTTTACGCCAGGGACTTTTCTTCGGTACAGATAGGAGTTGAGCCCGATATGCTAGCTCCTTAATTGGGTGGCGACACTGCTTTGGGCCCTAGTAGGGTTGTGGTGGATGTAGGAAGGTGTACCTTTGAAGTTTATTTTTTTCCTTTCCGTTTCTTTTTCTGTGAAAATATTGGCTGCTTTCCACAGATGAATGAACTTATTAAACTTACTGTTACAGGCTGCACCTCGCACATGAATCTGCGTATAAATCGCCGATACATATTTTCGGTAAAACGAATGAACGCTAATCCGAAGATGAATAATCGCCGATGAATACTTTCGGGATTATGAGTGACCGCCGTTCCGGTGGATATGAAACGCCGATGAGAACACGCAGATTTAGAAGTGTTAATGATCTCCTATTCGACGGATCAGAATCACCCCGAGGTAAGAGTTGCATGTATATATATACTCAAGCTAATCAGTGACTGTTTCCTAGATAGTTAGAAAATAGACTGTATTAAGGCTAGCTTATTTTGTTTCTATTGTTTTGGTGATAGCCCATCACAGATACTTCTTCCTATGCAAGTGTCAACATGTGGATTCCGGCGCAGAAAATTTGGCAGCTATTTTTTCCCTAATGGCGCATGTTCAGAATTCTTTCAAAGGATATGAACTGCCACTTCTCGCGCGCGGGCGTGAGATGGGGAAACCCTTCATAGTCCTGTTGAAGTATCCATTGGACAAGGTACTCTTGTTCATTACAATCGCTGAAATGGCTGTAATGGGCTATTATCAAAACAATAGAAACAAAGTAAGCTGGCCGTATTACAGTCTATTTTCTAACTATCTAGGAAACAGTTACTGATTAGCTTGAGTATATATATACATGCAACTCTTACCTCGGGGTGATTCTGATCCGTCGAATAGGAGATCATTAACACTTCTAAATCTGCGTGTTCTCATCGGCGTTTCATATCCACCGGAACGGCGGTCACTCATAATCCCGAAAGTATTCATCGGCGATTATTCATCTTCGGATTAGCGTTCATTCGTTTTACCGAAAACATGTATCGGCGATTTATACGCAGATTCGTATACGAGGCGCAGCCTGTAACAGTATCCAAGCTACAAGGGTCAATCAAACTCATCCTGATCTTCTCTCTGAGTACTACCGGCGATTTTGCGAGCTTCAAAGTCGACATAACGTAGATCAAAGAGGTATCTGGAATATGGATGAACATGGCACCGCCCTTGGAGTTTGTACCATTCCATGGGTTACTGCCAGCTCTGAGAGAAGACGTACATATGTCAAATCTCCCGAATCGCGGGAATGGGTGACAATTATTGAGACCGTCAGCGCCTCGGTAACTCTAATTGACCGTTGATAAACTTTAAGGGAAGCACCTCACAATCAACTTGGTTTGCAGATAACTCTCCACACTAGCAATAAACTACGCCTGAAAAAGATGGACTTGTAATAGTATCGCAATTTACTGACTGAAAAACATGTTCATTCCAGAAACCAAACCAGTGTCGGGAGGCCATCGCATCCTAGTTATGGATAGTCACGGTAGTCATACAAGCACCAAATTTTTAGGGACTTGTCGGCAACATGATGTGGAGCTTTTATCTTTACCTGCCCACTCAAGTCATGTTCGTCAATCTCTTGAATTGGGTGTTTTTGCTGCGCTCAAGTCTAAATATCACAGTCAGATCGCGAATCTTGCACAATTTGATGATACGGCTGCCGTCAAGAGAAGTTTGTTTCTTGCTATCATCTTGCTCGCATTTATAGTTTCAACTCTCGGGTACTTCGTTCTGGGTGGAAAGCTGCTAGTTTATTCCCGTGGAACCCAGAAAAGGGCCTGAGCTCATCACAGGTCCTCCACCCGATAGAAAGACCTTCAACGCCGCCATCTAAATTAAATCCTACGTTGGATGAACCACCTTGAAGCTCTCATATAAATATCAATTATTTCAATTAATCAGAGGGCGTCAGTCGGTTGATTCTCCGAGGGAAATGAGCTACATCAGAAAGCTTCGCGAAGCGGGCCGCATCATTGATTCACTCAACAGAGACTTGGCAGATCTTGAGTTTGAAGGTACTCGGCTGAAATCTCTGGATCAGTTTGATTTAAAGCAGCGTCGTAGAAGAGTCTAAGATGATCCTAATACCAAGGTTGCCGATATAGAATCAATTGTAGAGGCGCAACAGGCTTCGGCACTATTGGAGCGACAGAATAGGTTCAGGGAGTCTTAAATAATATCTCGTACTTTTGAAGAACAACAGTTTATACGGCAGTTAGTGTAAGGGGATCGCTTAGAAGGTCGTTATTCACGAACAAATCGGATACCAAATAAAGATAATAAATTCTCTTGGAGTCTACATACTGGCCACTCCTCTTACTAAATACTACAGTGGTTCCCCTAGTATGACGCAACTCTCAGTCCCCATCGCAACCCTCGTAACGCCCCCAAACTCCTTTCCCCGTAGCCCTGAGTTCCTCCACTAGACCTAGTCGCGAATCCCCCAACACCCTCGGTTCCTGAGAGCGGTGTCGGAGCGCATCTATTACCGTCCGACCTTCGAGGGCGGCAATCCTCTTTTCCGGTGGTCCGTGGATACTCTCCGCACCTGAACGCCGAAACGTACCCGGACGCCGATACGCACCCATGCTCAAGTTTAGGCTGGGATGGTCCTTGTGACCAACCCCTAGATGGGCACAGCCCGTAGTTAAACGACCGGGTAAGATGAGATGTTCTGAGGCACGAGATGTTGCCAATTGGGGCATATTATCAGAAGGCATCATGTTTGGACGAAGGGGTATTCCGTGACTGAGTAGGTTTCATAACGAGCAGAGGCGTTTTGGAACAGTAGCATAACGGCAACTAGGAGCAGTTGGCTGTAACCTCTGATAGAAGTCATGAGAAGGGGACCGGTTAAGGCTCTCATGATGATGTATATTAGGAAGGCGTTATCTTTGGGAAAGGGGGGGGAGAACGTGAGGTTCTTCGGATCAGTATATTTTTATTTCTATCGTCGTTGATCTTGGTGGTCAACAGTTATTACTTTTAGGTCAGTAGAGCCAGTTATTATCATTATCATTTTATCTTTATACATTTTATCTCCCGTAACAGTTTGGTGGTTGTTGATTTGTAAATATAAAATTTAATTCATGGTGTTGCAGCGGGGCGAGTGCGTAAGTTATGGGGTTCACATCTTCCGTAATCATTCGCATTATAGTCTCAGGCTGCATGCGCTAGATTTATTTAAAAACCACCCTTGATAACTCATACATGCCCACAGATAACTAGTCAGTGTGTCAACCGTGGTATCATACATACCAGATTAAATCTACACAGATTGTATTGATTGGCGACCGACAGTGAAAGGCTAGCAACTATTTTTGCATATATCTAAAAATGGGCGCTGGTCGACCTCTAAATCCGAGTGTTCAGACAGTGCAAATAGTACACTCTCGTGGTTCACAAATCCTTGCTTGATGAAAGCAAACACGTCAAACGCAGCAAACATCCTACTTTACCACAATGAGGAAAATATACTAAATGCCTAAGTTATTCCTGTGTCCCCATCAAAATCACAGCTGCGCTATTTTTTCTCGTTGTTTCTCATCGGTCAACCTTAAAATGCTCCGGTGGGGAAATATCGTCTACCGACGACCACTGCCATTGGCAAAGAAAGGGTGCACCCACGTCCAAAAAACACAGGCCTCGCGCAAAATTAAAAAAGCGTAGATATGTCAGAGGCCTATCTATTAGAGAAGCCTCTAAACCTTTCCCATACCGAGATGATAGATACTGAACCCCTCAGCACGATCAACCATGGTCCTGAGACCATGCAAAGTTCTCAGTAGGCCACAGAGGCCGTGAGCTTAAGACAAGGAAAAGAAGCCGTTCGGGATAAGAAAACCCATACTACAGACCCGTCTGCCAGAAAAATATTGCCGTGCCAATTTTGAAACGCTCAGCCGCCGTGGAAGCGACGATTTACTCTCCGAAGCTACATGGAGCAACATGGAGTACTTGAAATCGAAAAGCGACGAACGGCTCAAATTAATGCTTACCTTTCTACTTGCTCCACTGTAATAAACAATGGTGAGGCAGCCCTCTCGCAATTTTCGACTGGCGAGAACAAATCTTTCGCAGGCTACATAAAAGTCTACCGACGAGAGGCCATTACGCAGTTCGCATACACCGGTCCAAAGTCGATATCCCCCAGTCTACCCGCCCGCTTCTTTTGCCCTCTTTCGGCAAGGGCCCGGGAAAAATGTCATCAACCCCGGCGTTGCCTCAAAATAAGGCTACGAAAGCACCTGAGCTACGGTAGCTTGCAACGGTCTATGTCAAAGTGCGAGAATGTCAACATCCCACACAGCACTGCCTTCTCAGAAACCAAAAAACTGCCAACCATAGGGCGAAAGTCGATAAGCGATTATTCCTTCGTCAAGGCGAAGAAGACCTGTGGCGGAACGCTTCTCCGTCGTTCGTACATCAAAATATATCCACCATGGCTGTCATCTCCTTGGAAACTATCTCCCTAGCACAACGGGTTAAGACCAAATTTGCCATGACAACAACCAATGGGGCTACCAGACAATAGATACTGCCTCAAATTTATTAGCCTACCTTATTCTCACCGTACCGGCGAAGTGCTACTCACCAACTGCGAGCATCCCACTGGCAGTTGAAACAGTCACTTAGGAAATTAACCGAGTTACCGACGCAGTTCAGTCCCTGGTCCGGTACCATGAGGCTCGGAAACTTGGGGCGCCACACCGGAACCGGATAGTGCTCTTTCCACGCGAATCCGCTCCACGGTCCAGATTCAAGCTTTACTTCGAATCCGGAAGGGCAATAATATTCCGACCCTGCCGACCGATCAAGCAGTGTAAATGCTGCTTAGAATTCCACACCATACGTGGCTGCCCGTGCGCCCTAGCATGCTGGAATTGTGGACTCAAGATGTACACCAAAAGAGAGTGTGAGTCTGTTACAGGCTATGCCTAATGACCTTAATAAAAAGGGGAGTAGATAAACGTTCGGGAAATACCCATGCACAGAGAAAGGCCCTAAGATGCGGGGCTCAAGCAGGGTAGCGTAGACCCATGTTACCTAGCTGCAGATCTCTTTCGTGCAAGGGCCCAGGAGAAATCGCCGGGGGCACGACGGTAGGTTAGGATATATAGTTAGTCGTCCCCAGCCACTCTAGATTCTCTCTGTATTGTCACAGTCTAGACAAGAGCGCCTGCGCAGCTAAATGTGTAGAGGTAGTTAATAATTAATTCTATAATCCAGATAATTAACTCGCAATTTACAAGTACATGTAGATATATACATTTCCCTCGAGCTGAACTACTCGCCCCACCTTGACACTATTCATGGATCGTAATATTCTCATGAAACAGAAGGTCTTCTCGTGCCACACAACCTCCCTGTATTGTGAAGCCGCCACGTAATAGCAAGTCTTCGAATAGAAGTCGGTCCGCTTGTATTAGCAAGTTTCAGTATAATTGAAACACCCTGCAGGACCAGGCCGTGCACAATTCACTATCTATGTAAAGTCTGTGCACGCCTATGCACAACATAGGCTACAGGCATAAACCAGCTTACCAGCTGCTACATGTATATAGAAAATAAACAGCATTTCGGCCATCAATCTTTGTTATACCGTTTTGGTGCATGCCCTGTCACAGAGTCGACCACAAGATGCTGAAATTGTGGCGGTCCAAACCGATCAGATAGCCGGATATGTTTAGCTCGACCCATGAGAACCGGGCTAGCAACAACAGAATAGCTTGACACGGTACAGAAGTATGGACAGCGCGACCACGCTGCAATAGCTTGAGCGAAGGCTGCTGCAAAAAGAGCAGAAACGGCAGCCAACGCCACTTCAAACGACATCCTGACGACGCAGGGAACGAGTTTTGGAGCTCTAGACTCCGAAAAGAAAATTTAAAGAGCGCAGCAAATTGAGATGACCACATGACAAGTAGATCAAGAAGAGTATGCAGAAAACTCGCTGTCTACGAACGTTATTTGTAAGTCCATCTTTCACTCTTAGCGGAGGTGAAGAAGTATTGTCATCTGGAATTTGTGGCAGGAAAATAAACGGACGAGAATTGCGGGCTCTAGATTAAACAAGACATCTTTCTCTAGAATTCTTAAGTGGGGGGTTTTGATTTTTTTCACGCAGGGCCGGTCGAGGAGTTACGTCACGGTCAAGGAGATCTAAGGTTGGACCTTCTATCATTCTCTCAAACCTTCATAATTATGGGGTCACGACTATTTCTTCCTTTTTACTAAGAGACAGCTAAGTCGACGCGCCCTGGTCTTATACCTACTTATTTTTCGGAGAGACCCGGTGCTTACCCTTCGACATCATTTGTCTCTTCAGGGAATGTTAGAGCAAGTGCTTCGCACTTGTTCCGCTAGAGATAAAACAAATACTACTACCACTCCTTCCGTATCACCCAACAGTGCACGCCAACGTGCACCAAATCAAGATTTCTACAACTCAATATTTTCTAAGTAAAAGCGCCCTACTCGTTAGGGTCTCTATCCAGGCAGTCAAAGCACAACATGCTGGCGTGAAAGGAACAGAAAAATTACTACAGGTTGAGTGACTTGAGATGCCTAATTCTGGAAGCCAGACATATTGGCCAATTTAGATGTCTTACGATGAAGGACACACTTCTGAGAAGAACATAAACTCTGAGAGTTATGTGTGAAATACGAGACCCCCGCTGTAGGTGCCTAGGAGAAATGCAATGACTTATGACGGTGATCCAGGGTGGCACCGAGCGCGGCGATTGGCAATACGGCGGAAAAAGATGGAAAGAGGGGCTCTGAGCTGGCCAATGGTAGGTCAGGTTCAATTCGATTTTTTGGAAACTTCAAAGGTAATCTGTGAAACCGCCATGTCAGATCCGGGAGGCCAGAATGCGGCCCAGAATTAATCGACAGAATCCTAGCTCTGTGGGCCTGATCGGTGCAGTGGTCATGAATAACTGCTGATAGAGTCCCAAATAAGGGGATAGGAGGCTCCATAAATTCTCAGCCGCCCAGGTGACAGATGTCTTTACGTGGCGGGTAATTCCTGCAGATGTTTAGCGAGTGCTACTTGCGAAAGTCAAAAGAGTACCCAGCTTTGCTGCTTCGTCTGCAGCTTCATTTTTTACCATGGAGGTATCATCCGAGACTCACCGAATCTTATCTTTTCCTCTTCCAGCGTGTGCGAGTTGGTACCGTGACTGCTACATAGAATTCAGGCCAAGAAATTAATGTAATATTGTCTAAGATGATCCCGGAAATGGCGAGAAGAGATTGATAGCGACTTTGAGATTGTCCAGTCACATCAAAAACTTGGTCGCAAACCTTCGTGGTCGGGAGTTTGAGAGCTGCTGTTGCGCCTTCCAGGACCTCTCTGATTTTGGCATCGTATACTTCAACTTTGCCGAGCACTATGGAATGCTTTAAAACTTATCGCCTGCCTCGTTAGGCAATAAATCCAGTACCTGCTGCACCATTCTTTTGTTTGAATTATCGGAGTAAAATAAATATCCTGGGTAGAGTGTCTTTGAAGAAACGAGAGAGAGTTCAGCTTTGTGACTTCTTTGGAACCCGTTTGATCTCCCGATTCAATTTATCGTTGCTTTATAGATTTTGTAGAGGGGTGAGTGATTGGATTTATTTGTTCATATTCCGAAAGGCTCAGGACTTGTCAAGCGAAACGAGAGGTCAAGCTCTGCCGAGCAATAATTTGATAAGCTCGGCGTAGTAATGTCTGCGAGAGATCGAGCAAACTCATGTGCGCAATGGCAGCAGCGAACTTCCATTGGGAGTAATTTCGTATGGTAGCAGGCCAGACTCACGTTGTAAAGTCGCGGTTGGGGACGTGCGATACATTGGCGGAATTGCTCTTGCACAGGCGAAAACAACTTTGTCTAACCATTCGAGAGTACACTCTATGTGGTTTGAAATTCCGGCCCGATTATTCTAGCGGAACTTACCCAGCCATCAGGTCTCAGAAGTGTAGTAGGCGATTGGAAGTGCGCAAGCAAGAGCTGCTCGTCTTAAAAGATGCGTCGGGACTCACCTAATTGTATTTCATAAAAAGAAGAGAGCATGATTAACCTTGAGGGTTTTATCGGCTAGAAAGCCTCTATGGCACTTGGATATATTCCGATAATAATTATGAAAAAAACTCAAAGAGTGTGCCTTTACACGACTAAGCCTACTTTAAGTCATCCTGCAGCAATCCGACTCATGGTTAAAAGTTGAAGGTTTGACGTTGAAAATTACCACCCGGACTACAGTTGTTACAGTCAAGTCTATCTAAAATGAACTCACGTAAGTACAGTGTAGATAGTTTTATGAGCCAGACGTGAATGTGGCTAGAAGAATTTTAAATATAAAAATATTCAGCATTTTATATCACTTGAATATGTGTTTGCGTAGAGCCTAGCAACAGTAGCTCGTGAGGAGATATATTTGTCGTAAAAATGTGACATCTTTGCCGGCTTTTCAAGATTTTTTACTTAATTATTGTCTAAAAAACGTATTGCAAAAGTTCTCAACGTTTAGGTGCCGGTTTGCGCGACCAATGAAGGCTCCTTGTTATAGTTATGAGCTTACGGAGGGGAATGGGCTTAGGAGATGTTATCACGGTTGACTATACTCAGTCCTTCATACCGTATTAGGACGTCAGATTGCTTGCTGTAGAGAACTATATTTCATCTCAGTAGAAGTAGAAGAAAGCTATATACACATAATTGTCCGTGCATATACCCTAGTACCTTTTAAACTGTCATAAAAAGTTCTAGTATGCAATCTGGCGTTCATCGACCACTGTACTTCGATGCACTGATTCAACGTGATTCCCGCTCATCACTATTCATAACACTGTTGAGTGGTCCGGTGTTCCAAAAGCATACAAAAGAGGCATGCAAATTTCACCAGTCACCCAGTTCTCGTAGTGGGGTCCAGTTGATAACAGAATGAGGGCCTTGAAATTCTTTGAAGGTGGTATTTATTCAGTCTTTGCCTCTGAAAGGGATCAACTCGCACTGTATCAGAAGCCAGGCTTTGCTGCATTTCTATCGTCGGCAAATCTTCTGCAGACAATGAAGCCCGGTTAGAAAGAATAGATATTTTCGAACCTATCCTTTTTTGTATCGAAGTTTTCCCGCAAATAAATAGAACGGGGAATCATTTGAAAATATTTTCGAGTACTGCAAAAATAACCTGTATTTTTCATGATGTCCACATCAGCATTAATATCAATACTAGTGTCTGATTGCTCGAGTGGATTTTCTTCCTCGCCTGTGGATACCTGCCTCTCCGTCACCGAAACAAAATCGGTCCCCATAAGGAGTTTCTTCATTGCAGAGATATGCTTAATATCTGTCGCGAGATCGGAGCGCGTGACTCCCTACTCATGCAGCTAGCCACTCCGTTTATTCAGATGCCCTTAAGTCAAGTTTGGCCGTACTACACATCCTAAGTCATCCAGGTTAGACTCATACAGGATGTATCTCACTAAATTAAATTCTTTCTTTGTTAAGTATAATATACTCATAAGAGCCAACTCTTCAACTTAAGATAGGAGCTCGAGCCTAGATGAACAGATGTTAAAGTGTAAGACTAGGTGTATTCTTGTCTAAAAAGATGTAGTAGGAATGTATCTTGAACATAGAGGGAGTGGTAAGAGAAAAAGATCTAGTATTACTACACCAATTGTACAGGCGTCTAGCAGCAAGACCTAATGTGATATTATATCCTTAGATATGTAACAGTAAGTTGCTGACTAGTTGTAATGGTTTCCAGATGTTCACATTATTAAGAGATTTGTAAGTAGTAGAACAGAAACGATACTCAATAACGAGAAAAATCTGCAGTAGCTGACGAATATTTTTCTTGATTGACCTGACCAAAAAGTTTTGTATTTGTGCAATGTTAAAGTTCTGGACTGAATAGTGTAAAGTCCAGGGCAATTCCTTTTAGCCAAAAGTTTATCCAGCATATTTTTTAGCGCGGGCAAGGAGATAACTGAATAGTAGTAGTAGTAGTTTTGTTTATTCGTGCTATGTAGAGTCCAAGACTATTATAACACTAGGGCTCCTCTCTGACCCAGGCCACACCTTTTACAGTGCTCCTATCCCCTTTTACCTCGAACCCAAGATTATTGATACATTGACCCATGACGGGTAGCCATTTAGCTCAGTAGTTACCCGTAGAATTCAAACACCTTTTCTACGGAATCTTCTGCTCAAAAAAAATTGAAAAAGAGCAGCCATGGAAACCGGTATGCGGGAAAAAGTCTCAAAAAACCTGCAACTCCAGCCAGGCGAGGCCTAGACACCAGTGCCTCACGAGGTGCGTATCCCCATCTGTATCTCCCTAATATCCCATAGTCCAGATATCCTCCTTATACCGACACCACCAGCGCTCAGGTAGCGGTGCTCTTTCCTCGGGAGACAGTATAATGCCAGAATATCTGTAAACAGTGAGAATTCATCTTGGTAAAAAGGGCCAATTTAGTCTGATCCATCACCACCATAACGGGAGCTGGGTACGCCCCGGAAACTCGTTTGGATAACTTTTCCTCCGTGACCAAGTAATGCGTGTTTCTGTTGGCTCTGAAGATAAACTCCAGGTTCGTAGGGGACACCACGTACAGGTAGAAACGCCGTCTTCGTCCCCCAGGAGATAACTGAAGTTTAACTCAGGGAAGAGATTATAAACCAAACTTTGTAAAAAGCTCAACGTATAAAAGTATGTTTATGATCCATTTATTTACTTCTTGGTTATCGAGGCTTACTTGCTAGAGGCGAAAATGCACTTTGCTATTATGCCGATGTGCGGGAAACGAATCACGTAAATGTAGTGCTTTTTCTTGAATAATGTTTTACACATTCCTTAGTCATCATTTTTCTATCAGTTCACGTGTCGAACTGTTACTCAGGACAACGTAGCAGTTTATCGCACTCCTGAGCTTGGGCAGAATCAAAGCTTCCAGAAAGAGTCACTGATTATGACTGTGTCGGCATGAAATATCAGATTCTCGAAGCCTTATTCTTAGTAACGAAAGAGCTTAGGCGGCTCTAGTTCCGAAAGAGATTATTTTAATTGCTGTTAACTCTATCTAGAACCCAAATTTCTGGCTAAACCCCCAACAGCATCCTCTTACTCCACAATCTACTCACGAATAAGGCCATTCAATTTACCGACGAGGATGTCAGCACCGCAAGAACTGTATCATAACCCAGACCAGGGAGTCTCGCCAGAGTATCAACGAGCAAACCCTGGTGTAACTCAACCCTATCCGCCGCCCATTGGACAGGCAGAACAGGAGGGGAAAAAGAAGAAAAGAGGCTATGCTGCGCAAGCATACGAATTTGGAGCTGGTGCAAATGCACCATTAGGAGGGCAAGTACATGGTGGCGCTCAATTTCCACAGCAACCAGCTGCAAACTATGGTGGGTATCCCACCCAGATAGATTCTCAATCATATGGAGCTCCTCAGTTTACAGCTCCGGCCGGCCAACATCCTACAGCGACCCCATATGGAGCTATAGGCTATCAACCTCCAGATGTGGGCTACCCAGGACGGGAAACTATTGCGAATGCAGGTGTCGCAGGAATAACACAAGGAATTGGTCAATTGAAGACGAGTGATGATTCTACAATACCTCCATCCGGAATTCCTCAGATATCACCACATGCAGCGTTTCGACCCGCTGTTTTAAATCAACTGTATCCTACTGATTTACTGAGTCGGCCCTTCAACGTCGCAGAATTAGATTTGCCACCTCCCCCAATATTAATTCCTCAGAATGTAAGCAAGTTTGCTCTTCGGTACATTAATAAAGTGTTAATCTCATCTTAGACAAGCGTCACTCCATCCCCTAATGCCAATTGCCCTGAGAAGTACGTACGATCGACGCTCAATGCAGTGCCTAATACACATTCTCTTCTAAAAAAATCGAAACTCCCATTCGCTCTTGTCATTCAGCCATACACGTCACTTCATGATGTCGATGATCCTGTCCCCATTGTTCAGGATCAGGTGATATCTCGCTGTAGGAGATGCCGCTCTTACATCAACCCTTATGTCACCTTCCTAGATCATGGGCATAGATGGAGGTGCAACATGTGCAACCTTACCAATGATGTACCCCAGGCTTTTGACTGGGATGTAGCCTCACAGAAAAGTGTTGACAGATGGCAAAGGCCTGAACTTAACCATGCCGTAGTTGAATTTGTTGCCCCTCAAGAGTATATGGTTCGGCCTCCGCAACCTCTGGTATACTTGTTCTTATTCGATGTGAGCTATGCATCGGTCTCATCTGGACTTCTAGCTACGAGTGCTAGAACAATCTTTGATAGCCTCAATCGGATACCCAACGCAGATCAAAGAACACGGGTCGGATTCATGGCCGTGGACTCTAGCTTACATTACTTTGCAATTCCAAAGGATACTCAAGAGAGTAGTGAGACACAAATGTTGGTTGTGAGTGATTTGGATGAGCCATTCCTCCCTGTTCCCCAGGAGCTCTTGGCTCCTCTAATTGAGAGCCGACTAAGCATCGAAAAATGCTTAACTTCGCTCCAGACAATGTTTCAATCGACCCAAAATAGCGGATCGTGCATGGGATCCGCTTTACGAGCTGGACATAAGCTTATTTCGCCTCTTGGAGGAAAGATCGTAGTCATTTCTGCTTCACTTCCCAATATTGGTTACGGTAAGCTGGAAATGCGGGAAGATAAGAAAGTACTTGGTACGTCGAAAGAAAGTAGTCTCTTGCAGACTAGTAATAGTTTTTACAAAAGTTTTGCCGTCGAATGTTCAAAGAATCAAGTATCGATTGACATGTTCCTTTTTTCATCTCAATACCAGGACGTTGCCTCTCTAAGTAATCTACCACGATACACCGGTGGACAAACATACTTCTATCCTGGGTGGAATGCTGGCAGAAGCGAGGATGCTATTAAATTCGCTTCCGAGTTCAGTGACTATTTATCAGCTGAAATCGCTTTAGAAGCTGTCCTGAGAGTACGAGCTACTACTGGGTTGAGAATGAGCACCTTTTATGGCAACTTCTTCAATCGAAGTTCCGATCTTTGCGCGTTTCCAGCATTTCCCAGAGACCAGAGCTATGTTGTGGAGGTAGCTATTGATGAAAATTTGACGAAGAATTTTGTATGTTTGCAAACAGCTGTTCTTCATACAACAAGCAACGGGGAACGAAGAATTCGAGTAATGACCCTAGCTCTACCAACGACCACTAATCTTGCAGACCTCTATGCATCAGCTGATCAGTGTGCCATTGCGACTTTATTCAGCCACAAAGCCGTTGAACGAGCTTTGAGTAGTGGACTCGAATCAGCGAGAGAGGCCCTCCAGTCAAAACTCATTGAGCTTTTCCAGACTTTTAAGAAGGAACTTGCTGGTGGTAATATGGGAGGTGGCGGGTTACAATTTCCTGCAAACTTACGTGGTCTCCCAGCTTTATTTCTCGGCTTAATCAAGAATGTCGGTCTCCGTAAATCTGCTCAAATACCGTCTGATCTTCGATCAGCGGCTTTATGTCAGCTCTCCACCTTACCCCTTCGGCTTCTGATGCAATATATTTACCCACGTCTATACTCATTGCATGATATGCCTGATAACGCTGGTATTCTTGACCCAGTAACCAATCAAATTGTCCTTCCACCACCCCTCAACCTTTCTTCAGAACGTCTTGTCTCTTATGGGCTCTATTTAATTGATGATGGACAGACACAGTTCTTATGGCTTGGCCGAGACGCCGTTCCTCAATTATTGGCTGATGTCTTCGACGTCATGGATAGAACTAACCTCAAAGTTGGTAAGACTAGCCTACCAGAATTGGATAACGACTTCAGTGAGCGAGTCAGAGCTGTACTACTTAAGAGTCGAGACTATCGATCAAGGAATGTAGGAAGCATCATTTCTCCTCATCTTTATGTTGTTCGAGAAGATGGAGATCCAAGCTTGAAGTTGTGGGCACAAACACTCCTCATAGAAGATCGAGCAGATCAAGGAATGAGTTTCCAACAATGGATTGGGGTTCTGAGAGAAAAGGTAAGTCAGGGCTAAAATTTATCAATCACAACGGTTATGCTGATGATCCTGTTAGGTTGTACAATGAGCTCGGATGTGTTATAAACTAGTAATATTAAAGCTTAGTCGCCAGTTTAAAGGATGGAAAAATACTCTACTAATGAACCCATGAAAATTTGTTTACAGAAAACCGTTGTTTCAAACAGTTCAATGGCACTGGCCTGCGCCGCACCGAGATATTTTTCATCTACTTACAAAATTCCTCGGAATTGCTAAAGCGGAATATAACCACTCAATGTGGTGAAATTTCTATAGTTATAGTCAATTGACTAGAAGTAACGTAATTTGCTATGGATTAATTGAAAGCTTTTGTCCTATATATCTTACGGTAATGCTTCAAATGAAAGTATCCAAGCAGTAAGAGCCAGACTTTTTTGCCTTCAAATCAGTTGCATCATGCGAATATAAGCACAAGTTCTACAGTATTTCTCTGATGATAAATAACTTTGTTTCTGGGCTTCTCTCGAAGGTTTCTTACACCAAAAAATGCGAAGCACTAGGAGTCAGATGATAGGCTTTTTGTGAAATAAATGTTGTTTCAACTGGGTAGAAGTTTCAGTCGTAAAATTGCGTGGCTAAAACTATCTGTCAAGCGGGAGCGGTACAATATTTACTGCTAATTCAATGTCGAAAGTCAGGGTACCATATACAAGGATAAATCTTCCCTGAAATCAGCGCATGTGAAGTATACAAGTGAAATATCTTATCGTAACTCACATTACTTTACCCAGTCTGAGTGAACATTTACCTATGAGTCACAAGACCTGAACGTGCCCCTTTCCACCATGGCAAAATGACGTGGGAAACTAGAGAGAACTTTTAGAATGTAAATATCACTCGGAGTAGTACAACATAAAATTGATTCCGAATAATTCTACTTCGAGATGCAGGTACAAGTAACTAAAAGATTTTGGAGAGGTTCAATCAAGTACTGCTCGACACCCCCCTACCAAATTTACTGAACCAACTTTCACCAGGTTTAGGCCTTCGTGCCTGGTAATTAATCCCTGATCGATTTGGGACGCGAACTACGAAAAGCTGCAACGTGGTTGGGAGAAGATTGCTTCAAGGGGCCGAGCGCTATCCCATTTTCCCCCCACTCCCCCCCACTGTGTGTAATGACGAACTTCTTCAGACGGTCTAAGGAGAAGGACATCGACCAAAAAATCTCCCTTCTTCTCATCATCTAAACATCCACTTTTAGTCGTCTTGTTTAGATTTCAAAATTCCGTCAACAGGCCAGCAATTGAACGACCTCTACTACTAGGATCTTCCTTGCCGCTTTCGCTTTGACATCACTACGAGCTGCCCTGGTACACCGACCTATCTTACGAAGCTCTCTACGCCTCTTCGTCCTGTCAGACCCGGACTACACACTGGACTCTTTTGCGGTCCTCTTATTCTACGTTATCTTGAGCAGCTCTCGACGGCTTTTGATAACATCGTCTTGAGATTCTTCACCATTGAGTCCCTTGGTGACCCCTTAAGATGTCTTCCCGTGCGCCCAACTCAGCATCCGGATCGCGCAAGATCTCGTTCAATGTAAGCGAGCAGTATGATATACAAGATGTAGTAGGAGAGGGTGCTTACGGAGTTGTCTGGTGAGTCCCAAATCTCAATTACCCAGCAAGTTGACCAATCTCAACCGTCTCTGAACAATTACTACTACTATAAATGTCGAGCTCTTCTCCTTATGACTTTCCTAATCAGCATCTCTGTAGCTCAGCGCTTCACAAACCATCAGGACAAAAAGTTGCAATTAAGAAAATTACCCCCTTCGATCACTCAATGTTTTGTTTGAGAACCTTACGAGAGATGAAGCTTTTGAGATACTTCAACCACGAAAACATCATTTCAATCCTCGACATACAAAAGCCACGTAGTTATGAAGAATTCACTGAAGTATATTTAATTCAGGTATGTACAGATAGGGAAGTATGCAACTACTTTTGATACTTACAGTAATTAGGAGCTCATGGAGACCGATATGCATAGGGTCATTCGGACACAAGATCTCTCTGATGATCATTGTCAATATTTTATTTATCAGACCCTTCGCGCCCTGAAGGCAATGCATTCGGCCAACGTATTGCATCGTGATCTTAAGCCATCTAACCTCCTACTTAATGCCAACTGCGATCTCAAGGTCTGTGACTTTGGCCTGGCCCGGTCTGCCGCTTCGCAAGATGACAATTCTGGCTTTATGACTGAATATGTGGCTACACGCTGGTACCGTGCGCCAGAGATTATGTTGACCTTTAAAGAATACACCAAAGCAATTGATGTGTGGTCCGTAGGATGTATCTTAGCAGAGATGCTAAATGGAAAGCCACTTTTCCCTGGAAAAGATTGTATGGCTTCTCTTAGATTGGGAGAAAACTTTTCTAACATATTGTAGATCATCATCAACTGACTCTCATTCTCGATGTCCTCGGTACCCCTACTATGGAAGATTATTACGGCATAAAATCCCGAAGAGCTAGGGAATACATTCGCTCTCTTCCCTTCAAGAAACGGATTCCTTTCAAGCAGATGTTTCCAAAAACAACTGATCTAGCGCTTGATCTCTTGGAGAAGCTCTTGGCATTTAATCCTGTCAAACGAATCACAGTAGATGAAGCCCTGCAACATCCCTATTTGGAACCCTACCATGATCCCGATGATGAACCGACTGCCGAGCCAATCCCTGAAGAATTCTTTGACTTTGATAAAAACAAGGATGATCTGAGTAAAGATCAACTAAAACAACTGATTTACCAGGAAATTATGCGGTAGTACTTCAAAGAGGGAGTAGACGGGATCTAACGAGATATACTTTCAGTATGGCTAATAAAATCTGCTGTTATGAGAAAAGTGTCGAGGCAAACATTTAAACTAGGATGAAGTACGAAGAACAATGATGGGATGGGATGGAAATTTATGATGAAATGTGTACTGGTTGGAATAGAAAGAATCGGAGGAATTTAACTCACCATTTAAAGCCTCAAGCATAGATTGGTTGGAATCCCAAACCTAATTAGTCAAGCAGCATCTTAAATGTCTGGAGATCAAGTTGGGGAGCTTACAGCGACAGGAGGGCCTTTTAGAATATCTCTTAATCGATTCTCTCTCCCTTCCCTCCAAGCTTTATCAAGCCCCTCAATTTTACCACCAACAATCTCAACTGTCGTAGGTTCTATTAACAAAACTCCTCGCGCCACCTTGCACCCCTTCCTCACCCAGAGCTTGCACCCTATATTAATAGTGGGCGGGTAACCAAGTTTGTCAATCTTTTTCAGTTCAAATGCCCATACTTTATTTCCTTTGCAGTCTTGTAGAACTAGCTTGTAAGGACCATGTAAGCGCTTATCTTTTCGCGGCTGAGTCTCAGGCGCTTGTGACGTCCCAGGCGAAGACTCTTCATCTGCAGTTGGAACAACGCGTATAATCTCGCGCCCTTTTGTCGTCTCTCCCTTGCGTTCAGACTCGAGTGATTCGACCTGATCCCATTTCGAGCGGCCGATATCCTCGATATCAAGGAGTTGTACGAAGACATCGTAGGGAAGGACCGTAGACTGTTTTCGAATATTGCCGATATCAGCTGGTAAACTCGGTGTGGCAGAGGCAAGTATCGGTGTTGAGGTGCAACCGATGTCAGAGTTTAGCAGGCGATGCTTAGCCGTGGCCGCTAGGGCAGGTAAGGGCTGCGGGCGCGATAAGCCGGTAATGATAGAGTTGAGAAAGGTAGTGTGTGGAGTAGGGACGGAAAGTGTGGTGAGGAAGGCGGCGACCTGGCTCACATTCGTCGAAGCCATCATTTCAAAAATGTTGTCTTATGTTACTCGTCCGAGACGTTACGTATGCCCGTACTTGGCATCGCTCACTTGGTGTACTGTCGCGTCGCGATCTTTCTGTTCGAGAACCTGTTCATTGCGGCTAAGCGAAACTCGAGAATCTACGGGCCGTGCGAAGGCGCACGATAGCTGGCAACAGCAGCGTCGGATGTCGGTTTCAACGTGCCGAGCACAACCGACCGACCGACCTCAACAGATCGCTCCACGGTGACGACGTCCTGAAGTGTCAGGCGTGATAAGACCTTTCGTCGGAGAAATTTAGTCAGCGTGAGACGTCTTCTGGACAAGACGTGCGTCTGCATACACACATAAACACATCGAGTATGTCAATAGCTTCTCCCCGCGATTCCTCGGTCACGGGGAGACGTGTTCCGTTAGTAGCGACACCGACATCGACGACATCCTCGCGACCCTCCTTGGATCTACCTCGTCGACTCTCCGAAGCTTCGCTGAGTTTCAGTGCTAATGGCATGACGGGTGTGCCGGTGCCGCCAAAACGCAATCGTGCTGCCTTGCGCGAGTACTATAAGCTTAAATCCGCTGCGACCAAGGCCGATGACCTTTCTCAGATTAATGATGCTGCCTCGGAGGTCTCATCTATCCACGATTTTCCTCTCTATGAAGCTAGTGAATTCGATCGGGAAGATTTTGATGTCGAAGTTTACGTTAAGAATATCCTTAAGCGCCAAAGTCTGATGGAGCTGTTGGCTACGTATAATGGTGTACTTGGAGATATCAGAGCTCTTGACGCCGAGAGAAAGGCTCTCGTGTACGATAACTACAGCAAGCTTATCTCTGCAACAGAGATGATTGAAAAGATGAGGAAAAGCATGGAGGCTGGAGAGCCAGTGGCTCGTACGGTAGATGTCGTCATCGATGAGATTTACGTTAAGGCAAAGGGATTTAAGGATAAGATAAACCAAGCTTCGGGTGGTGCTGAAGAACATCAGTGGGCAGAGCGAGAAGCGAAAAAAGCGAAAGCCCAGGCCGCTGCACAGAAAATATTAGACATTCCAGAGAAAGTAAGGATTCTGGTGAGCGAAGGAAATTCCGACGAAGCAAAGTTAACTTGGGAAAAAGCCAGAGCTACTTTACAAAGATGGAAGGAGAGGGAAGTTGGTGGTCCAGATGTTCTTCAGTGTATTGAAGATGGAGACGCAGCTCTCAGAGGAGAGCCACCAAATGAAAAGAGTTGGGTCAATATCAAGAGTACTAGAACAAAATGACAAAATCTTAGTTCAAAAATCTTTTCTAGTCTATAGCCTGATGACACGTTCGGAATTTACCGCCAGAATTCACCATTGTGAAGCCCTACAATCTCATAAGGATCTCTATCAACCTTGCTTACGTCTACATCAAAATATATTTCAGGTCCTCTGTCGCGAAGAGGTTCTCTTTCGTAAATTTGTTTTATTTCCTGATTGATTTCATGTTCTAGTAGCGGTTTTAACCGACTTTTTAGAAAACCCCTTTCGGTATTGCTATGTCCAGCTACCACAACCACTCGGCCGGATTCGATAGCAGCCAGAGCTTCATGATGGCTGAGCTCACCTGTGAAGAGGAGATCTACGTCAAGCCGATTCAACATAGATCCTCCTGAGCCTGCACAGATTCCGATGGATGAAATAGGGATGTCAGACTTCGACTCGCTCGAAATGCCTTGAGGAACTGCCACGTTGAGACCATTTGGGGCTTCGAGGCCCTTGGTTATCCTATTTAAAATGACTTTGAGGGTCACTGGAGTTTGAAACCTAACAATTCGACCATAACCGGCATCGTCAAAGCCTAGTGGTACATTTTTGACAGGGCTTATGATAGATCTAGTAGATATAGAAGGCTCTCTGTTTTAATAGTAAGCTTCTATTTTCAAGCTTTCAGAGTTGGAAAGATTCGGGCCTTAACTACATACCCTTCTGTTTCTTTTCCGGTTACAATGTCGGCTAGCCAGTCATTGAGACCTCCGCTGGCAGCATCAACTGCAGTGTGGGGACAGTAGACACTGATACCTGCCTGCACAAGTCGAAGAATTGAAGCTTGCTGGGTGTTGCTCAGGGATAGAGCTTTTAGAGGGCGAAATATTATGGGATCTATTCTCAAAGTAAGTTGAGCGATTAAGTGATGGGCTTGAAACGCCTTTACGGTATGCTACGATTACTGAGTCTTTCCTGGAGATCGCTTCATCTGTAACTGCTGTAGTAAGATCGATAGTGAGGAGCACTGAGTTTAGAGTTTGACCTGGCTGCGAAGGTGCTTCGATAAGTACTTTCAGAGATATCAGTACATAGAGATCGTGAATATTAGCTAGACATACATCCAGTATTGTCGAAGCTACTATCCGCAAGCTTCTCTGGATATCTGGTTTCACGAAGGTCAATTATTTTTGACCCGTACAATTATTTGGAGAAGAATAGACTAACAACCTCCTCATAGTCGACAGGACGGCCTGGGAGAATATGGATTTCCCCATACTTAGGCGAGCACCAATCCTGTGGGAATGGCGTATTAGTTTATGAACATTCATGTCATTTCTTCGCTCAATTGATTTCTTAACTCACACCCTTCATTCTGTGTCAATCTACGCGGCCGCCTCGTCATCCGATTTGCCAACAGTTACACAAATTAACACCCCTACTCATTACAACCTTGCTCTCTACATAATGGCCGAAAGATTAGCGGTGACTGTGGAATCGCTCAGAGAAAAAATAACTCGCGAGCTAGATGCTTCTCACGTAGAGGTAGAGGATTTGTCAGGTACAATTAATATCTGTCAATACTTAATAACTACTGATGATAGACCGTCTCTAGGCGGTTGTGGCAGGTCGTTTTCGGTGAAAATAATCTCGCCTCTCTTTGAGAAGAAAACTGCATTATCGCGACACCGATTAGTAAATACGACACTGAAGGATGAGATTTCATCGATTCATGCCTGGAGCGCAAAGTGCTTCACCCCGGCTGAATGGACGGCTCTGAATGACGTAGAGGAAGAATAAGCTGTTCAGGAATGAGTAAATGGCATACAGGGTGTGATGATAGAAGCATGATGAAAAGTTTCCGGGTAAGATGGATTGGCCATTATCATTGTATTCGGCGTTACTATGATTAAACGTACCAAATATGTGGCTTTGTGTCATTACTTGTAGGAATGGCTTAACTACATTATCAGTTCTCAGGGTATCCGTGATTCCCTGGTCTTCACAGTATCTTAATACAAGAGAGCAAAAACGATAGCCGCAAGCAGTTTTCTAATAAACTAGGGTCAAATGAGATGGACGGGTTTTGAATATAGGGTGAGCAGCAAAAAATCCTTTCGCATGTCTGCAATCTAGTTTTCCGTAAATTGGGATATTTTAATGGTAAGGCTTATTCAGACGCTGTGCAATCAAACCAAAAACAGCCACTGAAGACATAAAGAGAGCGATGTTGTAAAACTGATTAGAAAATGTCAGCATCATGTAGATCCAAGTTGTAGTATGAGTACTTGCAGCTTTCCGTGAAATAGAGCTCTCTTCAGCCTCTGTTCGCGCTTCGACGAAGAGGCGACGAAGATTAGGAAGATTTGCCTAGGATAGAATTCAGCGATTGTGGGAGCAGATTTGCAAGAAACAACCTTACAACCAGGCTAGATTAACGTAATTCATTGACTGTAAAGCAAGGCTGATGATGACTTACCATTTATTTTTAATCCCGACTATTGATTGAAATGATGCACGATATTACGGTTGTTCTGAACCGCAACTGTCCGCATCAACCAGCTCACAAGGCTGACCTTTGGCTACACTTGAGGTGGACCATACATTGACTAGCTATATCTTGCTTATTTACACATTGCGAAGCTCCGTCGAAGCTTAGCATCTTCTTCATTAATTCACTTACAGCTACAATAAATGCCACTGTCTCATCTGGCGCATTTCCTGTATCTTGGGCACAGCATTGAGTAGATGAGGGGTTGCTATCTGTATTGCTCTTCGTGAGTGATGGCAGTTAACAGGATCCGGGAGGCCTTTACAGTGCCCAGAAAAGGCGAAACTTCCGAATTAAGAGCTGGCCTGGTCTCTCAATATGCTTACGAGCGTAAAGAGGCGATTCAGAAGACCATCATGTCCATGACACTGGGAAAAGATGTGTCCGCCCTGTTTCCGGATGTGTTAAAAAACATTGCTACGGCAGATCTAGATCAGAAAAAATTAGTTTACCTTTACTTAATGTATGTATATCATAGTCGCGGATTCAATATTGCTAACATCTGGACAAGGAACTACGCTAAATCACACCCAGATTTATGTATTCTCGCCGTAAATACATTTGTTCAAGACTCAGAAGATCCAAATCCATTGGTTCGTGCGCTTGCAATAAGAACCATGGGCTGTATTCGAGTTGATAAAATGGTGGATTACATGGAAGAGCCACTCAGGAAGACCCTCCGTGATGAGTCGCCATATGTGAGGAAGACTGCAGCGATTTGTGTTGCGAAGCTTTTCGATCTAAACCAATCCATGTGCTTAGAAAATGGATTCCTGGAGATCTTACAGGAGATGATAGGAGATTCAAATCCGATGGTCGTAGCGAATTCTGTGACAGCTTTAGTCGAGATCAATGATGTTGCGCCAGAGACTAAGGCTCTAAGGGTCACTCCTTCAACACTCAAAAAGATGCTCATGGCTTTGAATGAATGCACAGAGTGGGGGAGGGTCACAATTCTCACTACATTGGCAGATTATCGAGCACAAGATGTAAAAGAATCAGAGCATATATGTGAGAGAGTTGCTCCTCAATTTCAGCACGTTAACTCGAGTGTTGTATTAGCTGCGGTGAAAGTTGTGTTCTTACACATGAAAAACATCAGCTCTGAGCTCAGAAAGCAATATACTAAGAAAATGGCACCGCCTCTCGGTGTGTAATCATGATAATACTATTTTTGTCGAGCTGACTGGGGTTAGTTACTCTTGTTACATCCGCCCCAGAAGTCCAATACGTTGCTCTGCGAAACATTGACTTGCTACTCCAAGCAATGCCTGATATCCTAAATAAAGAGCTTCGTGTATTTTTTTGCAAGTATAACGATTCCCCATGTGTCAAGTTACAAAAGCTTGAAATCATGGTTCGAATTGCAAATGATCAAAATTTCCATCAGCTACTGGCTGAGTTGAAGGAGTACGCCCTGGAAGTTGACATGGATTTTGTGCGAAGAGCTGTTAGGGCTATCGGTCAAGCGGCCATCAAGATTGAGAGCGCAAGCGAAAAGTGCGTGAATACTCTCCTGGATTTGATAGCCACCAAGGTTAATTACGTTGTCCAAGAAGCAATAGTAGTCATCAAAGATATCTTCCGAAAGTATCCTGGCTATGAAGGTATCATTCCTACTCTCTGCAAGTATATTGATGAACTCGACGAACCAAATGCCCGGGGTGCTTTGATATGGATCGTTGGAGAATACGCAGAGAAGATTAGTAATGCGGACGAGATCTTAAATGGATTTGTTGAGGGCTTTATGGAAGAATTTACCCAGACACAACTCCAAATCTTAACAGCTGTTGTCAAACTTTTTCTCAAGAAACCAGACAGTAATCAAAACCTTGTGAAGACCGTTCTTCAAGTAGCAACTGCTGAAAATGATAATCCTGACATCAGAGACCGAGCTTATGTCTACTGGAGACTACTATCTGGTGACCTACAGATAGCTAAGGTATCGAAATACTTCTTAATTAGACAAATTCAACTAACATTTTCAGGATGTAATTCTTTCAGATAGACCGCCAATCACATCAACCGTATCTTCATTACCACCAGCTCTGCTGGAACAGCTCCTATCCGAAATTTCGACGCTTGCATCAGTTTATCACAAACTACCAGAGACGTTCGTCGGACAGGGTCGCTATGGAGCTGATGCCATTCAGCATGCGGCAATTCAAGAACAGCGGCAAAACGCCGTTGAAAATCCAATTGCTGCTAGCGCCGTTGTCTCTCAAACGAATGCTGAAAATTTGCTCGATTTTGATTTTGACAGTGCTGTACCAGCCTCGGTCGAGGTCCCAATTCCGGGTAGTGTGTCTGGACTGGAGGGATCAGCTTTAACAGATAATTCGGTTGGTCATAACGTAAATGATATCATGGGGTTATTTGACGTGGATAATGGCGGTGTTTCTATGGCAGTTGGCTCGGCCAGCACCTCGCAGAATAACGTGCTAGACGGACTGGGGGCTTTAGATCTTGGCACAAGTCAAACAGGAACTCACCAGGACTCGGGCCAAAAAGTTTCTAATCAGGATTTGCTAGGCATGTTTTAGTTAACTTTATCTGGTAATGGCGAGAAGAAAAATGGCAGCTGCCAACCAGGCTTCTTAGTATAATTGAGTGACTGACATTTCTGTGTGATCCGGAGACAGTGATTCTATATCCTTCCGCTGCTAATGATCTACCTCAAAACCAAGGGAATGCATATTTTCACGTTCGTAGATACGATATAATATTGAATAGAAGTAACGGGAAAATTCCACGATTATGTAGTACTTATTGGCCAAAAAACTGAATGAAAAGTAGTTCAGCAAATGGATATAGAAATATCTAACGCAAATCAATACTATGCTACCCAAACACAAAAGTTAATCACTCACTACCTAAAGCTTTAACAAAAACACTCGGACCTGATGGTGGAGTGATATACCGTCCGGACCCTTCCAAGTAAGTTCTGGGCAGCCTGGATATACAGTAGCTTACCAAAGAGGTCGAATAAATCACTAAATCTAATACATTTGACCATAACTTTACAACATGATCTTGAAATGAAAATATTATAGTATTATATGAAAATTTAATTACTTTACTATCGCTCAGACAATTTTGAAACAAAAAAAAGAGAATTGTTTATTCTATAGTAGTCTTGGCGTTCTCAATTACTCGAACAGGTTTGGAAGCATCATTTTAATACTTAGTATGACCCCCTTTGGTCTTTATTACAGCTACAACACGCGACGGCATACTCTCAACTAGAGTCTGACATAAAATTGGACCTAAGTTTTGCCAAATTTCCCTAAGTCTTTCCCACAATTCATGTATACCTTTCGGTGGCTCTGGATACTCACCGAGTCGATACTTGAACCGACCCCAAAGATGCTCAATCGGGTTCATATCCAGCGATTGAGAGGGGCAATTCATTGTCTTGAGATTTGTAGAAGCTATCCAGCTTTTTGTGTTCTTGGATGTGTGCTTCGGGTCGTTATCTTGCTGAAAGATTAGCTCAGTTACAGGTACCGAGTCGGGCTCTCTGGCAATTCTATCCATAGTAGGTACTAGAAAATGATTCAAGATTTCCAAATACTGTTTAGAATCCATTCGTCCAACTATACGACCCATTCCACCTATACCATACCATGACATACACCCCCAGATCATCAGATTGCCCCCACCAAACTTTAGGGTCTCTTCGATCGCTTCTGGTTGCAAATTCTTTGGGCCTTTAACCCAAGAAGACTTAATCCCATCGTTATTTAGCCTGTTTATTTTGGTTTCGTCTGACCAAATCACCCTTTTCCAGTCTTCTTTCGTCCAATTTTCGTGGCATCAAGCCCAGTTCAAGCGAGCTCTCTGATGAGCTTTTGACAGCTTTGGTTTCTTCTTTTTTATCGCCTTCAGACCTTGCTCCCTTAAAGTCCGCCGGATAGTCTGAGCGGAAACTTTATCTTCTCTCTCTGAATTTACTAGTTTGGACGCTCCTACTGCCGTCTTCGCGCTCCCATTTACCATTAAACGCGCGATTTCTCGCTTGTCTCTAGTCGATAGTTATTGTGGCCGTCCATTCTTTAATTTTGGTGCTTCCTTCACTATCATCTTTCGGTATTTTACAGCAGTGGTATGACTGGGTCCTATTATTGCTGAAATTTCATTCGATGATTTCCCTTCATGGACTAATTTTGCAATGGATGTTATTTGGTCGGGAGATATCTTTTTCATATTTTTTAAAGAAAAGATTACTTTGATAAAAATCACAATTAATCTCGTTCAGGGTAGAAGTATTTTCAAAATATAAGTCTAAATCAATTGATTAAATAATTTTGATACTGGAGGCTGAATGATTCCTGTAAATACAATTAATACGACTTTTATGTTTCCTTTTTACATGATGGTTTGAGTTCTTTTACGCCTCAGTTCAAACTCTATCCTTTCCAATCGATTGAACTCCATTGAGATTCAAATTACGCTACAGATGCACTTATCACCTCACCGATCGATTCGATTGTATTTCAAATAACGCTACTTCTGTAGCTTTTACCTAATTGACAGGTCGTATCTTCACCATTCATCTATTTATTAGCTCAGAAATCGGTTGATTCATTTTCCATGGTTGTTTAAAGGTACAGATAATAAGAAATTACAGAATGCAAGAGAAAATATCTTGTGGATTGGATGGCTAGTTGGGAAAAGATCTTTGAGTTCTTGTATCAAAATGATGCTTCCACAACTGGTCGAGAAATTGAGAACGCCAAGACCACAATAGAATAATCAACTCTCTTTTTTTTGCTTCAAAATCGTCTCAGCGAAAGTAAAGTAAATAATTTTCATTTCAAGATCATGTTGTAAAGTTATGGTCAAATGTATTAGATTTGGTGATTTATTCTGTGACGGTTTGTGAGCCGAGGAGTCCTGTAGCCTACGATGGCCATCGTAGACAGCTCGCTACTAATGCTACAACATTCAGGAGGATTGCTGTGATATCAAATCATACAAGAGGCATCGCTGAAACCTGAGGGATGAATCATGCAGGAGCATTGGTTAGGACATGAAACATCTAGGGAAGGCAACAAAGTTATTGTTAGCTAACTCAAGCTATGGTTACTTGATAGAGTATAGTCTTAGAGAGACGCTCATTACATATAGTTAGCCCTTCTGCTTCACAGATACTCTCTCGTTATAGTTAATTTATAAACTTATCATCACTTATATAAATGCCCATTGCTTCATATAGTTGATCTGTCACATATTCGACCACCTTTGTAAGCTACTGTATAATCCACTTCGGACAGTAGGGCTGGCTTGAACCAATAGAGACTCTTAGACTGCCTTCTCTCGCGGAGCCACCGAAGTCTTAGAATGATGAAAGTATACTCAGATAACTATTACGATTTCACGCTTTTCTCTGTGGGTTTTCACGAAAGAAGTTACATGCCGAAAGGGTTAACGATGTGGGGCTATCTGAAAATGAAATCTGAGCGCAAGTGTTTCAAACGTCAAACTGAGGCACCCTACAGAAAATAAGCATCTTGCGAAAATGCCTGCATGGGCCTCCGGGCGCCAAATCAGGTAAATTGAAAAAAAAAGAGTACTTTCATTCTTGAGAGCGTGACGAGATACCACAGTTACCTTCCTCGCGCATGTCTTGGCCCTGCCAAAAGCTTCCCACACTGGAAAAATTTGAGTCGTAATATACGCAGTCCCCCCTTTTGGATATGGGAAGTCCCCCCCCATATAAAAACTATTCTGCCTGGTTATTTTGATCTGCTACTAAATTTGGGACAAGAATAGATTCTTTCTAATTATAAAAAGTTAAATTGACTCTAATCTCTGAAAAAGAAAACAAGACCCATAAAATTATGACGAACATAAAATACGTCTTTCAGCCTAACGATTATGACCCCACTTAAATGTTAGGGCAATGACTTCGAGTATGGCCTGTTGCCCGACAACCTTGAAATCTTATCTTGTCGTGTTCTAACTCAACACAAGCAGTGCATTGTCGTAATACCGGTTGCAAGGTCTCGTGTTGGGAAAGGTTAAGGCCAGTTTGAGCGGCCTGCTGCCTGTTGTGTGCTCTAGCATGGGCACGGCGTCCAGATTCCTCAGTTCGACGCTGTTGCCGGATCACAGGATCAAGAATCGGAGGATCGGGAATTAGCTGTCGGAAATTAGGCAGCGGATGATCAAAATGCCAATGTTGATGGAAATCGTTGATCGTTAGACCTGAACGAATGAATTGGCTTAACTTGGCCAGAGGTCAGGGTCCTGAAGTTAAAATACCTCAATTTTGGGACATTCGCTCCTGAATGATGTGCCAGCAGGGCATACCCATCGACTTATTGAATGTCCCAGTACAAATGGAACTCTGTCCATTCCGCGTTCGCAGTTCCTCATTCCGTGCATGTTTGACCTGCTTGCAGGTTTCATGAAGAGCAAAGTGTGAAATTCTACCCAGAACTCCATAGTAGAGTTCACCAGAAATTCCTGCAGGCACGCTGTCGCGTGCTCTTGAGCGCTTGATTCTGATCTCGTTGATCTGATCAGACAGTGCCAGCTGGATCGAGGCCCAAACAGACGACTGCTTCTTGGTTGAAGTTCCAATCCATTTCTTGAGCACAGCGTGTGCACCTTCGAGCCTGGAGGTTGTCGTCGTGTTTCGATTGAAGAACTGATTGGTCCAGGCGTGCACGATGTTCATGTGTCGGGGCTCTAACCATTGCTGAAGAGCATACTTCACAGCATCTTGCTCAAGGGTTTTGGTCGTGTGCCGAGTAGGATCACCAGGTGAATTGGCTGGCGGAAGTTCGTGCAATTCGCCCTCGTTGTAACTGAACTCTGTTTTGAATTCTTCGACTCTGTCTAGATGTTCTTCGGGTGTCATTGAGTGCACGACATCTGAAAAGAACCTTTCAAATTCTTTCCATCGTTCTCCCGTTTCGAATCTGGCTTTGCAATTGACCATCAAATTATTACATATATGCCAGAAGCAGATAATTCTGCTGGTCTCAGAATGCGGAAAGTGACGATCGATTGCGTTCATCAATGCCGGTTCGCAATCAGTACCAATCACGGATGGATGTCGGTTATGCAGGTAGAGAGATTTGAGGTGAGTCACTGCCTTGTCATAATTTTGCTCGTTTTCCCGGTCCAGAAAGCAATATCCTATGGTAAACGAACTGTTAAGATTATCAACGCCAAGAATGTCCAAAATAGGCATGCCAAACTTGTTTGTCTTGTACGTGCAATCCATGAGGAGGATATCTGGACTTTCGTTCAGCAACTCGATGGATCGTGTATCCGCAACAAACAAGTAGTTGAGATGGCCTAAAGCGTCCTGGCTATACTCAAATAACACTCTCCCGTTTGCACGTTGCTGGGTCAAATAGTTGATGAATGCTTGAGGAGTTGAAAGGCCGTGTTGGCTCGAGCGATATATCTGGGCGTTAATGTTGTAGATATCACGATGGTTGACCTCAGGTGCATGCTCCCAGTTCTTCAAGGTTGTTACAGTCTTAGATGCCGGAATACACATGCTGAAGTTATTACAAACCAGTGCCATGTCATCTTCGTTGAGACGACGATGCTCTGGGAACGACGATGGGTCAGCGGGCTCATGATTGTGACTGATACTCTCTGTATCGATACTCCCATCTTCTGCTTGTAGAAAACAAATATCCCATGTGCCATCAGTCCTCTCCCTAGCTTTGCACTCGAAGGGGCAATTTGTCTTCCGAGTGAGTCGCTGTCGCTTTCGACATGGTTCATCGACCTCATTACGGTAACAACCACCCTCCTTGCAGATCAGAATCTTCATTGTTCTGTCTTTCCTCTTCGAAGAACTAGCAATCGTGATAGCATATCCGGCAGCTGTGGCATAACCTTGTACAGCCTTGTGTAAGGCTTCGAATGAAGCGTAGGAACCAGCAGGAGGAGCAGAAAGAGCTGTAATAGGTGAGGGATCAATTTGAATAGTTCGATAGAGGGAATTCTATAGAAATTAGTAGTACTGACACGCAATGGACGTGCTTAGAGTAAAAAGGTGTTGTCGCACATGATAGTACTTCAAAGATGGTTTGAATAAGGTATGGAATCTTGGTCGTGTGAGACTGAGGTACTGCGTGGGCTTTGATTGAATGAATAATACGAGATTGTATCACTGATGGTGCGTGTGAAGGTTGTGAGATATTACAAAGTTCTGGTGTTGGAAAGAACTGTAATTAGTGTACATAGACATAATATTATGATGATCACAATCATTTATTACTATAGCAACATTGAAACTAAAAGTTTTTGTAACTAGTGACAGAATTAATTTTCACCGCTCGACAGATTTGGCTTTCAGAAGCGGTGAGACGGGATTTCATGGGGAGGGGACTTCCCATATCCAAAAGGGGGACTGCCTATATCACGACACAAAAATTCTACTGTCCACTTACGTTCACGACAAACCTTCCTCCCTCTCCCTGTCCACTACTCCCTCTTCATATTACTCCTCCCGGATCGGCGGAGAAGAGTCTTCAGAGATCCTACTCGGATCCATCTCGGCTACGACCACCAGGAATGCTTGCCTCGATATCTACTAAAAATCTTTTCTTAACTTTATCGCAGACCTCAATCTGGTGGCGCGCTGGCACTTCGAGTGCCACATAAGGAGCACACCTAAGCCCATATCGCCATACTCGTCAGCTGCATCGGTATATCATGCAGCTCCTTCCTCAACTACTACAAAAGTAGCTGTAGCTACTCCGGCAGTTTCGCTGCCCAGGAACATCCGGACACACGTGGTGGCTGCTTTTCCGGCACCGCAAATGCAACAGTATCGGCAGCCGCCATAGCATCCTATCCAGGCCTCGAAAAAACCGGTTCGTGAAGATAATCGTCTTTTAGCTCGAGTATTATCTGGTCATTCAGTCCTAGGCATATCACCCTATGTTATGATGCAACAATTAAACATCCTCCTGCAAGAAAAGCTTGTCAAAGAAGCACATTACACTAAAACTAGGTTTTTAATCTGTCCCTTTTTCAGCACAGCACAAGAAATTGTAGCAGCTCGTATGGGTGACCTTGAAAAATTCTTGTTATTAAAATGTATTTGTAAGATAGAAAAACCTTCAAGCCTTGCCACTTACTTACCTTCTGGAATCTCCCGCTTTTCTGCCGGTTTCAATGGCACTCCAATTGAAATTATAAACATATCTGCCACAACCATGGGCGAGGCCCAGCAAGACCTCACCAACATTGAAACTCCAAAATTTATCGAACCACGAGGTTCCGATCCCGCTAAATCTGCAGTCAGAAGGACTGGATAGTTATGTATGCTAAAGGATCTGCACTGGCTAAGAGCCTTCAACTTTTTGGGGTGCGAGTGCATGCCAAAAAACTCACGAAAAAAATAAAATCCCCAGCGTAGGAAATACTACGGCTTGCACAATGAACGTGCTTATCAAAATTTGCCACGTTGCAGGCCTTGCGGCTCGACACAGTCCAATGATAGTGAGCACATTTCATATGACCCAACTGGAGCTCACTTTTGCCCACCAACATGTGGAAATTGCCATAGTCACCATCATGCTGATTTTCGGAATGCCTCATCTGACCATAGAAGGTGTTGTAAATAAGTGGGTCTACAACTGTACCAGGAACAGGGACTAACCTTACACTTTCTAAGCATCCCTGAAGTCGCTTAAAGTCGTTAGAATCTAACAGACTTAGTTTCCTAGTTTCTACCACCTTCTAGCAACATCTACACTGGACTGTGGAATAAGGGTAGATATTTCTATTTACAATAGAGTTCTCCTTCATTTTACTTTAGTAGACTTAATCAATTCAGTTTAGAGCCTCAGATCATCATACTCTTGTCTCTGATCTTCAGAACGCCTTTCCCTACTCAGGACTCTCCCCCAAGGTGACGTCTCTCTCTCCATCATTCTTACCTTCCAATAGGTTATGAGCCCTAGTTGGCGCTCATTTATAAAAGGCCAGACTAAATTATTGAAAGATTAAATCCAAAAATCGAAACCTACCATGTCTGCTCCGATCATCTCAATCAAGGATTTGAAGGCAGGACTTCGATCCTAGCCGGCTAATCAAACTATCGGAATTGGTACAACTCTTGGTACGTTTCGTTACGAGGAGCTGGTCTTTGGGCATATGTGACCGACAGAGACAAGAAGAAGACTCGCCCAACAAAAATTAACAAGAAAATATAAGACCTACAAATTCTCACTACATTCAAAAATTCAGAACCGTCCGTATCTATGGAAAGGCAATTTCACTCCTCCTCACTCACTCATAGCCTTTTAATGGAAGGATCAGCCAATGCCCAAAAAATGGGGGTCGCCAAAATTGGGCAATCAGCGTCAGCTGCCAAACTCAAGCTGAAGGCAGCTCACTTTACATTTATATCCGTCCAAATAAATACTGAATTGCCTAATAACATGGAAGTGGTCCCTAACATTCCAGTTGAGGTGAGGCTTTTGGAGGAACCTGAAATTCCGACCGACAACAGATTTTCAGATCTTTCAAGTGATATCCACAAAAATTGTGCAACTGGCTCATTAAGTATGAGTGAATGAGTAACGAGACTTTGCAAATGAAAATCCTTTCTGTAAATGTAAGCCGTTCCTCGTCTGCACGTGAGATGGCCTTACGAATAGCATTCAAGACGCACATAGACCTCTTGCTGGTATTAGAGCCGTAAATTTATAAAGACCCGACTAGAAAAATAACGCGTATATACCTATCATTTGAATATTTTACTCCAGTTGATGACTAATCTATCTGACTGCGTGTATTAATGTACTCCAAGAAAGGAAATGTACTAAATTATACTCAACATAGACCTTTCTCACCTGCAAACCTTGGCAGCAGAGACATTTTTACTATTTATTTTAGGTCACCTAACAGCTCAGACGTGAAAGTAATTAAAATTTACAATGTACTTTTAGGAGATGTTAATCTAGGCATCGGATTTGATGCTCTCCTCTCTTAAACCGAAGCTTCTTTAAACTGAAATAAAATTGTGGCTGGAGATTTTAACCTCCAACATCAAAACTGGCACCCCTCTACGCTGTTGCACATACTCACTCACTGGCTCGAAAATAGAAGCCTCTCATTTATCTCTGAAATCGATAAAACACATAGAGGGAACGTGCTAGGTCTTTGCTTCGCCTCCGACTCGCTAGGTGGTAAAGAAAATATTGCTACTGTTCAAAAAAGTCTTGATATGATATCGTGTCATGTGCTTCTTCTTATAACTTTTCTCTATAGACTTGAGAAGTCATGTGCGATTCCAAAACTCCGCTTTGCCACACTAATCGAAAAATGCATTCGGTCTCTGCTTAGGTCAAATCTAGCAGAATTGGAACTACATAACAATCCCTTCCTCCCCAGTCTAGATTTGAAAGCTGAAGATTCAGCGCAAACTCTGCGCAGCTCACACGAGGGGTTGGCAAAGAAATATCCCCCCCCATAAGATCGGTAATCGCTGGTGGGATAAAAGCTGTAGAGATGCACAATAGCTGTACCGGGAAATCTCACGCGTCAAAAGTCTATTACCAGCAGAAAAAGGGCATACAAGAAATTGTTATAAGGTAAAATGGGGATGTGGAGTGGTTGGCGACTTGTCTAGTGATGGAGCTGTCCTTCGATGGAATAGTCAATGGTGTGAATGAATGGTAAGTACGATATAAATGATTATACTAAATGCGTATAGTGGATGGAATATCGCCTTGATGGTCACGATGGAGACTATTATTCTTGCTGCTCTGACTATGGCAGTATCTATATACATCTTTCCTCCAATATCAAATATCCGATGCCTACTATGAAACTACAATGCGAGTTCTATTATTGTATAAAAGAAGATGTTATACATGACTCATTAGTTTCAGCAACTCTGTCACTTGGCACGTTATCCATAAGCTTCAAACTCCAGATATCCTTGAGTCATAACCGAGTCAGCACAACAGAAATTTGTAAAGAAAGCCAAGAGCTGCTTCTACCAGAAAAAACTGGACAAAGTTAGTTATGTCACAGGCTAGTGCCTGACAAATTTTAGGCTGATGCCTAAGGCTTGAACAATGACTTCTGAGCGGTTCCATGTTGACACCTCCCCGGCTGACACGTCTCCCCATACATCAATAGATGACACGTCGCCCCATACATCAGCGGATGACATACGATGAGACTATGGTTTCGTACGTGAAAGAGATTGAGTCATCCTGAGAGATCTAATCTCAGCAGAAAGGACTCGGAAGCGGGATGGAGTTATGGAAACTAATGGAGGGAACAAAGACTACGCAACATTCACTTGGATCATGTGAAGCAAGACAGGGAAGTAAAACATGAGGAATAGATAAATGAAGTTTGCTCTCAGTCTCCTTTTGTTCTTTACTTCAAGATTTTCTATTGTATATAGCTCTGGATAGCTTGTGAATAACAATCATCTTAAGACCCTTACAAGTTACGCCAAAGACACTTTTTCTATAGCAAAATGACATAAATCAAAAGTAAACTTTCGCTAGCTCGCTCTACTCAACCCTCTTTCTCCGAAAACCTCTTCTACTAATACTTTGTAAGATAGAAGACGAGTTCTTCAAGAGAATTTCTTACGAAACTAATCAGCAATTCCAGGTATCTCTTTTAACACACCCACTGTTCCAAAAACTTCCCTAATTTTTTCAGAGCTTACAGTCTTCGAAGTCTCCAAGGCTGTACTCGAAGCCGGGAAAACTACACCAGGAAAGGATGAAATATCTACAGCTGCCCTACGGCTAGCTTGATCTTTTATCTTCGCTACTATTTCAGATTTGTTTCAAGTCTGCACAGATTTTGGGCAGCATCCACACTGCTTTTAAAACGCAATTATAGCTATGATGATGAAATCAAAAAAAGCAAGCAATTCTTTTCTTAGGTCTTATAGGCTAACTACTCCATTATCAGTGCATGGAAAAGATCTTGAAATGATTATTGCAAGGCGTAGATCATGGGTAGCTATCAAATATAAATTTTGGCGCGAAAATAATTTGGAGTATTATCTCAATTTTCGTCAACAGACTCAACTACCTGTCTCACGCATGATGTGGAGAGAGTTTTAGCCAAAGATCTGACGGCTACAGTCGTCACATTAGATACAAAATGAGCTTTCGATGCCGTGTTTCTGAGTAGGCTTGTGCATCTCCTCGGGCAACAAGTATGACCTCCTTATCTGAGCAGTTGGGTTGCTTCCTCGGCAACTAAGTAGAAATTCTGTATATGATCGTAAGGGCAAGCTGGGCCCCCCACCCGTATAATGTAGAACGGTTCGAACTTAGATCAGTTTGCAAGAGAAGAAAAGAATTGATTGCCCCCCGTCCCGAAGGACCTAACCTGTTCTTAAGTACAAGTTCGCTCGCTCTCTCGCCGATGGCCTTCTATCCAACCAAGTAATTTCCCCATCCCGTCTTACAAACAGAACATATGTCATCTAATTTTACATATCGAACAGAATACATGATAAATACCAATATCGACAATATTCACCCGCAGACGCAAACAATAACAGTACAAATTTGCAAATTTGCAAACTGTAGATGTTAACATGTAAACAGTTACGGAGAATTGCAGTTAGTTATATGACTTGACGTTACCGCTCATCAGGTCGCATGTCGAGGCCCTTGCATTAATAACCTCCAGGGTTACATGCATAACCATGTCAGCCTTGTACCGAGATTTAACTCTTGATTAGTTTGACACACCCCCCCAGTCTCGATGGCAACGACACGGGACTGAATTGCACTTTAAGTTCCCCTATTTCCGCGCGCTAATCCTTTAGCTTCGGCCCGATGATTTGGACATCAACCAAGTTCATTTGTTTAACGTAGATCTGGTGTTTCTGTGGTGGCAATAACTTGGTGAACCCATCAGCGACCATTTTATTCGACTCTATCCATTCGACGCTTATTCGTCCATTTTGAACTTCCTGTCTAAGCCAGCATTGGTGGATGTCAACATGTTTCAAACGAGTAGCAAGCTTGGGGGTTTTCTTTTTCAATAGTCGGAGCGTCTGCTGGTTGTCACAGAAAATGACGGGCGATTCGATCTCAACGTTAAGGTTTTGAAACAATCGCTTCCACCAAAGAAACTCTTTTGCCGTCACTGATAGTGCTAGTAGCTCGGCCTCAGTACTGGACGTTGTCACAGTTTTCTGCTTAGTTGCTTTCCAGTGAACCATACCATCGAAAAGTTGAAAGCAAAACCCATTGGAGCTGTACCTAGTTTCTGGATCGTCTGCAAATGATGCGTCACTAGATGCGACAAAAGCTCGACCAGGTGTGTTCATTGCATCTCCATTGTATTCGATTCCTCGATATTTGGTTTGAATTAAGTATTTCATCATATATTCGGCGGCTTCCATATTTTCCTTTGACGGGTTCTGTAGAAATTCGGAAAGTTTAGATACGCCATGAGCAATATCTGGCCTAGTTATTACTGCTGGATAGTTCAATTTTCCCACTCGCTGTTGATATCTATGTATTTCTCTAGCTGTTGCCTGTCCTGTGTTCTGACGTAGAGGGGTCATCGGTAAGGGTGTTGATATAATCGCAGATTTACTAATGTCAATTTTGAATTCCTTTACCAAGGCATCCATGTATGCATCTTGAACAAGCCATATTTTGCGTTTCTGTTCATCTCTAACTACTCGGATTCCCAAGAAGTGGCTGATTTGTCCTAAAGGTTTAGTTTGATACCGTTCCATTAAATTCTCTTCGAAATAATCTGCTTTGGCATTATCCCGCTCATGGTATACAACCACGATATCATCGACGTAGAACAATACAATGAGGTGATTATTAGTGAATAGGCAGTTGATACCTGGCACAGGTGAAAGTCCTAAATCAAGGAGCGTTGCCTGAAGATGATTTTGCCATAACTTTGCTG
The DNA here is from genome assembly GCA_028751805.1 of Podosphaera xanthii. NCBI lineage: Eukaryota > Fungi > Ascomycota > Leotiomycetes > Helotiales > Erysiphaceae > Podosphaera > Podosphaera xanthii. The sequence continues at coordinate 1,117,078 of JAPWIX010000004.1, forward strand.
ACTCAGATAAACCATACAATGCCTTTTTAATCAAAAGTAGTTGTCCATCAACTTTAAAGCCATCCGGCAGAGAAGCAATAAGTGGCTGTTGAAGGTCTGCATTGGTATATGCTGCAACTATATCATACTGCCGAATTTTGTAATCATATGCTGCAGATATTGCAATTACTGCCCTGAAAACCTGTGCCGCAAGCGTCGTTGCATATGTCTCTTCAGTGGAATGTTGTAAATCACCTCTAGCAACGAGTCTTGCTTTAAAAGATAGCAAGTACCCATCCGCATCGACTTTGTAAGTGTAGATCCACATTAGAGGTAAAGGTTTTATACCCGACTCAACTATGCCTTTCTTTTCTATCTCATTTGCCTCTTGTTTGCCGATTTTTCTGCACAGATCTTTCTCAAAAAGTTTGTTAAATTCTTTTAATTCTGCTGCTTTAAAACCCGCGGAGTACTGGTGTTGAAGTACTTCCCAATGGTTTCTTGGTGGTGCCGGAAGATCTCTGCGATGGATTTTATCTGGCGTAACTGAGTTTTTTGCTGCTGCAAAAGAGTCATGAAAAGTACTAAAGCTAACAGGCTTACGTTTTCTTTTTTCTTCGATGATATTGCTCTTGTCTATGTTGCCGTTGATGTTCTTGGGCGCAATTGTTATTTAGTCATCTCTTATTGTAGTTTTTAATTCTTCATTTGGCTTAAAATCTGGTTGAACAAATTTCGGCGAAGATTGTGAATGTTTTTGATTTAGCCGTCCAATTGTCGAATTGAACTAATTTTCTTCGCTAAAACTTTTGGAATTAGTTTCATTCATAACCTTTGGATTTGATGGGATATTGATTATTTCATTGACTTCTTCTATTCCCATTTCGTTATCATTCCATTCTGGCAAAGATATAGTCTGAATTAGATCTTCTGCAGATTCACGTAGGACTGCGCCTAGATCAAGATCCTTAGGATCATAGAACGTGTCTTCATCTAAAGTTACATCTCGTGTTTTGATAACTTTATTTCTGCTTGGAATACAGATTTTAAAAATGTTAATGGATTCGTATCCGACAAGATGGCCTATATGGGCCCTTGAGTCAAGCTTTCTAGAATTAGGGATATGTTTGTTAAGTGCGTAGGCACGACAGCCAAAGAAACGAAGGTGTGAGTAGCCTGGCTTAGATCCATACACGACTTCGAAAGGCGTTTTCCAACCTAATTGCCGAATTGGTGTTCGATTTGCAATATAGCCTGCACAGATCACTGTTTCGGGCCAAAGATTTGTTGGCAAAGATGCTTCCAAGCCCATTGCTCGAGCCTTTACCAATATCACCCCCCCAGAACGCTCGGCTGAGCCGTTCTGCGCAGGAGTATCTGGGGCGGAGACCTGACAGATAATTCCAAGCTCCGTGGTTAAGTTCTGGCATTATTGGATCAACGAAGTTTCTCCATCTAACCTTATAATGTTAACTGTCTTTTTCCATTGCGTTTTGATTAGTTGAATAACGGTTCTTATTGTTAGTTTAAATTCCTTCTTGGACCTGCAGGAAAAACAGAAATTAAAGTGACTTTCTGGACAATGGAAATGACTGATGTATTTATCCCCATTGTATGCCTCTTCCATCACAATTGCATCCAAACAAATGGTATGAAAAGGCTGCCCATTTCGTGGAATTTCAGATCCGGTCCTTCTCGAGATAATGTTTTTGGATTTCGCTAATGAGCAAGTAACACATTTCACTGTCTTAGGTGTGCGCTCGGATCCATCAATGTTCACACCATAGTCAGGCCCATTTACATGTGCAATTACTTCGGGGCTCGCGTGAGCTATTACTCGATGCAAATAGGATTCTGTGACGGTTCGTAGTTCTGGATTATACACCAGCTTCGCACATAATGCTGTGTCGCCGTACATACTCTCTTTTGGATTATTAAATAATATATGGCCTCCGTCTTGATAAAGTGAACAAGCGTAGGAGCCGTCTTCACATTCTAAATTCGTTGGGTTTCGACTGTTCCAATGGAAGCCAGAGCTATTGATTAGTTGCATAGATACAATGTTAGTAAGGAAACCATGCGATAAAGCCACATTGGTTAACGTAATATGTCGTTTTCCGGTCATTGTATCGACCTTCAATTTCACTGTGCCATATGCTTCAATTGGAACGGTTGTGTTTCCAGCTCGAACAAAGTCTCCGACTTTTGCATGCCTAACGATTTTAAATTGCCATTTTGCGAGATCATTGCAAATATGGATATCAGATCCCCCATCTAAGATCCAGGATTCTTTTAATATATCTGACGATTCTGTTGCTGCAAGTGCCGCAAAATTTAATGGACCTTGTTGAAATGAGTTCTGCAATTCTTCTGTATCTGGCTCGTATATGGCTACATTAGCTGTCGGCGTAGTTTCTGATGGTTGCTTCTTGGTTAATTCTCCTCCTTTAAATGCACCATCGTAATTGGTGGTTTTTTGGATCAATATTTTTATTTTAACTCTTCGCGGATCCGCTAAGGCTTGGTTAATCTGATGAAACGTTGCTTCTTTTCCAACCCATCCAACAGGTCTCAGGCTAGGATTCAAATAAAAACATTCTTTAAATAGATGGAAACCACCGCAAAGACAACTTTTTTGATCCCGTTTGATTTCGTTTTGTGAAGCCGCAAACGAAGCCGGAACAGCTTTTTGGCGAACTAACTGCTGGTGTCTATTATAAAAGTTTCTGAATTCTTCAATAGTATCTTCCAGCTGGATAAGATTGGTTGTAGCATCCATCGATCGCTGGCGAACATTTTGATCTGTTCTAAGCTCAAGGTTGGTTGCATAGGATTCGTCGATAGCTTGTAGTGCCAGTGCAAAATCGTATAGAGGACGTTCTTCCGAGACATCTGGAAGATTTAAAGACTTGGCTAAGCCGTATACACGTTCCCACTCATACAGGAATTTGGCTACTGGTTGATTTCGATTATAAGTTTTTAAGGCATTACATGACAGAATAACTTCAGCTTTCTTTGAATGATCGGTTGGAGCTAGCCTTTTCTGAAGAGCTTTCAGGAGAGCCCATGTTGATGTGGCGTCACGAGTCCACAATTCGTTGTCATATTCGATACTTCCCATGATATAACTATCAATCTCTTGTATCGAGTGCATTATTCTTTTGATGTTATTAAGCTGAGTGGTGTAGCGCTTTTCTAGATATAGGAACTTTGCAAATTCGGTGGAGTCAAGGTCTAAGATTGATGAAGCGGTTGCCTTAATGTCGCTAGGCATAGGTTCTTGAGGACTCACTGGAAGTTCAGGCTGGGTGTTCAAATTAGGATCTATATATTGCCAAACATTCTCATTCGAACCCCTCGTTGCCTCTGCTTTGATGATATTTATCCATGGTAACCACGTGGATTGGTCAACCAGGTAAATTTTTTTTGAAGACAATTCTTCGTTGCTTGGCTTATTATAATGCATGGTTGCGTAGAATTTAAAGATAGGATTCTGATATAAATCATAGACTGAAGGTGCTGGTGATAATGCTGTAATGCTGATGCCGATGCTGATGAGAATGCTGGTGCTGGTGCTGGTGCTGGTGCTGGTGCAAATGGTGCTGATAACTGTAGAACGGTTCGAACTTAGATCAGTTTGCAAGAGAAGAAAAGAATTGATTGCCCCCCGTCCCGAAGGACCTAACCTGTTCTTAAGTACAAGTTCGCTCGCTCTCTCGCCGATGGCCTTCTATCCAACCAAGTAATTTCCCCATCCCGTCTTACAAACAGAACATATGTCATCTAATTTTACATATCGAACAGAATACATGATAAATACCAATATCGACAATATTCACCCGCAGACGCAAACAATAACAGTACAAATTTGCAAATTTGCAAACTGTAGATGTTAACATGTAAACAGTTACGGAGAATTGCAGTTAGTTATATGACTTGACGTTACCGCTCATCAGGTCGCATGTCGAGGCCCTTGCATTAATAACCTCCAGGGTTATATGCATAACCATGTCAGCCTTGTACCGAGATTTAACTCTTGATTAGTTTGACATATAATTTGTAGGCTACCACAAGGATTAAAAGTCTTCACTATTCTATTTATGTTACACTTATCTCAGATTATCAAACCTAATTCTCCTTAAGGGGCTTTCGGCTACGAAGACGATATTGCAATCCTCAAAGCTCAGCATCGTTAGAAGAGAATCCGCTACGGATTAGTCCGGTCATTAACCAAGCCCAGTTCTTGGGCACGATGGAAGGAATAAGCTTTGCTTGCAACAAGTCAGATTTATTTTATTTTACTAGAAGGCATACAGAGAGTGAAATCAGCCCCCAGTATTTACCAACACTTCTACCATCATAGAGAACCCAACTGTAAGAGGAGGTGCTACGGTAGCTGTTCGCTAATGTATGTCCAAAGGGGGTTTATATTCTGTATGAAGGAAGAAGCCTACGTGATCTCTACAACTAAGTACATATACCGTATGTTGCATCTCGCGTCACTAGTATAGTGTTTACATAAGCGGCTTCCCTCACACGTTTTGCTAGCCTCGCCGAAAGGTGCACTTGAGGGCTAGAGGTTTAACCGAACCGGATAAACTCCGGTTACAACTAAACATGGCAACAGCCTGTAACACCAACCCTAACATATCTAAAATGGCTTGGGGTTCATTTTGAGAAAAAGCTTAGTTTAAAGTAGCATGTGCAGGTACAAACATCTAAAAATTTCAAAATAGCTAATGCTCTCTGCTGTTTCAGAAAGATAACAAGTGGTATTCTCCTTCGGCTCTCTAGACAGGCTGTACTCTACCCCCAGGGTAAGTTTTCAGCATGCACTAAAACCTCCCTTATGAATATTATCCCCACTAGTCTTATTTAGTCCCTGCTAGTCTTCACACCAAAAAAAATTGAAAATGTAGGCCTGAGTGATGGGGCTTTTGACTGGACTGCGGCTTTGATCTATTTCTCCCCCTCCTTCGCCCGCACACTTCAATGGCAATCGTTGCTGTTACTGTCTACAGAATCATTATCATCATCATTAGCATTTTCATCTAAGAGAATCAATAAATTGTTACTCTTAATATTTAGCATATCTCATAGGCCAATTATTCTTTAAAAGATGAGCCAGGTACAACCAGCAGTTCACACAAACAACGCCAAACGATTAAGCAGAGATCAGCGTCTCCAGGTAAGCCCAATTTTCATGGTAAATAGATATCTGAGGTAACACGCCTAGATCAAAACTCTCCACAATTCGGGAATGAATCAGACAAATATTGCAAAACAACTCGGCATTTCTCGAAACCAGGTCAGATACACCCTTTGTACTCCGTACATTGAACCCAAGAAAGCTGCAGGTCGGCCCCCAACACTGTCCTCTTCTGACGTTGTCCGGATTGAGGCTTTCATAACATCATCCTCCGAAGGTCGTCGAATGTCATGGTTTGAACTTGCCCATGGTCCCTTTCGGGATTTTGGGGTGAGTGAAAGGGTTATTCAAAACGAGCTAAAAAAAAGGGATTACGGACGTCATCCACCGCTGAAAAAGCTTTCCCTTTCTGAAGGGGTTAAAAGGAAGCGTCGGGAGTGGGCCGAAGCCCACAAGGACTGGACTGTTGAAGATTGGATGTCGATTCTTTGGACTGATGAGACCCGGGCCACAGACGGCCAACATAAGAGAGAATGGATAACGCGAAAGGTTGGTATCTTTGTACCTCAACTAATAAAAAATACCCATCTAACTCTCAGTTCAAGATAGGTGAAGAAGTCAACGTCACCTGCATAGTGGAAAAGTTGAGAAAGAGTCTTTGCTGGATGTTTGGGGGAAGTTTCGCAGGGAGAGAGGAAGGTCCTCGCCTTTTCTGGGAGAAGAAATGGGGGTCTATTACCTCAGAATTATACTCTCAGAGAATTGTACCGCTGATTAATGGAATGGTGAGCATGAGACCATGGGTTTCTGTGATGCAGGATAATGCTCCTTCACATAGCGCAGCGGGAACAATCGAAGAGTTCCGGGAGAGGTTCATTACTACGATCGACTGGCCCCCGTATCCTTTCGACCTGAATCTAATTGAGCACGTATGGGATAGTATGAGAGATAACATACAGTACCATAATCCGAGACTGGAAAGGGGAAGGCAGCGATCCTACGATGAACTTCAAGGAATAGTGGAAGAAGCATGGAATGACGTGACTAAGCCGGATAAGCTTGAGAAGCTTATCAGCAGCATTCCCATGAGATGTGAGGCAGTCATACTTGTTCAAGGTGGGCTTCTAAAATATTAAATCTGCTATGCAAAGTAAATTTGCATGAACTTGTTTATCTGAAATCGATTAAATTCAAAAAATGTTACCAACTTGAGTTAAGCTTGTGAACTAGTGCCAGTGGTGAAAACCTCTATCGGGCAAAAACACCATACAAATAATCCCTGTCTGAATGTCTGAAAACCTTATCTCAGAAAAGATGCTACCTAATTAGGCTTAAAGGATCCGATTTCACCCCATAAATTGGATCCACTGGTGAAAACCTACCCTGGGGGTAGAGTAGCAGTAGTAGTACAGTAAAATTTCTGTAAGGCGATAGTGGATCCCGATTTAATTATTGAAAAGATTCATTTCAATTTTGCCGTGTATATTTGCAATACTTATCCCTGTTCGCAATTCTACCTGCATGGATAAGTATCGCAAATATACACGGCAAAATTGAAATGAATCTTTTCAATAATTAAATCGGGATCCACTATCGCCTTACAGAAGTTTTACTATAGTTTTGTTTATTCGTGCTATGTAGAGTCCAAGACTATTATAACACTAGGGCTCCTCTCTGACCCAGGCCACACCTTTTACAGTGCTCCTATCCCCTTTTACCTCGAACCCAAGATCATTGATACATTGACCCATGACGGGTAGCCATTTAGCTCAGTAGTTACCCGTAGAATTCAAACACCTTTTCTACGGAACCTTTTGCTCAAAAAAAATTGAAAAAGAGCAGCCATGGAAACCGGTATGCGGGAAAGTCTCAAAAAACCTGCAACTCCAGCCAGGCGAGGCCTAGACACCAGAGCCACACGAGGTGCGTATCCTCATCTGTATCTCCCTAATATCCCATAGTCCAGATATCCTCCTAATACCGACACCACCAGCGCTCAGGTAGCGGTGCTCTTTCCTCGGGAGACAGTATAATGCCAGAATATCTGTAAACAGTGAGAATTCATCTTGGTAAAAAGGGCCAACTTAGTCTGATCCATCACCACCATAACGGGAGCTGGGTACGCCCCGGAAACTCGTTTGGATGACTTTTCCTCCGTAACCAAGTAATGCGTGTTTCTGTTGGCTCTGAAGATAAACTCCAGGTTCGTAGGTGACATCACGTACAGGTAGAAACGCCGTCTTCGTCCCCCGGGGGTAGAGTATAAAATGGAATCTCGGCGGAGCGGAGCTCCAAGTATATATCCGAGGAACACGTGAGCTTGATTTTCAGCCAATCATGAATTTTCCATTCTTGAACTGGTCGAATTCAGAAAGATCACGTTCGACTTCGCACCGTTTACATAACTTGCTCATGTTCGTGGGTCGTGGGTCGAAGCGCTTGGTGCTGTGTGATGTTGAAGAAGGAGCTTTCGTTGCACGAATTGATGTTGAAGAAGAAGAAAGGGGTCGCTTACTAAGCGGACCCACCGGCCTTTTTGTTCCAGGGGTTCACAGCCAATCATTTTTAGAGTTCACTAGTTTCACGCTAAAAGTTCCGTAAGTAAGAAATCCTCGTTCCTCGGATAATTATGGCCGAATTCATCAGAGCTGCAGGAGCCCTGCACGTAATTATCATAGAGAACTTCTCCTTATGTACAAAGATCTATATTTAAACCCCTGCAAAACGACACGGGTGTAAATGAATACTATGCGAGGCTGAAAGTTATTACAGGTGAGTCTGTGCAGAGTATATCTCGCTTCAGGGGTTAAGATGGAGTCTATGGGGCCTAACTCAAAGTCTGAAATATGTGAGCCTTGTCTGGCAAAATTGTCATTATTATGCTGGTTAGCCTCGCTATTACTTAGTCTTCTCCTGAAAGTCTGTCCCTCCGCTATTATTCGGCAATACCATCATAGACCTCAATAGGACGCCATCACTTGAGTAAATTGTCTTAAATATACCGATTGTAAGTTGAGAAAATTTTGAAGTTAAAAAATTCATTCAGGATGCTAAAGAATGGATCAGCTAAATCATTGCAACGATGAATCGTCCATAGACGCCTCCACCATCATCAACCTCACCTCCATCTCATGCTCGTTCCAGAGCAAAACAATTGACAAAAGAACAACGGATTGAAATAAGTATCATGTCAAAAGAGAGCTAAATCATACGTCGTCTCCAAAAATTGGCAGGTGAGAACTCTGACCCGAGAAGGCTACAGCTACCAAAAGATCGCGCGACGACTCCAAGTGGCCTATCACCAGGCTCACTATGCAGCAAAAGCTATCCATCTCTCTCCTATGAAGAGTAGTGGTCGCCCCCTTGTCTTGAGCAGTGAACTGGTCGACGAGAATGAAGCCTTTGTTACATTATCTCCAGAACACCGTCAATTGACCTATTTCGAGCTCGCCTACGCAAATTTTAGTCATTTTGAAGTGAATGAGAAGGTAACCCAACGGGAAATGTCTAGAAAGGGATACGCCCCTCATATTACCGTCCCAAACAACCTCTTTCTGCAGAAAACAAGAGAAAGAGAGTTGAGTTCGCTACAGAACATCTTCACTGGAATAAAGAAAATTGGATGGATATTTTGGGGCTCTTTTTTTGGTAGCGAAAAAGGCCCTTCCTTGATTTGGGAGAAGGAGTGGGGTAGTATAACTGCCGATAGATATTGTCAGAGGATAGTACCTCTTATCCGCGGCATGATTTCGAGTCATCCACAGATACCACTAATGCAGGACAACGCCCCACCTCATAAGGCAAGGCAAACTATGGATGAGCTTAGGGAGAGAAATATCTCTCCGATTACATGGCCACCATACTCCCCTGACCTGAATCCCATAAAGCATGTCGGGAAGTTAATGAAGGACTACATCGCATATCACTATCCTGATTTAGCTCCGGAAAATAATAGGTCGCAGAATGAGCTTCGAAGGATTGTGGCAGAAGATTGGGACAGGACAGTGGATGAAAAGGAATTGTAAGAGCTAATTGAATCAATGCCAAGCAGGATCAGAGCCGTTTGTGAAGCTCAAGGTGGCCCTACAAAGTACTAGCCTCTATGACTTATTATGAACTGGATAATTAGAATAATGAATTCATAGCTTTATTTGAACCAAAATTAGAAGCTGCGATACATTTTGGGTGAGGAATTTCACCTACAAATTTTTAAGGTATTTTCATAAATTTTCAAAGATTAACTGCCAAGCTTTCTAGGTCAGGCTAGCGGAAGCATATATACCCTGTCGAGACCCATATTTTGAGTTGAGCTGGGAAAACTTAACATAGCAGAACATTATGCACTGTTTATTAAATATGTGTAATTATGCATGGCTGGTTGTGGTTATGCTATATGCACAAGATTGTGGGGTTATGCAGACAGTCTACGCCAAGGAAAGGAGTTACGCTTAGTCCTTCGGTTGCTTGTTAGAAATAGACGGAGGGACCAGGCGAGGAATGTACAAGTTCAAGTATACGAGTTGATGTGTACAGTTTTGTGTGTACGAGTTTGGCTTATCAAGATGTTGGTAATAGAGGAGGATAACATAGCCCTCTCCTTCGCACATTTGTATTTACATACAGTCGTCCCTCTCTAACTCGATAGTGAGTCCCGGTATAAGTGTTGAAAATATTCATTGAAATTCAACCATTTACATTTGCAATACTTACCCGTGCACCCAAAATGACCTGTAAGGGTAAGTGTTGCAAATATAAAAGTCCAAGTTAGTATGAATATTTTCAACACTTATACCGGGACCCACTATTGAGTTAGAGAGGGACGATTGTATATTGAATATTTACAGTTTGTGGCACTTGCTTGTGGTGCAGTGACCGACGCCAGTTACCCTTCACATTATGCAATGACAGCTACGATGTCATCAACCCTAGCGAACCCTCGATTCTGATTTAATTTGACTGTATTCATTGAGCTAATATTCTTGCGTTGACGCTCAGATTCCGCTGCCGATGTCTCGGTGTTGGCTGGCAGAAGTTGTTGGAATTAGTTGTCCTAATTGTGCAGACAGTAAAAGCGCGATCTATCGTTAGTTATTCATATCAACAAGACCATAAGTCTACTCTCGTTGATGGGTGCTGAATGTCAAACCCACTTTTTGACCAGGGTCTCGCCATACAAATTTCTATAAAAAATATTTATCTAGGCCCACTATGGAAGGGATACTCGAAAATTTGTGTGTATTACGTATACTCGAAATCGCGAATGAAGAAGCAGACCATGCAACATCTTATAAAAAATCAAGTAGCAGATTCAAGATTTAATTTGATATGGTGGAAGCGTATACATTTACTGGGAGAAATAACTTTTGTTTAAAAGTGTATAATTTTCTAACCAAGAAATATTGTGGTTGAATAATTTTGTAGATTGTGTATGATGTATATTTGGGCTGTTCTTCGTTGTGTTCTTTTTGTCAGGGGAAAACTTCCTCTATTTATATGGGGGACGATGACGGCGTTTCTACCTGTACGTGGTGTCCCCTACGAACCTGGAGTTTATCTTCAGAGCCAACAGAAACACGCATTACTTGGTCACGGAGGAAAAGTCATCCAAACGAGTTTCCGGGGCGTACCCAGCTCCCGTTATGGTGGTGATGGATCAGACTAAGTTGGCCCTTTTTACCAAGATGAATTCTCACTGTTTACAGATATTCTGGCATTATACTGTCTCCCGAGGAAAGAGCACCGCTACCTGAGCGCTGGTGGTGTCGGTATTAGGAGGATATCTGGACTATGGGATATTAGGGAGATACAGATGGGGATACGTACCTCGTGTGGCTCTGGTGTCTAGGCCTCGCCTGGCTGGAGTTGCAGGTTTTTTGAGACTTTTTCCCGCGTACCGGTTTCCATGGCAGCTCTTTTTCATTCTTTTTTTTGAGCAGAAGGTTCCGTAGAAAAGGTGGTTGAATTCTACGGGTAATTACTGAGCTAAATGGCTACCCGTTATGGGTCAATGTATCAATGATCTTAGGTTCGAGGTAAAAGGGGATAGGAGCACTGTAATAGGTGTGGCCTGGGTCAGAGAGAAGCCCTAGTGTTATAATAGTCTTGGACTCTACATAGCACGAATAAACAAAACTACTACTACTTCCTCTATTTATACATGAAGCCATTAACCAGTCCCAAAATAACTTAGTTTCTAATCCCTCTAAAATGTTCTAAGATATTTTGACTAAGAGAGAAAACTCTTTGACATAGGTGTTGAGATGGTCTGTGCTGTATTAATTTAGAGCCCATGCACAGACTAGTGCTAGTACTTCTTGTACTATTAATTTTAATATTATTGATCTGCATTATAAGTTTGCCGATCTTAGTCTTGTTAACCCTTGTGGTAGTAATTTATTTATTTATACCCAATTTATTTAATTGTATAATTTGTATATATATATATATGTATAATTTGTGTATAAAGATAATTAATGTATAATTTATATGTACGTATAATTTATGTTTATATTCTATATTTGTGTTATTTGTGTATATTCATAATTTATGTTTATATTCTATATTTGTGTTATTTGTGTATATTCATAATTTATGTTTATATTCTATATTTGTGTTATTTGTGTATATTCATAATTTATGTATTATTTGTGTATATGTATACTTTATAGTACAACAGTGATTATTGTATTTTATGTTGATTTATATTCTTGAGTGTTATTCTTATTGTAGCTCCGTTTATAATTATTTTCGGCTAATATTATTTTATATTCTTACACATCTGCTGTTACAAGATAAATGTATAAAGGTAAAATGATTATAATAATAACTGGCTCTACTGGCCTAAAAGTAATAACTGTTGACCACCAAGATCAACGACGATAGAAATAACAACATATTGATCCGAGAACCTCCCGTTCTCGATACCCTTTCCCAAAGATAAAGCCTTCCTAATATACATCATCATGAGAGCCCTAACCGGTCCCCTTCTCATGACTTCTGTCAGATGTTACAGCCAACTGCTCCTAGTTGCCGTTATGCTACTGTTCCAAAACGCCTCTGCTCGTTATGAAACCTACTCAGTCCCGGAATACCCCTTCGTCCAAACATGATGCCTTCTGATAATATGCCCCGATTGGCAACATCTCGTGCCTCAGAACATCTCATCTTACCCGGTCGTTTAACTTTACACTGCCCCCAATTCTCAGCAGATAGGAAAATGGCATATGAAGGATTAGAGCCTCTTAATTTGCAAATACTTTTTAATACTAATGTTGGCAGGGAGAAGCTGCTGAGATTCCTTGAGATCTCTAAATGCTTAACCATGGAAAAATACCAGATTCAAATCTGATCAACATTTATTACAAAAATAAAATAAATAAATAAATAAATAAAGCAACAATGAATAATAAACAGATATTTGATAAATAAATAATCACAAAATCAAATTTAATGCCAAAGGAACAGGATGAAGAGGTTGGGTAGAGTTGAAGTGGGATTTTAATGTTTGTCTGAATTTTTTTTTGGAAATTATTTGGGAGTTTGGCAGGGTCACTAATAAAGTTATGAGCCATCGTGACCTATGCTCGGGGAAATTCATATAATTTTTTGTATTTGATTTTTAGATCACTTGCCATAGCTATTAGGCTGAATACAAAATGATTTAAAAAAAAAAAAATCGCGAATGTCAAAAGGGTGGACCTTGGAGCTTTCATGAGACTAAGCTTAATCTGGTAAATTTTATATCAGATTACGCGCCAAATATGACTGAAGTTAAAGCTAGTGACTAGCTGTAAAAATAAATCTTCAATATCTCGTAGCTCCCCTACCAGCTACAGTCACCGCCTGACATCGCGCCGGCATACTTCCGATGAGATACTGCAAAGAGTTATGACTTATAGAGTCCCATGCTTCCAGTATGATAATGCGAAGCTCAGCCGAAGATCGCTCCCGCCCATCCTCGAGTTCAGGATATTGATTTTCAATATAATCCTTCATCTCGCTCCACACAGCCTTAATAGGGTTGAGGTCTGGGGAGTAAGGAGGCCAGTTTATGGGCTCAATATTTTTAACCCTTAAACTTTCCCGAGTGAAGGCCGCTTTATGTGGCGGTGCACTATCTTGCATGAATTGCAATTCAGGATTCACCTCCATGTAGTCAGCCACATGGGGAACAATGTGTTCGCAATAACTCGGCCCTGTTATTGAACCCCAATTTTTTTCCCAGAATGAGCAGGTCCCTTTCTGAGTTCCGTGAAAATTCCCCCAGAACATCCAGGCTGTGCTCTTTCTAGTCTTGTCGACGATGCAGGTGTATTCAAGCTCGTCACCAGGCTGTATATTATTAGCCATCTAAATCCTAGCTGATGACACGCGCTACAAACCTTTCTCGTTATGTAGGCATCTCGATGTCTACCATCTGTTACCCATGTCTCGTCGCTCCAAAGGATCTGACTCCAATCGTCAATGGTCCAGTGACGATGATTTAGAGCCCACTCTAACCTTTTTATCATGTTGACCTCGGATATAGGTGGCTTTGCTCGAGACAAACTCCTGGAGTAACCTCTATCTTTGAGCGCACTTCTGATCGCATAAACCCCAGCGCCCCAGCAACTAAACTCCATGGCAAGCTCTATATACGTCATCTGGCGATTCCTTCGAGAGAGTCGCACAAAAGTTTCTAGCTCATCAGCTTGGGCCTGATCCAGTTTTCGTTTTTCACCCGGATTTCTTTTGGGAGAGGTAGTGCCTCTATTGATGATGTGAATAACTTGTTTGTAGCTCAAGTCGAGGATAGATGCAATTTCGCCTCGTTCGTGGCCAGCATTGTGTAAAGTAATTACCTGGAGTTATTTAGCTGAGATCTTTCCAAATCCAGTAAAGAATGACCTGAAGGCACTTATCTGCTGAAGCTCTTCTCGAATAGCTACGCCTCGCAGGAGATGTTTCATCGCTGTTCATCTATCGCTACAATTGGTACGATATGTAGCTTTAAGGTCATTTAAAGCATGCCTCACTTTCAACAACGACTCAGTGTAAGTCGCTCGGATTTTTGACTGGTGTAAAACTAGACATTGGCGATATATTCTTGTTAGGTGACTGGATGAGAAGCAGGCGTTATGTCAGATGAATGGATAATTACTGTAAATTAGCCCGTAGATATTACTAGGGGTAGACTCTGTAGAAAGCCCAATGGACAGGGAATACCCTTTTGACATTCCGGACCCATGTATGAGAGTACAGGTACACTTTGATGTCCAGTTGAAGATCACATGGTTTAATGTGACACAGTATGCCTGTATATAGTACTCTGTAAACCTAAGTGGGAGTAATTAACAACTCCTCACTTTTGTTCTACAGACTCTCTACGTTCCACCAATCTCTGACTATTGTAATATTTCTACCAAGCTTAATATCTTGACGCTTGTATCCCTAGCACATTTCAACAGAAGTCATTTACCGTATTTGCCAATAAATATTACGGTGAACTTCGAGATATTTGCCGATTTTGGAATTAAATGCTGAGAACTAAGGAGGTCTGAAGCAATCTTAAGCGTTATTACAATCGCATCAACCTCATTAGCAGACTGCCTTGCCTTTTGGGGTTTGCCTAGTTGATTTGGAGCCCGAGCCACCCCTTTAGACGAGCCCAGTGGCTCTCCAGTCAGCTCAAATGGCCCTTTATAATGAGCTCTCTTTCCTACCTCTGTGATAACATCAGATTAAATCCTTCTTCGCCGATTCAGCATCATCGAACGCGAAGAGTGCCGGAATCTGATTTCGGTACTTAGATTTCAAGACCAAAAATGGTGCTAAATCCAATGGTTGTGGGGTATGAAATGGATAGGCAGTTGAGGACAATGTAAAATTCTCATTCTACTTACATAATTTCATGAATTCTGGGTCAACATAGCTTCCGTGGGCGTCAAGGATTGGAGGCATGGTTCGGTCATTCGTACAAGCTCCAAGTATGAATATGGTCTTCAGCCATTTATTTCCGATTACTTTGGACGGTCAGCCATTTTCTGATGTGGTGCAGGACCTCTCTGAATAGATTTAGTTGGGAATCAATCAATTTGGGGGAGAATTCCTTTAAAAATTACCAACCACTTTAATTTTTGGACGATGGCTGGAACGACTTAAATTATAGAGACCAATTCTCTATTTTCAAGCCTCTCAACATAAGAATTCTTGATTCTTGAGCTGGCAAGTACTCTCGAGTTACTACAACCACCTTTACGCCTCCAGTTTCGTCCATATTCCATATATTAGCGCTCTTAAAATTGAGGCCTTGACAAGTCTTATTAAATAATTCTAGGAAGCTTTTGATGTTTTCTAAGGTAGTTACCTTAGATCGACAGGTTTTAAGCTTACCAATGGCGGTATGTACTCGGGGATTGCGCTTCAAGAAGTTTGGGACCCATTCTTTCGCCAAGGGCTCGTTATCATCATTTGCCCTTGTTCTCTCAGAGGCCCTATCTCGGGTTCTAGAATGAATCGAATGATATCCTATAGCTTCTTCATCCAGAATCCGATTTACTCGGACTCCCTCTTGCTCTGAACTCAGTCGCTGGTGATACCGGGAAACAATTAGTGGCTTCTTAGCCCGTTCAATCTCGAATCAGTGTAAATCCAGGGTAAGCATACTAATTGGCAGTAGCTTGTATACTGAAATGAGTACCATATGTAAAATCTCCAATTGCTAGCTCAATAGAGGTATTAGAAGTCTTTATTTTAGAGGATGATGTGACAAGAATAATAAAATATTTGGTCTGTTATTTGTTGGTGTAGTGATCCTTACGGGCTAAGATTGTTGATCTTGCTTTCTTTCTCCCCTGGCTTAATTATCTTTGATCATGGCTATGGTGGTTTACCGAATGAGGGAGTCAAAGAGTTTTTTGACGGACTGGTCTGGATTTTTGAGGTGCCTCAGCGAGCTCGATTTGGGCCCAGTATTTTTTCGCCTACTACGCCTAAGATTATTTAACCAATCGAATACCAAGGCTGTCGAGAACCTTACTTCTCCCTGGCGTTCTGTAAAACTTCCTTGTAGCTACGTAATTTCTAAATAAATTTAATCCTGATTCCTGACTTTTCAACACAGCATGCTCAAATAATTAGGATGCCTCCTGACTGGGTTATCTTTTTTGCCGCTTGCGAATCACCTTTGGCTCTTCAAGGTCTTCCCGGGCGCGCTTTGAAGGTCTATTTTTTCTCGGCTTATGATTTTCAGATTCTGACGAGGCCGGCTGTGGCGTTGTTGCATTCTCTTCTTCGTACTCGGCATCGAGTATTTCTTTCTGAGCATGCAAAGTTAGCCCTTGGATCAGAGCCGTATATGAGAGTTACCATGCGGTCTCTTATGATTATCATTGATCTCAGATTCCAGTTTCCTAAGTTTAAAAATCCAGCGTCTAAGTCAAGTTCCTTTTCGACCTCCATACGAACCTGATCAAATGTTACGATAGTCGTGCTCAGTCCATCATATAGCTCCTTTACTTTACTTCGTAGCCGGACCTCTATTTTGATGCTTGCAGGAGTCATCATCAAGTAATATTTTAATAATGCTAGATATCAGATATGGATCCCGCAAGCTGAATGTAGAAGGTTGATGCTGTTAGGGCACAGCTATTGAGCGGTGTGACTTGTTGAGGTCAGAAATAACCCGTCATTGAGGATGTTGAGATACGAGCGTATATATTCCGTCCTGATGAAAGGAGCCAATGAAGTTTCCTAATGCAGACAAAATTTCATTAGTGTTAAGCTGAATCTTGTTAGTTTACTTCTTAGACTAATCTTGTGAGAAGGATTTAGACATTGATAGCTTTCCACTTAAGACTAGCTAGCCGATGAATCGTGATACTTGTCATATTTCTTCATTTATACAGGTTTTGTGTCCGTAATGCGAAAAAAAAGACATTGTTAGAGGATGCGTATTTTCCGACAAGCGACTTAGTTTATGAGCTGTGAAACACTCCCACCAAGCTTCCGTTAGCAGATACCACAACACGGATAACCCCTGGCGATCCGTAATCTTTTCTGTGAATACCCACCGCAGGAAAAAGTGTGAAATTCTCATTGTTATCTAAGTATGCTTTCATCATTCGAGAAATGTACGGTAACACCGTGAGAGAGTGTGAACTGCGAGTCTTCCCTGATTTGGAGGCAGCTTTCTCCTGTCCAAATTGGGGCACGTGTCCAAACTACCTAGACTCTATTTGGAGGACTACCTGGACGGTATACCTCTGCACCATCCGACGATATGGCTGTTTCAGTGGAAGAAAGAACTGCGTTGAACATTTTTGAAAGCAGTGGCAGTATCGGTACAATTCCAAGGAGGTCACATAATAATGCTGAAACACTTCAAAAGTCATGACACGGATTAGGCGAGTAGTGCACTTGTGGAACTCTGTTGTCTCTAAAGTGCGGTCACTTCACCAAGAAAGCAGCACAAGTTACAAATTCATATCTCAAACATGGATTATTTCCCCAGGCCCAGATGGTTCTCCCATAGACTGATAACAGCTAGAACAGGTTATGACAACTTTGCCAACTCTTATGAAAGGTTTGGACATGAAAACACGAGCGAGAAGTGCGAATGCGGACAAGATGGACGACCATGGCACGATGCAGAGTGCCAAAAAGCTCTTCAGTGGTGCAGAATTCCGAGAAAAGAAACATCCCCCCAAGGGTACTCGAGATGTTGGCCATCAAAGGCTGCGAGACATTCTCATGAATTTTACTCTTAACGGGATATTGCGGTAGGCCAACCACAAACCGGGGGGGTTTAGACCTACCCAAGAATCTCTTCATCGCTAGATAACCATTGAGGAGTAGGACAAGGCACAGGGCTTTGATCGATCAGGTTCATGTAATTTTGATGTAATGTTGGTGTCCATTACTTGAGTTCATGCAGACATTTTGGCAGAGTGCCAGTTATGTAGGTAATGGTGAGTCTACATGGATCAAACACCCACATCACACCTCCTGGGTGTAGGGCGCATGTCTGGTACGACATGTGATCGACTCGCATTCCATTTATTATTATTATTATTATTATTATTATTATTATTATTATTATTATTATTATTATTATTATTATTATTATTATTATTATTATTATTATTATTATTATTATTATTATTATTATTATTATTATTATTATTATTATTATTATTATTATTATTATTATTATTATTATTATTATTATTATTATTATTATTATTATTATTATTATTATTATTATTATTATTATTATTATTATTATTATTATTATTATTATTATTATTATTATTATTATTCAGACGCTCCGAAGAGGGGTCCTGGACGACCACGGAAAGAAGAAAGAGTCACGTCGGCTACAACAAGGTCTCTGATGAAAATTGGGCTGGGGATGGATGAGATCCTGCCTGACAGTAGTAGTTCTGGGTCAAAGACTCGGCCAAAATCACCTTCACTAACTTTTTTCACTTGAGTATTTTCCTATTGTTTGGGGAGTTAATGGAAATCACGGTTGAACTGGAGTTTATGGAACAAAGGGGCATCCTCTGCATTAAGCTAGGACGTGCCAACGTGGCGGGTCTTCGGGTTTTGTTGCTTTAAAGCTTTTTCCCTCGTTTGATGGCCATCCGTCCTCATGGCACTATGTAGGAGCTAAAAGGACAGTAAACGAGAATATATATATATTATTATTATTATTATTATTATTATTATTATTATTATTATTATTATTATTATTATTATTATTATTATTATTATTATTATTATTATTATTATTATTATTATTATTATTATTATTATTATTATTATTATTATTATTATTATTATTATTATTATTATTATTATTATTATTATTATTATTATTATTATTATTATTATTATTATTATTATTATTATTATTATTATTATTATTATTATTATTATTATTATTATTATTATTATTATTATTATTATTATTATTATTATTATTATTATTATTATTATTATTTAAAGTCTGCGGGTACAATCCAATATATCTCGCCATTTCGCTATGACATCGATGCCTAAATTGTAACCGACAATTCATACTGAACAAGCGCACATTTTGAACATATCTCAATATGAGCCAACCAGCCCCGATTTTTAACTGATTCCGTATTTATCTTGTATTCTCGTTACTTTATCTGGCGAGAGTATGGTGCCGCCTCTGGTCCCCAAGCGTGCGCTTCCTATTCCAGTTATGAGAAGGAGTAGATGCAATGTTACTAACTTTAGAATGAAATGTGTGATCCTGTGAGGGTAAGAAGTGTATTGGTAAGATATAAGGTATGTATTGCTTGACTTGCTCGTCCATGTAGGTAATGCACTCTCTTTATATACACAAGCCGTTGTTACCCTACTGCGCTCATCCTATACTTGCGCCCAGTACCTTCTGAGTACCGAGTCAAGTCTACTGATACCTATTAACAGAGTTGGAGACCGCTTCTGGTATCGTCTCCTCACAGGGTTTCATTTCGCCATACGACTCGTGTCACATGACTCGATATCCTCGGTACATACGACACGTACATGCAAGTGCCTATTCTTGCTGTTTTAGAGGTTTTAGAAACATCAAGAACACTAGACCAAACCCTTCACACTGGCGCCCATTAGAAATCTCCATACAAACCATAAAGCATCGTCTCTTACGATAGCACGAAAGACGCAACAAAGACCTCCCCACATTGGCAAGCCTTCTTCAGTTCAAAACCGAGTTCCGCGTGCACCGCCCTCGGTGAGGGCACACTCTGACATGGTGCACTCCATTCAGAGACGCACACCTGAAATCGGCTCCAACTTCAATCCTCTCATCGCAGATTGGGATTCTCCAGAAAATAGCCAGCAGCCCGGCATGGACATCGATACTCTCGAGTACGATGACAGGTCGGAAGACGATCCTTTCACTGAACCTGCCCCCGCCGGTCCGATTAAAGAAGCCCTAACAAAGAGTGTCGACTTAATGACAGCCCGCGCGAAGGAAGCCGAAGCACTTTTCGGAGGTATCTCAATGCTACTCGACAAACAATGCAGTGCTGCCAGCCGCGGCTCTCTGCCCGAACAACAATACGCAGCCCTTAAAAACTTCTGCCAGGATCTGGCGAAAGTCGCAGGCCGCCATTTTGACGCCTACATCTGTGACAAACCTGCACCTACATTCAATCTTGCTCCTACGTCAAGCCGGGAAACATGCGGCACAGCCCCAAAAACTTATGCAAGCGTTACTAAACGCGGCCCCGTCAACCAACACTCCCAAAATAAACCCCCTTCGCAACCCATTACTAAAGCTCATCTTCAACCAAAATCCAACCGCCCGGATCATCGATTGTTTGTGCGCATTCCGGAAGGAGATAAAATCCGAGAGCTTTCTGCCTATTCCATTCAAGCTCATCTCAAAGCCAAGCTCGGGTCTGACAGCCAACTGCTCACAAATGTACAGCCAACAAAAACTGGGTTTGCTCTGTGCCCAAAAGGTGGAGAAACAAACACGCTCAAAGAAAAAATTGCTTCCGTCAGCTTCTTTGGTGATGCTCCAATTGAAAACTCGGCACCATGGACATCATATAGAATCAAGCATGTTCCCCGGTCTTATGGCGCACTAAAACAAATCAACGAGGAGTGGAAATACTGTCTCCAGCCCGTTACGGCCGCAGTAATGCAGGAGGCTCTTACCGCCGCAGCTGGAATGGCTCCAATGGCCATCGTAGCATTGCGAGACAACGAGGCGAATCCTTTATCCTCTGAAACAACCTGGATCGTCCGCTTTCCTGAAGAACACCAGCGTCTGCCTCGTACCCTTTTCTTGTTTGGCTACCGCACGCAGACTAGGATCCTTCCCCGCCGCCGTATAACAGTACAATGTACCCGATGCTGGCTCTGGCACAATGCCCGCACCTGCGCATCTAACCCAAGATGTCGCCTCTGTGGATCATCTTACCACTCGGAGGACAAACATGAAAATCTCTGTGCGGCCACCGGAGCGCACTCCTGTCCTAACCGCTGCATCCATTGCCATGGGCCACATCCTGCAGATGACAACAACTGTGAGCTCAGGCCCAAGACCTCAGGCCTGCCAAAGACTAAGACCCAAGTTGGCGAAATCCGCCGAATTAATGCAGAGGCTCGTATGAGGAAACAAGCAGAAGCAGGATGCGTTAAGCGCACTACCTCTTCCTCACAATCAGCAGACGGCCGCAGTGCGCCAAACATGCAACCAGCACAAGAATCAACTGGCTCTCACAATCCCTACGGAGCTCTCGTCGTAGTGGAGCCGAGCAACGACCACATCCATTCCTCATGACCAACACAAGCCAAAGAAGCCCAAAAAAGCCATTAAAAATCTTATCAGCAAACGTTGGCAGAGGTGCTGTAGCACACGAGATTGCCCTAAACGAAGCCCATTCAATCTCTGCAGATGTCATCTTGATCCAGGAGCCTTACATTTTCAGAGATCTTACCAGGCGGATCACTAAAAACCACCCCTCTTATATCACCTACTCGCCCATCAACGACTGGGCTGATAACCGTCCACGGGTGATGTCATACATCCGGAAAGGCGCCTGCCTCCATTCAGAACAGGGCCACACCGCCAACTCCAGCGATCTACTATTACTCAAGATCACCTCACGCTGTAGAAAATCGCTCCATATCCTAAACATGTACAACGCTCCTCCAGGTTCAAGTGGTGGCTGCGCTCTACAAACCCTTTATTCTCTTTCGCTCCCCCTACATGGGAACTTTTTGTTACAGGGCGATCTGAATCTACATCACAAAAGATGGCAACCATCTTGGCCCCGTGGCCCTTCCCAGGGCGCAGAAAATTTTGTGGACTGGGCGGAGGGAAATGATCTCTCTCTTCTTTCTCCTATAGACGAGGCTACACATGCACGTGGCAATGTTCTTGACTTAGCCTTTGGGTCCCCCGCTCTAATCACCAAGTCGCAATGCGTCATAGCACACCACTTAGACACTACGTCAGACCATGCCACACTGCTCACCACAATAGATTGGATAGAGGACACCATACCTCACCAAAGGCTCAGATTAGACACCTTGGACCCTGCTCTATTCAACCGCTTGCTAACGACCACGGTTAAAAACGTCGCCACCATTCCTCAGTCTCCAAACCTAGACGATCTTGACAGACTAGCACTAGATCTTACAGACGCAATTCGGTCGGCGTACTCTGGATCGGCTCGCCGCTCTCTCGGCCACGGGAAAGGCAACCCATGGTGGGATAACTCCTGCAAGCTCGCTCGTCAGAGATACAGGACACTCAAAAGGAATCCGCTAACCGATGAAGAATTTGCAGAGGCAAGGAAAGTTTACCGGAAGGCCATCAAGAAAGCGAAGAACGAATTCTTTTTGAACAAGGTTGGGAATGCTAGTACAGCCAAGGAAATCTTTGGCATGACCAAATGGCATAAAACTATGGGCTCCTTTCGCTCACCGCCGCTCAAAGACCCTAGATTTCCAGGAAAGCCCCCTGCAACCGGCGCGGCCGAGAAGAGAGCAGTACTTGCAGACAATCTACTGGCTAACCTCGCTCAAGTAGCTGATATACCATTTGATGCTCCCACAGCTCCCTCACGCGCGATATCCTTTCCTCCGCTAACCCGTCAAGAAGTCAAAGACTCAGTACTCAGAGTCGGCAATAGTACCCCTGGAATTGACGAGATCCCGACCGCCATCCTCCGACATGCTTGGCCTCTAGTCGCTGACCATGTTTACTCCCTCTTCAGCGGCTGTGTTTCTCTAGGCTACCACCCAAAGTGTTTCCGCCAGGCTATTGTGCTCATGTGTCAAAAGCCAAACAAATCTAACCTATCATGCCCCCGCTCATACCGCCCAATCGCTCTACTCTCTGTTTTAGGGAAGGGCTTAGAACGAGCTCTAGCAAAACGCATGGCGTGGATTGCAGTCCAACACAAGGTTCTTGCCAGCCAACAATTCGGGGCTCTACCAGGCAGATCCGCGGTGGACCTAACCACTTGCCTCACACATGACGTGGAAAGGGCTCTGAATGAAGGGTATACTGCTAGCATGCTCACACTAGACGTAAAAGGAGCTTTTGACGCTGTACTCCCAGGTAGACTGATCAGACGAATGAGAGAACAAGGCTGGCCTGATGACATAGTCAAATGGGTAGGCTCCTTTGCTTCTGGTAGATCCGTGCAAATTAAGATGGATGGCGAAACCGGTCCTCCACAACAGATAAACTGTGGCCTCCCCCAAGGCTCACCTATTTCTCCAATACTGTTCATGCTCTACATCGCTCCGCTGTTTAAGATGGGCAGTATATCTCGCAGATTCGGATACGCCGACGACGTAGCAATACTAGAGATCCGAAAGTCGCTTCAAGAGAATTGTATCTCACTAACGGAAGCGCTAAAGGAAGCCTTAACTTGGGGTCAGGAGGAGGGAATCACTTTCGACCCCAACAAAACCGAACTCCAACACTTCTCGCGCCGTCGCGCAGACAAAGATCCTGCCTCCACACCACGTATCTCTTACAAGGAATTCACTATCGCCGAAGATACCACACGCCCGTACACAAGATGGCTTGGTGTCTATTTTGACAAAAAACTAACCTTCAAATGGCATGCCAATATTCTCGCAAGTAAGGCTATGAAGGTAGCGAACGCCCTCCGAAGTCTAGGTAATACAACCCGCGGGGCTACACCGAGTCTGCTCCGCCAAGCGGTAACCGCCTGCGTAATGCCTATCGCATATTACGGCGCCGAAACCTGGTGGCCTGGACGACATAGATCAACACCACAAAAAGCCATAGTCTCAAACCGAGTGGAAGGACATATATCCTTACTGCGCCGAGTAGCTCTTACCAGCGCTAGAGCAATCCTGCCGGTCTACCGAACGACGCCAACTCCTGCCCTATTTCGCGAGTCCGGACTCCTCCCCCCCGAAATTCAGCTGGACGCAAGACTACGTCAGGCTGCTCTTCGTATCCATCGCCTAGACCGCCGACATCCTCTTCGCCGACGTGCGGAATGGACCCTGCAACATAGAAGGCGTATATCTCGCTTTTCTGTTGGAATCCTCAGCCTCCCTGACGTAGAGTTCATAGATCCTCTTATTCTTCCCCCATGGCACAACCAAGAAGGTTGGCGCGCTAGCATTAAGCGAGTTACCAGGTCTCCCTTTCGAGGCTCCGGCGAAATTCCATTCCAAGATCTGGTTGCTTATGCAGACGGCAGCCGATCAGATTCAGACTCTGGTCCTCAAGTAGGAGCCGGAGTAGTTGTGATGCAAGCGGACCGGGTCATTCTCAGAAGACTTATCCCTCTCAGCCCTACACTAGAAATTTTTGACGCCGAAGCCACCGCCGTACTACATGCACTGGAACTAACCTTGTCACTACCATCAACAAGATTTGCTAATAATCTCTGGATTCTTACAGACAACCTAGAAGTAGCCCGTCGTCTCCTGTCATCCCCTGTCTGCTCCTCGCAGAAGCTCTTTCTAGACTTCACTAACAAGACCGCTGCCTGGCCTCAACGGGCACGCCTTCCTCACACTATTCCGGGCAAAATCGAAGTTCGATGGATTCCCAGTCATGCCGGCATCCGTGGAAATAATCTAGCAGATCAGGCCGCGAAAGAGGCGATGATAATGCCATCTCCTCCCCCTGTCCCTCTATCTTTAGCCGCTGCGAAGCGCTGGGCTAAAAAGAAAATATCTACTGCTGTAAATAACTACTGGGAACAAAACGCACCCCAGTCATATCGGGATCTCGGCATTGGGATCTCTGAAAGCTGCCCCGGAGAGTTGCACCTACCTAGGACATTCGTCTCTCATATTTATGCCGCTCGCTCAGGGCACGGAGATTTTGCCTTGTATCATGAGCGGTTTAATCACGAAAATGCGCACAACTATTGCAGTTGTGGTGACCAAAAATCTACAAGCCACGTACTACAATGCAGACTGTCGCCCCAGAGGCTCCCAAAGATCCCGGGGATGTATGCGAATAAAACTTCCTACTTCTTCGGCTCATTAAAAGGCGCTAAAAAATTGGCCAAATGGCTGGAAGCCACAAAATTTTTCACTGAAATCTGCCCCAGATTCCCCCTCTCAGAGGACAGCCAAACACTTTTCTAATTAGGTTAAAAAAAAAAAAAAAAAAAACACACACACCGGCGTTTTGGAGGTCAATTATTCAGTTCTCTAGTCTTTGCGTAGCAGATGACCATCATTACCTTTATTAAATCATGTAATTTATCATTAGACTTTGTTTTTAGCCTTCTTGTTTAAACATAGGGCAAATCTCGCCAGCAAACCGGGCTCCACTTCTTTTGTTTGGGAAGCGGGGCGCCTCAGCTATAGGGCAGTAAGCCCTAGCGTCCTTTACCTTCGGGTGAATGTAGCGCGGCAAAGGCTTACGCCTTTGCTTGATAGACGTAAAATAATACAAACAAACAAACAAACATCTTGCTGTTTTATACCTACACTGCATAAATCCAATGTCGCTATGCACAACTGTATTTGAGGTTGATCCATCTATTTTAAAGACAACCCAACCAACTGGAATCGTCAGCCTGCATGTTAACATACCTCTAGTTTTACTGACAAAAAATCTGTGCATGATAGGCGAAATAAGTATGGGGCTTTCAAGATCACAATTAATGAGAATGTGATAATGATGGTTGTCGCAAGGTCGATATTGAGATGAGCTCTGTGGAGGTTATCGTTTGGAAATCATAGACACTCTGAATTATCAGGCAGCAGTATCAGCCCCCTGTCTAGTACATCCTCTAGTAGGGTTAACCCCTGAAGTAAGGTCTGGCCCTACTGTGCCCTTCTTACCCTAGCAGCATAGTAAGGCTTTATAAATCACGTAGAATAAATTAAGACATGTTGTGGGTTCTCAGTTGTGGGATTCAATCGTTGATAGTGAAAGAGGTACGTCTCAGCGTAATTTATGTCCTGAGTTCCCTTGCTTCGCATCTACTTAGCAGGTACATCTCAGAGTGATTTACATCCTGAGTACCCTATCCTAGGACTTAGTAAGTACTATCTAATTACAAAAGATTATCTGTTTGTTGATCGCTGGTCTAGATCAGAATAACTAAAAACATATCCTGTTGAATTACAACTTAGCGAATATTAACTAGATTTACTGTTACCCACCGCCACAAATCAACACTTCTACAGTTTTCTCTGTTGAAATTAAGTGCCACTAGCAGTTTAGAGATAGGGCTGTGCACTTAAAGCGATATGCACAGATACACTAGTCTCCCAACAGTTAAGACTCTAAATTGTAGAATACGCTAGTCCGTATACGACCAAATTACTAGAACTCTTAGCACTAGATTATTATAGATCATATAGTTAGCACCTTGTGTCTAAATGGGAGTAATCAACAACTCCACACTTCAGATTTACAGACTCTTATTTGTGCCACTCTGTTCCCTCTCTTATTTGTGATAAGTTAAAATTCTCATATTATTTGTGACTATCTCAACCAGTTATAACAACCTGGTGCTATCCACAAGCCCCCCTCCTTTCAACATTCTCTAGTATTCGATGTACTCCTAAGATGGCCTGGGCGTTGGCCAGATGGCCCTTGTAAAGATGGTGTTAGACTGTTTTAAATAGTGGCCTTCTCTTTGCACAAAGAGGCATTTCAGACCTGAGTCTTGTTATCTAACCATTGTTCAAATATAATCTTGTCTTGATTCAAAATCATTGTTATTGTCTTAATTCATAGTAATTGTTATTGTCTTGTCTACCGAGTTCACAGTCTACGCCCATAGTGCAGAGCTCACAGTTCACGTCCAAGGATTCTTTCACCACGCCTAGCCACGCTTCTTGCACTTTGTACATAGCAGTACTAGCACCGGTACAAGTACTCTCAAACCAGGATGGATTTCATCCCAAGTTCCATTTAATTTAGTATGTGACTGAGGACACAGTGCACTCCAGTCTGGGAGTACGTTTTATACCTAACTTCGATGAGTTGGTAATAAAATACACATTGGTTGTCATAGCAATGGTATGGGCATTACGTAAAGGTCACTGGAATAAAACCTGTAGTTTATAAAAATTTTATGGGTTATGGGGGATGAAATGTTATGGCAATTTGTTAGGAGCCACCAGGGCGAACCGATAAAGCTATGGGTTATGACAGGTTTTACTGTATGTACTAAATGTAGTAGATAGTCCGTGTGGAATAAAGGGGATCCGCTTATGCCTTCGGTCATTTATTAGGATAGGCGTATGCGTCCGATTATTCAACGGGACCGTGTAAGGGGTAAACGAGTAAAAGAGTTACATATGGAGGCGTTGTTAGAGCCCCGGTGACAGTGGAGGCGTAAGAGAGCTGATTTCTTTGTACAGTTGTATCTACATAGATAGAATATACACAGTTAGTGGCGCTTGATTGTCATGCGGTAGCCGACGCACGTAACCCTTCATACTTTAGACGTAGTAATATGTTTTGAAGCTTGCTATTATTATACTGTCTAGAGAAGTTCTATTAAAGCCCAATCATAGGTTCTCAAATCTGATATTCAATGTAATTTTTTGGTTTTGCTCCTAAACTTTTTTTTGGTATTGATTAATTAAAATATCTTGGCTCGTCAAAAACATGATACCTGTGCCCTCTTACACCTTCACCTCGGAATATTTGTGGAAAGCGACGGCCCTCCGGAACTTCATCCTCACTGATTCTTGAATTGCGTTCCTCTTCAAATTTACTCGGAGTTTCCCCAATTAAAAATTTACCAACCTGAAGCTCGGTATCGGTAATCGTGCCTCTGCTGATTCGAGCATATCCGATCCTCTTGAGTCCTTTGTAAAGTATATATTCGCACCACCGATCCCAATCAGATGGATCTATATCGTACATGCCACTAGTCTCTGATACATATGTATTGTAGTTGCCTTCTAGAGGTTTGGTAACAAGGTAAGAAAGAAGAATTGACGGCCTTTGTGAAGAGCCCATAAGTTTGGAGAGGTACTGGCTTTGAAGTCTTCTATCTTCCACATCTTCTTCTTGCCCTGAATGAAATACAAATACATCAACTAATTCGCCGTATACATCAAGCGTGGCATGAATTGCAGGTGCAAGTTCACCAACGGGCGAAGGTAACAAATGATGGGTTGAATTTAAAATAGGGAATTTGGACAGTAATACACATCCCCATGTATGCTTATTTGGGCCTGGGCCATAGTCAGCATACATTCCGAGTTCTTCGGCTAGAAACTGTGATGTATCCCGGTTTCCCATGATGATACGTTGAAGATCAGTCTCCAATAGACCGATAACGTCCAATTCGGCGTCCTTAATTAGATCGCGCATACGATATTCTGACGACCACATATCGTTATCAAGAGAAAAGTGAACGGTCCATATACCTGCCGTGAGAACTTTTTCTTCTTTGTGATATGGTATATAGTTGTAAGTCGGAAACCGGAGGTAAGCAGATATAATAGAGATTATTTGCAATATACCCATGATGTAGAGATAATGAGAACGGTGCGAAGATACCTTCTTTGGCATGTCCTCTTTTCCATATCGTTTTGTTGATACTGATGATAGATTTGAGTATATGCCGCAACCAATGAGAAGCATAGTCGTTATCATGATCCAGTCAGTGTGTTCGCGTACCAATGGTCCACCTGGAACAAATGCATAGGCTACTACCCAAACGTGGAAGAGGACCATGAAATTATAGATTAGAAATCCAAGACCAAAGGTTATGGCTGGAGAATTCCTGGAAGCAGAGCTGAGAATTGGTATTGATGACGCTGTTAGATAAATTGCGAGAGCTAGTCCACCGTAGTAGCCTGTCCAATTTTTGTAGATCGTCAGAGTTGCAGCTCCTATGCATCCGAGACCGTAGAAAGTCCAACTACAAGCGAAATTTCTGTAGAAAAGGCCTAATGTCAAGCCAGATCCCATTGAAGCTATTGTCCAAATACCATGTGGTACAGCAATTGGGCCCCGAATTGGATATCCTTCCCAAACCCAGCTGATCATTGTACTGGAGTCCGAGAGAAGTGAGTGCATACCAAATATAAGCCCAGCTACACCGAAGCCTGTCAGCAGAGACGAGCTTTTTCTGCGACTTGGTATCAGAATTTCATGTCTAGATGTCGTAGATAATGCGCGAGTGGAGCGAAGTACGGCAAGAATTGCTAAGATAAAGCCTACCCCATTCCATCCTCCATTTAAAGAGTTTGTGATCGGCCAAATGGGATTACTAGTCTGGAAGGCGAATTTAACAACACTGTGAGCGATGAGCCCGATGGTCCAGGCCGCTATTTTCAATTCAAGACGGACAGGTTGGTCCGAGATTGAGTACCAAGTTGCTGCCCAAGAAATACATGATATGGACAAGGCGAAACTAACTGTAAACAGTCTATAGATAGGAGATTTCACCTTGTAGGCGAGTAAGCCAACAAGAGCTATTAAGTGGCAGTATCGAATATTTTTGACCACCAAGGATCGGATATTAGGTATTCCGAGTAGCAACGGGGAAATAGTGCACATGACCATTATTTCGTAGCCAGAGATACCCATATACCATAAGGGAAAATCTATGTTGTTATTTAATGAAGTGTCTTAGATACTTAAGACTTACACCAGACTAGTAGGCCCAGAGAGGTTAACAACGACCAGAATACGAACTAGATATCTTATGTGAGATAGGATAGCAGCAAAACTTGCTTGTATAACATACTGCATTGTATAAATCTGCTAAGGCATCGAATACACCGGTCCAAGAAAATAGTATTCCAGAGACCTGACTATTTGGCTTCTTACTGTATTGCTATTAGCATCCTGATAGGATCAGACTTGGTTGCACAGCATACTCTTTTTCAAGACTGAGATATGGGGTATAAGTTTTTCTAAACACAATTTCTTAGATTTTTTTTTGAATTTAAATTTTGACATGACAGTTCAAAAATTCTACTTTGGGAGCTGACGGACGTACCCCTTACTTAGCCCTTTCACATCTTTCACAGTCAACTCAAAAGTGTCAAAATCAAGAGCAGTTACAGCGTCAAACGCCACATCAAACACGATTAATAACCACTCAAAGAACGCATACTTAGTGTAAGCTGCCACCTACGTTAGTTGCTATACATATTAAAAAATTGAGAGCTCACCCCCAGGAACCTTGTGAACTTTATGTTGTATGAAGTAGTACACAAGAGGTACTAAAGTGCTGAAAAATAAAGCTGCGAAGCGTTTTCGATATCTTAATGCTAGAGAATTTTTAGAGCTTAGAGTGATACATCCGACTGACCATGGTAGCGTTGCCACTAAGTAAGATATCATGAATATATCATGCCAGTGATGATCATCAGTTGAGGTAACATAGGTCCATCCACCACAAGTTAATGACCGAAATGCGCCCATTAAGGCCACAAATTTTGGCAAAGTTGCTCCAGGTCGGGCAGTAAGAAGGTACCATAATGCAACTAGAACAAAACGAGGACCTTAGTAGCGGTTAGTAACAGTCAAGTGAGGTTTTGGACCTTGAATCTCAACACCTGAAGTTATCGCTATAAATAACATGAAGAATGACCGTTCTGGGTATCGATCCCCGATTGTTGCTGAGACCGAGGGAAACCATTCGTCGGGATACCCATAGTATTCATTCTGAACTATTTTATGGAAATGAAGTGAGATGCCGATAAGGAGAGCGCCGAAAAATGCAACTGGGCTGATCAGTAAAGGTGACTCGGTATATATTATGGGCAAAGTTAGATTAACAAACCACATGCAACCACTGTGTGGACCCATGATACCCACTTGCCAGAGAAAGATATCACGACATCTCCATCCTTAGGTTTAGGTGCCATCGGGACCCAGTTCTACCCGAGTTCAATTGGGATGGACTTAAGAGAACTAAATACTCATTGAGCACGACGAAAATGGAGGTTACTTTTTGCTACAGGGGGTCAAGGGTAAGTAAAGTCTTCGCTTAATCGACAGGGGTTGGCGTGAAGGGGTTTTGTCAGCCTTACCCTACCCTTAGGGTAGTAATTTTGCAGTAGAAGGGTTCTCCTATAACAAGATTATGTAATTAGCCTACTCACTAGCTGGGGAGTTCATAGCTTGGACGCGTACGCGATAGCTTAAGAACATCAACTTATACCTGGGATCTTAAAACAGACGATTAGCTTTCTGGTGACCTACGCAGGGAAGATTCATTCTGTGATCTGATTCATTTACAATTCCTTGATCCATATTGAGGATCTTTTTCGAGATACTCGGCCTGAAGCTGTTTTGAAGATCTGGGTGCGTTCTGAAAGCTTCCTTGTTTACTTGAAAGTAAACAAAGAAATCGATATAAGTACCCTTTTTGCGAATCTAACTAGACGACATCATCATACTCCTGGAATTGAGGTAGAAGACCTTTCTAAATTGACAAGTTTCTGCCGGGAAAAAGATGAGCACTTGATAATTCTTGGGAGTTTTCTATTGACGACAATCTTTGGAGGATTAAATTCAATATTTTGACTTGCTTTGTAAGCCTAGTAGTTTGGCCCTACGTTCTCTGGGTTGCCTTTGAGAAAGGTTAAGACAAGAATTAACGTGCCGTTTAATTTGATCGCTATTTAGCATTGGACGGAAGATTCGTATTCTAAGCTGGATTCAAGATTCATTCAACCTCGTGACAAGCTGGACTACCCTTCGAGTAGTTTATCGGGGAAATCATCACATCTAACGACTGCTGACAGTTCAAGGATTGAGAACTCTAATAGTTCTTCTGTGGGAGAGCTCGCAGAGAGACTTGAGCGAGTCCACCTCTTTAAATCCTTACAAGAATTGATACAAGAATTTGGTGAGGCTTCCTGGAAAGTTATTGATGAAATGAGTGAACAAGGTCACTGGGAAAGAGAAGGGGGGGGTCGAGAGAGGATACCGTGAACCCAGCGAATCATTTAGAAATAACGACTTGTATAACTCTCCATTCAGTCCATCGAACACACCAGTTAGGAATGCTCTCGACAATATGCCGGTGTTTGATGTAGTGCCTTTCTCCGGGAATGGACAAGACGGGGCCCGATGGATTTTCAAACTTAGAAGGGCTTTCAAAGCAGCTGGAATTGTAGGGGAAATCCCCCCTGAAATATGGATTGGTGCGATTTGGAGCGGAGTAGAAGGACGAGCTATTCAATGGATAGATTCAGCGCCTCACCTGAGGCATATCATAGAGTTGCTTCGTCGATCGCCTTCCCAACTGACTGCGGAAATGGCGGAAAGGTTTACTGAGGAGTTCGAAGAAACCTTTCGGATGGTGGAGCAGTCCGAGACCCCTCGATCACCGATGGAAATGATGGACGACTTAAAACAGGGGCCCCGAGAATCCCTGGCGAATTACCTTACCAAGTCTAAAGGTATATTACATCAACTGGGAGTAAATAGGTCGAATCAAGAGGACCCAAGGACGGCAACTATGACATCATGTCTAATTGGGATGGTAACCAGCAAGTTTCTGGCATGCCTTTATGATGGAGTTCTTAGAAGGAGGTCGCTTGAGCGTGGAGCAGCCTCCGCGAAGACATTAGAAGAATGCTCCCTCATTATTCGGAATGTGGAGTGTTCAATAATTGATGAAAGAAAGCAATTATTGCTGCAAAGAGAAAGTTGGAAGTCTCAGGGCTTCGATGAGATAATGAAGTCGCTAAATCGGGTAAATGAATTCTTGGGTGATTTTGCCAGGAGGTATCATTACCAGCTGGAAGTCGAGTGGAGGATGACGCCACGTTATCCCGAAGTATATCAGGCCCCTTGCCAAAATTTTACAGACCAGAATACGTGGCGCCTGGAACAATCACTGCCACCGAGTAGATCACTGCCCGCACGGGAAAACAAAAGCATAAATTACCATGGTGAAAATCCATGGAAAGAATCAGGCAAACCAACGACTATTGTACATGAAAATATTGGGAAGTACCAAGGACCAGACTATCGAGGTGAGAATTCTTGGAAAAGGGAATCCTCATGGTACCCGGTCCCGAGAAGACGGCCGGAGCAGTTTGGCGCTGGCCAAAGTGGGAATGCGAATGGAAAAAGCCGAGAGATTGTAGTTGGTCCGCAAGAGCCCCGCTCTAACCATCCGATGGTTAGTGGCGCTATTGAATATCGGAATGTGTGTTGGAAGTGTGGCAACAGCCCTAACGCTGACGGCCCGAGGCATGACAGCCGGAGCTGTCAAAACGCTCCATTACAGGATTGGGAATCTGACGTCTTGCGAAATAAGCATCGCCAGAGAAAAGAAGAATTCGAAAGAACAGAGATTCGGCCTAACCGGCCACTGCAGACTTCTGAACAGCCCACGGCTAATGAAGTAGCAATAGAGCAAAGAAGGAGGCAAAGATATGAAGCGGCCGGATTGCCGCAGCCCTATTGCGAGGAGCAGTCTGTACCAAGTGACAACGCCGTAGAGGAAATGAGTATCGAAGATTTGATAGAGCTCCACAGAATTATGGAACAAGAGGACGGCTACATTAACGCCGTAGATGGAGCTCTGGATGGGTATCTGTTGGATGAGCTTTTCGCAGAAGATGCCTTGGAAGCGTCAAGTAAGAAGATGAAGGAATATGAAATGAAGAGTAAAATTAATCTACCGACCGAAGCGGAGGTTTTATTGTCAGCCCACGTCGTGGATAGGGAGAACGCGAAACGTTCTAGGACTCACCATGATATCCTAAATGATGAAGATATTGATCCTCTCCCCAATACACCTTCTAGCCCAGAGGAGTTTCCAACATACACTAGCAAGACAAAGCCTAGAAGAAGACGACAGGTCGAACCATTAATAAACGCTAGATTCAATGAGGGGCCACTAGACTACATGGAGATCCTTGGAAAAACTAGAGTTGAAGTTAGCCTCACTGAGTTGGCTCAGATGTCGCCTGCGGCTCGGAAACATTGGAAGTATGGAATGTCGAGGGTGAATGACAAAAGGTCAAGAAAAAAGAGACTCCAGGCGGAAATATCAGAAGTAGCTTTTAAGTCTTTTGGTCAAGTCGACCCCCCAAAAGACCAGACAAGGAGTAATCAAGATGAAGACCCTGTGAGAAGCCCTGTCAGTCATCAGTCTATGACTTATAAGTCTTTCCGAGTGGATGCCAAAGTCGAAACAACAGTAAATGGCCAAAAGAAATGCATCGTGCTGGATGTCAATTATACTCATGTTGATCAAGGTGCTGATTCGAACCGGATATCTAATTATCTTGCAAAAATTTTGAGGCTCCCGCCTATTAAATTACCGGAACCGATAATATTCGGAACCGCTGAAGGGCGCATGACAAACGCTACTCATTTTGCTCAGATACGAATTGGAGTTGCTGGAATTTGGAGAATCGCCGAAGCCCTTGTGCTGCCGCCAGCTACGGGAAATCCTTGTTCGCTAATATTAGATCTACCATGGCTTTTTCATGTGTGTGCAAATCTGGATATTCCAAAATTTACGTTGAATATTGGTGATACCTCAAAGGAGGAAAAATAAGTTACTATCCAGACAACAGCATTTAAGCTTGGCCAGAATAACCGTTTGCGTCTCATTCTTTCAGATCGACAGACAGTAGAATTGGCGAAAGCACATGTAGCTGCGAGAGATGCTCAGCCGAGCCGCACTAATAAACAGGCCCAATTTCTGTCTGATTCAGAATCCGAATCTGATACTAGCGGAGAAGATTCTGACTCAGAAGGTGAAGCCTCATCAGATATCGCAGAACTTCCGGGAAAAGAGAGCGTCACGGGCGTGACGTTAAAACGCCTTCCTATTCGAACAAAGGAACGAAATGCCCATTCAAGATAAATAAAGAGTGTTCACAGTATGTCTCAGACAGTGCTGTCACTGAGAAGACAATAACGAATTTGCGTGAATCAGATTGTGGAGACAATTATTTTTTGATTATCAGAATTTAGATGATTTTGGGAACCCTCTTTTTGGCGTACATGGTGTCACACCTCAGGTT
The DNA here is from genome assembly GCA_028751805.1 of Podosphaera xanthii. Taxonomy (NCBI): domain Eukaryota; kingdom Fungi; phylum Ascomycota; class Leotiomycetes; order Helotiales; family Erysiphaceae; genus Podosphaera; species Podosphaera xanthii. The sequence continues at coordinate 1,152,179 of JAPWIX010000004.1, forward strand.
GAGATCGTCACTCATAGCCAGTCAGATGTCAGTCAGAACACCTCAGCGGCTGCGTTCCCTACTAATCGCCGACCGATCGTGAGATCTCTATCAAACGACCCCCAAAGTTTGATTGAAGATTGGTTCTCTAAATGTGGTGCTATTATAGGACCCTTGTGTTCTACAGAACAACAGAAATTTGAGGTTGCAAGACTTTTTTATACATATAAAGATTTGAATGCTACGGAATTTTTGGAGATGCCTGCAACGGACCTATATGCTCATAACATTAAAGTCAAAGAAGGCACTATCCCTTATAATTCGAGAAGTCAGAAGAGGTGGCCAAGGGACAAAGAATGGTGGTTGAATAAAATGGTCCAAGATGGATTGGACTGTGGAATGTATGAGCCCACTACAGCAAGTGGAGAAGGGTTGTCACCGTGGAACGCAGCTGCAAAGCTTGTTCCAAAAAGTGATAATGATAAACGGGGAGATGAACCACGTATAACGTTTAATTATCATAACGTTAAGGAGGACCTACCAGGCTACATTATGCCCTTAATGTCGGATATCCATGATTTTCTTTCAGATCCTAGGCATGGTTGTTTTATTCAACTTGATTTGAAAAATGCTTACTGGTCAATTCCTCTCAGCCCTGATTGCCGCAAATACTTGGCTTTCACCTTGAATAATAAGCCTCAGCTACAACCAACTAGGCTACCTCAGGGATCTCAAAGCGCAACGTTCGGACTCACGCAATGCATGAATATTGCACTGGGAGCTATCCCAAAATTGCCTGATGGCATGGTTACTACGGAAGGAAAGGATGGTAGCGAACCATCCTTGTCGCACCAAAGTCACCCTGATGAGTCAGATAGGTTGAAATTTTATATTGATGATATATTCGCTGCGTTTCAAGATTTTGAATCTGGCTACGCTTATTTGAAGGATCATCTACTTCCTAGAATTGCGTGGGCAAAGTTTCGCTTATCGTTTAAGAAACTTAGATTATTCATGGATGAAATAGATGCGTTGGGAGTAATCCATAAGACTGGAGGCGTTTCAGTGGTAAAATACGACAAAGCCGCAAAGATTAAGCAGTGGCCTACTCCAAAGGATTTTACTTATGTGAAAAGTTTTGTGGCTTCTGTCATGATCACGAAGCCTTGGATAAAGAATTTTAGCGAAATCGCGATGCCTTTGAATTACCTGATGCGTCACAATGCAACTTGGGTATGGGGTATTGTACAGCAGGCAGCATTTGACACGTTAAAACTTCATTGTGCCGCAGAGATAGAAAGGCATGGCATAATTACCTATTTGCCTGTAATGCTGTATACCGATGCGAGTAAATTTGCCATTGGGTGCGTCATCACTCAATTCCAACTGGACAACGAAGTGCCTATTTTATATGATTCTAGCACTCTATCGAAATCTGAGCGAAACTATGGAACGTACAAGAGAGAACTGTTAGGAATTGTGACTTTTGCTAGGAAGTATGATTATTTGTTTTTAGGAAAGGAGAAGAGTATCATTTTCACGGACCACAAGCCCCTAGCCTATTTCATGAAATCATCACTGCTGGAGGGAATTTATACTAGATGGAATCACCTTTTATGTCAGCTTAACGTCGAAATCCAGTGGATTCCAGGTCCTCGAAATGAAATTGCGGATGCATCATCGCGCACGGTGTTTGAAGACCCCTCAAAGGAACATGATGAAGCTCTTTTGTTGCATGGGAGAGGAGTGGAGAATCGAGATGGAAATGTTGAATGGATTTGGAAAGATGGTAAAGGAGGTTACTTGGACATGATTAGAAGACTTCGACGCAAGGAAGTAGAGGAGAGAGCGTCATCAGTGATTTTCCCGGATCCGGAGTTAGATGAAACCCCTACAGTCGACGCTGTTGAAGCACATCTTGTAGCCATGGCAATTGAGGATTTTGGAGATGAAAATCCCAAGTATACTCGATCAACTTGGCTTAAGGACGTTTATAATTTTCAGAGAACAAACGAAATCCCGCGGAACTTGGCTCAAGAGGAGCGTAAAAGATTTGTGAAACAGACCCAGAGGTACAGGATTTACGAAGGGGAATTATATGTGGAAATTCGGGGAAAATGGAAACGTTGTATAACGGAAAAAGAGGTTAGCAAGGTGCTTGAAGCGGCCCATGATAATGGAGGCCATTATGGCTCAGCAATGACAATCAAAAAGCTTAGAGATTATTACTGGCCAAAGATGACAAGAGATACGGTAGACTACATCCTAGGATGTATGTCATGCGCAAAACATGGAACTGCTCGAAGATCACAGACGCAGTCGTCAGCCAAGGTGGATGCTCCTCTTGTCATGTTAGGAATGGACTTTATCGGACCACTTCCCGAGGCAGAACTCAGCCTGGAAGAGACTATAAGAGTTTGCTATCCACAGCTAAATAAATATAAAGTGAACGTCAAGTCTGAAGATCAGCCTCCATATTTGGGCTTCTCGGGAAAAGAAAAATTCACTCACATCTTTGTGATAGTTGATTATTTCTCTCGCTTCGTGTGGGCATTTCCTTGCTCCAAACCCGATCAAGCTGAGGCTATCAGATGTTTAATTTGGCTATTCAACATGTTTGGAACTCCGATATCCATCTATGCAGATATTGGATCTCACTTCACAGGCTGTTCTATGAAGCAATTTTTGAAGGACCATAAAGTGGTGTTTACGCCAGCTCCTTCAGGAGCTAAGCGTGCTACCGGAATGGTTGAAAAATCCAATGACTTGCTAGAAATGATACTGAAAAAGCAGTTGAATAAGAAAAGCTGGCCCTTGTATCTAAATAGTGGAGCCTATGAGCTGTATCGGAGGGAGATCAAGTATTTCGGCTTCTCACCTTATCAGTGTCACGGACTGGATTAATTCAGTTCAGGTATGGTTCTTCCGGGGGTTCGGCTAGTTCCCCGTCTTGTCTGCGTAAGTCCGACCGGATAAGACTAGGGTCCCTGGTGGTTGGGAACAAAGCGTTATGCATTGGCGTTCTGTTGGATCTCAGGGTTGAAGGGTTCCCCTTGTCCGCCCGGAAGGCGTTAGTGTCTTTTCTGTGTATAATTAGCGGGTCCATCGCACCCTTTTAACGGTGTGCGACGTCTTAGTTTATCATTCTTATTTATCCTTTGATACATTACCATCTCATATTGTGACAATCAGATCCTGTTTGGATATCAACCTCCATCATCTCTAGACTTTAAATTTCCGTCGCTGAAACGATCCAAATATACATCCGAAATTGCTGAGTTTGACTGGGACCAGTTACAAGATCCAGAAGAAGTTGGTAGGCAAATGGACGCGGTCATACATCACATCGCAAGAATGGAAACTCTGCGTTCAGATATAGAAAGAAAGATGACAGGCGTCGCCAGGTGCAAAAAGAAAGGCACGATATTGGAATCAGCCAGGAAATCAACTTTACTCCGGGAAGTCTGGTGATGCTCTACGATCATGCAAAGGCCAAGATGAAGTTGCATGCTTCTTACCGCGGCCCTTTTGTCGTTGTAGGATTTGCCGGAAGCTACGGTAAGAGTTATATCATTAGGCAAGTCGATGGGAAGAAAATAAAATATTCCTATCATGGGGATCAACTAAAGCCTTTCAGACTGTGCGAAGGGTATTTGATTACGGGCAAAGAACAAAAGATTCCAGCGTACCAGAATTTGAGAGCCGGCAAATCTAACCATGATGTGCCTCGACCAACAACATACTTTGAAGGAACCTGGGCTCAAAAGAAATGAAAATCCCGCCTTTTCTGGACCAACTACTAGAGCTTTGCATCACTGGGTCTGTAAGCCCATCGAAGCTGGAATTACTCTATGAAATCTGAATTACTTTATCAATGACTTCGCCGACGGAAAACCTCTTGAAACTCTCTTAGTTCCGAGACCTCAATTTCATCCTTGCATACACTCCTTACTGGATTTAGATGCCTATTCGACCTGCATTAATTTTTTGTTTGAGATAAGCTCGTATTTTCTTTTCACATAAGGTTAGATCTGAGAGTAATAAGATCGATCTACAATTACATTGGTGTCCGGGCCATCAAGGAATTGAGGGCAATGAACTAGCCGACATCCTTGCAAGGAAAGGTCTGGACCAACCGATTTTATCCAAAGACATATTTACGTCTTATTCGTTTTTAAATGAAAAAATAAGAAAACAAATTCTTATAACTTAGCAAACTGAATGGACAAAGCAAGTGCTAAGAGAAGAAGAAGGCAGAAAGGCCATTGGACTCGGCAGATTTTATAGGACATCTGCAAGGATATCTATACCTATCTTCAAGTCTAAGGCTCTGAATCTGAATATGTTCAGTAAAGGCGCTCAGTCATTATACTTTCAGGCAAGAACTGGGATTGGGAATAACCTGGCCTATCTCTACAAGATTGGGAAAGTAAATAGTGACATTTGTAACTTCTGTAACAAGGAGAAACAAACTATGCCTCATTTGATATTTGATTGAACCTATTTTGATGGAGAGAGGAAAAAGGAATTTGATGGACTTGAACCACTAAATCTGGCCACTCTCTTTAATACCAAAGTTGGTAGACTCTGTCTGAAATTCTTACAATCCAGTCAGTGCATTTCAAAATATAAACCCCCACAAATCGACACTTACACATAGCACAATTACATTCTATGAATCACTTCACGTTACAAAATTATAATGCTTTCTTTTGAATTTTTATCTACATCATCTCTCTATTTATTTATTTAAAATTGATTTATGTCATAATTTATTTTATTTTTCTATGTAACAAAAAACAGCCCAATCATTCTATCAAGAAATATTTTTAAAAAAAATTATTGTATTGCTAAATGTTTGCTTAGGAGTGCAACCTCCAGATGAAACTAATGTTGGATAGTCTTCGTTAAGTTATGAGCCAAGACTAGTGCCAAACGAAGTCAGGCGCCTTACAGCCCTTTCAACCCTCATCCGTTTATGTCTACCGTAGGAACGCTTTTCAGCCACTCACGACTATCCAGCGTGCCTTCGTCATCGCCACATACATGACCACGCGAGAAAGGTGGATAGGCTCTTGTCGGATTCGAACCAGCTTTTTCCTGTATCAAGTGGGGCATGAGCCTTGGCTACCCAGACTCTACTTAGGAGAACGGCCCGGACGGTGTACCACACCGCCATCCGACCCAAGACACAACCATTATCTTGTAAAAAGCTCACAAGATCTTTTTCATTTGTAGGCGATGTGAAAACTCCCACCCTCTATTCCTCTTCCTTCACCTCCTCCCCTTTCTTTTCCCCAGCTAAAAGTACCCGCCCAACAGGATAAAGAGATTTCGCTAATGGAAATTCTCATGTCAGTCATCTCAGTAGTCACTACTAGTAATGAAGAGGCCAATCTACAGGGGGACAAAGGTAAGTTAACTAAGGTTAGAGAATAAATTATGTGCACTATATTTATATGTTTATATTATCGGAATAAACAGAATTTACTGCCTAACCTTCGTTAACTTACCCTTGTCCCTCTGTACTCTTCCAGAACATCGCATGCGTCTTGGATAATGCCATGAGTGGGTCTAGTCTCCCACCCCATCTACACCAACCCTTCGTGAATTCGTATAGGACATGCATGCTGTAGCCCGAAGAAATTTCGAAAGTCACGTAAGAGGCTCTCCCAGGCCTCCAGCACCATATTCCACTTCCAGAGCTGTGCAAGAAATCCCGAGAGTGCCAATCATAGAACAGAAGCCTGCAGGTACCGTGCAGGCAAGGTCAGTTTAGCCATACCCATCCAGGGGCCCACTTTAGCTACTCCAATGCAAAAGACATCAAAAAGACCCACGTTCGCTGCTGCGGCGAAGGCAACAGCACAAAGACAGCCCGCGACGCTTATACAGACGCCGCTTATCTACACCTGGAACAATTCCAGAACGAAGCAGATTCCTGATGACAATCGACTACTGGTTGTGACTTCCGGTTACCCTACGCTTAGTATTGTTAGAAAGTGTGACACGAGTCAATCAATTACTAGGCCGTAGCATGTACCGTGTCTTATGGGTAGAAAAGGTAAATGTACTAAAGCGACCGGGGTACAACCCCAACGACTAAGGTTTTGATTGGTTCAGTCTTCATGGAAGCCCATGTCTAGCTCGCCCACTAGTTTTATTAGCAAGGATATTCACCAATGATATTCCGTGAAAGTCAAAATTAAATGGGACGGATTTCAACTTAAAAAGAAAGGTTAGAAGGGTTTTCTTATTAAAAAATTAAAAAAAAATTATCAAATATACACATCAATCTAAAACATATTATTGTACTTTAGTACTAGATTGTACGTCAAGGGCCTCAGTCTGGTTCATGAATAAATAAAACGAAAGCATCCTGCCTGTTTTATGTTAGTCTGTCTCATCCTAATATTTTGTGTATCCTCCATTTGCCTTTATCACCGCTACACATCTTGCGAGCATACTGCTGACCAGATTTGATAATTCCTCAGACGAGATAGAGTCCCATGCGGCCTCTAGCAATATTCTCAACGTATCAGACCGCACTAGCCTGACCCCATTTATCTCAGGACTATTAGCCTGAATATAGTTTTTTAAGATGTTCCACAACGACTCGATCGAGTTTAGGTCGGGAGAGTAAGGTGGCCAACTAATAGGCGTTATTCCAACCTCACGTAGCACCTCCATCGTTGACATGCTTTGTGACAGGGTGCATTGTCTTGCATGTATAAAATTTTTGGGTTTTCCAAATGAAATTGATTCAACAGAGGCACAACCCTTTAACAAAAGGATGAGGCCGTCATTGTGCCCCACTCCTTCTGTCAAACTAGAAATTGGCCTTTAGATGACCCATGAAACGATCCCCAGAACATCCAATTGTTCCCATGAGAATGACGAGCCAAAATGCAGGTCTCGTCAAACTCATCTTCAGGCTAAGCTAAGCTATTAGTCAAGGAAAATTTTGATAGAATGAATCAAGACGTACTTTTCTTGTGACGCGAGGTTTCATATGAGAGTCACCCGATACCCATGCTTCGTCAGTCCATAGGATTCGACTCCATTGCTCCATGCTCCAATCTAAATATGATTGGGCGAACTCCAATCTTTTCTGCTTGTTAATCGCACTTAGCGGAGGCTTCTTCCGAGCGATACATCTGCTGTAACCTCTTTTTTTGAGAGCATTAGAAATTAGTTGCTCACTGCATTCCCAGTGGCTGATGGGTCCCATCGCTAGCTCTAAATAGCTCATCTGACGGGTTTCAGGAGATTCCCGGACGAAAGCCTCAAGCTCATCAACTTGTTCAGTACTAAGTATTGATTAGCGTCCTTTGCGAGGTATAGGATTCTCTTCATTTCGAGAACACGCACGCTGCACTTGCCTCATTGTGAAGCCAAGTTCGTTGGATATATCTTGTAGTGTCAAGCCAAATCTTCTTAATGTTCTTATTTCAATACATTGATCGCGAGTAATCTGCTTGCAAGATTGCTTTTTTGGGACTGAAATTTCGAAAGACATTGTAAGATAGATTGATAGGTGATGTTGAGAATTATGGATTTTGTTTGAGGAGCAGTCAGGGAAGACGGTTGGTGAAAATACTTTTCTTTGACCGATCGTTTGGCAAAGACAATTGGACGACACTTCATGGCGAGTGGAGTAATAAGAATTCGCAGCCTAACCTATTACGTGTTAGCTTGACTGCAATTACATGGTAGATCCCTGAGAGACCCACTTTAAAATTATACCTTTCCAACCCCTGATAGAGGGTAGCTAGCATGCCATCTACAATACTTCATTGGTGTTAGTAAGGATCTTAGTACAATCCACCAGGGATGAAATCTGGTGGTGGGCATGCTCGGAAGTAACTCGACGCTCGCTAGAAGTCGAGGTCTCCGGAATCCTTGAATAAGGTTTCACTATGACTCAGTGTTCGATCAGGTAACTCAAGACAAATGAGACGTACCTGCTTAGTAATGGCGTAGTAAGGGAACTCAGCGCATAAGTACCGCTGAGATGTACCAATTACGTAATAACACACTTTTTGACAAACTATTTTCAAGCTCTTTAATATTTTACCTGTGAATTATCACTCTAGACATTGAAACCTCTAATCGTTAGACTCCCATCAAGATTTTAACGGGCTATGAGCCCGGTGCCCAGCGATTCATAAAAATCACCTTCATTCCGTCGTTTTTAATTTTTGCTTACAATTAGTTTTTAACAAATAAAAATGTCTATCACATCCTCTGCTGTTAAAGCATACACTGCTCCTAAATTCTTCACTTCTGTAAGGCATATCGCGTCACGAACAGTATCGTTTCCTTGCGTAACTCCACTCAGCGGTCACGAAGACTATGACTTGTGGGCATCTACGATGGAAGCAGTCTGGTGAAGTTTGAAACCACACGAGCTGGTTGTTGGAGGAAAACGACCGGCGCCAGGTTCTGATCCTGAAGAATTGGAAGTCTACGATGCGATGTTTCACTTCGCGATAGGATTGTACCTACAAGTTGTAGGTCCAAATTTCATTAAGCACATTGTCGACCTCAAGAATCCCCACGAGATGTGGATGCATCTGAAGTCAGAGTATAAGCGAGATTCTCCCTTTGAGTTGGTTTTCCAACTAGGAAAGACTATGGATATACCCAACAACGCTGAGAATCCAACCTCGATTTCTGAAATTGTCAGACAATAAGGCCGAATGACTAATGTCGTGCAAGCTCGCCGGTGATTCGACTGATGAATATCGAGTTCCAGCACAATGTTTTAATTTGGACAAGGCAGAGTGAGACTTTCCTTTAGGAATGCTCAGTCATCGTCATAAAAATGCTGTTAACAACTTGATCTCGAGAAATGATCTCTCCTTCCGTCAAGTTAAACAGCACTTGTTTGACATGGACTTTGATCCTCCGAGTCAGAATTCTGCATTCCTCACGGTAAGGCCGAATCCCAAATCCGCCGCACCTAAGTCTGCCATTCAGCACAAAGTCGGCAAGAAAAGAACTTGTTCATGCTGTTCTAAACACTTCCCGTCTCAGGCTAAAGGACACACCTGGCATCAATGCGGAAGAAGAAAGCCACCGAGTAGAATGGAAAAGAAAGGAAGAGACCGTCTGAAGAAGAGGTGTTCATGACGTCAACGTCTCAAGAAATGGTCAGTAATCACCCCTTTTACCTTGACAATTGTGCAACTACTCATTTGTGCCCATACGTAGATCGCTTTGAAATCTTATCGATATCGTCCGGACTTCTAAGATCGAGTTCAGGTCAAGGCATGGCTGTGAAGGGAAAGGGTAGCATAATGCTAAGATGTATATCTCAGATTAATCATGTTCATGTTTTAGAATAAATGATGTCTTGTTTGTTCCCAATTTAACTTGTCCACTTGTATCATGGTATAAATTGAGGTCCCAAAATCATTAAATGCATGATAATGGAGATATGATACGCCTTTTTAAGGGCAATAAAACCTTAGAAGCAAAATTTATTGGTTCACTTGCTGTCATAACGGAGACAAACCAAAAGTCGATTTACGACGCCTTCATAACCTATGAGTCCTTACACGAGGCGTTGTGCCACGCTGCACCAGCCCCTACAGCAAAGACAATTAAATTAATCCAGGATGCAAATTATCTCCCTTATTTTCCCGAAAATTTTCATTGTGAAATTTGTGCTCTTGCAAAATCTCATCATAGTAAGTCTAAGCCGTCATCATTTCGAGCAAAAGAACGGGGGGAATGTATTCACTCAGACCTTTAGGGTCCGCTTCCCGCACCATCATTAGGCCAAGTACTTTATTACATATCATTTCTTGATGATGCAACAAGATACTCGAACATTCAGTTTCTTAATTCTAAATCTGACGCTGCATCAGCGATCATGGGCTTCATAACGGAACTAGAAATTCAGTAGGACTGTAAATTCTTGCTTGGCAAGATTCTTTGCTCAGAAGGGGATAATTCATGACTTGACCCCACGGTACTCTCCTGAGTCAAACGGCGTTGCCGAAAGACTTAATCGGTCGATTGGTGAGGCTATTCGAGTAATGCTCTTGCCAATTAATGACAAAGGGCTTTGGGCGGAAGCAGCAAGAACGTACTTACATACTAAAAATCGACTTGCTAATGGGTCTCTAAGTGGACAGACACCATATGAGGCATTTCATAGCACAAAGCCGTCCATTTCAAACCTTCAACCTTTTTGAAGAGAATCTTATGTTCATATTCCTTCAGCCAAGCGTCCAGCAGGCAGCAAGCTACAACAAAGAGCGGAGAAATGTATATTCACTGGATGCACTAAAGTAACTCAACATTGTAGAATATTCGTGCAAGAAAAGAAAAGAGTAATTGTGTCGGCTAACGTTAAGTTTAAACAACTTATTGCTTCCAAGATGGTAGATGTCTCCACGAACTCTTCTTTCTACCCTGAGCCATTATATGATAAATAACGTCCTATTCTAACAACTGTTGTTTTGTGGCGGTGGGTAACAGTAAATCTAGATAATATTGGCTAAGTTGTAATTCAACAAGATACGTTTTAGTTATTCTGATCTGGACTAGCTATCAAAATCAGATAATCTTTTGTAATTAGATGGTACTTGACTTAGACTTAGAATTGGGAACTCAGGATATAAATCATTTTGAGATGTACCTGCTTAGTAGATGCGAAGCAAGGGAACTCAGAACATAAATTACGCTGAGACGTATCTGCTTAGTAAAAGCGAAGCGAGGGAACTCAGGACATAAATCACACGGAGAAGTACCTCTTTTGCTATCAACAAATGAATCCCACAACTGAGAACCTACAACTGAGAACCTACAACTGAGAACCTACAACTGAGACCCCACAAATGAATCCCACAACTGAGAACCTACAACTGAGAACCTACAACTGAGAACCCACAAATGAGACCCCACAAATGAATCCCACAACTGAGAACCTACAACTGAGAACCCACAACTGAGAACCTACAATTGAGAACCTACAACTGAGAACCTACAACTGAGAACCCACAACTTGTCTTGATTTATTATACGTGATTTCTAAAGCCTCACAAGCTTTATCACTCTGCTACAATCTGTGTATAAAGTTCCACTGATATATGTAGTACGCTATATATATTTTAACAACAAGTTGACAGAAGCACAAGGCGATATGTGGCCTGACGAAAACAAAGTGACGCTAATCTATAGAGCTTTGAATAAATGGTTGTTGCAAGCACTTTCCGGGAACCATCTTCTCCCTGACGAAAATTTTGCTGAATGGGTGAGGATAGTCAATAAGGTATCTCATCAGGTGAAAAATATTTGCGGGCACCCGCCACAATTAACCAATTTCATTGGAGCCTTGAGGACCAGTAACCAGACTCATCTTTTTCCGGTCAACAATGGTGGCAAGCAAGCGTGATGCACGGCTACGGGCGACACTCACGGAAGAGTTGGACAATTGGATGCAGGTAGGGACACCACAATGGGAGGTGTTAACATGGCAAATATAGTACGTGGACCTGATGGAAAGCCACTGCGAGGAAAATGGAAATCGAAAGAACAGATCGACTTGCTAGGGAAGGAAAGACGTTGTTACCGCTGTGGGCGTAAGGGGTGTGGAACGAAAAGGTGCCCATTAATTCCTGCAATAAATCCTGACGGTGAGCCTAGTGTTAATATGGCTGCCTTACCACCAATAGACTTTTCTTTATGTCAGACAATGGCTGGAGAAGAGGTGATACTAGGAGGGAAATATGATTCGGAAATCTTGACGCTCCTGAGCAAATTCGCGCTCGGAAGCCTGATGTAGTGGTTAGAAAGGAAGCGAATTTGAATACATCCCCATTTTTAATTAATGATTTGATCAACGACTCCACTATGGTACCTGCTCTTGTTGATAATGGATGTTTATGTTCTGGTATTATTGATGATGCCTTTGCTTTAAAACTGAAACTGCCGCGCTCCTCCATTTCACCTCGTGGTTTCGAGACTGCTGAAAGCTCGCTCAAGAAACAAGTTGTCGACTCGATTACGAAAATTTCCCTTGATCTAGATGGATACGTTACACCAAAGCTTTGGCTTTACATTGTGCCAAATTGTCGACATCGACTGATTCTCGGAAAGAAATGGTTGGAAGACGAAGATGCTGTGATTCACGTAAAAGATGAGCGTTTAGAGCTTCAGAAGAATGGTGGCTCAGTATATAATACTAAACGATGGAGCCAGGAAATTGAGTCGATAATACCGCCCGAAGTGGCACCAATGAGTGTTATAACCTTAATGGCCGAGTCAGTCCCCGTCTGTAAAGCATCGCTAGAAGATATAAGCAAAGCTTTGCGAGTGAAACCAAAGCTCACAACTAAAGAAGCCCGTTAGCGTTTGCCTGAAGAAATAAGGGATTTCGCACATTTATTTTCTGATGATAGTGGAGCTGAAGATCTACCTCCGCTGAGAGGACATTTAGATCATGCAATAAATTTTCGGGAAGAGAACGGAAAATCACTGCAGCCACCATGGGGTCCATTGAATGGCATGTCTAGAGAGGAGCTCTTGGTCCTAAGAAAGACTCTGACGGAATTACTAGATAAAGGTTGGATTAGACCTAGCGTATCGGCAGCAGCAGCACCGGTGTTATTTCCAAGAAAGCCGAATGGTGGTTTAAGATTTTGTGTTGATAACAGAGGATTAAATGCTGTCAAAAGTCCTGGCCGATATCCGTTGCCTTTGTTTAGAGAAACCCTACGGGAACTAACAAGAGCAAGATGGTTTACCAAGCCAGATGTTAAATCAGCGTTCCATCGGGTGCGGATTCGGGAAGGAGATGAGTGGATGACGGCGTTTCGTTGCAGGTTAGGACTGTTTGAATGTTTGGTAACCCCTTTTGGCATAGCCAATGCACCTGCAACGTTCCAACGCTATATAAATGAGCAGCTTCGGGAGCACTTGGACATAAACGCTACGGCTTATGTGGATGATGTATTGGCATATACGGATGGCAGCAAAGATGAGCATCGGAAGACAGGCCGAAGCGTTCTAAGCAAGCTCGACAAGGCCGGATTATACCTCGATATCGACATGTGCGATTTTCTGTGCGAAGAAGTGAAATATCTGGGTTTCGTTGTAAGGGCAGGTCAGGGAGTTATCGTAGACTCTAAAAAAGTGAAAGCCATCTTAGAGTGGCAGGCACCAACATCAGTCAAGGGAGTTCGATCCTTACTGGGATTTTCTAATTTCTACCGATATTTTATTGATGGGTTTTCAGAAATTACTGTCCCTTTTACAAATTTGACAAAAAAGGACTCAATCTGGAAATGGGGTATTGAAGAGAACAAGGCGTTTGAGCAACTGAAAGAAATATTTGCATCCGAGCCGGTAATGGCCCAATGAGACCCAGAGAAAGATACAGTATTAGAAGCTGATTGTTCGGGATACGCGTTGGAAGGTTGCCTTTCACAGCTGGACCAGCCAAAAAGACTTCGACCAGTGGCCTACTTTTCGAAGCGATTAAGTAGCGCTGAGGCTAACTACCCAATTCACGATAAAGAAATGCACTCGATCGTGGCATGCCTACAGGAGTGGCAGCCCGAGCTACTGTCAGTTGCTTGACCGTTTACTATTTTGAGTGACCACAAGAACCTTAATTATTTCACAACTAAAAAGCTTCTGAATGAGCGACAAGTACGATATAAAGATGTACTTAACCGATTCAACTTTGTTCTTAGGTGGCGACCTGGCACTGCGTGTGAGCGTCCCGACACTTTGTCGAGACGAGACCAGAACAAGCTGAATGGCGTTCTCGATGAAAGAAATAGTGGCCGAGTCCTCCAACTCCTTCCTATAGTGCCCTCCTTCCCAGCGAGTCTACGGGCTCTCGGATACAGCCTTCGTAATTCAAACAATCAAAACGCTGACACTTCAAGAGAGGAAGCCTTACTGAACGAAGATCCGGCGGCGTCCGCGAGATTATTTGATGATAGTGAATTGGAAAATCTTTGGCAACAGGGAGTAAGAGCTCATAGGGATTGGCGACGTGCGCGTGATGCGGTAAAGAACGGAGAGGGGAGCTCTCCTGCAGATCTGGCGATGAATTTGAGAGCTAACATTGCCGAATGCACCGTGGCTGCGGATAGCGTTCTCCGAGGACGAGAAAATCGTATTTGGGTGCCACATTACGAGCTCTAACGAACTGCAATTATGCAGAAAACGCTCGACAGCGATCTGACTGGCCATTCTGGTATGAACACAATGGTTGGGATATTGCTGCGACGATAGTTCTGGTCGAATTTAAGGGACTCCGTCGGACGTTTTATTAGGAATTGTGATACTTGTGGGAGATCAACAGTATGGCGCGAGGCTAGAGCAGGGTTTCTTCGATCATTACCTGTTCCTGAACGTATTGGTAGTGAACTGACAATCGATTTTGTGACAGATTTGCCAGAATTGCAGGGGTGTACAAACCTTATGGTAATTACTGATCGTCTCTCTAAGGAAGTTTTTATGTTTGGTGCGAAATTCATGGACGCTGGGAATTGCGTCGAAATATTCATTGATCGTTATTACCATTATCATGAGTTTCCACATTATCTTGCAAGCGATAGAGGCAGTGATTGCTTTTGCCATTTTTGGTAAACTTTCTGCCAATTAACCGGGATCGTGCAACGACTTACTACGGCTTATAATCCACGATCTATCGCAAGTGAGCGGGCAAACCAGAAAATCTACAAGTACTTGAGAGCATTCTCGTGCCATGCCTAGTCTGGTTGGATGGAGCTCCTTACGTCAGCACAGCTAGCTTTGAATTCGCAGGCTCACTTGGCGATCGGCGGAATGTGTCCTCTCTTTCTTCGACATGGATATGACTTGGATCCGCTGTCAGAACCCACACTTTAGAACGAAAATTACCCACGACATCCAGGGAAAATATCTGCAGAAAATTTTGTTCAGAGATTAAAAGATGCCCAAGACTTTGCGCAAGCAGCTATGGCGTCCGCGCAGCAACGTAACGAATGTAATGCAAACAAAATACGTTGACAAATTGAGCAATTCCGGGTAGGCGATAAAGTTTGGTTGAACCTTCGTCACATTAAGACTCCCCAATTGTCAAAAAAGTTGGCTTGGCAACATGCCAAGTATGAAGTTACGGCAGTTCCAGATGTGTTGAAAGTTGAGCTGAATATACCGGGAAATATTCACAAGCGCTTCCACGTTGAACTCATTAAGCGTGTAGGTACAGATCCCCTCCCAAGTCAAAAACGCGATGATGCGCAGAATCCACCAGTTTTCAACGAGCTGGGAGAGTCAGAGTACAAGATTGAATCAATATTGCGAGCACGAAACGCACGCCGTGGACGGGGTACCTTTAGACACGGGTTGGTAAAATGGGCTGGCTGGGCAGACCCTACATGGGAGCCTATCGAATATCTCAAGGATACTAAAGCCTTGGAAGAATTTGAAAGTAAATATGGCTCTATTCTCAGCAATGATGGGCCCTCTAAAACAGACGCGGGAACATTCGTCGGATCGGCCGAGCCTCACACGATGGATAAACGAGGACAGCGGCGAAGCAAACAATTGTCCCAACTACAGTAGGAGAAGTGGGGGGATTGTAACAGCTGAGTATCTGCTAGTCCCTGTAGCCTACGCTAGTAAGCGCAGGCGCCCGACTAATATATAACACGACATAAGCGATAGGCGTGCTACAACGAAGTCACTTAGTAATGTTATAGGACGGGGTGTCGAAACAGATCCACATGACTCGAGACCCAGGATTACACAGGTTACGTTCGCTAATGCTAGATATTCAAGATCTTGATGATACATGTTGTTGAAGACGACATGAAAATCAAGAGAGCACACATACATGTAAATAGGCGTAGATTCAACCACAAGCAGTAGTTTTCTCTGCATAGTTTTAATTATTAATTATAATTATCTACCCAACTGCTCAGGCGTTCGGTACTTAAACTGTGACACTCAGTCCTACAACCCGGCATAGCTCGTAACACTGCTACATATATTCGAATATCTTCATTCCAATCCTCTGTTTTCTGCTATTCAGTATTTCAGAGATTCAGATTTAAGTTTTTCAGCTTTCAGATTTTCAGATTTTCAGACATCAAGATTTGAGCTTTCAGTTAAGCAGTATCAATTACCTACTCAATATGGCCGGGCAATCTCAAACATCGGCTGATGTTGTATCAATTCCAGCAAGTGAATTTCTATAGCTCTCAAAGTAACTAGACCATTTGATGTCTCTACAGTCTTCTGTCAAGCCAAAGAGCTCCAAGGTCACTATCGAAAAAGATCCACCTAAAGTGTTGAGTAATATTCTGTATCTTAGCTATTAAACGAGATATTATCAACAGACTAACTGATAGCTCGGGATCACAAAAGAATAGACGAATATAAATAGAGGAAATATAAATATAAATGAGATGGGCTTTTGAATCAGCTTCCAACCTCCGATATTAACAAAACTACCCACATACCTGAGGAAAACCTCATCCTCTTATCATCAGGTAATTTATAAAATATTACTCATATATGCCTTAGGCAAATCTAGCCTACGGCATAATAGTCCTACGGCACAACAATCCTGTTTAATATTACCAATCCGATCAATGCATATTTTTTGTTTCTTTACTGCATGTCTCGCAATCGCACCTTTATTGATGGCGGGCGAACAATAGTAAAGGTAACTTTAACATAAAGAATTCGCTTACAAAATAAAGCCAACCAAGCTCCCGGAATTCCATGGAAGCTGAACTAGATATCCTGTCTGGCGCGCGGCCGTACTTGACACATTTCGAATGGATTGGAATATGTTTGGGTACGACAACTCACGTGCATTCTTGATGATTTACAATGCGCTGAGAGGTGGGGCTCTAGAAAAAGCCGGACCCTTTTACGAAGCTGGTGTTACAGGCTATTGCCCGGTTGGCTAGATCCTGAGTTAATCCGGCTCTGATTATTTGCTTTTGTAAGCTAACGGTAGCATAAAACCGGCTCTTGTCTTCATAGTTAGATTTCTTCCCTTGGATATATTATAAACTTAATTTGGACTCATCAGCGCGACTGCGATTGTGACGACCCTTGACATATATTATATTTCATCTTTTATTTATACTACTAGTGCAAGTCTTACGACCTCTCCTAGTTTTGTTTATTCACGGATCCGTTGTATGAGCACGTATAGAGTCCCATCCCCAACAAGCTCTGCTCATTCCTTAGATTCGCTTCTCACACAAGAAAGTAGCGCCTATTTCTCGGCGTCAGAATTCCTTATGTCTGACATCCCATCTTCGCAGCCGTTGGGACTGACCCAGGATCAGATCCAACAATTACTGTCTTTCCTTAACAGTAACAGTGCTGCTGCGCCTAAGACACTCAAACCTGCTCCCGCTGGAAACAAAGCAGTATCGAAATGGCCAGTATGGAACGGCGCCAAGGAGTTATATTCTCTATATATTGACCAATTAGTGACTAAAATCGAAACAGACTGGAACTCTCTTGGGGGCCATCGTGCTGTTTGCTCCGATATGATAAGCACCATCCCCGACGAGTATAAGTCAAGAGTATCGCATTGATTTTCGACTGGCGGACCTGACAGAGATTGGGATTATCAACAGTTCATCAAACACTTCAATGATCAGTTCGAAGATAAGACATCTACACGAGCGGCAAGCGAGTCACTCGCGATGATAAGGCAAGGGCAATACCAGGCATTTACGGATTATTTAAATGACTTCGAATACACATTAGCTCAAGCGCAAGGGTCAAATTGGGAGGGACGCGTCAAGATCAACTATCTCACTATAGGCCTCAACGACCGCCTATCAAAAGCGCTGGTCCATGTTACGACGTCCGAAGTAAATTATACCCTCTTTATTAAGCAAGTAAGAGAAGTTTCCGGCAAGCTCGAAGCTCGTGATCACAGATCGCCGAAGCGAAGTACGACTCAGTCAAAAACATGGTACATCAATAAAGCGACCGAACCTTCCCAATCCTACCACAATAATACATCGTCAGTTTCTGGTACAACACCCTCGCCAATGCAGACAGTATATGCCGAAGGTGATTCGCAAATGTCTGGAATTAATGGTATTAGCGCAGCCACACTCTTCGCTATAGTTAATGCTGTCAATTCTCAAGCTGAAGGGACAGGAAAGGGGAAAATTAATAAGCCCCCAGCGCCATGGCGCTCTAAGGAAGACCACGCAGCGTTAATTGCAGCTGGGAAATGTACACGATGCGGGGAAAAAGGTCATTGGTTTAAAAAGTGTCCTAGATTTACTTGGCCAAAGAGACCTATCAATGTGAATCACACATCTTCCAGAGGAGCTGAAGGCTCAGGAGAAGTGTTTTATGATGACGGTGAAGAATTGAACTCGGGAAAAGAGTAAACCCTGATCAAAGTCGGGACCAGGGTGGAAAAATTGTTTCTAAAAAACAAATGAAAGACATAATTGTAAAGTTAGATGGCTCCCCATTCATGATAGAAGTCTTGTTAAATAAATGCTTTTATACTGATGCGTTCATGGACTCAGGATGCCTTTGTTATTCTGCTTTTAACCTTTCATTCGTAAAACGTCATAATTTACCGCAACTACCTATTGAGTCGAGAGAACTAAAACTCGCCAATATTGATACACAACGGCGCGCAATCAACAACATCACTTGTGTGGACATGGACATAGATGGCAAGTATGAGAGGATATGGGGATATGTCATTGAGGACCTAGCGTATGATATGATACTAGGTGATCCTTGGATGAGAGCTAACAATGTTGTATATGACGCACGAAAACGTTCAATATGTGAGGAAACGTAAGATGAATCAGATTAGAAAATTAATCGTTCAATTAAATCAAGAGTATAATAAATCTGAGGATCGAAGACACCTGCCCTATTCCTTACGTACATATTTCCCTTCGAACCAGATCCCCTTTGCGGTCTAACGCCTTCCCGTCCTAGATGCCATTTAATGATGGTCTGTATGTTGAGGAAGGAGTTACTCTTTCAGTGGCTCTTTCCTTGCCACACTAGCGTAAACGAGGATTAGCGCAAAGCCTATAAGTCCCACCCACCTTATGATACCTCAGGCATCAGCCTTGTACCACAATACGACTTGGACAGCAGGGTGAACTCACAGTTAGAGCCAAGGGATGGGATAAAGAGCTTAAGCCAGGATTAATGGCCAAAATTAACTGTCTAAAAGTCTACTCGGGTAGTGCACACCAGATTTTAGGCGCGCATTTTGCGGCCATCTCCATGCGAACACGCAAGATAAGAGATGACAATATCAAAATCTTTGCCGCTTCAATCTCTGACATCAACAAAGCTCTGGAGGTTAGAAAAAAGAAGACTCCCGAAGAAATCAAAGCAGAACTACCACGAGAAATAGAGCAAAATGCCCAATACTTTACTGAAGATGAAAAACATGAGCTCCCACCCAATAGACCGGGATTAGACACCAAAATCGAACTATCAAAAGATGAAAATGGCAGGGAAAATGAAATACCATTTGGACCCCTCTATGATATGTCAAGAGAAGAGTTACTTGTTTTAAGAAGGACTTTAACAGACCATCTTGATAGAAACTGGATCCGTGCTAGCGCATCATCAGGAGGCGCTCCAGTATTATTCGCTAAAAAGCCAGGAGGCGGACTACGCTTTTGTGTTGACTACCGCGCACTTAATGCAATTACGGTAAAAGACAGATATCCACTCCCACTAGTAAAGGAGACGCTTAGACAAGTAGCGAGATCAACGTGGGTCTCCAAAGTAGATGTGAGAGCGGCGTTTCATAAGTTAAGAGTACGTGAAGGAGATGAACAAAAAACAGTATTCCGAACACGCTATGGATCTTTCGAATGGTTGGTAACACCCTTCGGGTTAACGGGAGCTCCTTCTGCGTTCCAAAGGTACATCAACACGGTTCTTGGCGATTATCTGGGAGATTTCTGCTCAGCTTACTTAGACGATGTTCTGATTTACACATCAGAAGATATTGTTGATCATTGGATTAAAGTCAATATGGTGCTAAAGCGATTAGGACTAGCTGGACTAAAGATGGACCCTCGTAAAAGCGAATTTGCTGTGAAGCAAACGAAATACCCAGGGTTCATAATCAGCACAGGAGAAGGTATCAAAGTCGATCCAGAAAAAGTCGAGGCGATCAAGGGATGGAAGGCTCCCTCTAGCACCAAGGCAGTACGAAGCTTCATTGGTTTTGCAAACTTCTACAGAGATTTCATTCCTGATTTTGGGGGTATCGCGGCACCACTCCTTGACCTTACAAAGAAAAACAAAATTTTCAAATGGGACAGTCACCACCAAGAATCGTTCAAAAAACTAAAAGAACTTTTTATCACAGCACCGATTCTAGCTTTGTGGGATGACGAGAAAGAAACTGTACTTGAGGCAGACTGTTAAGGCTATGTACTTGGGGGTTGCCTATCGCAAAAAGATGACAGAGGTTGTCTCAGACCAATTGCCTATTTATCAAAGAAACTGGGCCCCGCAGAATCAAACTACGAAATTCACGATAAAGAACTGTTAGCTATCGTGCGTTGCATGGAAGAATGGAGAGGTATGTTAATAGGCCTAAATAAGCCATTTACTGTTCTCTCGGATCACAAAAACCTCCAACCTTTCATGACAACACGAAAACTAAACGAACGACAAGTGCGGTGGTCTCAATTACTCTCTCAGTTTGACTTTACATTGAAATACCGCCCCGGGAGACTAGGTGGTAGGCCCGACGCGTTATCAAGGCGAGAACAAGATATGCCTCAAGGTGCAGACGACTTCAGGCTAAAGAATAGAGAACTCAAACTTATAAAAGACATCTGGATCTCAGCTTCCTCCACGGATAGACTAAAACAAACACAGGTTTCAAAAACGATAAGCAAGATTCCTGCCGGTTCATACATGTTCTCTGATCCATATTTTCAATCTTTATGGGATCAAGCAATACTCGCAGATGAAAAGGTTCAGATACTATATGAAACCTTAGATAAAGGAGAAAGGTGCTTGCCCTCGTCACTTGGCGACTTGAAGATTTCTCTCGCCGAGTGCAGCTTTGATCCGAGAGGAGCATTTAAGTTCCGAGATAGGGTTTGGATACCCAATTACGAACCATTAAAGACTGCACTTATACAGCAAACGCACGACTCGCATGTCACAGGGCACCCAGGAAGAGATAGTACTATTGCTATACTAAACAGAAATTTCTTTTGGCCGGGAATATCAAAAGACGTAAGAAGATTTTGCAGGAACTGCGATGTATACAGCAGAAGTCATGTGTGGAGAGAACGGAAAAAGGGGTTGCTTCGTCCTTTACCCATACCAGACAGGTTCAACAGCGAATTGGCGATAGACTTTATGACAGATTTACCCGCAAAAAGTGCAACTGTCCCCCGATACATGATGGTAGTAGTTGATAGATTAAAGGGAAGTGTAGCAGTTGAAGAAATGTCAACTATGAGGGCCGAAGTCTGCGCACGAACATTCCTCAAGCTGCATTTCAGATATCATGGATTCCCCGCTCATATAACTTCGGACAGAGGCTCTAACTGGGTGGGAGACTTTTGGAGGGAACTCTGTAGACAAACAGGCATAAACCAGCGACTATCGACGGCATTTCACCCACAAAGTGATGGTGTAACGGAAAGAATGAATCAGGAAATTTTGGCTTACCTACGTGCGTTTGTCACGTATGCGCAATTTGATTGGAAAGAACTCTTACCATGTGCAATGCTTGCTATCAATAACCGATCTTCGACTTTATTGGGAATGAGTCCGTTTTTTATTGAACATGGTTACCATGTTGAACCGATTCAGCAAATAGAACCAAAAGTCACACCATCGGACCCCACAAAAAGAGCACAAAATTTTGTCGAAAGACTGCGCGATGCAGAAGAAATGGCACAAGCGGCTATGGCATCATCGCAACATAGAATGGAAGAATTTGCTAACAGAAGACGCACCGAAGCTGAGATATTTGAAGGAGATCGTGTATGGTTAAACTTGAAAAATATTCAAACCCCGCAACTATCAAAGAAGCTCTCCTGGATCAACGCAAAGTACCAGGTCGTCCGTGTCATAGACTCACATTCTGTCGAATTAAACACACCAAAAGGGATATGGCCACGGTTCCATGTGGATTTACTAAAAAGGGCTGCCACGGATCCACTTTGTTATAGTTATGAGCTTACGGAGGACAGGATGTTGACTACTGAATCTGTTGCAGTATACACAGATGATGGTATACTCTATTACAGGGGTAAGAAGTGTAGCCCCACATTCTGTGTAATTTACATGGGCTATCCCTGACATTCCGACTTTAGCGCTACAAAAATGGCTAGACTAAGGCAATAAGGCAACCGAGGCATTCCTTCTTCCTTGAACCTTCTCTCTTATGTTCGATAGTTGCACAGCATCCTCGTACCACACTAAATCGGTTGACACGACATATCGAATAACCTATATCCTCACGATAAACTGCGAAGAAAAATGAGCACCCCAGCATCTCCCACTACTCCAAGATCACGGAGCCAGCTTTCTAGGGATCAGCGAGTCCAGATATACACGTTACGTGGCTTTGGTTTTACTCATCTCGCCATCGGTAATCAACTCGGTATTACCGAAAGAAGGGTACAATATGCCCTTGCAAGGCAATGTCTGACGCCCAAAAAGCGAAATGGCTGACCCCACGCCTTGAACGCTCAGCAGGAAGTTGAGCTTGAAGAGTTTGTCACGTCTTCAAGTGAGGCCTGCCAGATGAGCCACCTGGAGCTTGCTGCTAAGTTTTCCCACTGGAATTGTGGCCAAATCGCAATCAAAAGTGCTCTTGAGAGAAGAGGGTTCAAGCGTTGCATTGCTCAAGCGAAGCCTACTCTAACGCCTGCACATATGAGGAAAAGATTAGAGTGGGCGGAAGAACACTCTTTTAGGACACCTGAACAGTGGTCCCAAATTCTTTGGTCTGACGAGACTTGGGTCACTGGTGAACGTCACACAAGAGTATGGGTTTCGAGGAAGGTGAGTCCAGATCTCAGCCATGTATCAACTGCATTAATCTAATTTTTTAGCCCGAGGAGACATATTATCACACTTGCCTGGTTCGAAAAGGTCCTCGAAAGCGTGATTGGATGTTCTGGGGCTCCTTTTATGGGAACCAGAAGGGCCCTGCTCTCTTCTGGAGTAGGGATTGGGGGACTATAAAAGCGGAGAGTTACTGCCAGAGGATTGTTCCTTTAATCCACGCGGCAACACAACCAATTGACTCTCGCGGCCCTCTTCTCTTTATGCAGGATGGTGCTCCTGCTCATTCTGCTCAACGTACGAAAAGAGAGCTGTCATCAAGGGGGGTAGATTTCATAGTCTGGCCGTCATATTCCCCAGACCTGAATCCAATTGAGTCAGTGTGGGATATGATGAAATCCCATATTGAAGAGCACCACCCAGAATTTGATTCTGGTAATCCATCTGAGGAAGTGCTCCGTAATGCAGTCCTAGAGGCATGGGAGTCAATTTCTCAGGAGAAACTGGCTACGCTTGTAGAGAGCATGCCAGAAAGGTGCCAGGCAGTCATCAGAGCAAGAGGAGGTTCGATTCCTTATTAATGATGCTTAATTATTGGTAAAAATGTATTTAATACTTGATAAAAGCTAGCACTTTTGAATAGGATATCATCATTTCAACGAGTTACAGGGATCTCCTACACTTCTTTTATCACGCAAAATTTCCCATACAAATAAGGTTCAGCTATTGTCGGATTTGGTATGGTCAAAATATTGCAGCCAATGGCATATTGTATAATCCCTGTCAGATCTTGGCATTCAGGGGTTTCCTTCACTATTTACCCCTGCAATAGAGTATACTGATGATGGCTGTATACACAGAGGATGGTGTATACTGATGGTGAGAATAGATATAGAATGAATACTGTATGCGTATTATAATGAATGATCTGATAATCTACCTAATGATATGATGAGAGAAAGATATGTCTTATATACATTAAGATTATAGTTGCACACCGTCCCATTACTCCTGATCATGACCTCTGGAATCTTCTAGCATCTACTTGTGTTCTCTATAGAACAGAGTCGATGCTTCTGCTGACTTCCATGAGGTTCCATGTACTTCCATCTCATCCAAGCACAATTATCATTACTGATACCAGCACCTCAGCCGAGCCAGCACAACACACTTCCATCCCAAATCACCGATGACGCCCAGCCACCACCTGTGACACCTCAAATTCCAGATATGCAACCTCATAGTAGCGATCCAAAGCCTGAACCCGAGTAATTTGTTGAAAGAATCCTTAGAGCTGAAAACAAAAAAATAGGCAGAGGACACAGACGCTCAGTACTAGTGAAGTGGAAAGGATTTGCAGAGCCCACATGGGAACCAAGGGAATTCCTAGACGAGACTGAAGCATTAGACGTTTTTGAGGCAAAATACGGTAAAGGGACAATGTCGGCGAAAGCAACGGGGCCATAGTAGGGCGGAGAAAAATTACGAAACGCGATTTGATAAGAAATTCACTTCAAAAGAGAGGTGGGAAATAATGTTACAGGCTATTGCCCGGTTGGCTAGATCCTGAGTTAATCCGGCTCTGATTATTTGATTTTGTAAGCTAACGGTAGCATAAAACCGGCTCTTGTCTTCATAGTTAGATTTCTTCCCTTAGATATAATATAAACTTAATTTGGACTCATTAGCGCGACTGCGATTGTGACGACCCTTGACAGCTGGAGGTGTAAATCAAACCCGGGACCCGGAGGACTTTATCGAATTTTTGGATAGAATTTATTTGGATTCAACTCGAGCTTTTCAAGCTAATTTAGACTTACACGCAATCAAAATGAGGGAGAGTGATTGTTGGGCTGATTTTTTTGCCTCTTGGTCTGATAAGCTGACAGAAGCTAGGGGCGACTTCTGGCCTGATGAAAATAAGATCTTCATGCTTCAGAATTCGATGAGCAAGAAGCTAACGAGAGCGCTAGCTGGAAACCACCTCCTTCCGGATGACAATTTTGGAGAGTGGGTACACATTGCTAATAAGGTATCACAACAAGTTGAAAGGGCAGAAAAGAAGACGGCTTGGATTCCAGGACACAGAGGATCATACAATGAACAGGAGCCTGTCTCTGAGAGGGAAATATTAGTAGTCGATGGAACTGCTGATTCCATTTCTAGATACCAAGCGACGAGGAGATCCGAAGGACCAATAGTTGAGGGTATGCAAGAAGCAGTCGTAGATTCTTCTGTGGACACTATTATGGGAGGAATTAACGCTGCAATCGTGGCCAGGAATATTCAGGGACGACCAAGTTGGAAATCAAGAGCTCAGCTTTGTAACGGCTGGCTAGCCGGCAAGGATCCTGTAGACCACGGTTGCCAACAAGGTTCCTAATACGCGAGGATATTGACACCAGGGGATTAATATTGACATGACCAGCATTCCGAAATGTAGATCAACGCCCATTGAAGATAAATGTACAAAGATATAATGATTCTAAATACTTACTCTGATACTACGGTATTAATCGTGTATAGGCGCTAAAATTCGACTTTTACAGGGTATATAGGCTTTTACTAACTTGAATTAGCATGACGATAAGTAGATCTCCCCACCTAAACTTTAAATTTGTATGGCAAAAATTTCACAACGAAATATTCGTTGGTTTTGCTTTTTTGGTCCATTATAGCCCTCTATTCACTTTTTAATTCATTAATACATTTCATAAATAAATTATACTTCTATCTAGCTAATAATTTACATATCCGCCTTCAGCTTCGTAAACGGCTCTGATTCTTCGGGGCATCGAATCTATCAGTTTCTCCAAGTCATCCCCATTAAACCCCAGATCCCACGCCTCGTTCACTATTTGACGAAGATGCCCTTGACTCCGCTGCCCCCCTTGATCCAACGCTGGATAAAGACGCTCCATGTACGCTTTCATATAACTCCACAAAGTTTCTATCGGATTTAAATCAGGAGAATATGGCGGCCACTCCATTAGAGAAATATTCCTCCTTTCAAACTCACGCATAGTTTGCCTCGACTTGTGAGGAGGGGCGTTGTCCTGCATCACATCTAGTCCTGGTTCCCGAAAGACCGCACTCTCTATGAGAGGCACTATCCTCTCGCAGTAACTGGCCGCAGTGATATGGCCCCACTCCTTCTCCCAAATCAGGCAAAGCCTCTTCTGTCGTCCAAAGAAAGATCCCCAGAACATCCACCAAACTCTCCTCCGCGTCTTGGCTAGGACACAGGTATCTTCGTACTCTTCCCCAATCTTTGACTTAAACTTAGCTCAAGGGAACTCTAGATCTTAGGAGCCTTTAAGGGACTACTGACCTTTCTTGTGACCCAACGATCACTTTGCCGACCATTCATAGCCCAAGTCTCGTCGGACCAGAGGACTCTCATCCAATGTTCCTTCCGCCAGTGGAGATGTATTCTGGCAAACTCATATCTCTTCAGTTTGTTGACTGAAGAGATAGGAGGTTTTAATCGTGCAATCCTGCGTGCATATCCCCTCTTTGCCAGTTCACGTCGGATCACATTCTCGCTCACACCAAAGTGCCGAAATATAAAATGTGCAAGTTGGAAAAATGACATCCGACGATTTTCCGATGATAAACAGACGAAAAATTCTATTTCATCGACCTGGGAACTACTTAGAATAGGTGGCCTACCACTGGAGTACTGAGGCTCGGTATTTTCAACGCTCATGGTGTATTGTACCTGTCGCCATGTAATCCCAAGGCGTTGAGAGATTTTGACGTAACTGTGTCCCTCACTGGCCAAGGTTCTAACCTGCACATGTTACTCTCTTAACCTTATCAATTTGTAGATTTCAGACTTACTTGAATACGTTGAGTTTGTGTTAGGCGTTTTGCATAAGTAGGAGATGCTGATGATGGAGAAGGTTGTTGAGGTGAATCCATCTTTGCGGCAATCTAGTACAGTAAATTAAAATCTTCTAAAGTAGTTGACTTAAGGTTCAGATGCACTCACATGAAGTAAAAATTAGATAGATGAATGAAATAAAAGTATGCCGTTGAGCAAAATAATAGTAAATAGCTGACAATGATTTAAACGAAACGACCTCAGGTGTGCGCGAGTGAAGAAAGGTGTAGGCATGAAGGTGGGCGTTGGACTTCATATACAGATGCATATCTCTTATGCCTTAGGCCATAAGATTTTAAAATTTGAAGCTAACAGGGATACTGTGGATCTATCGTGAGGTAACCTGGAATATCACCACTTTATCTCCACTTTATCCCCGCTTTAACCCCTGTACCCTATAAGAAGCGGATCAACGAACAATACCCTATCATGAGAGTAGGCACTCTAGGCCCTAAAGATAATAATATGATCGCACTGAACTGGTGATACAAGAATAACAAAATTGGACCCTCAGGTCAACACACGATGTCCCCCAACTTCGAGATACCCGATCTCTACATATACATTTCCCAGAGCTACTCCTCCGACTCTGGAGCCCTGTCCACATTACCCCATCTCATAACACGTCACTAGACTGTTCCGTCTGATATATGCTGAGACACATATCGTCCTCCGGTACCTGACCGAGTCTCATGTCCGTAACTTGCATCGCTTCATATCATCTAGTCCTATGTGACACCAATCCAGCTGATCTCTGACACAAATGCGCCCGTCACGTTTAGCCTTTTAACTTCTACCGGCATCATCTAGGAGCGCGCCCGCGACTCTAAATTCGGGCTGAATGTTGACCTAAAATATAAAAAAAAGTAGGACAAAAATCTCCACCTAACTTGACGGAACCAGGCCGAACGTACCTTGAAAAATTAAGCTCCAAGGCCTCTTTCGAAAATTTTTCCATCTGCTTTTTACGACATGCTCAGGTCGGTTCGTACAATCTCACACGATGCACATATTTGTCGCCACATGGAAGGTTCTCGAGATCGATCTAGTCAAATTTCTGATGCGTGTTCAATGGTCTCGTCTGTCTGTTTATCTAGTTATCAGACACTTCGCCTGTCTTTGCCTTCTTTTTTAAGAACTATTTGTTGACTCGCGCCTGTGGAGGATTCGATAAGACTGTTATTTGTGGTCTGCGCCTCATTGGCTATATTGGAACTTCTTATCCTCCTGGGACATCTATCTCTGAATTTCTTGGGGTCGCAGACTCCCTAAGCTCATGATCATGTAGATATGTGTTATTATTTTGGACTTAATTTCTCGGCGCTTTAAGATCATCCTTATCCATCCATTTGTGTGTAAACCCAAATGAAAAATTTTCGATTTTGTATGACCTGAGCTCTGCTCCAAGGTATTCTCCAAATTGGTGGCTGTCTTTAGTATTGCTGCCGAGAGCTTGCGGCTACCCAATCTGAAGCATCTAAAATAAAGTGCAGATCAATTGCTTTAGAGACAAGGTCAGGTATCTCCTCGACTTCTGCCCCCCGTAAGTCAACTATCGTATAGTTTGGCTATCATCTGTCTATCGTCTATCGAAAGGCTTTTGAATTTTTACTGATCAACTTTTAAGCGTCTTCGAGATTTATCTTTGCTGATAAAGACGGGAAGTCAACTCCCTAATACTCAAACAAATTTAAAATCAAGAAAAAGTAAAATAAAACTGGAAAAGGTCTTGCGTCAACGCAGAGCACAAAAGAGGTCCAAAGGGAATAGCGAAGTAGACCAAAAATGATCAGTGAAGATAATATTTCGAGAAGATTAAACAATAAAAATTGAGATATGTATTTTTGGTCCATAGTTAATAGAAAAATATATCCTAGAATATAGCTCTGCCTCAAGGGCACGAAAAAGTAGTCCACATAATTATAATAATAATTATAAAAACAATCGAAGCACAGAGACGGAGATTCCCTGCGTAGATCACCAGAGAAATATAAGAAGGTAAAATGATAATAATAATAATTGGCACTACTGGCCTAAAAATAATAACTGTTGACCACTAAGATCAACAACAATAATAATAACAATATACTGATCCCAAGAACCTCACGTTATCGATACCCTTTCCCAAAGATAACGCCTTCCTAATATAAATCATCATGAGAGCCTGTCAGAGTCTAAGCATTAATTATCCTTGGAGCGACCCATTTAGCTTTGTAGCAATAGATTATCCGGCGTTTTGTGTTACGAATGAAGGGTGCGGGATTCTAGCGTGTTGATGTATGACAATAGGTGTCAACTTCAAGAAGTAAATTTCCTTTGTTGACATCTTTCCTTGATTGTTGGAGATTCTCTTCACATGTATATAATAGGGCTCTGGGCTGCTCACTAGAGACCTTACGCTGTGGCTTCTGTCAATCTTAGACTATTGAGTTCATTCGTCCTCCGATTATCTGTGCCCGCTAGTCCCGACTAGCATCCGCACCCCTCCCCTCCACATTTCCTAACTCCCGCATTCCCAATTACCCCGCCCTTCACCATACGCAGAGTGCTCAACCTTTCATTCTCCACGCCCTACAAGCAATTGTGTCGGCCACAATTGTGACAGAGCCCTAACCTGTCCTCTTCTCATGACTTCTGTCAAAGGTCACAGCCAACTAATCCTAGTTGCCGTTGTGCTACCGTTCCAAAACGCCTCTGCTCGTTATGAAATTGACACAGTCCCGAAATCCCCCTTTGTCCAAACGTGATGCCTTCTAATAACATACTCCAATTTGCAACATCTCGTGCCTCAGAACATCTCATCTTACCCGGTCGTTCAATTATTGGAACAAATGTTGGGTGCAGAGGGGGGGGAGTCGATGAGTCTGGCCCAACCTCAAGATAACTACAATTTAAGGATCTTGTAATGAGGATCGCCGCGAACTACGTCCACGGCGCCAAGTTGTTTGCTCTGTTTGCATGAGTGGAATCACCTGGGCAGGGGCAGGAAGGACCTATAAAAAGGCCGTCATGTGTACACGGATATCTCTTTCTTTCCTTACAGTGAATATAAACTTCTGATTTCGAACCTGTTGTGCCGATGACCCTGGGGCTCGCATAGCCATGACACTAGTGATGTCATAGCGCACAGAACAAATGTTGTAGGCCACGCGACTGGAAATGTTTGATGTGTTTGCTCTGTTAGATTGGGTTAGCATTATCTATTTAGCGTCTCTTGTAGAACTGTAAGTAGGGAGCTTTCCTCCGAGAAGTAGACAACCAACTCAATCATCTTTTATTCAAACAGTATCATACACTGCCAATCTTAGTCTTCTTAACCTCTGTGAGCATTCACATCACGCGCAGCTTATTCCCATTAAATGTATGTACACCCGAGTCATTTACCTATTACAACAGATCCTTTGAGCCAATCCAGAGACACTAACCGTGACAAGCTTGACCGGCTCAGAGAGGAGGGCAGATTTTTTTGTTGCGAACGAAAAGGATGTGTTAGTCGAGCTTGTCCCCTATTACCAGCCCAAAGACAAAAGAATTCGGGCCCTAGAATAAACGTGGCAGATCTTCGGAAATTGATTCTTCTGTTTTTACCCCTCTAGGTCATACAGAGTTACAGTCAAGCATATCGAAAAACAAGACGCTCCTGAGAATAGTCGCTCTCGGGAGCCAAAGGCAATAGCTAGTCAGAATTTCAATTTAAATACAGCTCCTTTTCTGGTTAATGCGTTAATTAATGATAATCTAATGGTGCAAGCGTTAATTGACAATGGATGCTATAAGCGGCTCACTAAGGCTTTTACATCAGGAATAGGGCCAAATACGGTTTTTATTCTATATATTAAGGAGAGATACAATCGCGAATGTAAACAAACATGGTACTACGCGCTCGCGTAAATATGCGGCCGCATATCCGATAGGTATCGGTGACCTTTGCTCCTGATCCAATCCTATGCAAAGCCTGCGACATACACCCCTCCTTTACTATAATTTCAAATTTCTTTTTTGTTTATCAGTCCATCCAATGCTAGCTCCAACATTCTCGCCAACTCCATCTCCTCTTCCATAGCTATTTGTAAATTCTTTCATGGCATCTGTATTATGTAACTCACTTTGAGGTTCCCAAGTTGGCGCATGGTAACCTTTCCATTTGACTAATAGCTGACGAATAAAACCTCTACCACGGCGATGTTTTTCAGCTCTTAATATCTTTTCAATTTCCCAGTGTGAACCTTGATCTTCAGTTGCGGAGAAAAGGGGTCGTGGTTGGGGATTGTCTCGGATCTGAGATGGTAATGAATCATCGTGAGCCCTCTGTAATAGGTCCACATGAGACTTTGGAAGTCTCCTGGTAGGGATATCTAGAGTGACAATATTTTCACCGTGTGTAGCAACCACTTGATATTTTCCATGAATCCATGACAACCTTTTGGACATTTGTGGAGTTTCAATATTTTTGAGGTTAGGCCAGATGTGATCACCAACTCTAAATGCCTTTGCAGGTCTCCTTGAATGATT
This sequence comes from Podosphaera xanthii, assembly GCA_028751805.1. NCBI lineage: Eukaryota > Fungi > Ascomycota > Leotiomycetes > Helotiales > Erysiphaceae > Podosphaera > Podosphaera xanthii. The sequence continues at coordinate 1,183,590 of JAPWIX010000004.1, forward strand.
GGCGTACTCTTCCATTCGTTACTGTGCTGATGCCATACCTGCCTGTGCAAACTCAGTTCCTTCACGCAGCCTTTGTATGAATTCTTTTGCTCGTCCTTCTGGTGTTTTGGTTGATTTGCGTTTGTCGCTTGTTAAGACTGGATCAACATGATAATCGTGAGTTAAAAAGAAGGGGCTAATTCCCAGGCTTGTGTCTCTATTGTTTATTGCCAACATTGCTCCAGGGAGTAACTTGACCGAGTCAATCTGTGCGTACGTTACGTAAGCCTGTAGATATGCTAGAACTTCTTGATTCATGCGTTCTGTTGCACCATCTGTTTGCGGATGATGTGATGTAGATAGGTGCTGCTCTATTTTAAGGAGTTTACAAAGCTGTGTCCAGAATCTACAGACCCAGTTCGAGCCCCTATCCGATGTAAGCGCTGAAGAAAATCCGTGGAATCGAAAATGACATTTGATGAATCTTTCCGCACATGCTTCTGCATTCATTGAAGTCATAGCTTCCAAAGTAACACTTTTCGCTAGACGATCTACAATCACCATCATGAATCTGGGATCCTTTTCTCTGTTGGCAGGCAAGTATGTCTTAAAATCAATAGGTAGCTTGCTATGGTAGCGTTCTGGAATTGGAAGTGGCTGGAAAAATCCTTGCTTTCGAGAGCGCCAGACGTGGGCTCTTCCACATACGTCACAATTTCGGCAAAACCTTCAAACCATCTTTGACAATTGTGGCCAATAATAGCTTCGAGAGAAGATTGCAAGCGTACTGTCACGACCAGGATAGCCCATGATGTGAGAGTTATGGGTTGTTTGTATAAGACTTGTTTGAAGTGGCTCGTATTGAGGAATCCAAATTCCTTTCCTGAAAAGAAGAGCGCCTCGATGGTCTATTTCACATTCTGCGATAGAAAACTTTGCAGTTGCTTCATGAGGAGATACCCGTGTGCCCTGTTGAGTGGACTTCCAAGCTTCTCGAAAAGCGAGGTCTTCTTGTACTGCCATATCTGTTGTGAATTGCGACTCATGAGTTCTGGTACATATGTAGGAGTGGTAATCACGTATACACGTACCATGAATGCATACATGTAGAAGCATGAAATAACAGAGATTGGTAAGTTGACAGCACTGACTAGCAGATACCGTGTTGCATAGATTCAATCTCGTGATAAAAGTCATGTAAGATGAGTTGCATAAAACAATACTTATCGCATGATGAGGCTGAGATCAAGTACACGACTCGATGGACTAACAGCATGAAGAGCAACTCAGTCTGTGGAAAACAGTGAGTGTAACAATAGAATAAGGGTGTTAGGATTATGTATATGATGAGGATACTTCAGCCTCCATAGAAAATAAGTCAATAAAATCAATACATCTTTACATAACTCACATACTCTTCTTTACCACATTCCCGTTCTATCCTCGATTAGAGGGATCATACATTATACTCGCAAGTCAGAACATTGCATCTACTCCTCATAACTGTAACAATATCCCATAATTTCTGAAATTCTTCTTCAGTGAAAAGTGTTTTTCCTCTTGGTAGAATAAATGAATTTGTTCCGAGAGGATCAAGTCCAACAGTTTGAGGCTGATTTCTTATAGATTTTGGCTGTGGGAGCCATTCATTTTTGATCCATTGCTGCACTCGATTTTTCAGTCTTTCATAGTCCTCTCCCTGTGGCATGTCTTGAGCTCGACGAGACAAAGCATCGGGACGTTGAGACTTAGACCCTGCTCGGGATTTTAAAAGAAGTCGAAAGCAGGATAAGGTTTCTGCCCGGCGAACTTGGCGTTCCGAGAGTTTTTTTGATGTCATAAAATATTGCAGATTCTTAGGGTCTGACAATATAGAAGGTATCTTTAGTACTGATAATTTCTTCTCTCCATTGCTCAAGTGCGCGGATAATTGCTAGTAACTCTATATCGTGGATTTTGCAGCTACTTTCGGCTGGGGATAATTTCTTCGAAAAGTAAGCGTTGGGCCGGAGAATTCCATTTTTGTCTACTTGTGAGAGGCAAGCACCAATGACATATCCTGAGCAGTCAGCTTCTAAGACTGTTGTTGCATCTGGGTCCCAATAAGCTAGTATGGGTGTCGATAAACCTAATATTATATGAACGTATTCCAATTAATTATTTATCTACCTCTCTATGTTTATCTATTTATCTGAGGTTGCCAACTAATACATAAGCGAATGAAGCGAGCGTGTGATCATGTGATGTAACATATACACAAGGAACCAACTTTTATGAATAGGGGTACTTGTACACTTTAATTCCTATCCCTTGATAACTACCTCCTCGTCCCAGTTGTAGAAATTTGGAAGGGATTAGCAACAGTTTGTTAAGACTGATTAGGCACTTATCACGATCTTGCAGATTTTGGAATGTAAGAGGCTGTTAATCGTAAGCTGTGGAGTTCTTTATTACTCCAGCTTAGAAAAAAGATCGCTATATATATAATATCTATTTAAAGAAACAGAAATCTAGTGATTTGTGTTAATACGGTTTAGCTTATTTACCAGCCTCACAACTTTATGGAAAGATTAGTATGTGCAGATCTACGTGAGTGCTAACGACTATCACATCCAAAGTTGGACGTTACTTGTTTCATGATAGCAATCATTTCAACACCAGTAACCTTTAGAGTCTTCTTGAAGATTCCCATTATCATATCTGAGCTAGTTGGTACGCGGTCGCTTACTGGCGCACAGACTAGAATCGTAGAATCTTCTCAAAGATTCCCATTGAAAGATTGGAGCAAGTCTATGAGTGCATGTAGTTGCTAACTCGCGCACAGACTAGAAGCATAGAATCTTCTAGATCGCTCTAGTAGATCTGTCGGCTATCATGGCGCTTTGAAAGCCTACAGAAACGGTCCTGCGAAGACGTAAAGGGTATCCCAAGATGTTCTTCTGTGTTCATGTTCCTATCTCCTCTAACTACGTGACCTGGACGCGACATTATACGCCTAGAAGCGCGTGATAAATAAGCGTCCTCTTCTACTCCCCATCAAGTATATGCGCTCTCCGGAGCGCGATCTGAAAACCCGCAAAAAAATAGAGGTTATTTTACAATATAAAAGCCCTTTCAAAGTACTAGACCAGGATACAAACATGAAGGTGAAATAATAAGACCACATGCCATACTCCTACTTTATTGGCTTCTTTTTGTGCCTAGGACCACGTGTCTGGACCGAGTAAAAAGGATCGTAATATTGTATTTTCACCCGTTATCCTTTCTCATCGTCGTAATACAGACCAAAATAATCCAGTAAATGAAGGGGAGAAGGTTCTATATGCTTCGATATGTTACAGCGCTCCTAGCCTCGAGAAGGTGTGTAACTGCATTTTAGATTGAAAAATTGAAGAAGGGGTAACAGGACGCTAGGTTGACTGTATTTGCGGTACAGTGCGTGCCTGGAACAAACTCAACGACCGCGGGAAGTCTGTGTCAGCTTCTACCAAGTCGAATATTCTGGTAGACTTTGATGCCGAATTCTTCACCGGTGACTAGATATCCTTCTCGAAGACGGAAGGGCCTTAACTGATTCCCATGAAAGATGTTGCGGATAGGTTTACCGTTTACCTGACGTAGGGTATAACTCTTGCCTTAATCACCTGCCAGGCCTGAAATAACAAAAGGACCTCGGTATGCAGGACAAAGCTTTCGTTTGGCCGCGCTGTGGTCGTAAAGCATGACCAAATCCCCAGAGCTGTAAGAACTCCTTTGAGAGACCCCCAGATCATGACGGCTTGTTTGAAGCTGCCGACGTAGAGAATCCTTATGTCTAACCTTGTCTCTTTCAACGTCTAAGTTTGCCATGTGAGCTAAGACTGCCGAAGCATGCTCGTCTTTATCCAATGCGGAGAGATTAATACTTTGCAGGAGAAAATGGAGTTGAGATCGGCGCAGAATTGGTATCTTGATTTCGAGAGAAGAAGGGGGTTGATAGCCGAACATAATTTCATACGGTCAGAACCCTAATGATCTCACTTCTCTGCGGTTCAACTCGTACGCTGACCTTTGGACTCGAAGTGGCCAATCTTCTCGGTGAGGAATCTTTTTCAATATCCTTTCCAAGAGATCTTTAGCCTTTTCAACCATTCCCGTTGATCTCTTTGAGCCTGATGATACAGGTATCCAGAGGAAGTCGTGGTTAGCTAAGAATTGTTGGATTTTTGACCCAGAGAAATTGGTTCCAATGTCGGAATATATCGCCACTGGTGCCCCCCAAATCTCAAAAATCCAAATAAAGCAACAAATGGCTTCAGTTTGGTTCGCTGCTGAAACTGGAAAGGACCAGACAAATCTGCTAAAATAGTCTATGACAAGGAAGATGTGTGTGAACTGGGAGCTTGTGAATCCACTTTCGGGAGGATCAGAGTCTACTGTGAAGTCCGAAAACTGAGGGAAACAGCGTTGAATCGACTCCTCGACAGAGAGCTTAGCTTGAGGTAAGGGGTCTATAAAGTCCATCCCCAGAAGAGCCATTTTTTCCGATACTGATGGAGATGACTGTGATTGACTTCTCCTCGCAGTCCAATGCTTCGTGCAATGTAAGCAGCCTTAGATGTAGTCATTAGTGTCCTTAGCCAGCTTCGGCCAATAAGAGTCCCTTAGCTTTCTCATGGTTAGCCTCGCAGCGTGATGGCCAGCTTCGTCGTGTGCAGCAAAGAGTACTGAACTAACTTCCGATTCCGGAACACATCTTTTCCAGTTGCCATTGATGTCTACAAAAAGGTTGGTTTCAATGAGGCGGTAGCGTCGAACTTGAGCAAGGAACGATTTTTTCTTCAGCCGATCTAAGCCTGGTGGAAATACATTAGTGCGATGAAAATTGTAAATCTGACCAAACCAAGCTGAGGACTGAAGGTTCTTGTTAGTGGGGGTCAGGTCAACCGCATTAGAAGAGACTCGATACAAGTGTTGCTCTACAGGATCCAAATACTGGGGGATGCCCGAAATTTCCACGGTGCTTGACTCAACAACCTTTGGCCGAAAATCCGACGAGGTAGTACCCACCAAGTTGGTGGTATCCGTAGCTATGGCTTGGCGTGCCGCGTGATGTCGCTCAATCGGTTCCAAATAACCTCCCTTCCCATCCTTCCATATCCATTCCGGCTCCCTATCTCTATCCTTAAACACTAGCCCATACTCCTCCAACACCTCATCCCTCTCCTTAGTAGGGTCTAGGAACAACGTCCTAGACAAAGCATCCGCAATCCCATTCCTCTCCCCCGAAATCCATACAATCTCAACATTGAGTTCGCATAACAAATGGTTCCACCGGGCGTATATGCCATCCAATCGAGCCGAGTCTAGAAAAAAGGACAACGGCTTATGATCTGTGAAAATTGTGCTTGTCTCGTGGGCCCTAAATAAATAGTCGTACTTTCTTGCGAATGTAACTATGGCTAGGAGCTCTCGCTTGTAAGTGCCATAGTTACGTTGTGATGCAATAAGGTTAATAGAGTCGTACAGAATTGGCACTTCCAACTTTCTCTTGATTTCTCCTTGCTCCTGAACCTGGGTAATGACACACCCCATACACCAACTACTTGCATCAGAGTACATCTGGCAAGAGACGTTGGGTAGTGGACCATGTTTTTCCACCTCAGAAGAACATTTGTCTTTCAAGAGAGAGAAGCTGGCTTGCTGGACAGGCCTCCATATAAAGGGTACAATACCTGTTAAATAGTTCAAGGGCGCAGCCATCTCCGCAAAGTACTTAATCCATGACTTTGTGATATTAATTGAAGCCATGAAACTTGCATCTGAATTATCTTTCGGAGTTGGCCAGTTTCTAATTTTCTCGCCCCGAGCGTGTTTAATCCGCGAAATACCTCCTCCCCGGTGCTCAACTCCGAGAGCGATTATGGAAGAGCAAAATAAATGTAGCTTTTTAAACGAAAGTTTGAACATACCCCAAGCGATGGGAGGAAGAAAATTATTAAGCAGGAATTGAAAGCCCTCATAAAATGTGCGGAATCGATTGAAAATGTCGTCCATGTAAAAATGAGTGTTAGCTAAGTCCTCTATGCGAGCTCCTGTGAGAAGGGAAGGAAAACTGCCATCCGTGCTATCGGGTAGCAACTCCCCATCAGGTAAAGGAGGTATTTCTCCCAACGTTATCTTCATGCATTCTATAAGGCCAAGAGTGGCGCTCTGTGAGCCTTGAAGAACTCTAGTAGGTTGTAGTTGAGGCATGTGAGTCAATGTGAAGGCGAAATAAGGTCGACTTTCAGGGTGAAGTGGGATTGACCAGTAGCTATGCTTACAATCCTATTGAAAAAAGAATTTAAAGGCTGGGTGGCTCAAGAAATCGTGACAGTCCGACATGAGGGGCATGTAGCTCCCAGGAAGATTTTCGTAGATGTAATGATAATTAAGCATCACACGTGGCTCGTCTCCCCATTGGACGTCGTCACTTTTCGGGACTTACTTGGCCTGTGCATTTCATTCGGAAAGTTCGCCATTTGCAATCACTGTTGGCTCATACATTCCACTTTTCCAGCTTTCCGTCACAATCTTATTTAACCACCATTCTTGGTCTTTTGGCCACCTCTTTTGTTTTGGCATATTCTAAGGCTTGGTTTCCGGCTTCAGGTGAATCTTATGTACGTAAAGGTCGGTAGCTGAGAGATTGACAACAGCTCCAGCATCAAGATCTCTGTAAGTGTAGAGCAGTCTTTTTACCTGCTGCTGCGAGCACTCATCTGAGCAGACATCACCAATTGTGGCTTGACAAGAATTAAACCAGGTGTTGATTTTGTCGATTGGGTCGTCTGATAGAGGTCTAAAAGCAGGTCGACGCAAGCTAGGAAATGAAAGGGATTTAGTTAGTAAGAGATCTGTTTGAAGGGAATTAAAGTCGGAAGGTCGATTTTATGAGTATCGCGAATTGTTAAATATTGTTGTAAGATATTCTTCCTCAGGTATTGTTTGTAAAAAATGGTCGAAAGTAGGTAATAAAAAAAATTTTGGTGGGGAAATCTAACGTCATTATTGTCACAGTCTAGACAAGAGCGCCTGCGCAGCTAAATGTGTAGAGGTAGTTAATAATTAATTCTATGATCCAGATAACTAACTCGCAATTTACAAGTACATGTAGATATATACATTTCCCTCGAACTGAACTACTCGCCCCACCTTGACACTATTCATGGATCGTAATATTCTCATGAAACAGAAGGTCTTCTCGTGCCACACAACCTCCCTGTATTGTGAAGCCGCCACGTAATAGCAAGTCTCCGAATAGAAGTCGGTCCGCTTGTATTAGCAAGTTTCAGTATAATTGAAACACCCTGCAGGACCAGGCCGTGCACAATTCACTATCTATGTAAAGTCTGTGCACGCCTATGCACAACATAGGCTACAGGCATAAACCAGCTTACCAGCTGCTACAATTATTCATTAAATCATTATTTGTTGTGCCATTATTTTTGTTGGTGAGACCAAGACTTGAATTCGTCAGAATTAACGCTTTACCGTCACGTTGATGACGTTCTAGTTTTCCGAAAGGCTCTCCTCCACAGATGATTCGGATTCTTCGTTTTCACTAGATGACTCGAGGGATGGTTTACTTTTCGTTGGCAAGCTGCGTAGAAGATCGTGATTTTCGGAGACTAGAGGAGCCAGAGATAATTTGTGATGAGTGGCCGATTTAAACTCGCTTGTTTGAATGATCTTCCGTTTTTCGCCTTTCGATCTATCACCTATTTTCAGCTGAAATTTCCTTATTCTGATATTTGCATCCACATCATATAGCCACGGAAGGCCAAGAATTAAAGACGGACGGACATTTGCAGTGGGTGGTCGGACAAAGACTTGTATGGTCCTCCATGTGTCCTTAACACCAATCTTAATCTCAGCGTATTGATGTAATTGAGTGCTCTCGCCATTTGCTGCACCCATTGTTAAAACTATGTGTGGACCTACCTTTATGGGCTTGATTCTGAGGTCCTTTGCGAGTTTATCCGAGATGATATTGATGTCAGATCCCTGGTCAGCCTGAGTTGTATCTGGCTTAAGCTTGACCTGGAATAACGTCCCCAATTTGTAAGCATTCACCAAGACTGGAATTCTAAATGGGCGGTCGGCAAGAGGGTTAGCGTGGGGTGAAGCCTTAGATTCAGTTCCTAAAGGAGGCTGATTACGCGGTCTTCTAGCAACGTGCGTAATTACCTTATTCGTTTCTGCTTGTTGTACTAAAAAAGAGTAAAATTCTCCCAGTAAGTTATCCTCGACTTCGACCGAGTTTCCTTCTTTTCCTGCGTTTTTCTTTTTCTTTGAATTTTCTCTCGTCATCAATCTCTTCCAATTAAGGACCCCCTCTGGTGATATCTGAGCTATTTCTAGAACCGATAGAGGAACCTTCACTCGAGAGAGTAATTCGATGTAAAAGTTAGGGTCAAGAGGTGGTTGACCCGAAAAGGGGTGAATATTCGAAAGTTTTTTTCAGCGGATTTTCTTTGGCACCGGCGTATCACCGAACGGATCCGAGGGTTTCGGGTGGTCTTGTCTATCATAAGCAGGCCGATACCTTGAGGTATGCGTAATATCGTCTTCTGAGTCCTCCTCCAGAATATCCCTTCATTCTCCCATATCTATACTCTGTCTTTTTCCTGCCTCAGCCAGGTTGGCTTCTATCAGATTCGCCTTGTACTGTAATTCTGGTAGGTTAAGATGTCTATCAGATCCTAGGTGTATATGAGTCCCTACTGAACCCGGGAAGACGTTTAGAGGCACATCCGGGACCTGAACTTCCACCGCATTTGTCTGGAAACTTACATGACGCTCATTATCAAAATCCTGGTCTGTGAATTCATCAATATCACAAACTTGAGGGTTCTGATGGTGATGAATATTGAGGTTAGATCCCAGTGGCGCGGTCGGTGGTCTAAATGCGTTCAATTCGAAGGCAGGATTTGGAGGCCGCTGCAGGTTTCGTCCTGGCTTAGACTTCCAACCCAATGGGACCGGCCATCTAGGAACTATTACCGTCCGAAACTCCTCAGGACTCAAGCCCGCAAAAAAATTGTCGCAGGACCTGTTATACTCTAGGTCATGTATAGTCTGTGTTGATAAGGAAGCCGCATTGGATTCGAAGGGAAACGCCAGTTGTTTTAAGACATCCTGCTCCCAAGGTTTAAAGGCAGTATTTTTGCATGACCTTGAGTAATGGCCAAGCTGACCACATCTGGTGCACTCAGTGGTGAAGTCTTTGGAGCCATTTACAACTGGGTTTGTTGACGAACTGTGGTTGGGTGCTATTTGCTGAAGTGATCGCGGTTCCGCACGACTCTGAAGTTGACCTCGATTTCCCGGTCTATAATTATTACTGCGAGGTTGCGGAGGGCCTTGGTAACCATTAGGGTTGGTTGGTGCAGGATTTGGGTGGTAATTCAAGCGATTGGGTAGTCGCTCTTGGTGTCGCGCCACATTTGGGAATTTATTGGTATAGGGATGTTGACCTGATGCCCGAGAGAAGCGGTTTGGAACATTTTAGCTGTGTGGAGGTTGGTCTGAAAACCTAGCCACAACAGAATTTGCCAACTGGGGAGCCCGATAGATCTCATCGAAGGCCTCTGCCTTCTGCTGCGTGGTGAACAGGACCAGCTGCTTCTGGATTTCATCAATTGACTGACGACAATCTCTGACGATCTCATATGATCTCGCCAAGGATTCCGTAGTAGTTGCTCCGTGAGCAATAGCACTCATCCGAAGCTCCTCATCGACCAAGCCAGAGATGAACTTATTAATTAACATCCTCAGAATCATCCTGTCCGTTTCAGAAGGGTTGAAGGTCGCGTCATCAGTACACCTGTCCGATAAATTGACAAGGCTCAAGATGGAGAGGGCCCGTCCGTAGTATTCGCTTAGGGGCTCCGATCTTATTTGAGAGAACTCCGAAAGCATTTGGTCCGGCGACTTTGAGGACTTAGTGTATGTTACCAGAGGAAATTTGTTCTTGAGAGCCTGCTCATGGAGTATAGCGTCATCTGCAATGGCCTTCTCATAGTTCATCACGATTCGTCTTATGTGAGGCGTACTGTCTATCCACTTGGCCGCTTCATTGTCTGTTTCTCTGTAGATCGCCTCAACCCAAAGATTTGGTTGGATAGGTATTCTCAGGCCGCGGTCACTAAACTTTGCTTCCAGATCCATCAACCAACGCGATGCATCTTGAGTACCAGTGCCATGGAATTTTTCAATTCCGAACTTTGGGAGATATTCCAAGTAGGCGAATGTCGACTCGTTTATATTTTGTGCACTTATTGCTGCTATTATTGAGGAGTTCAAAGGGGAGGAGCTGAGCAAGGCTTCCGCTGTGCGATCAATCCAATCTGAGGAAGAAGCTGAGCATTTTGAAGACGATTTGGTACTCTGGAATTCCCGAAACTGAGGAAGATCCGGGGCTGATACGTAACCAAATTGTTGATTTAATCAGCAGCCTAGCGGTGACTGCGAAGAGGGATCCAGAGTGATTGTAGCAGCTGGTAAGCTGGTTTATGCCTGTAGCCTATGTTGTGCATAGGCGTGCACAGACTTTACATAGATAGTGAATTGTGCACGGCCTGGTTCTGCAGGGTGTTTCAATTATACTGAAACTTGCTAATACAAGCGGACCGACTTCTATTCGGAGACTTGCTATTACGTGGCGGTTGACAATACAGGGAGATTGTGTGGCACGAGAAGACCTTCTGTTTCATGAGAATATTACGATCCATGAATAGTGTCAAGGTGGGGCGAGTAGTTCAGCTCGAGGGAAATGTATATATCTACATGTACTTGTAAATTGCGAGTTAGTTATCTGGATTATAGAATTAATTATTAACTACCTCTACACATTTAGCTGCGCAGGCGCTCTTGTCTAGACTGTGACAGTGATCACTGTCAAGTTACTATGTAGAGCCGCTTTTGTTCTGACGGAACGAGGTGACAGAACTGGTACGCGAGACTATTCTCATTAGAGAGGAGGTCCTGTTTGATATGAAGCTGCTTGTACGTTGACAGGTGAAGTTTTCTTGATCCAATTCCCAAAACGCACTTGAGGTCAACGTCTGTCAAATCTTGATTCAACACCGAAATTGTGTTTGAAATTTGACGTTAATTGGCCTGTTAACGTTGAGCAGGTGGAATGGGCTCACAAACACGAGAGAGCTGATAGTGCAAGTCGAGAAAAGGCCTGACCTTGTACGTGAGGTTTCCGACAAAAGGTTATGATCCTTCTGTTGTGATTGGCAAGGCGTACTTAAGGGAAAACCTAAACAAGATTGTAGCTTGATAGGGGCGCGACTGTAGGTTGAAATTCCCTGCGTAGGTCACCAGAAAAGGTCCTGCGAAGACGTAAAGGGTATCCCAAGATGTTCTTCTGTGTTCATGTTCCTATCTCCTCTGACTACGTGACCTGGAAGCGACATTATACGCCTAGAAGCGCGTGATAAATAAGCGTCCTCTTCTCCTACGCCGGCTAGTGTAGGCTATAGGTAACTATTTGTCACGGGCTGCGCCCTGGTTATGCTGTGGCTAGTGGCTGTGTTGTGGCTATTGATTGGTGGGGTAACACCAGGGACCGCGGCGCGTCACGGGTTTTGTTTATAAAGCGCACCCCCTTACATTATAACACTTGAATTTCCGTAGATAAATATACATAGTTTGTGGCACCGTATTCCGCGACAGCGAGACCGCTTTGCCCCTTCACATATATTTATCTCTTATTCTAACTTTTTTTCTCTCCGTGAGGCCTGGCCCGGAAGAGACTGTTAACCTAATCTCGTGATCCTCGTACAGGATCTGCCAGTGAATGTTATACGAGGTTCCTGTGATTTCAGATTCATCGTCAGAAAATTCGAGTGATTCTTTCCATTCCACAGTGAGCAACCAGACAAGCTCATTTATAGCTAAGATGTCATCCGACCAACTGATGGGAAACGTAGAATCAAACGATATCCCAGCAATCTCAGACGGACAGGATTTTCCAAGGCCAAACCAGCAACCCTTCCAGCTCAACATGGCAAACATCTCAGAGGAATAAATTCTCCTTTTCCGGAAATTCTTGGAATTAAAGCGTCGAGAGGAGTCTGGGGCACTACATACGCAACCCCAAGCGACAGCAATGATTACCAGGAAAGAGACTCCATGGCTCTGCTGGAATGGTTCGAAAGAATCGTATCCTGTTTATCGTTTCAAACTACAGGTCAAGATCGAGGAGGATCTAGCAATTTTGGGATCAAACAGGGCTATCTGTATGGGTATAGTTAAATCACTGCCGGAAATAAAAAACCACTAGTGTCCAGCTGGTTTATGAAAGGGGGCTCAAAAGGTCAATATGACTGGCGCGAATTCCTCAATTGTTTCGACGAACATTTTGAGAGCAAACAAGCAGGCTTGGAAGCAGGAGACATCCTTGTCAGGATGTGCCAAGGAGAGAATCAATTCTTTAAAGATTTCATTCAGGACTTCGAAAACCAGCTTGCTCGCTGCGACAGAGAAAATTGGTCTTCAAGCCCTAAGCTAATTTTTGTTCATGCTGCCATTAACGAAAAACTGCGTGCGGCTTTAGTGGGTAAGAAACTCACGCTAAGCATGGGATACGAATCCTGGGCTTCGAGAGTCCGTCAAATCGCCGCTCAAGTAGAGGCCAAGAATAGTTACCGGCCAAATTCTTCTAAATTGCAGACGGGGACCTTCTTCATCCCGGGAAGAGGTACAATTATTCCTCAGTTATCCAACTCGATTGCCAAGCAACCTCTGAGTAATCCTGATTGAGATACGATAATGAGCGGGGTTAACGCATTAACAGCAGCGAGCTCTAAAGGAAGGAATAAAGGCCAGAAAAACAGCCAATCAAAACCCCGGGCCCCATGGAGATCGCAAGACGAATTTCGAAAGTTGCTTGACAAGGGGTTGTGCACGCGGTGTGGAAAGCCGGGACACGGTTCTTTTAAATGTCAAAAATACCGTTCAGCAATACCTCCGGAAACAGGAGTTAGCTTAGCAGAAGTGGAAACGAATGAGCTCAGTGGAGACTCGGGAAACGAGGAACCCTGAACGAAGTCGCGTCCAGGGGTATTAGCCAGGTTTTAGGAGGTGTCAAGACACTCGAGAAGATGCATAATCCACCTTTTTTAATAGATTGTTTAATTGATAAATCTTTTTACGTGCAATCTTTAGTGGACACGGGTTGTCTCTGTTATTCCGTAATTGATGAAACCTGGTGCGCAGATTTAAAATCCAAACAGAGGAAATCGGCCTGCTTTCTTTGCGTTTAGCAAACGGCAATAAAGAAACAAAAATAAGACATATTGGTCGTCTAGAACTGGACATCGACGGCCGACATAAGCAAATTTGGGGGTATGTAGTCCCTAACCTAGCATATTCCATATTACGAGGCAAGCCTTGGCTAGAAGACAACGACGTAGTTTACGTAGCGAAGAGGAGATACCTAAGTTTCGGAAGTCGTAAACATGGGTGTATAGTAAGAGCAAGTGGATGGCATGAGGAACTGGCCCCCCAGAAGGTCAAATTGAAAGTCTCCCATGTTAGCATTAACCAAGCAAGATTGACATCTGGGTCAGTATTCGCTGCGCTGCTGAATAGTGCAAAGATGGACGCTAATCCTTATATTGGGGCTACTACTGTTAACGATATTACAAGGGCGTTAGAGCCAAAGAAATTGCTCTCCAAAGACGAAATCAGGCGTAGTCTTCCCCCGGAGGTCCACAAATTTATAGACACGTTCATGGACGATCTACCATCAGAAGACGCTCTACCATCTCATAGACCTGGGATTGACACAAAGATATCCCTACAGAAAGACGAACACGACAGGTCGAAAGAAATTCCTTGGGGCCCATTGTACGGAATGTCCCGAGACGAACTTCCGGTGTTAAGAAAAACCCTAACCGAACTCTTGGATAAAAACTGGATTCGTGCCAGCAGCTCTCCCGGAGGCACACCAGTCTTGTTCATAAGAAAGCAAGGAGGAGGGCTAAGATTCTGTGTCGATTACCGGGCTCTCAACGCTGTAACGGAACGTGACAGATACCCCTCCCATTAATAAGAGAGACCTTGAGAATGATGGCTCAGGCAACTTGGATTTCTAAAGTAGACGTACGCGCAGCGTTCCGTAGGCTTCGTATTGCTCAGGGAGACGAGTACAAAACGGCGTTTCGCACGCGTTTTGGGGCGTATGAGTGGCTAGTTACGCCATTTGGTCTGGTAGGGGCACCAGCAGCTTTTCAACGCTGGATCAACAAAGTGTTAGGAGGCCTCTTGGGGGATACCTGCGCGTCGTACTTAGATGATGTCGTGATCTTCTCCAATGGTGACTTGGTAGACCATTGGATAAAAGTCAACCAAGTAGTCTCACGGCTTGCTGAGGCTGGACTCAAGCTGGATCCAGAGAAATACGGATTTGCAAAGAAAGAAATTAAGTACCTGGGGTTTATAATATGTGTAACAGAAGGCATAAAGCCTGACCCAGAAAAAGTGCGTGCAATAACTGAGTGGGAAAGACCTATCAATATCAAAGGAATCAGAAGTTTCCTAGGGTTCGCTAACTTTTATCGAAACTTCATCGAAAATTTTGCTCAGTTGATGGCTCTACTCCACGATTTGACGAGGAAAGGAACTTTATGAGTGGTCGGCCGAACATCAGAAAGCTTTCGAAGAATTAAAGCGTCGATTCAGTAACGCACCGATGTTGGCCATGTGGGATGAAAATAAACTCACAGTCCTAGAAACGGATTCATCAGGATGGGCCACTGGGGCATGCTTGTCCCAGTATAGTAAAGAAGGATCTCTAAGGTCCGTAGCATACCATTCCAAAAAGCTAACCCCCACTGAGTGTAATTATGACATACACGACGAAGAACTTCTGAGTATTGTTTGTAGTCTAGAAGAGTGGAGAGGTGAGCTTATAGGACTCCACGAGCCGTTCATTATTCTAACAGATCAGAAAAATTTGGAATTTTTCATGACAGCTCGAAATTGTCGGAAAGACAAGTAAGGTGGGCTCAATCGTTATCTCAATTCAATTTTAAAATCAAGTTCAGAGTAGGCAAACAGGCGGCGCGTCCGGATGCGCTATCACGTCGCGCATAGGATCTTCCAAAGAACCCCGATGACCCTCGCCTTAAAGAACGAGAGTTCCAGCTTCTAAGAAAAGAATGGTTGAGCAAAGAAAAGCCTGGAGAGGCAACACTGCTAGCCCCTATAGTCCTTGTTTCATCTGCCAATCCCGAGGAAGCGCAAAATATTCCCGAGGGAAAACAATTATTTTTGGAAAAAGTCCTCGAGGATCTATGGAATGAAGGTAAAGCAAACGATGCTTCAATGTTTGAGGAGTTATACAAAGCCATGTTGCAAAACGAAAGAGCCTTGCCACCTGGCCTGGGAATAAAGATATCGCTGGCAGAATGTGAATTAGATCCAAGAGGTGCTCTATGCTTCAGGAAAAGGTCGTGGATACCAAACTAGGAGCCGCTTCAGACGGCGCTAATACAAAAGACACATGATTCACACGTCACGGGACACCCAGGACGTAACAATCAGGACGTAACAATACGTTGGCAATTTTATCTCGATCGTTTTTTTGGCCGGGGATGAGCATTATGGTTAGGAAATTCTGTCAGAATTGCGATGTATGTGGCCGTTCTCATGTATAGCGCTGTAGAAGACAGGGATTTCTATTTCCTCTACCAATTCCGAATAGATTTCACAGTGAATTATCAGTCGACTTCATGACTGATCTGCCATCAAAAAAAGGAGGCGACCCATGCTATTTAATGGTGATTACAGACCGATTATTAAAATGTGTTACGCTAGAAGCAATGGAGTCCATGAATGCCGCAGATTGTGCAAAGCGGTTTATAAATTGCCATTATAGATTCCACGGGTTTCCTCACGTAATAACTTCAGATAGAGGGTCCAATTGGGTTGGGGTTTTCTGGAGACGCGTATGTCAATTGACAAATATTGAACAGCGGCTATCAACTTCATTCCATCCAGAAACGGATGGATCGACAGAGCGTATGAATCAAGAAGTATTAGCCTACCTACGGGCATTTATTTCCTTTGCACAGTATGAGTGGCCAAGTCTACTCTCCTCGGCCCAGTTGGCGATCAACAACAGAGATAGCTCAAGCACAGGTTTGAGCCGTTTTTTTATAGAGCATGATTATCATTGTTGAAATGTTTGCTATCATGAAACAAGTAACGTCCAACTTTGGATGTGATAGTCGTTTGCACTCACGTAGATCTGCACGTACTAATCTTTCCATAAAGTTGTGAGGCTGGTAAATACGCTAAACCGTATTAACACAAATCACTAGATTGCTGTTTCTTTAAATAGATATTATATATATAGCGATCTTTTTTCTAAGCTGGAGTAATAAAGAACTCCACAGCTTACGATTAACAGCCTCTTACATTCCAAAATCTGCAAGATCGTGATAAGTGCCTAATCAGTCTTAACAAACTGTTGCTAATCCCTTCCAAATTTCTACAATCATGTGGAGCCAGTGCAACAGTATAATAAATTCTGTAAAGATCGTTCAGCACAAGCAAAACGGGCGGAAATTTTCGTCAACCGGATTCGGGAGGCACAAGAATACGCGGCGGCTGCAATGGCGGCAGCTCAGCAGCGATTGGAAGAGCAGGCAAATAGAGCTAGAAATCCTTCCCCGATCTTCTGCGTTGGGGATAAAGTATGGCTGAACCTCAAGAATATTCACACGCCCCAGCTGAAGAAGAAACTAGCATGGGTCAACGCTAAGTACAGTATTACCAAGATCATTTCGTCACATGTTGTCGAACTGGATGTACCCTCACAAATCTGGCCAAGATTTCATGTCCAATTGCTCAGAAAAGCTAGCGAAGATCCTTTTCCTTCCCAGTCAAAAGATGACGAGCAACCCCCTCCTGTAATCCCTGAGGTTTTGGACGAGAATGTTCAAAAACAAGCTCCAGAACATTTTGTCGAAAAAATTCTGCGAGCAGAGCGAGTACAACGAGGAAAAGGATCAGTCCGCCGGGTGTTAGTGGAGTGGAAAAATTTTATAGAACCAAATTGGGAAGACCGCAGTAACATGGAGGAGACAGAGGCCCTGGACAAATTCGAGGCCCGCTTTGGTTTAGACGATGGAGTAGGAGAAGAGGAAGACGCTAGGCAAGGTCCTGGAGTTACAAAAGTCAAGAAAAAATCAAAGATCAAAAAAAAATGAAATAAAGTCAATTCTAACAGGAGAAAGAGGGGATAATGTCACGGGCTGCGCCCTGCTTATGCTGTGGCTAGTGGCTGTGTTGTGGCTATTGATTGGTGGGGTAACACCAGGGATCGCGGCGCGTCACGGGTTTTGTTTATAAAGCGCACCCCCTTACATTGTAACGCTTGAATTTCCGTAGATAAATATACATAGTTTGTGGCACCGTATTCCGCGACAGCGAGACCGCTTTGCCCCTTCACACTATTGGCTGATTAGCCGTTATAGCAGCTCCCTCAAGTCACCTTGCTAGTGAAGTCCATGTTATCATAGACAAACAAGAGGCGGCGAGCCGGTTGGTGCAGTGGTACACTGTCCGGGCCGTTCGCCCAAGTCGAGTCTGGGTAGCTTGGACACATGCCCCACTTGAGACAGGAGAAAGCTGGCTCGAATCCGGCAAGATCCTCACGCCACGTCTCTCGCGGTGATATTGTATTCGTGGGATGACGAAAGCATGCTCAAATAATTATGAGTTTTTCTCGCTTTTCCCTGTGGTGGGTATTCACGGAAGAGGGTACACGTAGTAACGCGTTATTCTCGTCGTGGTATCTGCAAATGCCATCTGGATATGAGTGTCAAACTAAGTTGTTCTGCGAAACATACAAGTCTTCCGTCATCATACACGTCACAGCCTCAAGCTGCATACGCAAAAATGATTTAAAATAAAATCATGAGGCAGCACAAAGGCCTCCTCGATGCCTCACCCTTGAAGTCTTCACAGCTAGAAATGTTGAAATTTCGGAAACTTGCATCTCAGTGACCTTCAAGAAGAATCCTCCCAATCGCAACTCCTGGTAGTGTTCACGTAGTGTAGTCCCCTGGTCATATGGGAATATCAGGTGAGGAGCTGGCCAATCGACTTCTCATGCTGCCTCGCTGGCCGGAGCTCCCGCAAAGGCACAAAGATATACATGGTATATGACCGCCAAATGGTGGCAAACTCATGCTCCTCCCACTTACTGCGAGTTGGGGATGCTATTTCCCAAGAAGCCCCCCCCAGGAACTCTGACTCCCTCGTCGTTATCTTGGGTATTTGATTCAGTACCGAACTAGACACGGTGAATTTTGTGCTTATAATGAAAGATTGCACCATGAGGATGCCCTTTTGACCTGTTCCTTCGGGCGTGATAAGTCAATCATTCACTAGGTATTTTGCCCCCTCGTTCGAGAAAGACTGGCCGCTTCTGGTCTCCGACGTAGTCTGGCCTCACTCAACTTCCTTCTCTGCACCTCCCATGGTGCAAAGCCATTCTCTTCTATATTAGATAAGGCTAGATTTCTGTCTGAAATCTGTCTTATCCATCTTATTTGATCTAGTCTTGTAAGGAATACGCTGTACAACGCCTGCTCTAACTTCTGTAATTTTCTTAAACCTTTCGCCAGTCGTATAAATTCAAATGTACAATAGAATTGATTAGTAGCCATGTCCCCCCCAGGGATGGTACTTCAGTGGCAGCTTGGGCCTCGGTAGACCGTAAAAATGAATGAATAAGTCTATGAACTCAACCCAAGCTTCCCCCACTGTGGTCTGATGCTGTAGGCCACGAGATAAGATTATCTTGAGGACTCGAAACTTAACTTAAATCGATTTTATTGAGGTTCCGAGTCCTCAAGATAATCTTAACTCGTGGCTTACTATGTCACACCACAGTGGGGGAAGCTTAAGTTGAGTTAATTGATTATAAAATATAGGCTCTTGTTCTAGACATAGGGAAAGTACGATCTTAATCTGTGTGCACTAAATTGATGAGTTATTGCCGTTTTCAGGATCCACAACAATATTTAAAGATTAGCTAGTCTGCGCTGAATGAAACTTTTTGCTCTTTCATTCTAGACCTGTCCATACCAGTAGTGGATCCCGGGTTTAATTATTGTTAAGATATATGCAGTAGTCGGCACTTACTTTTGCAACACTTAACTTAAGACGTCATTTTTCGGGCAGAGGTAAGTATTGCAAATATACAGTAGAGCCCCTCTTAGCTAATAGTGTATCCCGGTATAATTACTGAAGAGATTCATAGAAATTTTACCGTTTATATTTGCAATACTTACCCCTGCACGCAAAATGACCTGTAAGGGTAAGTGTTGCAAATATAAAAGTCCAAGTTACAATGAATCTTTTCAACATTTATACCGGGACCCACTATTAGCTAAGAGGGGCTCTACTGTATACGGTAAAATTTTTTGTGTAGATTTACCGGGACCAATCATGGGCTTGTACAGGTTCGACTGTATAATACCCGAAACTGATTCTGGTTACAGATCTACAAATCGAAAATCAGTCTGCTTAGTAATCTGCCTAAAACAAAATCCATCTCTATTATCTGGTGTGCAACGAACACATTATCGACCAGATAAAATAAAATTCTGAACAATCATCATGTCAGGCCCAAGTGATAAAGCTCGTTTTTATATAGAACAGACTGTTCCTCAGTTGCAAGAGTTCAGGGAGAAAAAGATCTTTACACAGGTGATAGATTTTGTTTCAGTCTACGTACTAGCCGCTGAACTTAAAACAGGAAGAGATCAGAGACCTGGTGAAAAAACGATCTGACTTTGAGCATAGAATAAATACAAGAGGAACTCAACCTGTTGATTTTGCACGATATGCCGCGTGGGAAATCGGCTTGGAAAAGCTACGTCAAAAGCGCTGCAAGCGTTTACATATCAAGAGCAGTGGCTACAGTGGCCAAGCAAGAGTCTTTAATATATTCGACAGAGGAACCAAAAAACACCCAGGTGATGTAGTTCTTTGGATGTCCTACCTTGAATACGTTAGGGCATGTAAATCGCACAAGAAGTTTAGGACGGTGCTTACTGCAGCGATACGACTGCATCCGACAAAACCCGAGCTATGGCTCTATGCCGCAAAATTTTCTCTGGAATCTGAGGCAGATCTCAACAGTGCCAGGAGCTATTTTCAAAGAGGGATAAGATTTTGTATAAACAATGATGACATCTGGATCGAATATGCAAAGCTTGAAATGATTTACCTTACCAAAATTGTTTTGAGAAGAAGAATACTGTTCAGTGATAAAAAAAACGCAGATGAGAATAAGATTGATTCAAATAGACCCGCCAACACCGACTTTGGCCACGAAGAGGATTTGGTTTTAATCCCAGATCTCGAGCCAGATAACCTTCCCTCGGATCCAATGGAAGGCGTCGGGTCCAGTTCAGAAGATGTCTCAAAAGACCTGATGAAAACTCCGGCACTCAACGGCGCAATACCTCTGGCTATATTTGATGCTGCACGCAAGCAACCTTTCTTTTGCAGCTCGGCTGCAGCAAAATTTTTTGAAATGTTCATCACTTTTCCTCAAGTACCTTGTCAACTAACCATACTTCAACATGTGGTTAATTGTATGAAAGATTTCTATCCAACCGATTTCTTAACATGGAACTGCTTGACAAGGCTGCCAACCGTTGGGATTGATCCACTATCGTCTGAGTTCCCGGCCGCCCTGAGATCAAGCTTCGAACGGCTTCTCGAAGCGTTAGAAAAGACCAATGATGTAGCCCGCTATTCTGAAATCACAAAACCTTGGCTTGAGCAGTACAGCGCTTTGTCTAACTTGGATTCTGGAATCCAAATTGCATTGAAGCATATAACATCAAAACTTGATCAAACATTAGTTAAATGATTAAAATTGGATAATCATTACTTACAGTCAGTACATAGGAGTTGGGAGTTGCAGTATCAAAATATGGATTTTTTTGTAATAGTTGATACCCTATATGAATAGCTTCGATGGTAGTAATCAGATCTAATACCGACCATCTTAACAATTCAATTACCTCACTGTGAACTGTACTGTACTTGATAAGCTGTTTAATTTCACAATCCCATCTTAGATTCGGCTAGAGGTTAATCCCCCAATGCTTTATCCTGAAGGTTAACTGAAATTTGAAAATTTAAAGCATAAAGATAGATGTAAAAATTTGTCCACCACACTTTAACTATCAAAATCACGTCTTAATAGAATCTCATCGAGACACGTGGGCTGATAGTGTCGTTACGTCTGGTACTTGGCGTACTACAAATGTTAGTGTAGCAACAGACTTTAGTCGTATGTCCCTTTGAAATCAAACCCTCCTCAAGGCTTCCCCTACTAGCCTAGGGTGATATTAGGATTAGAACTGAGGTCTCGTTTCTTTGACATGGTGCATATACGTGACTTTCCCTTGTTCGTTCATGCTTCACTTTGTCGGCACTTCGATAAGAGAGACTCGGCACAATAGTGACCGAGATACATATTTGCTCCAAAAACATCTCCACGCCTCTCTTCCTGAGTATTTCCCTTAGCCTGGTCCTCCATCCTGTTGTTAATGTTAGCACTTGGGATAGGAAGTTGACGCTATTGATCTTTACGAACAGTCACTTGAAAGAATGTTTGTCACCGTGCGAACCACAACTGCAAGATTGAGTAAGGATCTGTAGGGAGTAGCGAACCACAGACTGTGGAATTTAGATAAACCAAGACTCGGTATTTCCTCTCTCTCTATATTGATGGAAAAGGCGAGGCAACTGTGGATATACTCAGTCATGATCGCTTGGCCTGGGCGATGTTGTTTGACTGAAACGAGTTGAACTATCGGTCGGTATTGTCGATATCATCGAAAAATAATTCTCAACTCTTCCCGACCCGTGAGTATATAGTATTTGGAGAAGGAGATCCAATACAGGACTCGAGGAAATTGGGCTTCCTGGATGCAAGTACGTGTCTACACAGGCACTATTTTGATTAAGGTAGTCCTAGACATAAGAGGGTCGGATGGTGCATTGGCACTCCGTCCGGGCCCTTCTCCCAAGTCGAGTCTGGGTAGCTTGGACACATGTCCCACTTGAGAAATGGGAAAGCTGGTTTGAATCCAGCAAGACCCTCATGTCAACTCTCTCGCGGTGATACTTTATTCATATAATGATGAAAGCATACTCAGATAACTGTGGGTTATTCTCGCTTTTCCCTATGGTGGGTATTCACGGAAGTGAGTAGATGTCGTAAGGCGTTAGTCTCGCAGTGGTATCCATAAATGGAATCTGAGTATGAGTGTTCCGAACGTCAAACAGAGTCATCCTGTGAAATATACATATTTTGCGTCATCATTCGCGTCACAGCCTCAGGCTGTATACGCAAAGATGATTAAACAACAGAAAAATAATTATAGAGGCTTGACCTAAACTAATTGCCGCTGAAGCTTACTATGTGCACTGGCTCCTTAGATTTCACGGAAAGCATCGCAGGAATCTAAAATTATTGGAGAGACGATCTTCTTTGTAAATAGCAACACATAGATTTCATTCGATTTCATTTAACCCGATCAGGCACCCGTTGGGTCCATGAAGGTGACTATATCTTTATTGTTTACAAGGGAGGAAACCGATTTGGTAAAAGTACCCCGAGCGTGCCTTTTTGTCTGATAAGGTGTGTAGATTACCTTCAGGAAGTGCAATTTAAACTGTTCAGCCAGTGTGGATTGCGTTCTTTCCCATTCCAGATCACTCGATATATTCTGACATTATCACCTCGACTTCTCCAGCAAGTCGAAACTGTTCAATCCAGCCTTAGATTAATATCCACTGTATGATTCTAGTCACATCATCTAGGCTATTCATCGTGACTTCGACTAGCAATAAACAGATCCTTCGAAGAACTTCTCCTCTTTCCTTTGCACATCGAGGACATGCCGTGACCATGTGTTTGACGTTCTGGGATGTATATCCATATGGGCATCTAAGATTTTCTACTCTGGGGACTTTTCTTCGGTGTAGATAGGAATTGAGCCCGATACGCTCGCTCCCTAACTGAGCCGCGACACTCTTTTTGGCCCAACTTATAGTTCATAGTTAATATACGTTATTTATGTTTAATTGACACATCCCCCGTGGCGCAATTGGCTAGCGCGTTCGACTGTTACATCACGTACATCGAGAGGTTGGTGGTTCGAGCCCACCCGGGGGAGTTATAGGCCCGTTGTTTTATTAGGTCGGTGCAACTCACCATTGTGAGTAACGGTAACGCATGAGCAAACAATATCTATAGTAACGTCTAAAAGTGCGCAATGAAACTACCACGCTGGCTAAATCTTACTATAACTCTGCAACAACTTCTTCAAATTTAAATATTATAGGTTCAAATAAAATCTTAGCCATTTCTTGAGTAAATCCAATTTTGTTTTGTAAAAATAATGATTAATTGTAAGGTTCACGCTGGTCTCGGCACTTAACGTCTATTGCGCATTTTTAGACGGGTTATTCTAATACTTGGTATGACCCCCCTTTGCCTTCTTTACGGCCAGAACCTTTGACGGCATACTCTCAATTAATGTACGACATGAATCTTCAGGTATATTTTGCCAGACATCGTCTACTTTTTTCATCAATTCGTGCATACTTTTCGGCGTTTCCGGGTATTCTCCAAGTCGGCGTTTTACCAGACACCATACGTGCTCAATTGGGTTCAGGTCGGGCGATTGAGAGGGCCATTTCATGGTATTTATACTTGTGGTAGCTAGCCAATTCTTTGTGGCCCTAGAAGTATGCTTAGGATCGTTGTCTTGTTGAAAAATAACGTTGTTTCTGGCATTGGAAAAGAGCTTGCTTGCTATTTCGTCGACTGTTGTGACCAAACAAGTATTCAGAATGCCTATTAGCTGTTCCGAGTTTATCCTTCCAACCACATGACTCATTCCACCGGCGCCAAACCAAGACATACAACCCCATATCATTACGCAACCGCCCCCGAACTTTAGTATCTCTTCGATCACTTCTGCCGAATAGCTACTTGGATTCCTGGACCAGGCATATTTGATTCCATCGCTATTGAGTCTATTTATCTTCGTCTCATCTGACCAAATAACTCTTTTTCAACCTTCAAAAGTCCAACTTTCATGTTCTAAAGCCCAATGCAACCGAGCTCTCTAATGCGCCTTTGGCAGCATCGGTTTCCTCACCCTCTTAATAGCCCGGAGACCCTGTTCCCTCAGAGCCAGCCTTACGGTACCAGGAGAAACTTTGTCTTCTCGTTCAAGATTGATAATCTTTGTCGCTTCTACCGCAGTTTTGGTTCCGCCATTAGCCACCAAACGAGCCAGGGCTCGCTTATTTCGACACGTTAACTTTCGTGGTCGTCCCTGCACAGGTTTTGATGTATCATGAGATATCTTTTTCCGATACCTGGCTACCGTAGACCTGACAGCCCATAATTTTTGCTATTCCTAGTTCTTTTTTACCTTCATCGAGTAATGTAGTGTTGGATGATA